>OX438741.1:39508066-40708066 GCA_949316235.1 Oegoconia quadripuncta | reverse complement strand
TGACCCATTTACATTTCCTTTTGCGAGTTTTAAATTATATTATTTATGTATTTATCACAATACTTCACCTCCCCCGAAAATCTATAGGGTTCACCCCCTTCGCAAGGAAAAAAAATGTTTCACATTTTTACATTTTTTTTTTTGAATATTGTCTTAACCTACAAGTATTCTTAAATTAGAAATTTCAGAAATTGAAAAAAAAAATATCAAAATGAATCATAAAATAACTTAGTATTATTCTTATGCGTTACATATTCCTTATTATTCTTAAATATCTTAACATTAGGGCACATATCTTTTATGACCTTATATGGTCCAGTGTAAATGCATTCTAGCTTATTACCTACTTGATTTTTTAATAATACCAAATCTCCAGTATCATATTTAATGGGATTTGTATGCTTATCATACTTTAATTTTCTAATTGATTTATTACATAAAAGATTACTTCTAGCGTCACTTAAGGCTTTTTGCAACCTGAACTTAAGCTCTTTTGGATAACTGTCGTAATTATAATATGGTTCTACTGAACTTTGTAAATTACTAGGCAACTGACATAATTTACCGAATACTAATTCATATGGAGTATATTTTGTCTGCGTGTGTTCCGTTGTATTAAACGAAAAACACCAATACGGAACCCAACTGCTCCAATTTGATTTGTTATTAGTGCACTGGATTCTAAGGTAAGCAGTTAAATGCTTATGAGTGTTTTCTAGCGCGCCTATCGTCTCATGATGATATGCCGTAGATTGTAATTTTTTAACTCCTAATAAATTGCAAATTTCAGTCATAACTGAGGAAAGAAATTCAGTTCCCTGATCAGTAACGATTTCTTTTGGAATGCCGTACCTTAAAATAAAATTATTTACAAAACTTCTTGCTACAGACTCCGTATCTTTTCTCTCTAAGGGATACGCTTCTACGAATTTTGTTAAATCACATTGTAATGTTAAAATGTATCTATAATTAAAATCATCTATCTCTAAAGGACCCATTATATCTAGACTAATTCGTTCGAAAGCTGAACTCGCAGTTGTTGTAACTGTTAAAGGTTCCTTAATATATTTATTCGTGAACTTATTAAATTGACATAACTTGCATTTCTTAACATATTTAATGACGTCATTAGTGATTCCTGGCCAGAAATAGTGTCTCTTAATATTGTTTAGCATCCTATTAACCCCTGCATGTCCGCTAGTGGGTAACAGATGAAAGTCATTTAGAATTATTTTTCTTTCGTCTTTATCATTGATACGTAAAACATCTTTAGTAATCATCAGTCGCGGTTTATCTAACATTAACTTCTTAATTGTACTTGCAAGTAACTTAATATGTCTTTCATTAACCTTATTCTTCACAATAAGTAATTCTGATATATTTAATTTTCTACATAATTCTCTTAAATCCCTCGCTAACACCTCCGGGGTAGATAACGATCGGGTATTTAAGTAAATAGCTGACCGCGATGGAACATATGAACAGTTTCCTACTGTTGACTCTACTTTTTCGTCTTTCTTTAATTTTAATGAATGACTGAAAATTATTTCTACTACATCTTGTGGTGGCTTGAGAATTTCCACAGTCATGGGGTGATCAGTCCCATTTTCCGTTGAAATTTCCGCCTTACAATCATTATTTTCTAGCCGTTGTTTCTGTGCTCTAGTTAACACTGAAACTACCTGTTCATGCATGTTCTTTAAATCAGTACATGTTACAGGGAGTCGTGCCGGGAGTCGACTCAGTGCATCAGCTGCTGCATTGTGCCGACCCGGGACATACTCAATTTCAAAGTTATATTCTTCCAAATAAAGTCGGAACTTGGTTAATCTACTTGAGCTGTCTTTCATATTAAACAAGTATATGAGAGGCTTGTGGTCAGTTAATATTTTAAAACGCCTACCGTAAAGATAAGGCCTAAAATGTCTAACCGCCCATACGATAGCTAACAACTCTAAATCTATTACTGGGTACCTTGTTTCGGCTGGCTTTAAGCTCCTACTGGCATATGCCACAACTCTATCATTACCGTTGGATAATATTCCTCCTAACCCTATTCTCGACGCGTCCGTCTGTAACTTAAATGTATTACTTTCTGAAAAATCGGGAAATTCAAGGATGGGTGGGTTCATAAGGGCAGATTTTAAGTTATTAAACGCTAAGTCACATTCAGTTGTCCATTCGAAATTAGAATTCTTTTTACATAATCTGTTTAAGGGATGGGATATGTCAGCGAATCGTGGGATAAAACGCCGATAGTAATTAGAAAAGGCGACGAACCTTCTGACGTCATCCACGCTTGCTGGTGTAGGGTAACTTTGTATGGTATCTATTTTAGTGGGATCGGGAAAAATACCTTCACCTGTTATTTTGTGACCCAAATAAACCATTTCCGTACGTAAGAACTCGCACTTAAGAGGGTTTAATTTTAGGTTCACTTTTTTTTAGTCTCTCTAATACAGATGTTAAGTTTTTATGATGACTATTGATGGAGTTGCCTATTATTATGCAATCATCCAAATATACAAAACATTGTTTGTAGTTTAGACCTGACATAGCTATTGTCATTAAACGTGAAAATACACTCGGGCTGGTCTTAAGTCCCATAGGACACCGTTTCATCTGATAAGTTTTATCAGTTGTAAATGCTGTACATTTACGTGAATCCGGATGTAATGAAAGTTGAAACATCCTGTCTACATTGAAAGCAGTATATTTTCTTGATTTTTCTGATAAATTAAGCTGATAATAGCTTTGCGAAAGATCAAGCTTAGAGAAATAGATAGCACCTGATAATGAATCGAGAATGTCCGTAATGTTCGGAAGTGGAAACTTATCGTCCTCAATTTTATTATTTAATTGCCTATAGTCGATGACAAGTCTCCATTTCTTTTCTTTTGTTTTGTCAGACTTTTTCGGTACTAGCAAAACCGGACTAGACCACTCTGAAATGGACTCCTCTATTATGTCGTTTTCTAACATTTCCTCGATTTGTTTCTGAACCTCTTTCTTTAACGCATGTGGTATTCTATATGGCTTTACATACGCGGGTGAAACATTATCCTTTAACGTAATCGAATGTTCCATTAGGTTCGTAACGGATAATTTGTCTCCAGGAAGATGGAAAACATCTGCATACTTGGCGCATATTGTTTCTATTCCTAATCTATCCTCCTTATTTAAATAGCTCAAATCCAGTAACTCAAATAAAGTTTTCACTCTGTCTACTGACATATTATTCTCTTGGAATGTACATATGTCAAAACTTTGCAAACTATGTATCTCTAAATCTGAAAAATTCAAAACAACTTCCTTATCAGTTGTATTCAGAATTCTTACGGGGATAGATCCGTTTCGCGGCTTAGATATAACTCCAGCGAGGAATACCCCTTCTCGCATTTCACTCGCAAGTACTACACAATCGTGACTCATTCCAGTGGGTATATATTTAATTACCTCACATCTTGCAGGAATGATGTGTTTATACGAGTCATTAATAAAAATTGAAATAGTTTGATTATTTTGTGACAAACTCAAAGTATTACTCTTATAATTAATTAAGGCTTCATAAGACTTCAAAAAGTTATCTCCTAAAATACCATTCGCTGAACAGGACATGTTCTTAAAAATATGAAACTTTTCTCTAAATATCAATCCTTGATTCTCTAAATCTAAATATATGTATCCTTCTGATACAAGCTTACCACTAACTCCTCTAATTGTTAATCTATCTTGAATAATTCTATTATCTAAATCGCTGTAGATACTTGCTAAATATTCATATTTTATAACACACAAACTAGCACCGCTATCGACTAACAGACTGATCGAATTACAGCAATCTAAAGTAAACATAACCGTGCTCGTTGTGTTATAATTTAAAATAACATATTCATCTACTGTCTGATCGAAAAAACTGACTCTCGTTATGTTTCTCATCCTGACTTACCTGTGGAGAGTCACATCGAGTATAGTGGACACGGTGACCCTGTGATCCACGAGAGGCATGAGCGTCACGCCAAGGACGCGCGCTAAAAGGCGCTTGTGTGCCTCGTCCCCCTCGAGCATAGCCTCGAGGCGGTACCTGGTTGTGGCTGTGAGTGTGTCCGCGCTGCGTCGCGACACCATGCGACTGGCTCGGGTTACCGTACCGTCCGCCACGTGAGTTAAATTGAAACTTAGTCGTGGCATTGTACTTATTATAATTATTATTGAATTGATTTCTACCACGATTATTCCGAAAATTGTTGCTATGAAAGATCCTTGGAGCATATGAATGTCTAACGTTCATAACATGCTCGTCGCTCGGAGATAGCGTCTGCTCGTCTAAAGCTGTTCGGATCGCCTCCGGAAGGGAGCTAAACTGTCTAGATGCGATTATTGTACTGAGACGGGAATTAGACAATCCGTCAGCAAATCGCTTAATAGCTACTTTTTCGTTAATTGGTTTTAAAACATGGTATTTCGAATCATCACACTCAGATTGAGATAATGTGAGATTAACAAAAAGTTCTTCTAATTCGTTCCCAAACTTTTCAATCGACCTGTTGCCCTGCCTTATACTCTGTAATCGGGATTGAATCGCAACAGCAGACCTTTTTTGAAGTAAATGCTGTTTCATATCTTTAACTAATGCGCTCACGCTATTATAACTAGTATTCAAACGCAGTTTCGCACTCGAAGACAATCTAGTCTTTACGACAAATTCAATTAATTGATTATGGGTGGCTGCGGTAATCATCGAACTATACAACTCTATACCATCAATGAGTTGTGTGGTGACATGCTCCTGTCCTGTCATTAAAGGAAGCAATGATAGCGCAGTTTTGATATCAAAATTATTCTCAGCCATTTTTGAAGGCAAAATTTCAGGACTTGAATGACACAAAGTAACTATCGCACTATATAAAATATGTATCTCATTAACTATCTTATTTATATGAATCAAATCGTCACTGCTTAACTCTGATTTTTCTACTTCACTTTTTACAACAGACAAAATATTCTCCAATAATGAATACGCTGTTTCGGCCTCTTGTAACTTACTTTGACCTAATTGTTTTTTTCTGCGTTCAGGACCTATTTTAACTACATATTCACGTATATCTTTCAATTTACTATGTAACTCAGATAATTCTATAGACATTGCAATGCATTCTTATCAAAGTTAACTAAATAATTATATCTATTTTTCCTACTTAAATTAACATGTAATAAAATTGAATGAATACCTTAAATTATGACTTATTCTGCATATCGAATCATCGCGCTGAGGTTGTTGCACCGTAGAATGTAGGTCGCACGCGTTGTCCGTCCGACGAAACTTGTGACCACGTTAGCTGCTGCTGACTCCATGAAGGCTGGGTGATGGTTGGGCCGGGAATACCCTGGACACCTTGGTTCCTTTTGGCCGGGATAACCCTGGACTCGGACTCCTACTGCTTAGCGGCTACTAGCTCTTCTTTCTTCATTTTTCTAATCTTCTAAAATTTTTCTTCAATTATTTAATTTTCTTTTTTCATGATTATTTCTTCGTTCTTCTAATCTTCTATAATGTTTCTTCTCTCTTGATATTATTTATTTTCTTCATAGTTATAAATGGGTGTATTTCTTATCTTCTATAATTTTTCTTCTATATTTCAAATTTTCTTCTTGATGAAATTTTATTTCTTCGTTATTCTTTCTTCATTTGTGAATTTTTATTTAAATATTTCCATGAGAAAATGCTTTTCTCTTCGCGAGGGTCGCCATGAGGTATTATGTGGGGCGATCCGGGAAGAACAAATAAAAGGATGTGTTCATTGCGAAGTTAGTGTAATAATCAACCACGTGTTTACATAGGTAGTCTTATTTATTAATTAATGTAACATACGTCACAGCTACCGAACTTACACACACTAAAACATACGTTGCGCCGACTGGCATTTAACGTGACCCATTTACATTTCCTTTTGCGAGTTTTAAATTATATTATTTATGTATTTATCACAATACTTCAACATTTTTGGTCGGTGGTAGGGCATATTAAACGTGTAGCTAGTTACCACGATCTTATCTTTGTAGATTAGTACTATAGTATATAGATGGAACTATGTAGGAAGTGACTTTCCAACAAATTTTATTTCGATGGAGAGACACATGTCTACTTGCTTTCGCACATTATTTTATGAATCTAGATATTTAAGTTACGTTACATACCTTTTGTAATAATTACGCAGCGGGTCAGTGACCTCATTCGCACTACACACAAACCTTTACAGGTTTTCGTAGGCGTCTTATAGTGAAGATTGTTCAAATAATGTTCTATGGATAAATAAACAAAAAAAAATCCCGTTCATGTACAAAATCTTCCTTTTAGTAAATTTAAAGATACTTAAATAGGAACTTATTAAGAAAGCATATTATAAAATATCAGACAATTTGGTAGATAATCAACCGTGGACGTAACCAGCTGTTTTTTTTTATTATGGTTAACTGGAAACGCGTTTGACCACAATCTCACCTGATGGAAAATGACGATGTGGCCGAAGATGAAGCACGCGATCTCAATAGATGCCTATTCAACCTGCTCTTGAAGATCTCAAGGTTGTAGGATTCAGGAAAGACTGGCGCCGGAAGGGAGTTCCATGCCTTGACTGTTTCACAACAGACTATTTCACAATTTAATAATGAAAGAAATTGTATATAGCTACTGCAATATAGAAACCGGTTTTTGTTAAAGCAATTAAATGCAAGGGTTGCATTTGCATACATATTATTTTTTTAAAAAGGACAATAATGCTTCTTTTACCACAGATGATTTCCCATTCCGAAGCGATAGTAGCTTTGACATACCGACTGACAGATAAATGCAATAAACCTTTTTTATTTCCATTAGATTTAAATTGATATTCAACAAATGATAATCATGTATCTTACGTTGAAATAAATGCTTTTGTTTTATGCAGAACGGTTAACACTTGACCTCAATCACACCTGATGTTAAGTGAAGATGAGGCTTACTGACCCGGAAACCCCATCTTATTGCTGCTATCATATCTCTGACAACCAACTCTTCAACGTTTTTCCATGTTTTTTTTTTATTTCCAGTTATTATTCTCGATAGTCACATTCGTGGCGCAGTCGCGTTCCCTATACGTTTTTAATTCAACTCCACTCATGTGGAGCATAAAATTCCATGGTCCTTAGATGGGTGACCACTAGTAGCAATACTAGTTGTTTGTTTTCAATTGAGCAGTCGTTATGGAAAGTCGAAGTCGTTAAAGGCTGTTTAAAAAAATGTTTGTTCATTGGCCACCAGTCTGATGCTATGGCCCATACCCTCTCCAAGTGAGAGGAAGCTGTACCCCAACAGTCAAGGGAAGAAAGACCTAGACTATCACCTATATTATCTATAAAAAAACCCATTTGGTACGATTCAAACAAAGCCCATAACTTCCAATGAAAAATGTCCGCCAGCTTTCACAGAGTTTGTAAGACTCCAGGAAATAGCTGTTATATACCTACTTGTCTCTGTCTGCAGTTGTTATCTCATGTGGTATATAGGAAGTGGACACGCCTACTCGAGTGGGCGGGGACTGTTTGTAGGCGTGGCGCGATGTGTAAAAGTTCTTGGATGTGGCATTCCAAATGGCTATGTATTTAGCCGACTGCCGCGAAGTCAAAGGACTGTAACTTATTCTTTATTGCATAAGAAATAGGATTATATGAAAATTAGGGGATAGCTGAAAATCAGTGTTTTGCTCAATGAGCAATCTAATACACTGAGCTATGACCACAGATAATCTGTGGCTATGACCCATTTGCACTGCTGCAGCACACAAATGCGTCAGTGTTACAATATTATGTTATTGTTGTTGATGTGTTACCTTATCTGTGTATCAATATGTATGTGTGTGGCTGTGGAAACAATAAAGGTTTTATCTATCTATCTATCTATCTAAATACATAAATAAAACACAAAATACAAAATACAAAATAATGAAATACAAAAATAAATAAATTACAGTCAGAAAATATGTACCTTATCTCTAAAGTGATCTCTTTGACCCTACTGAAGGTTAGAAACGTTACACAGGACGGGGAATAAATAAAAAAAGCAGTACTAAAAATTATATACGCAGTTAATAACAGATACCTATGATACAAATACATTTAGTACCTAATAAAATACTTAAAATATTATAAACAACTAAATACATATGAATTACCAATACAAATACATAAAATAATAAATACCTAATCTAACCAATAATTGAGAAAGATTGCATCTGTAATTATATATGCTTACGCCTCAGCCGATTTGGATAAATGAGATGTATTTAAATACGTCATGATAAATTCAATATGGTGGACGCTAGCGGCCATTTTGTCACACCCGACAACCATTTTATTTTTTTTGTTTTATTCTCTCCTCTCGGAGAAGGCAAAGGGATCTAAGCCCATACAGCCATGTCTTATTTCTCTTATTTCTTCAGTTTATAAGTCAGTCCCAGTCGAAACAAGTAATACGTATACAGAGTATAGTCACGGTCAAGTCATTCTTCAGTAAAATGCTTTACAAAAGATTTAGGCGGCTTCTTGTGGGAACCCGAAAGCTTCGTTACATATAAATGAGGTGTATTTAAATACGTCATGATAAATTCCGTCGTGCATAAAAAAAGAAAAAAAAACCTAAGTTAGAACAGTGGATTGGAGGGTCCCGACAGCACTACTTCCATCCTAAATGCAGAGACTAATTCAGCATACATTGGTGGGAGGCTTGGTTCTGTTTATTCAAATATCCTTACTTCAACCAGCAATATCAAATGGCAAGATAATCGAATTAGGACGGTTTGTTGCCATGAGCACTTTTCATTACACAATGAACCTGACGACATAAAACTATTTTACCCAAAGATTTATTTAAATGTAGATTAAGAGCATGGTTACAACAGAAAAATTGCTATTCAATAAACACTATATTGACTCTAAGAAACGTATGACATGTAAATTTTAACATCTATGAAATTAAAAATCGTGAGAGTGACGTTTGAATTATATAAATACAATTTACCGACTGACCCGAATGTAATATTTGTACGTATGACTTTTTTGACGTTAAATCGAATTTAATTGACACTTGCATAAATTATATGGATATTATTATATTTTATTAACTTATAATTTTTGTTTTTGGTAATAATTATTAAAAATGTATATTTGCATGCCACATAAGGTAAAATATGCGAACTTTATATAATAATCTATTATTACCATCTTGTTCACCATATTTTCAGCAAATAAATGATTATGGTTATGACGAAGGTCTGAAGAGGAAGCTAGAAGATTACCACTGGTACTCCTTGATAGTCTTTATGTTACTCGTCTTTGTACATTATGAAATAATCATGATGGAGTATTACAAGCCTTTTTGTACAATAAAGCGTTTACAAACAAACAAGCCTGTTTTTAAATTTCATGTAAAATTTAATTTTTAAAGGTAACTTTTTTTTCAGTGATTAACTGGATATGACTCTGTCACTCACCTGATGGGAAGTGACGATGTGGCCGAAGATAGCACGCGATCTCAGTAGATGCCTATTGAAGTTGTAGGATTCAGGAAAGACTGACGCCGGAAGGGAGTTCCATACCTTTGCTGTTCGCGTTACGAATGAAGAGTCGAACCGCTTAGTGCGAATGTTTGGTATGTTAACTACATACGGGTGGAATCCCTCCCCATGCCTAGTAGTCCGAACATGAAATGGCGATGGTGGAATACGATTGTGTAATTCCAGCGCACATTTATTTGGCTCAAATGTGTTTGCCAACTTGGTATGAACAATCTATGATATACGTACTTTGTACCTTCTCGAGGTGAGGGCGGCATTTATGCCTAGCGCATCAGCTGCCACAAATTTGATTTCACAGTAAATTTAGTAATATTGGGTCTTTACCGATGAAATTGGAGTTTTTTCTTCGTTAATCATATGTACCAATTCCTGCGATTTTCAAAGCTATATCCAAATTTGTTTTTTATAAGGAAAATGGAATATTAATTCAATGTTTCACATGAAATATTTTTAAATTTCTGGGTTAAATCACATAATAAAAAAAATTGGAACAGAGCTCTTTTCATGTGCTTCCCATAATCATTTTCTTAGATACGCTGAAATTTTTTTATAAAGCGGTTACTTTTAAAAATGAACGCTGCCTATAAACTACGCTGTATATTAACTTAATGTTATCCGATAATACACACAAAGTTTAGCTAAATTTGGATATGTCTTTCCCAAAAAACTCAAAATGTTTGTATGGAGAAAACAGTCTTAATGAAATTCTTCATAGTAAACGCCAATTTCATAGGTAAGGACCTAATATTTTATACTATTTTAAGAACCAACCACTGTATACTACTTTGATTAAGGAGAAATAAACGATTATTATTATTATTTGTTTATTTAATGGTAACCTATCTAAAGCATGACAGCCAGACATTGCTTAACTTCGCTAATCGAAAACTTGTCAATTTCAGTCTACCGCATCCAAAACTCGGATCTGATATCATCACTTGAGAACGTGTTACCCGGTAGGCGTACGCTTAAGCTCCCATTGGCCGAAAGGTTCTACAGGAAAATCAATAGTCTGCAGTGTTCAGGCTATTTTATGAAAGTTTTATGCCCATTGCATTGAGGCGGATGGTTTTTTATTACCGCGGCTTCGGGTTCGATTCCTGCTCCTTTTTGAAGGCTCAGGCTGTATTAGGTTTGTATTTTGTCGTGCCTCGTAAAATGTGACTATAGGATTTTGTTGATGGCACACAGCTAATAAGTAGGGTATTTTATTTGGGACTGAAAAGGTAACATCGCGGGGTATTTACTATTCGTTTCCGATTAGTGAAGTTAAGCAATGTTATATCAGATTTTGGATGGGTGAGTGGTTTGTTTCACGGGGCAACTTACTACCCGCCACCACACTCCTCTCACTGTAACTCGTGTAATCCAGGATCAACAGTGGTCCTCGACACGGCGCCTGCGAAGGTAGACGGTGCCCTACGTGACTATTTGTACGAGGTGATAAAATGGACCTTGTAGACACTACTGTCTTTTTAGGACTGACATTGGATGCTAAGCTTCAGTGGGGGCCTCATATTGAGAAACTAGCGAAAAAGCTTGCTTCTGCAGCGTATACAGTCAAAAAAATCAGAAATTTAACAGACGTTCATACCGCAAGACTGGTTTACTTTAGCTATTTCTACAGCTTGATGTCATATGGCATATTGTTGTGGGGAAACGCTGCTGACAAACACATCATTTTTTTCTGCAGAAGGACACTAGGAACTATTTGGACTTCTACAACCGCCAGACGCAAACGTGGCAAACCGCGAAAACGGTGGAGAGACGAGCTTGACAGTTTTAATAAGGGATGGTTTGTGCTCGCCAAGAACAAAACGACTGGAAACAGATTAGGGAGGTCTTTGCCCAGCAGTGGGACACTATGGGCTCTTAATAATAATATAATAATAATAATGTATTAAAAGAAGAGTTTTGAGGTATTTCTGTATTTTAAAATACAAGATATTTGATAGACAATTTGTACTATGCAGGACTGTATATCAGTTTATCTATCTCAGACTGTACAAGCAGCTGCAACTAAAACAACCCTCATCTATGTTGCAAAGAAAATCACTCGTGCACATGTGGCGTAGCCGCATTTGCTATTTGTTTGCCGTTAGCGAAACTAAGCAATATCTGGCGCGATCAGTCCATGGATGGGTGATCACCAGTGGCATTATAATACGAAGTTTCCATGCTTCGGAGGGCACGTTATATAGTCGGTCCCGGTTGTTTTCAACTGAAGGCGGCTTAAAAACACGGCGAGAAGTGTATCGGTTAAATTGAGCAGCGGGTATTAGCTCGAACAGTTCTTCAGAACACTCCCCATGAAATATGCGATAGAGAATGCAGAAGAACGCGACGTCTCTTGAATTAATTATAGTAGTATGTTACCTGTGGTACCATTCTCAGTCTAATGAGATATCCATAAGATGACCTTTAGTGATACAAAATCATACCCTAGCTTCAATTGTTCAAATATAGGCTGCAGTTAACTGTACTATAAAGCCTTCACCTCGGCCCACATTTACACGTTCATCCATCAATGTCTACGTACGTAACGTACTATTATGACCAGACTAGTTATAATATAATAAATAATACCTTTCAGTCGATCACTGTTTTGATCATATTTAATAGATTTAATAATTATATCAATTAACACAATAGATCTACTCAACAGCTCTTACTCTCCCCTTACCTTCGTGAGCGATTTGATTATCTTGTTCCCCGAGGTAAACCTTGTAGAACAACCACATCCCTCATGCTTAAATGCCCATCACACTTGACAACACGTTGTAGTGATTCGTTCACGATTCGGTCAGTGAGACTAAGGAATGCACTACCGCATGCAATCCGCGCAAGTCCATCGTTAGAAATTTTCAAGAAAAGAGTAAAAGTCTTTATGATTTCTTCTCAGTATTATAGTAATTATTTATCATGAGTATTGATAATGTATATACTTATTTATACTTCGTACTATATATATGTATATTGCATAGGTTATGTGGTATATTTATTTATGTATATTATTATTATTATTTTTATAAAATAATGTTCAATTGTTGTGTACACTATTTTCTGCCCAATCTAATAAACACTATGTATCTCTAAGGTTTGCTGGTAGAAAACTCTATCGGAGTTAAGCTCACCTTTGTACATTTTATATACAATGCATATTTCTGTAACCATTTTGTGTACAATAAAGATATTAAGATATTAAGATCTAGTGCGTTAGGGGTATACTTTTAACTGCAGCTGACTGTACCTATTTAGTACTAAAACTTATTAAAGAAATGGAAGGGTTAAAGAAACAATAAAAATATTCAATTGTAAAACCATTCGCGTTCTAACTGCAACTTAGTTTAACGGCCAGTTAAAGTTAACTGCAGATGTAATAAAAATATTGCTGTAGTTTCGGTAAAGCTTAAAATATTAATTTTAACCGTCTGTGGATTTTTAAAGTAATCTGTAAGTACTCAGTAGTTAAAACTGTGTGTGACAAGCATTGGTATGACTTGGAATCGGGCAAGTGCGTGTCGGCCACGACAAAGAGTTCTGTACTTGCCTTGACAATGCCGACTTTTTGTTGTTTGACAAATAATTTACAACTGAAACTACATTTTATTGAGTTTTTATAAATCATTACTACCTATAAAACCTACTTACCTGTAATAGTTTTCCATTTAACGTCATACATACTACACCCGTGAATTTTGAAAGCCTTTTGTAGATATTTTTGCAATACAATCTAGAAGCTCAGTTTTTTTTATATATTTCGGACATTTGTACTTTATTATGCTAATAATATTAGTTTTTTAATTTTTTTAGTTCTAGTGGGCGATTTTCTGATCGCTTAGTAAGGTGGTTCAAAGTGGCTCGAAAGATGGCGCTAACAGATGGGGCCTCTTATTTCTTACATTTTAATTTCTACGTTGTTACAGAGCCACGCCTAAACTTAAAAACAAAAATATATGTAAAAAAAATCGTTAGCCATTGGAAAGTCGCCCATACTGTCTTTGGTGGCAGCAACTACTCTACAGGGGGGACTGAAAATCAGCAACACTGCTGAGTCCCTACCCATTCATCACAATACTGTGGTTCTCGATTCTATGTATGCTTGTGTTTTTTTTTCTTTTTTGTGATGAATAAATACCTTTTATTTATTTTATTTATTTATTTATTTACACTAATAATCTAGTCCCCAGTGTTCAATTCAAATTCCTCAGAACCGTCGTTATTCCACCGTCGGCATTCCATCTACGAACCACAAGGCGTATGGAGGGATTCCACCCGTATATAGTTAATATACCGAACATTCGCACTAAGAAGTTCGATTCTTCATTCATCATCCGAACAGCCAAGGCATGGAACTCCCTTCCGGCGTCAGTCTTTCCTGAATCCTACAACCTTGGGATCTTCAAGAGCAGAGTGAATAGACATTTACTGAAATCGCGTGCTTCATCTTCGACCACATCGTCACTTTCCATCAGGTGAGATTGTGGTCAAACGGGGACCCAGACAATCATAAGAAAAAGTATACACATATTAGAAACATTTCTTTCATATATGTCTTTATAACATGGAGGCTGATATAATAAGTTCACATATTGAGCTCTGGTATGTTTAGAAGAATAATCCCTGCAGTTTTTATTATTTGTATTGTTACATTTACAAGTTACACATACACACATATGCACACACACACACACACACACACACACACACACACACACACACACACACACACACACACACACACACACACACACACACACACACACACACACACACACACACACACACACACACATACACACATACACACATAAAAACATCTATTTTCTAACCTAACCAACGTAAGTTTATTTTCAATGTAACATTTAGATATGGAAGAGCGACCACTCCTGGCACAAGTATACTTGTATATTTAAATAGGAGATCCCAACCTTACTCTATAGTTTATACCTACTAAAGTCGAAAATAAACTTTTTTCATTTTTCATTTTCATTGTTTTCAGGAAAGAATGCTCAATAATTCAGTCCTTACCTTGATTGTTGTTTAAGTTTGCTCTAGGACTATTCAGGATGAATCCTAAATTAGTTCGAAGTACTGTCAGAAAAACAAACAAATATTGTCTCCCCAGAAACCCCCATCACGAAAACAATACGCAACAAGTAAGGGTACACGACATTTGTCTATATAACAGTTTGTTTGTCTGACTGTGCATCGACGCTCATTTGAATACCTCGCTCGAGTAGAGAGGGGCTTAAAAATGCGATCCGAAGCTAGGCTAATATGGATAGGACGCTATTTTAAAGGTCTGTGGATATTTAATAGAACTGTAAATATACTGTATTGTTTCGGCACGTAAAAGGAATAGCACTCGCTCATAGAATTTGGCTGCCATTGGGGCGGAAAGGTTCTCGAGTGGCGACCACCCTTTAGATTACGTAATCGGTATCGTTATCGATTACGTTGACCAATGAGAAACCGTCAAATTGCCGAGCGAGCGATGAGCCAACCAATCATATGTTAGAACGTAACCGATGACGATAACGACGAAATTATGTAATAGAACCCCAGATGTCGGAAGACGCAGGCTGGTCAGACCGCCCACGAGATGGGCCGACGCTTTGGTAAAGATCGCCAGAAGCCTCTGGATACGGGCAGCGTAGGATCGATCGTTGTGGATTTGGGGAGGCCTTTGTCCAGCCGTGTACGTCTTTCGGCTGATATCATGATGATGATGAACTAACCTAACCTTAGGATCTTCAGAGCAGGGTGAATAGGCATCTACTAAGATCGCGTGCTTGCTGGCGTATTAACAAATCGATCTGGAGTTTGAGATCTCGATTTGTATTTTTTGATACTGTTTTAATATGCAACAGATTTTCAAGCGTCAATTTTACTTCATGTCATCTCAATCTTGAGAACGGTTTATGAGTACGGGTCTTAGACATTAACGTTTCCCTCTACCAATCACCCTGCAACACGAATATTTACGTGCTGCACGTTTTGTATTGAATAAAACGACCTGTTTGGTGTAGTGGTTAGAAACTCTGCTGCTGCACCAAAAGGTCGCGGGTTCGAATCCCGCTAGGGACATATGTTTGTATGATGACTACAGACATGTGTTCCCGAGTTGTGGATGTTTTTCATTTAGATGTGTATTTATTTACAAAAAAAAAACGTATTTGTGTAGTTTATCAATCATCTGGTATCCATAATACAAGCCTAGTTGCTTAGTGCGGAACTAGATGGCGCTGTGTGTATGTGCAAAGATATTTTTTTTTAAACCAAATACTTTTATTATTGTGTCATATCCACGCTATCCTAGCCTCGCCTTACACCCGGTACTGTCTGAGATCTGTATAAAATACCAATTATCTGCTGCTACTAGAATATTATACTCTTTATTTGTATGCAGATTATGACTCTAATACTTTCTTTATGAATTGTTTTTGTTTTTGAGTGGACCTTACAAATCTCCCTTTGTTTTCGAAGTTTAAATTTAAATTTAATAGGGAAGCTTTGGATATTTATTTTAATGTGTGTTAGAGAGAAGAAGTAGACCAGTTTGTACAGTGGATAGTGCCCAGTTAGCGAAACCAACGGTTGCGGGTTCGAATCACGCTAGAGGTAAATGTTTTTGTGATAAAAAAATATCTTTGCACATACACACAACGCCATCTAGATTCAAAAGTAAGCATCTAGGCTTGTGTTATGGATACCAGATGGTTGAATTAATTCGGTTATAGTTCCTAGTGGAAAGTTGTTCGTAATCGGAAGTGGAGTCACCAGCTGAAAAATACTTTGTATGGGTAAACCAAAACTTTTTGATCGAATTCGACTATTCGTAATCAAGAGTAGCGTCACCAGTTAATGGGTATAACACGAATTCAAATTCAACCTGTAGAATGGAGGGGTCTGTAAAGGTCGACCAAGAAGGACGTACTTCAGTAGATTGACTGACGTACTCGCAAAAGGTCAGGTCCACACCTAACCGACGAGCATGTATGAAATATTTGATGAGAGTGGAGAAGCATAAGTAGTATGTCAGGAGCGTTGCAAGTGGAAACCAATAGTCTCTGCCTACCGCAACATGGAAATCTTTAAATCGGCTTCGAACTCAGGTTGGCCGCAGCAAAGATAATCTGTGCAGGTGGGGCTTCTCCGATGGCGAGAGTGATCGATGCGAGTGCGAAGTCTCCCCGCAGACAATGGATCACGTATTGTCTTGCCCCGCGTGTCCTGACAGCTGCACCTTGACAAAGCTGTTAGAGTGGCTAAGTTTTGGTCCAATAAAATTTTAAACTTGCCTCGACACGAAAGGAAGAAGAACGGGAAACAGACGTGACGTAGGTAGTTATCTAACTAATATTCTAAATGCGAAAGTTTGGATGTTTGTTTGTTTGTTGCTCAATAATGGTGAAACCGATAAACGGATTTAGATGAAATTTGGTATATAGGTAGAACATACTCTTGATTAAAATATAGGATAGTTTTTATCCCGATAAAGTGAGTAGTTCCCGAGGGTAAACAAATCTAAATAAAATATTTTTGTATTTATAAATTTGAATAATTTTAAACGCGCAAATGCTCCGTTTATGTCATTTGTTTACGAAACCCTAAGAAGCATCATATTTATTCAAGCCACACCATATGGGCTTGAAAATTATTATTCCAATATCCATTAATATGTGTGCATACAATTTTTAACACCACGTTTCTATTGTAAAGTTTACATTTGTAAAATATCACGTCTGGTCTTGCCTTTATTATAAACTGTTTCCATAGGATGCATTAACGATTTACCAAACCATTGTTATACTCCAGGCATTCCTTGACACCGGTTTCCGAAACACCGGTAAAGAAGAAAGAAGAAAAGAAAGAACCCATTTATTCAGTTTACAATGGGCATGTACATGAAAATTTTGAGATAATAATGCTGAAACATAATAATGCAAGCTGCTAATGATAGAAAAGATATCGTTCGGAATACGTCCGAAATGAGAACTTTTCCTATAACCTCAAGAAACTGGTTTAATCCAGATCGTGCTGAAGCTGTAGAGGATGTCAATAAGTAGGCCACATTATGTAGAAGATGATAAGGATGAGCCGGCGGGAATCTTTGGAAGTCGTTGGGTGTTCAGCGGGAGGTGAAAGATTATAAACGATAAATGTCCTTGGAAGAGGATTATTAATACTTTCACGGCTTAGAACAGCAAATGTCAGTGACAACATAAAATAAAAAAGGTATCATACACAAATAACTCAATGAAATATTTTAAAATAACATTTACACTGAACAGAATAAACAGAATTTTATGTTAATTATAGTAATAATAACAGAAAAGTATACGTCCAAATAACGTAAATCGCGAACTGACTAAATAAAAAGCTATACTGAAAAAAGAGGAAGAGAACAGGAAGAGTTCAAATTTTGAATACAAAATATTATGACTTAACCGAAAAAGAAACAAACAAGGAGAATACTGCAAAAAGAGAACCAACGAGTCGCATGGCGTCTCGTTACAGTGCACGGTTGGCGTCGTTTGAAGTTTGTAGTGATAGAGACGGCATCGTCAGTAAGAACGTGAAAACCACTAAAAACTGCCTAAATTGATTAAAAACCCATTTGGTTGCGTTCCTTAAGAAAACCGGTTTTTTTAACGTTAAGGTAGAACCGAATCTAAATAAAGCACTCCTTTGTACCTATATAAAATTCTACATACATACTTTTTGGGGCAGTCGGGCAAAAAATGCACTTAATTCTTTGTTTATGTATGAAATAAGCATTGAATATTGAATAATTTATTTCTTATTTATGGAAAAAGATGCTTTAATATTTTTTTTTGATATTTTTTTTGAATAAGTGTACAAAATTAGTTAATAGCAGGGCTTGGTTTAATTTTCAACCTAAATAAGCGTCAAGTACAAAGCAGTGTTTTATTTAGGTTTGGCTCCGTGGCTCAATGTAAACAACATTGGGTTTACGATTCGGAGGTCGC
The DNA here is from genome assembly GCA_949316235.1 of Oegoconia quadripuncta. Classification (NCBI taxonomy): domain Eukaryota; kingdom Metazoa; phylum Arthropoda; class Insecta; order Lepidoptera; family Autostichidae; genus Oegoconia; species Oegoconia quadripuncta. Next base: position 40,689,459 of record OX438741.1, on the reverse strand, counting down.
GGATTCGATCCCCAGCGGGGTACATATTTAAGTACTATGATTAGTTGGTGGTAAGGCATTTAAAAATGTCCGCCTGGCTAGCTACCACCATCTTACCTAAATCTGCCGCCAAGTAGCAATGTTCATAGCATTGTTGTGTTCAGGTTGTCACAGATAAGATAGTCAGTCCCCCAAATGTGTTGGGGTTTCCAGGTCAGTGCGCTTCCACCTTCGGCCCTCATCTTCACTTAATATCAGGTGTGATTGTGGTCAAGTACGAACACGCGTGCATAAAAAATGGCTCTACCTTAAGCTTTAAAACACCGGTTTTTAGTGGTTTTAATTTCGCTCTAACCAATTATGCCGTCTCTATCACTACAAACTTCAACGACGCCGACTGCACTGTTTTTTAAGGTTTCGGGTAGCTCTCTCATTTCGGACTTTTATACCGGTTAACAGTTCAATTTATTAGGTCATTACCTATGAAATTAGCGTTTTGTATGAAGAATTTCATTAAGACTGTTTTCTCAATACAGACATTTTTGATTTTTTTTTTGCGAACGGCGAATCCAAATTTAGCTAAACTTTGTGTGTATTATCGGATAACATTAAGTTAAATATAGGCAGCGTTAATTTTTAAAAATAACCGCTTTATAAAAGTTTCAGCGAATCTAAGAAATGATTATGGGAAGCACATTATAAGAGCTCTGTTAAATTTTTTTTTATATGTGATTTAGCCCAGTAATTAAAAAAATATTTCCTGTGAAACCTTGAAACAATATTCCATTTTCCAAATAAAAAATCAAATTTGGATATAGCTTTGAAAATCGCAGGAATTGGTACATATGATTAACGGAGAAAAAAAACTCCAATTTCATAGGTAAAGACCCAATATTTAGCTTTCATCAATAAGCAATGCTTGAATTTTTACATGGTATCATGGACACAGTCCCGATTACAAGATAGAGCACGCCGACGCCATCTTTATGAAATCCGTTTCCCGCGTAAATTGCTATCATATGTCAAAATTCCTTGTGGTTTACCGCCAAACCTTTAATAGCCCGCAAAAAGATCCTTTCGATGCACTGCACTACCATAAAGTGGTTTATATTGTCCAGAGGATAAATTAAGATTTTTTTAAATACAGCATAAATAAAAAATATTCCTCTGACCTGCACTCGAAAAGTCTAAAAGCCAATTATAAATAATATCTAAATATTTAATTCGTCGTTGGCTCAGCGGATAAGAAGCGGTCTCCCAAAGGTCCGAATTCGATTCCCAGGCAGGCCATGTACCAATGAGTTTTTAAATAAAGAATTTAATTACTTATGTACATTTATCCGACTGCTCTTAAACGGTTAAGGAAAACATCATGAGGAAACCTTCATGCCTGAGAAATGAAAATTCTAAGGCATGTGAACCTAACCTAATCTAACCTAACTATGCGGGTTGCATTAGGCCAGCGTGGTGGACTATGGCCCGTATTCCCTCATTATACGAGGAAGGGCCTATATCCCTGCAGTGGGATGTTTACGGGCTGAGATGATGATTACAGCTTTAATTTACGGTTATTTTCGAGAATTTAAAAATTATTGATAAAATCGGCCACTGATTTGTTATATTCGTGAATTCCGGAAAATAATATAAATAAATAAATCAATATTTCGGACGCTTACACAAATCATCTAGTCCCAAACTAAGCAAAGCTTGTACTATGGATACTAGATAACGGATTAGTATAAGATCCGGCCATAGAAATATATACCCTCATCTGTTATTCGACTATAACAAAATTATTATGTTAGTTAATGAATATATTAATACATTGAAAATGGGTTGCCTAGCTAAATCGCGGGCCAAACGGTTAATTAATGTAAATCCAAATTAATTGTTTTTCAATTAACTTCCCCGATTTGTTATTTATAAAAATCGACCATTATCTGAAAGAACATAACATAAGGAACTGGAAAAATATAGGTTCCCTACTTTCCCTTCAGCCTAACTATGGAGTTGTCATGTATAAACATGCGAGCAAGCGTTATTAATATACCCTCATCAGTTATTTAATTGATTTTTTTTAAATTAAACGTTATTTTATTCTCTTTCTAACAGTATAAGGTTGCCTCAGTAAAAGTTTGTCACATGCACGGTTGCTGTGATTTTAGATGCGTCGTACAAGCGAGCTACATTGAATAAATATTGGATTTAAGTCAGATTAAATATTAAAAATGGTATCAAATACTTTTCACTCACATATTTATTTAATAACAATACATAATTATAATTACATAAAAATTAGAAAATTTTTTTGTTTACATATTTTGATTCATGAATAGCAAAAATATTTTTTAATATCTATTAAAAAATTATATAAAAATTTTTCTTTCTCCAAGTCGCTACAGGTTTAGTGTAATAAAATATTATGACCAAATTATTTCTTTTAACATTTAGTAACTATATTGGTTCACTATATGCATTTGTTTAGTCACTGTCGTCCTTTACTCATGTCAGATGACCTGAATATTTTCTCTAAAAAGGCAGCAGGAAGATGTAATGCACTCTCTTGATGCCTCCGATTCACCTTTCAACATAGTGAAGCTCAAACTGATAGGGTCATCTTATCTCTATTTGCACGAAGGTGGGTTTGAGTTGATTCAATTCATTTCGTTACGAAAGTTTGAGAGATTATTTAATTCGAGGTAGAATAAACCACGCATTGGTGTCGATTCGGATGTACACCGACTAAACTAAAACTAGTTTTAAAGTAGTACTGTCTCTTTCTCCCTGGAATAGTACGATGCGACGGCACCACGCCAAAACTGGTTTTAGTTTCGTTGGTGTACATCCGAATCGACACCATTGTTGCTTGTAATACAACACTACAGAACTAAATAGTCATGAGTTGGCCACGAAAGGTTTTAAATCGATACAAGAAATTAAATGGAAAAAAAAGAATGAATTGTTTAGTGCACAATTTACGTCAATTCAATGTGGCTTCATGCAACAAATGCACGTTGTGTCAATCTAAGTCCTGAAGATTGTGGTTGGTTTTTGGATGGCTACTTGAAGCCAACGTGGTTTGAAGGGGACCCAACGCCCTTACAAGTGGAGGATATAGTCACCGAATCAAAAGAAGATAACGATGAAGAATTCGATTTTGATATCAGTACTTCTGACGAATCAGAAGCAGAATAAGTTTTAAAAAAAATATTTTATTGGAAAATTTTTATATAATTTTTTAATAGATATTAAAAAATATTTTTGCTATTCATGAATCAAAATATGTAAACAAAAAAATTTTCTAATTTTTATGTAATTATAATTATGTATTGTTATTAAATAAATATGTGAGTGAAAAGTATTTGATACCATTTTTAATATTTAATCTGACTTAAATCCAATATTTATGCAATGTAGCTCGCTTGTACGACGCATCTAAAATCACAGCAACCGTGCATGTGACAAACTTTTACTGAGGCAACCTTATACTGTTAGAAAGAGAATAAAATAACGTTTAATTTAAAAAAAAATCAATTAAATAACTGATGAGGGTATATTAATAACGCTTGCTCGCATGTTTATACATGACAACTCCATAGTTAGGCTGAAGGGAAAGTAGGGAACCTATATTTTTCCAGTTCCTTATGTTATGTTCTTTCAGATAATGGTCGATTTTTATAAATAACAAATCGGGGAAGTTAATTGAAAAACAATTAATTTGGATTTACATTAATTAACCGTTTGGCCCGCGATTTAGCTAGGCAACCCATTTTCAATGTATTAATATATTCATTAACTAACATAATAATTTTGTTATAGTCGAATAACAGATGAGGGTATATATTTCTATGGCCGGATCTTATACTAATAAACATACATAAATATTTATATAAACATCCATGACTCAATTTTGTATTCATCACACAAACATTTACCCCTCGCGGGATTCGAACCCGCAACCGTTGGTTTCACTGACAGGGTCACAATCCACTACACCAATCGGTCGTCTAAAAATAATCGTTAAATCATAGTTATTTAGGTATTATTTATAATAGCTTTTAAGTTTTTCGAGTGCAGGTCAGAGTGATTTTTGAACTACCGTTTCACCGCCTTAATATGTGTGTGTATGTGGCACCATAGGTCTTAAACGGGTGAACCGATTAGGATGCGGTGTTATTTGAAAGCAACCGCTTTCGCGGCATAATGTAAACAACATAGGGTTTACGATTCGGAGGCCGCAGTTTGATCCCCAGCAGGGTACGTGTTTAGTACTCGGTTTGGATGGTGGCAGTGCATTTTAAATGTCCGCCTGGCTCGCTACCAACATCTTATCTAAATCTGCCGCCAACCAGCAATGTTAATAGCATTGTTGTATTCTGGTTGTCAGAGATAAGATAGCCAGTTCCCCAAATGGGATGGGGTTTTCGGGTCAATACGCTTCCACTTTCGGCCTCATCTTCGCTTAACATCGGATGATATTGAGGTCAAGTGCTTATCTATTGTGTCTAAAAAAAACCCCGCTGGGGATCGAACCCGTGACGTACGATTGGTAAACCTGATGTTGTTTACATTGTACTACAGAGGCGCCACTAAAGTAAATCCTTTTTACACTATCTTTGGATGTTATGTACTTGGACGATATGATCATTTCTTCAATCAATGTTGTCGGGGGTATTTTGCAATCTGTAGTTATACATTCAAACCCCCACAAACATGTACCAACCCAGACAACAAAACAGTTTCGCGCCAACATCGGCGTCACCAATTTCCGCGGAGTCTCCAACATGACCGCCTCCAACAAAAGTCCGACGTCGAGTGCCGCTATCAGTTCCAAATTCAAATTTAACGGCTGACCGGAAATGCGGTGTCGGACGCATCCGGCGTGCGTTCCGAAGTTAGAAGCACTGTCGAACGGACTCCATTGGATAGGTTGTTTTGATTTGAAATAGTTCGTTAAGGGCGGGAATATAAACATTTATTTCAACAATAAGATACATGTAAGAGTAAGATAGATAGATAAAGCATTTATTTACGCCACTGCGTTCACACAACTACACAATTTTTTAATTACAAAGATATATGCATACAAATAAAAGTAAAGAATAGAAAATACAAAGAGCGAGTATGTGCCGCAGTAGCACAAATGGTTTATATATGTTAAGAGAAATATATTTTCATTCCAGAAACATTGTGACCGACATAATGTCAATACAAGGAGCAAAAATCAATTAGCTGTACCTTTTAGTAGACTTAGTAAAGTTATTAAGTCATTCAGAGGTCAATGTGTGCGCTTCTACAACAAGGTTCCCATGGATATACGGAATCTTCCGCTTAATAAATTTAAACTTATTATAAAACAAAAATTATGTAAAAAGGGATATTACAAAATTTCAGACTACATTAATGAAAGTAATCCATGGGATTAAACGGCTCCTCTACACGATATATAAAATTGTTGTAACCTTTCTTGATTGTAAATGATTGATTGAAAGAGACAAACCCTCTGAGTTTCTCGTTAGTTCTTCTCAGTAGTGGTCGCGTTCCGAGCTAGTGGTAGTTTAAAAAACAAATGAAGTTCATAAGTGCATATTGTATTGCCTACATTTTCATTTCATTTCATTTCATATAACTCAATGTGGCACATCACTCAAAGAGCGAAACACTGGTTTTCCGTTACAACCCCTACAAGTACTTCGACGAGCTCTCCAAAATTATAAAATTGTATTAATTGTATACTTAATTTAAAAAAAGGACTACAATGATCCTGTGGGTTTCTTTCGCCGCTTCTTTTCCCACAGATGATTTATGATGATTTTTTTTTTATTAAAAACTGGTTTCGCGTTTGACTACAATCTCACCTAATGGAAAGTGACGATGTAGCCGAAGATGTATCACGCGCACCCAGTAAATGCCTCACTTCACTCTAGACTTGAAGATCCCAAGGTTGTAAGTGTCGGGAAAAACCGACGCGGTCAGTGAGTTCCATACCTTAGCAGTCCGCATTATAAATGATGAAGCAAAGCGCTTAGTGCTATGATGAGATCTGTTTAAAGAAATAAGTATTTTAACTGTTGCATATGACAGTATAATGTATGTACGCAAAAATATATGCCTATTTCGTAAACATTCTGATAATCATAATTTGAATACTAAAAACTAAAATAAATTCCACAATTTAGACTTAGCAAGGTTAGCACATCCTTTGTGGGACACAGCATACGCTTTTACAATAAAATACCGGAATATGTATTGAGTTTAACAGAGCAGAAATTTAAACGCCACATTAAAGAAACTCCGTGTAAGAGATCTGGTGTTAGCTGGTCGTTATGTTAATTGCTTTTGTATTGTAATATGTAATGTACAATGTAATATTATTGTAAAGATGGAAACTAATTGAAAATTTTTGTTGTTGCGGAGTTTCTTATCGCTTCTTCGCTTTAACCATAACACCATGTGAAGCGATGTAGTTTAAAAAAATAATAATAACATGTTGACTTGCGGCAATCGAGCATGCGGGTCACCTGATGGAAAGCAATCACCGCCGCCCATGGACACCCCCAACACCAAAAGGGTCACAGATGCGTTGCCGGCCGTTGAGGAAGGTGTAGGCTCGTTTCTTGAAGGTTCCAATGTCGTACTCGTTCGGGAATACCGCTGCCGGAAGTCCGTTCCACAGGGTGGTCGTACGTGGTAAGAAGTTTCTTGAGAAACGTACAGTGGTAGACTTCCAATCATCCAGGTGATGTGGATGGAAATTTAATTTTCGGCGAGAAGTGTATCGGTTAAATTGAGCAGCGGGTATTAGCTCGAACAGTTCTTCAGAACACTCCCCATGAAATATACGATAGTGAATGCAGAGGGACGAGACTTCTCTTCGCAACGCCAGGGGATCCAGTCGGTCAGTGAGACTCTCTTGGCCGACAATTCGGACTGCGCGACGTTGAACGTTGAAGTGATATTTTTGTATCCTACATTGAATAAAATATTTATGATTTGATTTGATTTTGATTTCCCTTTCCGAAGCGGTAATAGCTTGGACATTCTGACTGACAGAAAAATGCTTAAGCCTTATTTTTATTTCCAATAGATGTAAATTGACATTAAACAAGTGATATTATGTATCTTACATTAAAACAAATGCTTGAAGTTTGAAGTTGGAAGGCTTTGTGACAAGATCAGGAGCTCCATTTTTTAATTGCTCGCCGCGAGTCGAACGCTCCATTTCTATTGATTTTCATTCGACATGGGAAATTTAGTATTTTTGAATCGCTCGACTACAACGAGTGGTGAAGACGTTACAGAAGGCGAGCGGTAGAATAAACGTCAAATATATTATGTGTATTATTCAAAAAACTTTAAATCATAAGGATCAACTGTGAACAAATTGATATTACACTTTGTTTTCTTAAAAGGCAAACGAAATATGTTTATACAGCCCATAAATTTCGAACATTTTACGTTCCGTTTTAGTTGGGGTAATTACCGGTCTTTTTATGTTCTGCGTGAAACGAATTAAAAAAATTACATTGCAAATTTGATTGGCAACACCGAAGACGAGTGATTCAAAAATCATATGTATGTACCAGGAGGCCCTAGGAATTAGGAATATACCATGCTCTTTGCAAGAGCTGCTCAAACACCCTGAATTGTACAATATAATTTATAATTTTGTTACCAGTACTTTTAGTAAACTGTGTTTTTTTTTCTCTCCTTTATTTATTTGTTATTTAGAATAAATAAATAAATATTTCGGACGCTTACACCAATCATCTAGTACCAAACTAAGCAAAGCTTGTGCTATGGATACTAGATAACGGATAAACATACATAAATATTTATATAAACATCCATGACTCGGGAATAAATGTTCGTATTCATCACACAAATATTTACCCCTCGCGGGATTGTAACCCGCAACCGTTGGTTTCGCTGACAGGGTCACTAGCCACTACACCAACCGGTCGTCAAGAAAAGAATTTTGTTTTGTTTTTTAGTTTTGTGATTTTCAGGTTTTGTTTTATTCATTGTAGTGCCATGATTTTTGATAATCACTCTGTTGATAAAGCCGCTAAATAAATAAAATAAAAATATTCAAAAATGCAGAAAGTCAGCGTCATGCGACTCGGAAGTCGACTATGACATAAGTCGTATGCGACGATACGGAGTCACACGACCGATTCAAAAATAGAACTCGAGGACACTATCAACCATTCCAATCGGTTGGCCATAATCTAAACCAAAATACTCTACACGTGCAAATTTAATGCCAGTACCTTTGTGTCCTCTTTATCTGGCAACTAACCGAACTAGGTCGGTAGATAAAAGCCCATTGTTACGACTTCTCTCTTATCTCACCCCTGATCTACACCTCACATGCCTTACTTCCATCATATATATCTCCAAACATGTTATGCACACAAAAGTATACCATATCAGTGTCTTACAATCAGGCAATATGTGTCACAAGTTGGTATTAGAATTTGGATCCCGCGTATCAAACGTCATGCTTAAACAATTGCACATCCGGTACCGGGTTCTTGACGCCTCGCCGCCGCCATTTTGTTTTGTTGTAAGCTGTCACTATTTGTTCTCGATCGTAACTCACTTAACATTATTGATAATGCTTGAGCATCTATATAAATAAATCTGTTCAAAGTCAAAGTCAAAAATGTTATTCAGCTTTTAACGCAGTTGTTTGGTATATTTGGATTTGGTTTTCAAGAGTTTTCAAAATTTTATACAATACAATACAATACAATACAAATACTCTTTATTGCGCAAAATAATTTACAATAATTTTTGATGATAACAATAGAACACAATTAGGCGGTTGTATCACTAAAAGCGATCTCTTATAATCTTTGGGAGCTGGTCGAAGTAACTGCACCAACCGTGTTTATCATTTAGATAGTCACTAATTTTGTAATAACCTTTTTTGCTAGTGAGCTTTAAATTTTAGATTAATGATACTCTCATGTACAGTCGCGGGATGAAAAGGTTCGTCAGTTTTCAAATGCTTTAATTTAACACTAAGCAAGCATTTACCTTTCCGAACTAAGTAACCACACTGTTGCATAGATATTATTAATTAAGCTTAACTCTTTGACGACAGGGTTCTTATTTAGCCGAAATAGTGCTCCTTGACTATGAATAGTTCAGTTAAAACCTTTTTATTAGTTGGACCTGCCATTAATATTTTCAAATCATCCATAGCATCAACCAATAATTGTTCGTCAAGGTCAGCATGTTTATTTGTTGCTATAGTAACAGCAAATCGGACAAATTCGTCTATATTCGATTGTCATGGTAAGAAAAAATGCTATTACTATCTTTGTCATATGCTATGCAATATTCACGAAATAATGTCAATGACATGATCTCGGAAAAGGTCGATAAATTTGCCATAATGCGGCGCAAACGTCACGTTAGCATTGCAAATCGAATGTCAAATCAACAACTTGTCTAGAAACAAAAGTTAACTTTAAGATGACGAACCTTTTCCTTCCGCGACTGTACATTCTAGTAACGTTATAGAATAGAATAGAATAGAATACATTTATTTGCAATATAATATTTTGTATTATAGCAATAGATATCCAAACAGATTCAAACCAATAATCTTATTTAGAAATACAATTTGTTTTATAAGAGGCACAAATAAAAAACGTGCATCAAACCTAGAAGTCTGGCGGCATAAACTAACTCAACTATAAATTTTTCAAAACTCAGTTTCCTGGCGCTTTTGGTGCAGTAGCAGGTGAGATAAGATCGAGTATTCATGGTAACCCATGTACCTATTTAACACCATGTCATACGAAATACATTTCCCGAATATCCTGATTTCAATCTGTGACTGTCTTTATTCACTGGTGTCGGGAATGCGAACTCAAGTTTGACAACCTAAATGAAGTAAGTAATGGTGTAGGAATTAGAAACACGTTAGCATTGTTAAAAAAAATATAGTATAACATATTATTTTTTTTTGTTACGTTATTATCATCATCTGATTTAAGAGCCATGCTCTTGTCGGTGGAGATTCTTCCATATCTCTCTGCTCTCCGCCTTCCTCTTGACCTCCTGATACGACACGACGTTCAACTTCTTTTATTTGCTGCATGTAGCTTATTCTCGGTCTTCCTCTTAAGATATATATATAGCAGCAAATCCTACTTTATAATATTTAATATTTATTGACAGATGTTTGTTTGTGATGTGTGGCGTAAATAAAAAAAAAAGCTGTTGTTACTATAGTCAGGGGCAGGCTGAAAATCAGTGCTGTGTGGCTGCGCCGCCCAGCGTATGCTGAGTGTTCCCACCACACACGCACATATATCTTTTTTTTTTTATTTATTATTATCTTTTGTAAATTAGCTTCTTTTTTTTGAAAACTAAGGGCCGTATTAAGTCTCAGGATTGACACCGAGTCTCACTCTCAATAATATATTATATATTTGATACTGTTCAAATCCAGATTAGACGGGAGAAATAGAATAATCTCAAGGTTCATTCTATAAGTTTTTCTCAGTCTTGGGATAGTTTTATTAGTACGAGCCTTCTTTAATGTATTGTTACACTTGTATACAGCTTATATTTATATTTATGTGTGTGTGGAAAATAAATACACCTTCCACCTTCGACCTCATCTTCACTTAACATCAGATATGATTGAGGTCAAGTACCAACCGGTTGTGCATAAAAAAAAGTCATGGATGTTTGTACAAATATTTATGTATGTTTATCCGTTACATCCATAGTATATACTATGGATACTGATATGGATATGATGATACAATTGATGCAAGTGCTCGAAATATTTATTATTATTATTATTTAGAAAGTACAGTCAGCTGCAGAGAAACATGAACCCCCGCACTTAGAGTGATATGTGAACGGAGTTTCATGTTTCTGTGCAGCTGACTGTACCTAGTTTATAGCCGTGGCCCGACCATTTTATTCTCTTTTTAAAACATATGTCTTTAAATGAAATCACCATTACGTGGTGCGGACAAAATGGCAGCTAACGCTCGCCATATTGGATTTATATGATGCCATTTGCCCTATGCCACTCCTAATACGAATACGACGAACTTATTTGTTCAAATCATAACATACATACATACAGATGCGTCGAATATACAGGGCGTCCCAAAGTTATGGGACATGAAGGGGAAGTACCTTAAATATCGTAGATAGTGAATTTTGCTCAAAGAAGACTTTATGTTATTTTTAAAAGTTAGTAATTCTGCATTCATAGATTTTCTAAAAATTATTTGCTTCGGCTGGGAATCGAACCGACTCAAATGTGAAAAAAAAAACACCCTACTTTTATGATGCCAATCGAAAGAATAGCTAAAAAATAATAACTCTGCCTAAGTAACATAGTATTTTAAAAGAAAGGAACAACGTGAAATTAATCATTTTAATCAAATAAAAAACATACATGAAACTGCCGTAGTCAATTAAGTAGGTATTTTTTTGTAAATTAATTAATTAAATGCTCAAAATGTGATCCCTCTTGTCTTACGCAAATCGCCAATCTTTTAATGAGCCCGCTGCCTGTTGATTTTCTAATCATTTTATGGTGAACACTCGATGTGATATGGCACAATTCTGTTTGCAACTCGCCTACGTTCTCGTATCGCTTTTTGTATAGCATATCTTTCACGTATCCCCAAAAGAAGAAATCTAATGGTGTGAGGTCCGGGGATCTGGCCGGCCATCTAATCGGTCCATTTGTACCAATCCATGTAGGAAAACATTCATTTAGAAAATCTGCTGCTCTCCGACTATTATGAGCCGGAGCTCCATCTTGTTGGAAAATTAAGTTTTCTTGCTCCGCCGCGGAATGGTTTCTTATCTTATCCCTTAAAATTTGAAGTATTCCTAAATACTTTTCTGTGTTCAAGGTTCCTTGGTAAAAATGGATTAAGAAAACCCGGTTTTTTAAAAGTCCGCACCAACAGTTGAGTGAAAAACGCACTTGGTTATTAGTTTCAGTCACTCGTAGGGGATTTTCTTTAGACCAAATACGATTATTGTTGCGGTTATACATACCGTTATTGCTAAAGTTAGATTCGTCTGTCCAAATAATATTATCCAAAAAATTTGGATCTTCGAGCAATCGTGCCTGGATATCAAGACAGAAATTTTTTCTCCTTTCTGTATCGCCCGGAAGTAATTTTTGAACCAATCGTCCTTCAACATAACTCTTAAAACCGTGTTTTTTTAATACACGGTGTATTTTACTTTTTGAAACTCCAATTTCATGTTCTCCTTCTCTCACCGATGCTTTCGGAAAAGCCGAAAAGTAAATTAAAATACCAAGTTCTTCGTCGTTGATCGTATGGTTTTCTTGCTGTGGTTCTCTTGGGCGTTTATCGAAACGTCCCAGAGTTTTCAAATTGTTCACAAGCCTTTTCAAAACTTTACGAGACGGTATTTGTCTATCAGGATATTTTACGCCATACCACCGCAAACTTCTAGAGATATCTTTATCGTTCAAAAAATATGCTTCCATTAGATCAAAACTTACTTGATATGCCATGTTCGCAATAAATTAACACAATAACACTTGTGTAAGTGAATTGAGACTAAACAGATCAATATCCGAAAAACAAACGCTCGCACATACTGTTCCATTTTCAAATTTAAGAACAACATTTAAAAATATCACTTCTTTTTAAAATATCTTAAAAAGTATGCATTCAAACAAACGCTGTCATAAACTGTTCCATTTTCAAATTATAAATTATTTATTTTTGTTTTTAATTTGCCTTCTGTCTAGCTTACAGAGGACGTATTGAAATACAAGTTTTATCATTTCATCTACACGTGCACTTATAATAAGGAAAACTATGTTAGTACCTATTTTATGAAGTGGGTACTTATTTACGAATAATCAATGCTATCTTTGGAATGATAATATTGCTACTTTTCGAACGTCGTCGGCAATAAATAACTTTCTTGAAATTTGACTCAATCATTTTATGTTGTTCCTTTCTTTTAAAATACTATGTTACTTAGGCAGAGTTATTATTTTTTAGCTATTCTTTCGATTGGCATCATAAAAGTAGGGTGTTTTTTTTTTCACATTTAAGTCGGTTCGATTCCCAGCCGAAGCAAGTAATTTTTAGAAAATCTATGAATGCAGAATTACTAACTTTTAAAAATAACATAAAGTCTTCTTTGAGCAAAATTCACTATCTACAATATTTAAGGTACTTCCCCTTCATGTCCCATAACTTTGGGACGCCCTGTATACAATACCCAGGGCACTGTATTAGACGGACTGACTTAATGCTACGCCGTAGCCGCTACGACACATGCGCAGCGTAGCAAGCGTCTACGAAAGCTTTTTTGTATTTTCAGATTCATAAATGTTGTTGAATTGTCTTTAGGGCGTCCTACTTAAGGGCTAAATAATCGTGGTGTCCGTCGGTTATTATTAATTTATTTGTGTGTAATCGTAAATAAGTATTTTGCATTGTGTATAGTAATGTATTGTTTCTATTGATGTAATATCCATCCCTTACATAATATTGTGCACATGTTTATAGCGTCTATATATTATATACAATATAAATTATTATTCATATATATTGCTATTCAAGTATTTTTATAAGGCATAATGTACTTACTAGAATATGTATTCTAGTAAGTACATTATGGTTCATGAGTGCATATCCCATCGCGGTTCGAACAACTAAGTTTTCAATTTCCTTTGCCTCTGAATTTCCTTTAACTTTATATATTATTTTTAATATGTTTAATTCTTGTACAGTCACACGTACTACATGAAACCAGCAATCGATACTTGCTTTTATTACAAGTGCGGTTTGTGAACAAATCTACTCTCTGTTTTATATAATTTGTGGTTAACTTTTATCAGTCTATACAATTTAAATAATATCTAGTTGTAAATCTGTGTTTTAAGACTGTTGTTAACCTAAATAAATTAAATAAAAATAATATATGATATGTTTAATGCGATTATCCCGCTGGATCTACTGATTTTATCGGGATAGAAGTATACTATGTTTTAATCCAGAGTATGGTGTACCTACAGACCAAATTTCATCCATGTGGGTTCATCCGTTTCGCCGTGATTTAGCAACGAAATACCTATACTATATCTAAAGACAACTAGCGATTTGTTGGAAAACATTTTTAGTCTATCACTGACAAGTACTCTATCCATGAGCAAAAAATCACGACCTTTAAAATTATAGGAAGTTAAAAGTGTATCCTTACTGGACGGCTAACAGAAAGATGTTATATTTATTTTTAATATAAATAATTAATTACGTTTACAATAGAAATAACATAATATTTACATAATTACAAAAAATGTATAGCATCCAGCTCTCCCACCTGGGGCATTGTCCCCAACACACTGGCTGCATTGCCCCGCTGAATAGCTAGGCTTAATCTTTGAGCGAAAAAAGAGCCCGCCCTTATATCACCTGATGCCACAATTAGTTTATCAGACACCGCCTTTACGAATTTTTTGGTGTCTGAAGACCAGGGGCCCAGAGTCTCGAAGGCAAGTGCGGCAAACAAAAAATAATTAAAAATAATAACAAAATTAATCCGACAAACTTTGACAATTGCACGTACATGACAATAAAATAACATATTCATTAAAAAAACTAGCCTTAAAATTCCGAGTAAAAAAATTAAATGTAAGTGCAAATGAAAATACAAATTAACAGACTTACTTCATTTCGATTGTACCTTGTTTTATCAATGAGAAAAAAAGGCAACGTTCATATGGAAGACGCCAAAGGGGGTGGCCGGGCACAGGGCGCAACCAATCACAGCAAGTCGCGGCGGCGGCGTGTTCAAAGATACCGCGGAACGTGTTTGTGTGTTGTGGCAAAGTACTTATAGCGCGCGGCCATGAGGTCCAACTCACAAAATTTACATATCTGAATTTAATTTTTTGAATTAAATCTGTAAACTTTAATGTTTTATTTTTTTCGTAATCATCTTCTTTTCGTGTCGAGGCAAATTTCAAATTTTATTGGACCAAAACTTAGCCACTCTAACAACACTGTCTGTGGCGTTAAGGAGGTCGTCAAAGGTGCAGCTTTCAGGACACGCGGGGCAAGACAATACGTGATCCATTGTCTGTGGGGACACGCCGCACTCGCATCGATCACTCCCGCCATCGGAGAAGCCCCGCCTGCACAGATTATCTTTGCTGCGGCCAACCTGAGTTCGAAGCCGATTTAAGAATTTCCATGTTGGCCATGGCAAATCGTGTCCAAGAGGAAGAGACTCCTTGAGCGGGAGGAACGACGCAAGAGAGTATCTTTGCCGCCACAGGCTGCAGCGAGCATCCGATTTTTCGTAATAGGTACATCCTATACATACACTCTGCAACGTTTGTCGGGTTAATTTTGTTAGAGCTTATATACATAAATACGAACACCACAATTTGTGTTTTCCCCCTTCGCTTCACCAATAGATGAAAGATAAATAGTTTTCATAGCAGTACTTTATTCAATTAAAACTATGCAGCATCCCTAACAATGGGCAGCAAGTTGAATCGAGTTTTGCCCATTGTTTAAAACTGAAACACCTCATACTTGTTGCTTCGTCGCGAAAACTGTGGACTTGTTCTGGTATTAATATTTTATTTTCACACACTGCAGGTGACACGGAAGATCGGCGCTGCAAGAGCGACCACTACTGTGGCTTATGGTAGTGGTAACCTTTTTTGATAACCAATGTTTAGGTGCAAAAATAGGGAAAATATTCTTTTCTTTAATTTTACCGTAAAAATCTTTGCCATTCTAAAATCAATTATCATTTCTTTAATCAAGAAGAGAAATCATTTTTAATTGATTTCGCATAATGTACAGTTAAAGCATTTCTCGATATCTAATAGTATGGAATAATATTATTTTTATAAATTTTTCAATTTTTTTTTCATTTGGAATGAGCTCTGAAGTTACCTACGAACGTCTAAAAAGATATATTTTTGACATAGACATATATTATTTTACACCACACTATAACAGCAACATAAGTAACAATAGAAAAATACAACACAATAAGTACAGAAAACATGGCGTTTTTGAAATGGTATTCCTACATTATTTCTATATGAGTTGATACATTCACTTACATTTAATTTTGACGCCCCGCGGTTTTAACTTTGCCAATCATTCACTCAGTGAATATATTAAAAAACCTTATTAACAACAAATTAGCCTAAGTTCAAAGTTAATGCATTCACACTCATGTAAAACGTTTGAAAATTCAATTTCCCACTAAGGCTTTGTTGTCACCGCGTATTGTTGCCCGTGTGATAATAGCATTACTCTTTGTGTGTCGAGTAAACTGACATTGTATACGTGCCATTTACTTTATACACCTCTACCTTGCCGTGGCTTTGGCTGTCTGGAATTATTTTGTGATTCACAATTCAACCAAGTCACTTTTAAAAATTAATTGAATACAATTTTTTGAATACAAAAAATTAATTAAATAAAAAATGCTTTATTTTGTAGGTACCCAGAGTACACTTAAAATAGTAAATTTTACATTTTTCAAGCTACTGCTGTTCAAATGCAATTTTCCCCCGAGAAGAACAAGCAAGAAAATCGAAGGGTTGCTCTTTTAAAATCATGCTTTGATTTTACATAAAGGTTTTTATATTCCAAAAAGGTTTTTATATTTCATTATTAATTGTGAAATAGCCTGGCATGCGAACGATCTGATTATGTCCAGGGATGATTATCATCTAAATAGTCTGATATTTTATAATATGCTTTGTTAATAAGTTTCTGTTTTATAGTATCTTTAATTTTATCGAGAGGAAGATTTTGCATATCAACTGGAACCTTATTGAAAAAGCGTATACATAACCCTTTGAATGAATTACTGACTTTGCGGAAGCGACTTATGTGACCTGCAAGTTTGTCTTTATTACACTATTTTTCCTAAATGATGCTATATTTTTTTGACATACAAACATACTTACAAGACAAAGCTTTAAACAACATACATAGTTCACCTTTCGAAGTATGCACAGAAATGCACATGGTGTCAGATGAGCCGATCGCCATTAAAGCGTGCATTTCTTTAGATGTTTTTTGACGGACAAAAATCAAAGCAAAATAACTTCATTCGTTTTGTTAAACTATGTATAGGACTGGTATTATTTTTTTATTCACAACAGGTTAGCACTTGACCTCAATCACACCTGATGTTAAGTGAAGATGAGGCCGGTGGAAGCGTACTGACCCGGAAACCCCAACACATTTGGAGGACTGGCTATCTTATATCTGACAACCAGAACACAACAATGCTATTAATATTGCTGTTTGGCGGCAGATTTCGATAAGATGGTGGTAGCTAGCCAGGCGGACATGTAAAATGCCCAACCACCAACCAAACCGAGTACGAAACATGTACCCCGCTGGGGATCGAACCCGCGACCTCCGATTCGTAAACCCATTATTGTTTACATTGAGTTTGGATGTTTGTTTGTTTGTTTATTTGTTTGTTACTCAAACGGGTGAATGGATTTGGCTGAAATTTGGTATATAAGTAGAAAATACCCTGGATTAAAACATAGGATACTTGTTATCCCGATAAAGTGAGTAGTTCCAGCGGGATAAATAAATTCCCGCGATAAAGTAATCCACGCAGATGATATCTAGTGATACAAAATCGTCCCCTAGCCTCAACGGTTCAAATATTCTGTCCCAAAACAAAAAAATAACATATTGCGGAGGTCTTATCCAAGTCTACGTAAGGAAAAGGCGTATCTTCAAACACGGCATTGTTGACAGATGTCCGTCCAACACGTCCGGTCAACATAATATAACAACGTATTGTGGTTTTGCAAACTTTACATGTGTCGAGTGAGTGGATAAGACACCTTGTTATATCGTACGTGAGGCTAGACTACACAAAGTGGAATTCCGCTATTTTGATAACGTCGAAAACTTGTTTTAAAATATATAGCCAAGTAGTGCTGAAAAGGAAAATAGTGCTAATATAGTTTAAAAGGGTTTGTTCCATACTGTTGTCGCTTTAATCAATCAATCAAGTACACTTTAATGCACAACAATTCTACATTACACTTCATAAATATAGCTTCAAAAAAATAATAATTGTACAACCAGGCGGTCTTATCGCTATTAAGCGATTTCTACCACATAACCTTTTTGTGCACCAATGATTAAAAAAAATATATAAAATAATGGATACCAAATAATAGGTATAAACATGCATACGTAAGCTATCAACAACTTACATCTCATACAATCAGTTTATAAAATTGGTGATGACTATCCTATCAAGATAAACATATCAATTGATACCAAAAAATCTATTTTCATTCAAGATATCTCTAACAATAATGACATTTAAAAGTCAAATTTAATAGATATGCATCATGGCGTAAGAGATAGGCGGAATATAACTTCGAGTCGAAATTGGTGTGTCAACTGCAGATGTAGTTTTGGGAAGATGCCAGATAGTCGTGAATGTTACCCTTCTCCTAGTACTTTATATTAGGTCCTTACATATGAAATTGGCGTTTAGTAAAGGGATCAATGAACTACCTATGAGATGGCAAAAGTGCATAAATAGCAATGGTAGATACTTTGATTATATAAATATATTATATTTTGAAAAAAATCGACCTTAGGTTACTCCCTTACAAAACGCCAATTTCATATGTTAAGACCTAATATTTTTTTTTTAATAACTGGATACTCGTTTGACCACAATCTCACCTGATGATAAGGGACGATGTGGCCGAGGATTAAGCACGCGATCTCAATAGATGCCTATTCACCCTGCTCTTGAAGATCCTAAGGTTGTAGGATTCAGGAAAGACTGACGCCGGAAGGGAGGCCCATGCTTTCGCTGTTCGTATTACTCGACTAGAACTGCTTAGTGCGAATGTTCGGTATGTTAACTACACACGAATATGAAATGGCGATGGTGGAATAAGATTATGTAATTCCAACGCACACTCATCTTGTAAAAGACAGAGTCAGGCGACCTTGCTCTGCAATTTGGCAGTGAACGAATGGTCACAAATGCGTCTTTATAATTTTTAAGCTTTATGTTTTTAGGCCAAGCTTTATGTTTTTACTTCGATTAAATAAATATATCATATTTTGAAAAAATCGACTTTAAGTTACTCCCTTCCAAAACGCCAATTTCATATGTAAGGACCTAATATTTGGCAGTATGATTTCGGTTGAGAAAACGGCAACCTGCTCTATTTCAACTTAGCTAAAATTCCCGTGACCTGAAAACCGCAGCTAATTCATAAAACTTCGTTACTACAGCAGGTGAAAAAAGATAGCCAGTCCACCAAATATGTTGGGGTTTCCGCGTCAGTACGCTTCCACCTTCGACCTCATCTTCACTTAACATCAGGTGTGATTGAGGTCAAGTACCAACCCGTTGTGCATAAAAAAAATATCTATACATACTCTGTAATACGTAATATTTTGGTGCAATAAAGAATATTTTATTCATGTAAGTATAAGAGGCGAAAATACGCAGCCGAGTGACAGAGCCGTAGCGTAGTGTAGTCTGCCCATTAGGCACAGATTACTAATAAGTTACTAAAGTAACATTAGGTTAAAGACCATGGAATCGTGGGGGACAATTTGCCAAATCAACTAGGAATCACAAGTGCATGCTGGTTCTAAGGCCCGTATTAATAAACCATTCTCACGATTGAGAACAGTTTTGTGATCGGTCTCGAGTAGACGTGTTGACTAATAAACCTAACTTGAGACCTGAAAAGCACGTGTAAACTCAAGCAGTACTCACTTGAGAAGTACGCCGAGTTTCACGTATTAATAAACGAAACTCAAGA
Organism: Oegoconia quadripuncta; assembly: GCA_949316235.1. Classification (NCBI taxonomy): domain Eukaryota; kingdom Metazoa; phylum Arthropoda; class Insecta; order Lepidoptera; family Autostichidae; genus Oegoconia; species Oegoconia quadripuncta. The sequence goes on along the minus strand of OX438741.1, from coordinate 40,669,622 downwards.
CTACCATTCATTCGCCGCGGAGGCGAATACTTGAGAAGTGATCTCAGCTGAGTAGATCTCAAGATTGATTTATAAATTAGCACGGAGCTTGAGACAGCGTTAACTGCTTAAGCGCATCTCGGTTGATACAACCTCAAGACTTGTATTGCCATTAGTTTATTAATACGGGCCTAGGACCCTTATTACAGAGTATTACTCAAGCAGAGATCTCTGCTTGAGGACAGTTAAATAGGGACGGCTTTATGTAACTTGTATAGCGGCATCTCTTTCTATGCTCAAGCGCAGATCTACACTTGAGCAATATTCTGAAATACGGTCCATAATCTGACTGGAGGAAACGCATTTGGCCTCGTAGGCACCCTTCCAGATCTGGGACAAATTTATTGTTTACATTTATTTTGTTTTTGTGAAAATGAAAAAATCTTGCACACCAAATAAATGAGTGTTCTGAGTAGCTTTAAAAATGTAAAATCTGACTATTTTAGGTGTACCCTGTGTACCTACAAAATAAAGCCTATTTGACAAGATTTGATTTGATAAAAATTGCCAATAAAGAACTTGAACACAAAGCCACAGAATTAATAGGTAGAGTACCAACGTAACAGAGCTGTATGAACAAGCTCTTTTGCGTTTCAAGTTTCAAAAAAAAATGACTTTACCGTGACTAGACTCTTTACACGCCAACATATACGACGAATGACTTGTTTTGACTGAGACTGAAAGCATTCTGTATACGCCACGTATACGACGAATAACTTGTTTTGACTGAGACTGACTAATAAATTGAAGAAATAAGAGAAATAAGACATGGCTGTATGGGCTTAGACCCTTATCTGAAAGGAGTGAATTAAAAAAAATGCAAGCTGTCAATACCAGAAAATAAATAAGTAATAATGAGCCAAATTATTAACTTCAAAAAAATTAAATTCAAACGACGATGTGCCTACGAGTTTGTGCATTATTCACATGGCAATTGACGTCTTTTGTGATAGCCGTTTTTTTTTTAATTATATCATTCATCTTTGGACCTATGTATACGTTACTCTATGTGATAAGTCCAGGTATGTACCTAAGTACAGTGTCACTGAGCTCGTTGTCGTTCTATTGTGATAACCTAACCTTAACCGCCTCCGTGGCTCAATGTAAACAACATTGGGTTTACTATTCGGAGGTCGTGGGTACGATCCCCAGCGGGGTACATGTTTAAGTACTCGGTTTGGTTGGTGGTAGGGCATTTTAAAATGTCCGCCTGGCTAGCTACCACCATCTTATCTAAATCTGCCGCCAAGCAGCAATGTTAATAGCATTGTTGTGTTCCGGTTGTCAGAGATAAATAGATAAATAAATAAGATAAGCATTGCATTGCATTGCATTACATTACATTATTATATTTATGACCGTTCAAATTATAAATTCCGTCGCTAATTTATCGCTATCTTGGACAAGTGTTACCCCGTCATCAGTATTTACATTTACCTCAATACATAGCATATGATCATATTATGCTACAGATTTACCTTAACCGCCTCCGTGGCCCAATGTAAACAACATTGTCGCGGGTACGATCCCCAGCGGGGTACATGTTTAAGGACTCGGTTTGGTTTGTTGTAGGGCATTTTAAAATGCCCGCCTGGCTAGCTACCACCATCTTATCTAAATCTGCCGCTAAGCAGCAATGTTATAGCATTGTTGTGTTCCGGTTGTCAGAGATAAGCATTGCATTGCATTGCATTACATTACATTATTATATATGACCGTTCAAATTATAAATTCCGTCGCTAATTTATCGCTATCTTTGTCAAGTGTTACCCCGCCATCAGTATTTACATTTACTTCAATACATAGCATAATATGATCATATTATGCTACAGATTTACCCTTTTAGCGTTCTAACATTCTTTGCTTCTATTTCAGCACAAACGAAGCTCCCGATGTTATTGGAAACCGAGCCACAATACGCTACGCTGCTACTATGTGTGATCGGATACATGTGGACAATATTCATTGCTTCTCTCTGCTTGCTTCTCGCCTGTCTCCACAGAAGCGAAGCACTCATCAATTGCTTTATTGCTTTAACTATCATCCATATGGTGTTCGCTTTTGGTGTGTGCGTGGGATACTTAGTGTATTGCTCGTTTATGGATCAGATGTGCTTCGATCACAGCAGCAAAAGAAATGACGATGACGTAGGAGCAGTTGTTGGGTTGTTTTTTGTACAAATGGTAAGCATTTTAATGTGGTTGGGCATATTGTTTGTGTCATGCAGTTTTAAATTGGCATTGCCTTCACATAATAGTAAAACTTATTAAGCGTTTTATTTGTATTTATTTATTTATCTAAATTGTTACAAAGATATATTTACAGGAGTCACAATAACATATACAGGTTTATCCGAACACCGTACCTATCGACGAGCGCTTGGTGTAGTGGATAGTGACCCTGTCAGCGAAACCAACGGTTGCGGGTTCGAATCCCGCGAGGGGTAAATGTTTGTGTGATGAATACGAATATTTATTCCCGAGTCATGGATATTTATATAAATATTTATGCATGTTTATCGGTGATCTAGTATCCATAGCACAAGTTTTGCTTAGTTTGGGACTAGATGATCCGATGATGATCATCGGACACTCATGCATGACATAGTGATTTCTAATATCTAGCTTATAATTGGTCATTCATCACCCTACACGACTAACTATATCACTTATAAGTCTAGAAGAAAATTAAATTAGTAAGAACAAAATTTTTTTTCTTAACGGATATAACTCTCAATTTAACCGATACACTTCTCGCCGAAAATTAAATTTCCATCCACATCACCTGGATGAGTGGAAGTCTACCACTGTACGTTTCTCAAGAAACTTCTTACCACGTACGACCACCCTGTGGATCGGACTTCCGGCAGCGGTATTCCCGAATGAGTACGACATTGGAACTTTTAAGAAACGAGCCTACACCTTCCTCAAAGGCCGGCAACGCATATGTGACCCTTTTGGTGTTGCGGGTGTCCATGGGCGGCGGTGATTGCTTTCCATCAGGTGACCCGTATGCTCGTTTGCCGCCCTCTCATATAAAAAAAAAAATATATACCGAATGAAATTTTTTACCGTAAGGAAAAAAATAAGGCATAATTAGGTAAGTGAAATAGAAGATAATTGGCATAGATAGTTTATGTAGACGACCTGTTTGGTGTAGTGCATATGTTTGTATGATGAATACAGACATGTGTTCCCGCGTTATGGATCTTTTTCATATATTTATGTATTTATTTACAAAATAAAATGTATTTGTGTAGTTTATCAACTATCTGTTATCCATAATACAAGCCTAGTTGCTTAGTGTGGAACTTTTTTGTTTTTTTTTCCCCGTCAAAAAAAAAGATGGCGCTGTGTATATGTGCAAAGATAAGATATATCTTTTTCTTCAAAACTATCATGGAACATAGCATTAATTGTGTAATTTGACGGTCAACGCGCCTTTGTAGCCTATTCCGGTGAAGGAAAACATCGCGAGGAAACATACATGCCAGATTAATTAAAGAAAAAAAAATCGAAGGCATGTGAAGTCCCCAACCCGCACTGGGCCAGCGTGGCGGACTATGGCCCCATACTCTCTCAATATGAGGAAAGGTATATAGCCCTGCAGTGGGATATTTACGGACTAATGTGTAGTCAACATCAGTCATTTATCATTGAGGAATTCGTCAATTGACGAACGACCGACGACCCGATCCGTACGCATCTTTTTTTTATGCACAACGGGTTGATGCTTGACCTCAATCACACCTGATGTTAAGTGAAGATGAGGTTCAAGGTGGAAGCGTAATGACCCGGAAACCCCAACACATTTGGGGTTTTATAACAACAAATAGCATGCATGCTATTTACGGTTATATTGTGTTGCCAGTTGCAGCACATGAGTTTGAATATTTCAAATAGCAATATACCAACTGAACAGAAAACATTAACAAATAACCAAATTGTTCAGAAGTCGTTTAGCTAAATGTTGAGCAGATTTCCACGGAGCAGACTGATGGACAGAGCGCTTCATTATGGTGTACACCCGCACGGCGTAGTGGGGTTACTACCGTTATTTACTATTGTGTATGTTGTGTGACGCGATATTTCAGAGCAAGGATTAAAAACCAGGAAATGTGCATTCACGATCAATCGTTCTTTGATCAAACGTTCTGTCAACGTCAAACTGATCGCCTTTAAGTTTAGGTAACTGTGGTTTCCATGCTCTGGACATCGACAATAGACGCGAACAAGACGCGTCTTCGTACGCGCAAGCGTACGGTACGAATCAGTCTGTATCGGGTCGTTGGTCACTTCAACACAGAATCATTTACCATCTGGAGATAAATGGCAGTGCGTGCTGCAAGAGCGCACGAAGGAGTTGCGGTGGGGCGAGATCAGACAGCGGCAGGACAAGGTGCCGTTCGCATCTCTACTATTGCTTGGTTTCCAGCGCATTAAAGCTTACAGCTAGAACCATTCGGTGGTGCTGCTCCATTAAAAGAAAGAAAGAAAGAAAAGTATTTATTTGGATTTCTGTTATAAGAGTATTTTATACATTAGTTTACAATATACTAAATCCACTCCAAAAAGGTCTCCACTCAGCATGTGTCGGGTTGGAGCAACCACGACGCTGGTATTCTGTGGAGCCGAAAGTATTATCATTTACGTAGCACCGACCACAGTGATAGGGCGCTTATGGTCACGCTGCAATGTCAATAATTCTGTTGTCACATCAAATTATCATTAATTCAAATTAGCACAATTTTATTAAATTTATGTTATTATTATTTGGTTCCCGTATTGTTCCACTGCTGGGCAAAGGCACCGCTCCTCTCCACGCCTCTGTCCCGGGCTTCCTCTGACCAGTTGCTGAGGAACTTATCCAGCTCGTCACGCCATCTCCTTTTCGGTCTGCCGCGACGACTCGTCTATTAAGTTTAATTCTTTAGTTAAACGAATAATAAATAAACAATTCACACACACACTCATACACAAACACATACTCGCACACACATACATAAGAAATTAGTTTTTACATTTTTATTTCATTCTTATTTTATAAATAGCATAACATTAACCTATTTCACCTTCACCTTAATTGGAAAAATATTTGACATTTAGTTATGGAAGAGCGGAGCCTCCTAACACAGGTATTTTATACTTAAAAGGAGATCCCCGATACCTCATTGATTGATTTATTAAGGTAATGAAATAAACATTTTTCATTTTTCCAATTCAATAACCCGTTAATTCAACAATTCGATAAATAATTAAATAATCTATTCAATTTAGATAGTATTGGAATCAGTTTGCTACCGGATGATACAACAGACAATATTTAAATCTTATTATCTGGCATACAAGGTTGATAATATTGATTGTCAAATATACATTTGAATGCTCTCAAAGTTTCATCTGTCAAATCTGTCAAATTCAATAAATCCGACAGTTTTTAAGCCACTTCTATGAGCCCCTGACTTGCAGTTGCAGTTGAAAACAACAGACCAACTGGTAAACTTCTCCATAAAAATGCCATTTCTTTACACATATCCAAGTACTACACATTGCTTATCTTCGCTAATCGAAAAACCACGAGTGTTTATTTGTAAACACTTTATTATACAAAAGATAAATACAAAACAAATTTACTTAAGACTATGCACAAAAGCGGACTAATCCCACAGCGCGATTTCTTCCAGTCAACCGTGATTGTCGTTAAGGAACGGTAGATTGTGATTTATCCCACTCTCTAGAGTGATTCATGTTTTAAACGTTCAGCATAAAAGTTTATGAGTTGCCATGTTCTTGTTTGGGTGTACACAGCGGAATTTGCAAAAATGTTCATTAACAGAGTCCGAAGGTACAGTTGCAGCAAAACAATAAGCGTAATGCACGTGGGTACGGTCGGCAACGAACGACAATGAAGGCAGGTAAGTAAAATATTGTGAAGAGTACATTCAAGTTTCATGGCGCTAATTTAGAAATAAACAAGCTTTTAAACTGCCTCCGTCGCTCAATGTAAACAATATTGGGTTTACGATTCGGAGGTCGGGGGTTCGGTCCCCGGCGGGGTACATGTTAAGTACTCAGTTTGGTTGGTGGTAGGGCATTTTAAATGCCATAAATGTGATTGAGGTCAAGTATCAATCCGTTATGCATAAAAAAAACTATCATTATTCTAATACAAAGACGAGTTCATCATGGTTACAGTGACAATCTTCTGGCTCCATCTTCAGATCCTCGTCATCATGAGTAATGGAAAGTGTTCATGTAACAAAACAAACCAACCCAAATTCTAATAATTCCAGTCTCTACATCCTGGCTCCATCATCAGATCAGCTCGATGGTACCATAACATTGTATTGTAAGCGAACTTACATAAATTTGACAAATTTCAGCTCAATCGTATGTATCTCAGTATGGGTAATCGAAATTTATTTGTTCGATTTCGACTATGGTTTTTTTTTATGCACAACGGGTTGGTACTTGACCTCAATCACACTTGACATTAAGTGAAGATGAGGTCGAAGGTGAAAGCGTACTGACCCGGCAACCCCAACACATTTGGGGGACTGGCTATCTTATCTCTGACAACCGGAACACAACAATGCTATTAACATTGCTGTTTGCCGGCAGATTTAGATAAGACGGTGGTAGCAAGCCAGGCGGACATTTAAAATGCCCTACCACCAACCAAACCGTGTACTTAAACATGTACCCCGCGGGGCATCGAACCCGCGACCTCCTAATCGTGAACCCCATGTTGTTTACATTGAGCCACGGAGGCGGTTAGTTCCTTGAGGAAAGTTGTTCGGAACCAATAGTGGGGTCATAAATTAATGGGAATTACACGAATTCAAATTCACCCTGTATATTACTGTAGCCAAGAACAATACTTATGATCTATGCTGCATTTAATAAGAAATCTCAATTTATCCAATGAGGGGGCCACTGCACGGAATAAACCCTCTTAATCCAGAATATTGGTTGTGATTGGTAAATGTCCGCCTGGTAGCTACCACCATCTTATCTAAATCGGCCGCCAAGCAGCAATGTTAATAGCATTATTGTGTTCCGGTTGTCAGAGATAAGATAGCCAGTCCCCCAAATGTGTTGGGGTTTCCAGGTCAGTACGCTTCCACCTTCGACCTCATCTTCACTTAACATCAGGTGTGATTGAAGACAAGTACGAACCCGTCGAGCATAAAAAAAAAATGTTCTACCTCTATACCAAATGTCATCCAAATCCGCTCATCCGTTTATCGTGATTGGAGCGATAAGCATTAAAACCTTCGCATTTTATAATATTAGTTTAGATTAGAATTAAAAAAAAAACAATATTTTTTAACTTTCTCTGTTAACCCTACGTTTCTAACAAAATAGTACAGTCGCGAAAAAAAACCTTACGTGTGTTAATTGCTTTTTTAAAACACATACCGCGAATAAGTTTTTTAATATACCCATCCGGCTGGAGTCCTGAAATATGGCGGAGTTCAGTATGTGGAGGCATGAGATGTTACGAATGTTTCCTGAAGGTAGTTTTGTATGTTTTTCGAATTTTTTTCGAACGAGGCTGAAATTTTTTTCACAGTTCAGAGAATGGACGCTTCGCTGCATTCCATATACACTTTCAAATTCTAAATATTCGAAATTGAAAAACAGATTTTAGTGAAACTTTATGCGTGCTTCAGGATACGTACAGTTTAAAAAATCGCCAGGAAACATATTCGAATTAACTAATTTAAATTGCGCAAAGGGCTGGAACCGCGGCTGAACAAGCTCAAAGTAACAAGCGCCGTAAATATGCGTCAATCTCTATAAACCACGAGTTTGCGGCGCTTGCAATGGAGACATTGGGCCCGTGGTCTTCTGACACGAAACAATTTGTAAAGGATTTATCCGTTAGACTGGTCCACGCCTCTGGAGATATGAGAGCTGGTGCCTACTTTGCTCAGCAGCTGAGCTTATGCATTCAGCGGGGCAATAGCGCTAGCGTTCTAGGTACTATGCCTCACGGAAGCGAGTTGGACAGTGTATTTTTTCTATAAGATATAGGCATTTTTAATTGTGTTTTATAAATTTGTTGTTTCATTCACTAAAATATATTTGATTTGTATTCACTATATATTTAAAATAAATAAATATAAATAAATAAATATTTCGGACACTTACACCAATCATCTAGTCCCAAACTAAGCAAAGCTTGTGCTATGGATACTAGATAACGGATAAACATACATAAATATTTATATAAACATCCATGACTCGGGAATAAATGTTCGTATTCATCACACAAACATTTACCCTTCGCGGGATTCGAACCCGCAACCGTTAAATAAGATGACAATTTAAACTTCTGTCTAATAATCAGCCATTTTTTTAACGTTAAATGAGTGTCTGAAACTGGTCGTCAACTTTCGTTTCTTCATAGAACTGCTCATCAACACAACATTTCGTATATCACCATTTCAACTAGAAAATCTTTCTCCGTCCTATCTTTCTCCAGTGTTACGTTTCGTCGACATGACACTTGGTGTAACAAACATTAGTCGTACAACTTTTCAACAACTGACGATTCCATTCCCTGGACATAATCAGATCGTTCGCATGCCAGGCTATTTCACAGTTAATAATGAAATATAAAAAATCATTCAAAGTCAAAGTCAAAAGATATTTATTTCGTAGGATAAAAATTATCACTTGAAAACGTCACATTTTTTATCTTAATATTAAAATTATTGACATTGTTGCTCATTCGCAAAGCAGATTCCCCAGAGAAGAACGAGCAAGAAACTCAAGGGTTGCTCTTATAAATAAGTTTGGGTTACTATTATATTGTATAATTAGCCTGAATATCGCCGAGCGGTCTATGTCCATGCTTGCTTATCATCCAGATAGTCAGAAATTTTATAATAGTCTTTGGTAAATAATGTCTGTTTTATGATGGTTTTGAATTTATTTAAAGGTAAATTTTGAATGTCCACTGGAACCTTATTATAAAAGCGTATACATTGCCCCTTAAATGACTTAGTGACTTTGTGTAAACGGCTGACATGAACAGCAAGTTTATTTTTATATCTGGTATTAACATTATGTATATCACTATTTTTCTTAAACGATTCTATATTTTTTTCTCACATACATTAAGTTTTGTAATTTGTAATATAAAAAAACCTTTATGTAAAATCAAAGCCGGATTTTAAAAGAGCAACCCTTCGAGTTTCTTGCTTGTTCTTCTCAGGGGAAAATTGCATTTTGAACAAGCAGTAGCTTAAAAAATGTAAAATTGGCTATTTTACAGTAGAGCATTTTTGACTTTGCCTGACTTTGACTTTGCTGACGAACCATTCACCTTAGTATTTGTCAAACATGGTTAGGTAGTTTAGCGTCCATAATTTTATTGGGAATCGGCCGGCAAAGAAAAAAGCCACGCCGGTGCCCCCCAACCTCGAAGCCACGATCTTGGCTATAGTTTTCCTATCATTTTTTCCAATTTTTTTTCAACTCTTTCCCCCTCCAAATGGAGCATGTCAATCAGTGAGTGACTCAGTGAGTGGTAATCGGGTTTTATAGAAAATATAAAATAAAATAAAATCAAACATCAAACTTGTCAATTGAATTCTATTGGTAATAATAATATAATAGAAACAGGAATAGTGTGATTCTCGTGATTCTTTTTGTAAAAGAACGGGGTTATCGTCAAATAAGTCCCAAACAAATTCAAGATGTTTTTTAATCATGATGAGCAGCAGAATAGAATTACCATATATTACATTTATTTAGACTTAGATTGCTTATCTATTTTCCAAATATAGATTTTTCTGAATAATAGCGAACAAAAAAATAATTCGTGACCTCACGCTTGAATAGAACCAGCGCCATCTCGTATCGAGTAGCTGAACTATACGCTAATAAAATATTAAAGCTAGTACAAAGTTACTACATCACATAAATCTGGAATTTCACTTGAAATTCAACCTTGTAGCGACTCGATAAGGTCAAATTTGACGTGTACATATAACACGAAGGAATAACATTGATAAAATATTTACAGATCTCGGAAGGCTGAAATAGTGATATTACTTTCCTGGTAATAAGAAAAGAGATGGTGGGAGGGGATTATTTTCTTTTAATTGATAATATAATACTTTATAAATTTGGCATTACGTATTTAGTTCCTTTTGTCAATTAAAAAAAAAATCGGAAACATACATTACCGATTCTTTGCCTTTTAGTTGACTTTCAAATATCAACATTTTACTTGTTCACATTTTTTTGTCACGTTATGTATATCAAAAAAAACTGTTTGATTTTGTACCATGCTTGCTTTTAGCTCGTACACCTTTTTTTTTCAAAAACACCAATCCACTCCAACCACTATGCAAGAACGAGACGCCTGCGTAAGGGAGAAAGAGTACGCTTCTATTCCCTGTGTGCGTTGCGTGTGTGTAAGAAAAACTCCGTGAAAACACTGTGTCTCTTACCTTAGTAATAACGCCATCTACTGACTTATACATATTTAGTAATATGAAAGTTTTAATATCAATTTAATTTAATTTTAACTCTGAAACAATTTTACTTACAGAAAAGTGTACCAAACATCTTCCAGTGGGTGTCGTAAAAGAGTAGAACCAATCTTCGACTAGTGGGTGTCGCAATAGTACACTAATTTAATTTTAACTCTGAAATAATTTTACTTACAGAAAAGTGTACCAACCTTCTTTCAGTGGGTGAAGCCATAGTTCAGAACCAAACATCTTCCAGTGGGTGTCGTAAAAGAGTCGAACCAATCTTCGACTAGTGGGTGTCGCAATAGTGTAGAATAGTGTAGATTTGTACTGCTGCAGTAGACATAACAACTGAAAATCGGTGTTTTGTTCTTTGAGCGATCTTATACATTGAGCTGTAACCCGTTCGTACTGCTGCAGTAGACATAACAACTGAAAATCAGTGTTTTGTTCTTTAAGCGATCTTATACATTGAGCTGTAACCCGTTCGTACTGCTGCAGTACACATAACAACTGAAAATCAGTGTTTTGTTCTTTGAGCGATCTTATACATTGAGCTGTAATCCATTCGTACTGCTGCAGTACACATAACAACTGAAAATCAGTGTTTTGTTCTTTGAGCGATCCTATACATTGAGATGTGACCCATTTGTACTGCTGCAGTAGACATAACAACTGAAAATCAGTGTTTTGTTCTTTGAGCGATCCTATACACTGAGTTGTTACCCATTTGTACTGCTGCAGTAGACATAACAAATGAAAATCTTTTTAAAATTCTCTTAAAACTTTTTGTGTTACTGGAGTAACAAATAAATTAACAAATAAAATATCTATCTACCAAAATTAGTTTCCACGTTATATTTTCTTCAACACTTTCAACTTCAAGTAATGATTACCTTTCTGCGAAACATTTCTAGGGCCAGTGCAGGACACTGAGAGAAACTTTAGAAACCGTAAAGATAATATTTTTAAATAATATAGTGTCAAAGAATTTTTATTTTTCTAATTCTATTTCATATATAGTCTTATTATTACGAGTTATTTTAATTCTTTGGTTGACCAAATGGATCTATTACTCTTATATAATAATCTTACATTAGCTTCGTACTTTTCATAAAGTCTAAGTCAAAAAAAATATTTCGTAAGTTATAAATATAACATTTGAAAACGTCATAACATATTATAATATATAATAATAATTATTGTTCAAGGGTTGCTCTTTTTACTTAAATATTTTTACAATTTACGATTCGACAAAGAAAAAAGAAAATAATACCCCGATATCACCGAGCGGTGCATATTTTTTTATGGTTGACTGGATTTGCGTTTGACTACAATCTCACCTGATGGAAAGGTCGGTGATATCCATGCATTCTTATCATCTAGATAGTCAGAAAATTTATAATAGCCTTTTGCACATAGTTTCCATTTAATGGTGATTTTAAATTAATTTAGAGTGAAATTTTGAATGTCACTGGAACCTTATTATAGAATCGTCCTCCATCCTGGGACGGGAGCCCCTCCAAATACTTAGTGACTTTAAGTAAGCATCTGTTAAGAACAGCAAGTTTATTTTAATATCTTGTATTCACATATTCTATCATTTATTATCAGGCGATCCACTATTGCACCGCATTGGCATTTCCCAACAAAGCCATAATCAGATTTATAGTTTTGTGAAACCAGACTACGGAAGTATGCATATAATCTTACACAGAGTAATATTAATCTATATAGTGCCAGGAACACAGAAAGGTATAGTTGGAAAACGCAGCGGCAGTTTATATGTGTTCGTTTGTAGTATACAGTCTGTGTGAGTATTTTTGCATGTGTGTGTTAGGAGAGAAGGGTCGGTACGGACGCTGTCGGTACTGTCAGCAAAAAGGAGTAGTTTTTTTCTATACATAATGGGTTAACTGTTGATCTCAATCACATGTGATGCTACATTTCTGACATGTTGAGGGGTTTGGCTCTCTTATCTCAAATAGTCTTATCATTATTGACTCTGATGTTATAGCTTGTTTGATATAAAATTAGTCCCTTATTGGGCGCCATCTTGAAAAGTACACGAAACTTTTGAATCGCAATATGAAGTGTGATCAGGATCACAATGTAATGGTTAAAAATCCTGACCACTATGTCTCGAGATCGCAGGTTCGAAGCTCACTAGGTGCATTTGTATGATGAATACAGATAGCAAGTGTACCCGAGTTACGGATGTTTTTATAATATGCATATATTTACGACAGAAAACAGGTCTTTGTGTAATTTATCAATCATAATGTATCCACAAGGCGAGCCGAATTACTTAGTGTGGAACTAAATGGCGCGATGGCGATGTGTATGTCATGTAGATTTTTTTTTATGTAACAATATCATATCAGTCACTGTTGAATTTAGGTTGCCAGAGCGATTGGTTGGACATACAGTTTTGACTATTGAAATGAAAATCTAAGAACTACAATAGCACCTGGATCTGGGTTTTATATAGAATTTAAAATGGCGCCCAACAAGGAGCTTTTTAAGTGGAGTTTTTTTGGAGTACTATTTTGCTATAAGTATTTAAATTAATTAGTCAAGTAATTGACATATTAGGGTTTATGACGATTTATGACTTGAATAATATTGTCATATAATATATAGAATTGAGTACTGAAATCAAATTTAAGAAAAAGAGATAAGATACTCGTATGTATTTCTTTGCATGTATGGTCACACATAATAATGTTACGAATGAAAAATTTTGTGATGTGGAAGATAGTGTATGTTAATAACTTAATCGTATGCTACAAGATTTTAATGTTATAGGAATTTCTTCACAGATTTCTGTCCGTAATTTACACAAAAGCAATATTTTCCAATTCAAAACAACGTAATAGTTAATTACACACATAAAATGTTTTGTATCTGTAACGAAATAAAAAAGTAACATTGTGCAATTTCATCTGCTATCTCTACAACTAATCTCCGCCACCCTCCCGTAATAGGCCATCTCCTCGTTGCCATAGCAACCGTACAAAATGGCTGCCGCTCCCCCACCTCACCCCGTGCAGGTATATAAGCTCACCCCATACCTTCACTCCTCAGAGCGCCAGTACGACCGTTAGAAGCGCATGTCCTTTGCGCCTGACTTTTCGTTCGAAATTATCGACATTTATTTTCTATCATTTTGTCTTATTCCGGGCCGATTTTTTTTTTTAATAAAATCACTTCAATTTTAATTTGTTTTTCTTTCTGTTGGTTTATTTTTTATTATAATTATTTATTTAGTGTGGTGTGGTGACGGCGAATCTGCTAAGGTAAGTGCTAAATAAGAGTGTTTAAGGTTTCGTTTATTTAATGCGTTTTTCATTTGGAAATATAACCAATTTTTATCCACGTGTTCCGCCGTTATTGATCACTGTGCAGATATCGGGGCGTTAAAAATAGCCCACAGTGATCTCCGCGTTACGTTCAAGATTACACTCTATTCATACGTGCTTAAAGTTTCTATTGGGTTGTATTTGGTAGGACTTAACACCTTAGGTATGGTATCAGGTATAAAATAATTAATGAAGCCCAAGATTGAATGTAAGTAACGCGTTTTTATTTCAATTCCTTTGAGAAGTTTGCTTTAATCTTTAACACAAGATTTCCGATGCTGTGTAATACCTAATTCAACATATATTAGTGACGTCATAGGATATATTATATTTTAATGATCTACGTTGGATTTTATGTCATGGCAAAATGAACGAGCAAGCTGTTCATCTGGTGTGTAGTGATTACTTTCATTCATACCACGGCCTTCCAGATATAAGGTCTCAAATACACAGTTGCTGAGGAGTAAGAAGAAATGCCTTTAGGCCAGTAATTTTACTGGCTCTCGTTCTTTCACACCGGAACACAATACGGGTAGTATAGTTTACCACCGCGCAATGGTAAAAACGCCTACCGCTAGAAAACAGCAAGTATTCTCTGGAAATGCATTTTTGTAATTTTAATGATCCTGCAGATGATTGAATGGATTTTCGTTCGCAAATATATAAATTACGATATACCACAGTTGAAGGTCCACGGTACCGGTGTACTTCGGTAGCCTACATATGAGAGCGTACATGAATGATTTTTTAAATCTCTAGATTTTAACCAATTCTATGAGAAGAATTGTAATTAAAACAATTAGAAATCGAAATGGAATTTAAATCAATCACTTATTATTTTGCCATTCTTTATCGTATTCTAGTTCGGTTGAAAATTGCTCAGAATTCCCAAGTTCTTTACGCTATTTCCAAGATGGCGCCCAAAAAGGGACCACTTTTAAACCGTGGTACTGATGCACTTTAATTAAATAGTACCATTACCGATGTACGACTGATTTTTAAAATTCACTACACTTCAATCAGTTCTTCTCTTGTATTTAATAAAAATAATAATTAATATAATGATAATGGAAGTGTCTAGGAAATTTACTATGATCGTAATACAGTTGCATTTACCAACTGATTTCAATTAGACATTGGATGGGTGACCACGGGAAGCATTTTGCAATTGTGTATTCAATTGAAGGCAGTTATACCAAGTCTATGTGGAAGCGGTTGCAAAGTACTGACTCAGGTTGACTATTAGTCTATCAAAAATTCACTACTTGGCACTGAAACCGCGTGTTAGATTTAGCAAATACCCTCTTATAATGCGAAATGGTTGTGCACCAACAATGGAGATAAAGGACTGTTAATAAACCGTATATACAGGCTGCTTCAAATATCAATAATGAAATGTTATGTATAATTTCGTCACGTCTGTCTATCCGTGTGTTACAGCATCTCTTTCAGGTTAAATTTGTTTGATATCCAATTTAATAGTAAAAATTTAAATTTTTAGGCGTATAAGGAATCAAGAATTTGGGAAGGTATTCCACACACATTTCGAATGGTAAAGGAGCTGCTGCCAAATTCAGAATGGACTGTAGGAATATCTATTCGAATTAGGTTACAGGAACGAGCTGATGATATACTGCAGTGGAATGGCAAAGCGGGAATTAAGGAACATGAAGCGTTTCTCGCCGATTACCAGCTTTGTAACATTTGAATGATTTTGTGACAGGAATTTTTACACTACGACAATGCCATCTATCCAGCTTATTAGGAACTATTTATTGGGATCCCGTACCTCAAAAGGAAAACGGAAGATCATTTTATTATCCGTCTGTCAAAATCTTTTTTTTTTCACGAAGGTATCAAGTGAAATTAATATCTTAGGTCTACGGAGTTGTAAAAAAGCTTCCAAGACAATACAATGAAAAGATACGACCATTTATGCTTTATACTTCGACATTTAGAAAAAAAAATCTTAAAATCTTAGTTTGTAGTAAAAACGACAAAAAAAATAGGCTTCAAGAAAGGGCGAACTTCTCAATTCGCCTGTTTTTTAGGATGTTTGTCAGGCGATATCTTCGTCAATTATAAACGGATTATATTAATTTTTCTTTGTTAGGGTAGGCTCGTATAATTTTGGTGAAGATCTAATGATGTATTCCAGAGATTAAAAACGAAATGTTCAATTCATTATGTGTCTTTTCAGGATCCACTGTCGGAAACTAAGCACAGATAACACAAGGTTTCCTCCGTTGAATCAAGTAACTATTTATGCGTAAGAAGTGGCTGAAGTGGGTTCATAAAATATTTATGTATGAAAATTCAATTGTCTGTCCGTGTGTAGGGGCTGATGGATATTGTAAACGGGTAGAGGAAAACCAAATAAAACTGAGATTTTCCTTCTCCCCCATCACAGGAAGGGGTAAATGATCTCCATTTTTCAACCGATTTCCAATAAGGAGAATCATATCAAGCCCACTTTATTTCGGTATCTGCTTCAGTTGTGAACCGATTTTAATAAATCTTTTGAAGATTCGTTTGACCACAATCTCACCTGATGGAAAGTGACGATGTGGTTAAAGATGAAAAACGTAGTAGGTTTTCATCCTACCCTTGAAGATCCCAAGGTTGTAGGATTCAGCAAAGACTGACACCAGAGGGAAGTTCCATGCTTTGTCTGTTCGAAAGATCCCAAAGCGGTCCCATATAATTTTCTTAAAGATCAGGTTATTCATGCGTGGATAGAGAAAAACTTACTGAAATTGGTTGTGTTGCCAATTTATGGCGTTTCAATTATTCGTAAAATATATTCGACATTCATTCCTCATAGACAGAAAAGATGAAAGGAGATTGTTGGACTTGGTATGGACATGTTATGAGGAGGGATGAAATGCATGTTACTAAGAGAGTGATGAATATGGATGTCGATGGTTGGAAAGGAAGAGGAAGACTACGGTATGAATGGATTGTGTGAGGCATGATATGAACGAAAAGGGCGTGAATGATAAGGTAACGGCTGATAGAGGAGATTGGAAGAAAAGACGTACTGTGCCAACCCCAACAATTGGGATCAGGGCAAGAAAATAATGATTCAATCCTCATAGCCACAATAATTTATGACAGTACAGTACTGACACATGGCAATGTACTCGGATATTATCTATGTCTAATGCGGTAAAGGAAGACCTGCCTGACTGACTGCCATATCAATGCAGAGTCTTGCTCAAGTCACAGACACGAAATTTGAACAATTTCCATTAGTTTCCAAAAACGAGCACAAGAAAGATTTTTGTAACGGATTTTACAAAGGTAATGAATCGATGGATAGAACACGTCTGTGTGCAATTTTTGAAGGTTAAAAAATTTTATTTAGATTTTAAATTGAAAATTACGTATTTCAAACATGGAAGTAATAAATGAGTAAAATGGGATAAAATGGAAGGTTCGTCATTTTGGTATACGCTGAATAGTATGGTCTGTATTATGCAACGCGTAATAATAAACTTTAATTTTACTCCGATTTTTCTAATAGGTAAAGAGACAGGAAAAGGCTTTAGTACTAATAGCATTGCTATTTTTAAATTAAATCATTAACATCTTTTGAAATATTATTTTCTTATTCCGTCGAGTTACACATTGTTATCCAAAACTCCTTAAAAGAGCCGCCCTTCAGTTTCTTGTTCTTTTCTTTGATGTCTGCCTTGTGAATGAGCGATAATTTTGTCATGATCCTTTCAAATGTTATTTTTATAACTTGTGAAATAAAACTTTGAGCTTGAGTTTTATGCTATTAACAATTAAATAATTTGACATTGAAAAGCTAAATATCATCGAAACTTTATAACCGACCTCTCTACTTCACTTTTTTCATTTTATTCACTCCTCTCGGAGAAAGCAAAGGGATCTAAGCCTATACAGTCATGTCATATTTCTCTTATTTCTTCAGTTTATAAGTCAGTCTCAGTCAAAACAAGTAATTTGTCGTATACTTGGCGTATACAGAGTCTAGTCACAGTCAAGTCATTCTTCAGTAAAGTGGCAGAATGCTTTACAAAAGATTTTGGCGGCTTCTTGTGGGAATCCGAAGTTTCGTTACGCACTTTAATTTACAAGCTTCAAAAGTCAGAATGCACAAATTATAAGAATTATAAACAAAAATGCAATTTCACTCGCCGAGATCCCGCCAAAAAGCCCTCTCGGCTTCAAAAACCTTTTTCAAATCGGGTGAACCGTTTGGCACTAAAATGCCACAGATAAGACACCTTCAAACCTAAACCCTTCATTTTCCGT
The DNA here is from genome assembly GCA_949316235.1 of Oegoconia quadripuncta. Classification (NCBI taxonomy): domain Eukaryota; kingdom Metazoa; phylum Arthropoda; class Insecta; order Lepidoptera; family Autostichidae; genus Oegoconia; species Oegoconia quadripuncta. The sequence goes on along the minus strand of OX438741.1, from coordinate 40,651,445 downwards.
CGGTGGTTAAAATCATTCCATTTCCCAGTCGACAATCACAAAAGTCAACATTTCCGAAGCGGTGGTGGTAGCTTTCCTTTCCGAAGCGGTGGTAGCTTGGACATACTGACTGACCGAAAAATGCTTAAGCCCTATTTTTATTTCCAATAAATTTTAATTGACATTCAACAAATGATATCATGACGTATCTTACGTTGAAATAAATGCTTGAAGTTTGAAGTTAAGTTTGAAGTCAAAGTCAAAAATAATTTTATTCAATATAGGATACAAAAATATAATTTATTGGAAGTCTATTAAAACTACAACGCTTCACAAATTGCTATGGTTAGAAAAAAGAGGCGTAAAGAAACAAATGATTTACTTAATAAAGATTAACGCTTTAACATAATGGTCTGAGTTACCCCAACTTCCACTTTAAATCTTGTATCACTCGCCAGTTAAAAATAAAAGGGTCAAAAGTTCACCGACCGTTATAGTTTGACTGGAATAAGGTGCTATACGCCTAGGACCCCTCTCGCCGGATGCTGGATCAATAGAGGTCGTCTGTGAGCGCGTAGTGTTGGGACGCACTAATGCCGATAACTATCGATAAACGGTTGAATTGGCTGTGTGAATTATTGCGATATTTTAATTTAGATTACAGTACCTACTTATACTATGGAAAAAGCATTGGTCATATGAATGGACGGAATATGATGAAAGGCTAAGGGGTTGTGAGGGTTATGTCTACCAAACAAGCTGCAGATATACAAAAGGTCTCCACTCAGTATGTGTCAGGTTGCAGCAACTACGACACTGGTATTCTGTGGAGCGGAAAGGCAGAGTGGTGCCACTGTACTACTTAATATTAGGTCCTTACCTATGAAATTGGCGTTTTGTATGAAGAATTTCATTAAGACTGTTTTCTCCATACAAACATATTTGATTTTTTTTTGGGAACGGCAAATCCAAATTTAGCTAAACTTTTTGTATATTATCGGATAACATTAAGTTAAGTATAGGCAACGTTAATTTTTAAAAGTAACCGCTTTATAAAAGTTTCAGCGAATCTAAGAAATGATTATGGGAAGCACATGACAAGAGCTCTGTTGAAATTTTTTTTTACACACAGTGCGATGCGACAGCACCACTCCTAAACTGGTTTTAGTTTAGTTGGGGTACATCCGAATCGACACCAATATTCGATAAGTACTCAATTTAACCAAAATAAATCAAATAAAAACACTCAAGCATTTATTTTCATGCAATTTTATCGCTCTCGTAACCGGTAAAACTATTAAATGCAAATTATGAGTAAAGGGCTAGTTATTTTACGTTTTACATACATTTTATCAAAAAGCAAGTTTCGAATAGAGATTTGCAAACTTTATGTAGTCAGCTAACATAATCATTAACTGATTTTTTAGCGTAATTTTTAACCGCTTTTAAAGTACAAGGTGATATTAGATTTATGAAAAACTCCTGAGAATTATAAAATACATTTCTTCTTAAATAATCCAACATGGCGCCCGCTTTAGTTCCTTTTTAATATATCTTAATATCTTTATTGTACACAAAATTGTTACAGAAATATGCATTGTATATAAAATGTACAAAGGCGGGCTTAATTCCGATAGAGTTTTCTACCAACAACGTTAGAGATACATAGTGTTTATTAGATTGGGCAGAAAATAATGTACACAACAATTGAAAATTATTTTATATAATATATATACAGGGCGTCCCAAAGTTATGGGACATGAAGGGGAAGTACCTTAAATATTGTAGATAGTGAATTTTGCTCAAAGAAGACTTTATGTTATTTTTAAAAGTTAGTAATTCTGCATTCATAGATTTTCTAAAAATTACTTGCTTCGGCTGGGAATCGAACCGACTTAAATGTGAAAAAAAAAACACCCTACTTTTATGATGCCAATCGAAAGAATAGCTAAAAAATAATAACTCTGCCTAAGTAACATAGTATTTTAAAAGAAAGGAACAACATAAAATGATTGAGTCAAATTTCAAGAAAGTTATTTATTGCCGACGACGTTCGAAAAGTAGCGATATTATCATTCCAAAGATAGCATTGATTATTCGTAAATAAGTACCCACTTCATAAAATAGGTACTAACATAGTTTTCCTTATTATAAGTGCACGTGTAGATGAAATGATAAAACTTGTATTTCAATACGTCCTCTGTAAGCTAGACAGAAGGCAAATTAAAAACAAAAATAAATAATTTATAATTTGAAAATGGAACAGTTTATGACAGCGTTTGTTTGAATGCATACTTTTTAAGATATTTTAAAAAGAAGTGATATTTTTAAATGTTGTTCTTAAATTTGAAAATGGAACAGTATGTGCGAGCGTTTGTTTTTCGGATATTGATCTGTTTAGTCTCAATTCACTTACACAAGTGTTATTGTGTTAATTTATTGCGAACATGGCATATCAAGTAAGTTTTGATCTAATGGAAGCATATTTTTTGAACGATAAAGATATCTCTAGAAGTTTGCGGTGGTATGGCGTAAAATATCCTGATAGACAAATACCGTCTCGTAAAGTTTTGAAAAGGCTTGTGAACAATTTGAAAACTCTGGGACGTTTCGATAAACGCCCAAGAGAACCACAGCAAGAAAACCATACGATCAACGACGAAGAACTTGGTATTTTAATTTACTTTTCGGCTTTTCCGAAAGCATCGGTGAGAGAAGGAGAACATGAAATTGGAGTTTCAAAAAGTAAAATACACCGTGTATTAAAAAAACACGGTTTTAAGAGTTATGTTGAAGGACGATTGGTTCAAAAATTACTTCCGGGCGATACAGAAAGGAGAAAAAATTTCTGTCTTGATATCCAGGCACGATTGCTCGAAGATCCAAATTTTTTGGATAATATTATTTGGACAGACGAATCTAACTTTAGCAATAACGGTATGTATAACCGCAACAATAATCGTATTTGGTCTAAAGAAAATCCCCTACGAGTGACTGAAACTAATAACCAAGTGCGTTTTTCACTCAACTGTTGGTGCGGACTTTTAAAAAACCGGGTTTTCTTAATCCATTTTTACCAAGGAACCTTGAACACAGAAAAGTATTTAGGAATACTTCAAATTTTAAGGGATAAGATAAGAAACCATTCCGCGGCGGAGCAAGAAAACTTAATTTTCCAACAAGATGGAGCTCCGGCTCATAATAGTCGGAGAGCAGCAGATTTTCTAAATGAATGTTTTCCTACATGGATTGGTACAAATGGACCGATTAGATGGCCGGCCAGATCCCCGGACCTCACACCATTAGATTTCTTCTTTTGGGGATACGTGAAAGATATGCTATACAAAAAGCGATACGAGAACGTAGGCGAGTTGCAAACAGAATTGTGCCATATCACATCGAGTGTTCACCATAAAATGATTAGAAAATCAACAGGCAGCGGGCTCATTAAAAGATTGGCGATTTGCGTAAGACAAGAGGGATCACATTTTGAGCATTTAATTAATTAATTTACAAAAAAATACCTACTTAATTGACTACGGCAGTTTCATGTATGTTTTTTATTTGATTAAAATGATTAATTTCACGTTGTTCCTTTCTTTTAAAATACTATGTTACTTAGGCAGAGTTATTATTTTTTAGCTATTCTTTCGATTGGCATCATAAAAGTAGGGTGTTTTTTTTTTCACATTTGAGTCGGTTCGATTCCCAGCCGAAGCAAATAATTTTTAGAAAATCTATGAATGCAGAATTACTAACTTTTAAAAATAACATAAAGTCTTCTTTGAGCAAAATTCACTATCTACGATATTTAAGGTACTTCCCCTTCATGTCCCATAACTTTGGGACGCCCTGTATATATATAAATAAATATACCACATAACCTATTCTATATAAATATAAATAATTACTATAATACTGAGGAGAAATCATAAAGACCAATAATGCTCTTTTACTCTTTTCTTGAAAATTTCTAACTGTGGACTTGCGCGGATTGCATGCGGTAGTGCGTTCCATAGTCTCACTGACCAAATCGTGAACCTTTTTCATATAAAGTCAACCTTCTTGGTTTTTAAATACAATTTCTCTCAAATAATAAATCATCGCTGTCTAGTAGGATTCCGCCTTTTGGTGTGTCTGCCGAAATTCAGTCTTACACACTTGCCTGCCCACAAATATGTATTTTCTGTCAATTTTCATCGTACCTCGACTCGCCATATCGATAGTATCACATCACTAATAGCTACCTGAAAGATAAAATATCCACAAATTTAAGCAAGGCACTCCAATTTTCAAGCCATTAGCTAAGATGATGGACTTTAGATAACTTACGTCGTAGTTAGTGATTTAACCCTTCGTTAATTTTAACGGTGTTTTAGTATGGTTACTATAAATAAATTGGCTATTTGAAGTATCTAGCGGCGTCTTTTGCATGAAGTTTCCGAGAAGATAGTCTGTGATGGCCAAAGCAACTGCCCAGCGTGTGGGCAAATCCCCCCATTTATAGTGAACGAAATCATGTCATGGCAGAGGTACGTTTATTTCTAAATCAATTTATAGGATACTTTATATAACAAATTGTAATTAAATGACTTACATGAACAATGTGTTATTCAGCAAAATAAAATACAGTATAGTTATATTATTTGAAATGTTTATTGGTCGATTCGTTTCAATTACTTTTTCAAATATTATTCGATTCAAACTTTACATATTTTTACATTTATGTCTCATTAATACAACACTAGCTGTTGCCCGGGACTTCGTTTCACCAAAATCGGTTCAGCAAAAATTTTTGCCTTTATAACATTATAGGTCCTAATTTGTCTACCAACCAAATATCATCCAAATCCGTGCAGCCGTTTGAGTGTGAAGAGGTAACAGACATACATACGGGATTTAGCCCAGAAATACACATGTCCGTATTCATCACAGAAACATATGCCCCTAGCGGGATTCGAACCCGCAACCTTTTGGTATAGTGATCAGAGTTGCTAACCACTACACCAAACAGGTCGTCTATTAATTAATTAATTATTAAGATAATTACGTAATTATTGTATTATTCTATAATCGTACTTATGATACTATAATTATTATATAACAAAAAGAATCGAAAGTTATTTGTTTGTTGTCCATCTATTTTCCACAAAAATCATTGAGGAAGAAGCAGAGAAGAACTTAGACAACTTTTACTTTATTATTATTATTATTAGGAGCCCATACTCTCCCACTGCTCGGCAAAGGCCTCCCTCTTCTCTCTCCACGGCTCTCTATCCCAGGCCTCCTCAGACCAGTTGGTTAGGAACTTATCCAACTCATCCCGCCATCTCCTTTTCGGTCTGCCGCGACGCCTTTCTAATGGTGGGCTCCAGGTGGTGGCGATTTTGGCCCACATGCGACAAACATGGCCTGCCCAGCCCCACTTCAGCTTGGCGGCCGTTGTGGCTATGTCAGCAACAACTTTTACTAGGGAAAATAAAAAAAAACATGCAAGCACACCCGCGTGCTTGTACACATACGCCTGATCAAGTCCGGGCTAGCTTCAAGTAATTTTATAATAAGTTTTAGCGGGAAATATTTAGTTATTAAAGTCGATTGTACCTTCTTCCTCTCCTAATTGACGAAGAAAGTGTTGGGGCCTTTCTACTGCTAACAAATTAAATCAGGTCACCCCTTTTCATGAGCGATTAACGTTTCACTCTTTGAAATATGAACTAACGGTTTATTAAGTAACGGTAAATGAACGGGAGAGAATAAATCAGAAGTGAATTAATTACATTGCCAGTTAAAAAAAATATATAAGCCTATTTAGAAATATTCAGAAAGACAGTTGACATAGAGCAATGAGATAAGAGGACTGACAATTGCGATACTAGAAACCGTACCTCGGAAGATATCAAAATTTAGATGGTTTTATTTAGTAGTTGTACTTGCGTTCACTGTGCAGTATGTATGGAGTGACTTTGAATGATAGATTAAAGAATTGTGAGATAAGAGAAAAGTGTGACGTGCACGTGATCCAGTTGTCAGAAATATGATATCCAGTTCCCCAAGTATTTCGATTTCCAGGTCTTTCCAACCTTCGGCCTCATCTTCACTTAACATCACATGTGATTGAGGTCAAGTGCTAGCCCGTTGTGCATAAAAAATATCAATTTCCTTAAAGTTATCACTAAGAATTCAAAGCCATAAATGCTTTATTTCTTTAAAATAGCGATTTTTACATTTTTTAAGCCACTACTCGAGAGACACTCTAGATCCTAATTTATAAATTATAATATATAAAAACGTCCCTGACTCTGGAATAAATGTTCACATTCAAATCAAATCAAATCAAAATATTTTATTTCATAGGATAAAATTATCACTTCAAAACGTCACTATTAATATTAATATTACATTTAAATTTTAAATTTACTGCTCATTCACAAAGCTGACTCCCCAGAGAAGAACGAGCAAGAAACTCTAGAGTTGCTCTTTTAAACAGATTGTGGGTTGCGATTTGATAATTATATGAATAATAAGACAGCTATGTCCATGCTTGCTTATCATTCAAATAGTCAGTGATTTTATAATAGCCTTTTGTTAATACTTTCTGTTTTATGATTGCTTTAAATTTATTCAAAGGCAAATTTTGAATGTCTACTGGAACCTTATTATAAAAGCGTATACATTGCCCTTTGAAAGATTTACTAACTTTGTGAAGTCGACTAACAAAAACAGATAACTGGTTCTTATTCCTTGTATTAACATTGTGCCTATCACTATTTTTAGCGAATAAGGTTATATTTTTTTTTGCATATAACAAATTCTCATAAATGTATTGAGATGCCATTGTTAAGATATTAATTTCCTTAAACTTATCTCTAAGAGACACTCTAGGTCCTAATGACAAACTTTTACAAAACGTGAGATTCGAACTACACATTATAAATAATGTTGGATTTTCCTAAACATCGATAGTTTCCTGTATGACGCAAGACATCACTATACAAGTTATCGCACCCTTCATATGTTATGCACATTCCTGTATATACACTAACGTATATATTCAGTGTATGTGTGTGCGTTTGGAGCAATTTAAAAGTGGGGAGATTTTCCTAAAATTGTCAGAAAGGTTAACAAATTAATGAATAGAATAGAATAGTTTATTTGCAAGAACATAGTTTGAGCATCTTATGGTTAACCAGTGATGCGGCATGCAAAAATTTATTAGTTAACTTATTTTCTAATTAAGCATTATTCAATTGTCAAATTTAATACACATAAATAAATATATATATAACTATATATAACATAAATAATATGTAATATGTAAATTACTAAACGATGGATACTAATGACAATTATAATTATAATGACAATGACAATTATGAACATTATAATGTAATTTTTAATTTTGAATTTGAATTTAAATTTAAATTGTAATTTAAATTTATTTTTTAATGTAAATTGATATGGGACAAGTTCCTGCAACAAACATTTTATTTATTTATTTATTTATTATTATTTAATATTCTAAATTACAGATTCATACATTTATACAATAAAATACAAATGTTCTTTATAGCGTAAAATTTATATTTTTGAATTTATATGTTTCGAAGACATTATATTGATACATTTCTTTGACTAGGAGTCAAATAGTCACAAAGATTTACTTAAAAGAATCAATGCTAGTGGCAATGAAGAATTAAATATATCGTACGTAAAACTTAGTATTCTATTATGTTATTCCATGAGATAATGTACCTGTTTGCAGATCAGCCAAAGAAAAGTTGTAATTTTCCTTAATCTTAAATGGTTTTATTCTGTCCAGTCGCGCCCTCATTGGATAAATTAAAATTTCTTTTTCAATATAGAATATTTTATTTTATTTACTTCTGGGAAACAAACAGCTAATACTGATACAATATGTTTGTAACAAAAATACAACACAAAAGCAAAAACAGTTTCCACTAATTAGAGATGATATATATCATCTTTTAAATAAAGGGCCAATGACATAGCACTACACACACACTCACTTAATGAGACAGCCGACAGAACAGATATTGTTATATGCAGTATGAGCGAATTTCAAAAAGTCGCGTTATTTGTACAATGTAATTTAGTATAGGTAGATATAGTTGGTATACATAATTGTCATTAGTTAACTATCGCATTGGAGTAATCTGTAATGATAGTTATAAACTTGGTAAATAAATAAATCATGGCACACTTGCACACAACAGGTTGCTTTGCATAACAAAATTATTTATGAAAAGTTACAAATAGTTACATGGTTATTTTATATATGTCTACATATATTGATGATTATAACTATATAGCTTTTATGGGGTTTTTTTTCCAGAATTCACGGTTGTAAAGAAAGTGTCAGTTTTTTATGTTATTTTCGAAAATAACCGTAATTAATAATTTCTTCATAATCGAAATAATTCTTCTCGAATTAATAATCGAAACCGTCAGAGCGATTTTCTTGATATATTCTGTATTTAAAAAGACCCACCAATGACGGCGCCACTGGACGGAATAAACCCTCTAATTTTTGGAAGCATATTCAATAGTAGCTTTCCGCCCGCGGCATCGCCTGCCTTGAATAGCTTTATATTTAATTTCTTTATACCGCGGGAACTAGTCACTTTATCGGGATAAAATTATCCTATGTCATAATCCAGGGTATACTCTACCTATTTACAATACAATAAACTACAAATACACTTTATTGCACAAAAGGATTAATACATACAAAGCACAATACTGAAAAGAGTACGATTAGGCGGCCTTATTACTAAGAGCGATCTCTTCCAGGCAACCTTTGGGTGTTATATAACTATATAGTACAGATAGGTTGTGCAAAATACGGATGCAGATATGAAATAGCTACATAATTAATTACTTATTTAATAAATAAAAATTTAAACCATATATTTATACATATATATTATATACATAAATAGCTATTTATATATACATGTAGATGGATAACACACACATACTTTTTTTTTTTTTTTTTTATATGAGAGGGCGGCAAACGAGCATGCGGGTCACCTGATGGAAAGCAATCACCGCCGCCCATGGGCACCCGCAACACCAAAAGGGTCACAGATGCGTTGCCGGCCTTTGAGGAAGGTGTCCACCCCAGAATAAGTAGGGCAGCCTGAGCGATGACCTTAACCTTATAATTATATAACCGCCTCCGTGGCTCAATGTAAACAACATTGGGTTTACGATTCAGAGGTCGCGGGTTCGATCCCCAGCGGGGTACATGTTTAAGTACTCGGTTTGGTTGGTGGTAGGGCATTTTAAATGTCCCGTCTGGCTAGCTACCACCATCTTATCCAAATCTGCCGCCAAGCAGCAATGTTAATAGCATTGTTGTGTTCCGGTTGTCAGAGATAAGATAGCCAGTCCCCCAAATGTGTTCGGGTTTCCGGATCAGTACGCTTCCACCATCGACCTCATGTTCACTTAACATCAGGTGTGATTGAGATCAAGTACCAACCCTTTGTTCATAAAATAAAATGTAAAAAGTTTTTTTTTAATTATATAAATTTATTTACCAAATTTGGTACCCACTTTTCTTTAATACTTATTGAAACAACAAAATTATAAAACACAATTAAAACTACCTATATCTTATAGAAAAAATACGCCGTCCAACTCGCTTCCGTGAGGCATAGTACCTAGTACGCTAGCGCTATTGCCCCGCTGAATGCATAAGCTCAGCTGCTGAGCAAAGTAGGCACCAGCTCTCACATCTCCAGAGGCGTGGACCAGTCTAACGGATAAATCCTTTACGAAATGTTTCATGTCAGAAGACCAGGGGCCCAAAGTCTCCACTGCAAGCGCCGCAAACTCGTGGTTTATAGAGATTGACGCATATTTATACGGCGCTTGTTAAATCAAATACCATATACCAAATTTTATCTAAATCCGTTTATTCCTTTCGCCATAATGGTGCAACAAATAAATAGATGACTATGTCGCTTTATTGCATAGTTCATAGTCCTTCATTACATAGGTACAATACTTTAATCGTACCCAGACGTCGCCACTGGCTGTCAGATTACAGGCGCTCGGATAATTTTAGGAACGCCTTTTACTTTGACGCTGTATATCACAGTAGATATTATATGATTCATAAATTGCCGGGTTACCCTTGAATGTCCTACATTTTTTTGTCCAAATTTCATTTGGTCGAATTCGAGTCTAAAATTGTTATATAAATAAATAAATAAATATCCTTAGACATACACACAACGCCATCTAGTTCCACAGTAAGCAACTGTAGGCTTGTGTTGTGGATACCAGATGGTTGATATACTACACAAATACAATTTTTTTTTGTAAATAAATACTTATTATAAATGAAAACATCAATAACTCGGGTACACATGTCTGTATTCATCACACAAACATATGCTGCTAGCTGGATTCGAACCCGCAACCTTTTGGTATAGTGGTCAGAGTTGCTAACCACTACACTAAACAGGTCGTCAATGTACTATATTATTGTTTAGCTTGTCGCGGTTCTGCGAACGCTCAGCTGCCGTAGGTAGATATAGGAATTGGGCGCCGTAGAAAGGATGAGGTTCAGGGTCGCAGGTTTCAGGCCCCTACCAGGACTGCAGCCACTGATGAACGGTGAAGAAGGTGAAGGGCAGGTGAAGAAGGGATAGGCAATTGTAAACTCAATAATGTTATAATCATTTAAAATAAAAGGAAAAGAAAAGAATAGTTTTAGCTCGCAAGCTGCGTCAAGACTGACTAGTTTTTGAAAATAATTTAGAATTCAGAATTTTGAATAATGTTCCAAAAAAGAAAACGCCAAAGAAATTACCGAAAAGAAGACGGAATTTAGAAGAGGTTGTACACCTCGTTACAAGCTTAACTGAAGTCATCACAAATTTACAGCTTGGCCTAAAAACATAAAGCTTAAACATTATAAAGACGCATTTGTGACCATTCGTTCACAGCCAAATTGCAGAGCAAGGTCGGCTGACTCTGTCTTTTACAAGATGCAAGATGTCGGTGAGTGTGCGTTGGAATTACATAATCTTATTCCACCATCGCCATTTCATCTTCGTTCTTCAACATACCGAACATTCGCACTAAGCGGTTCTAGTCGAGTAATGCGAACAGCGAAAGCATGGGCCTCCCTTCCGGCGTCAGTCTTTCCTGAATCCTACAACCTTAGGATCTTCAAAAGCAGGGTGAATAGGCATCTATTGAGATCGCGTGCTTAATCCTCGGCCACATCGTCGCTTATCATCAGGTGAGATTGTGGTCAAACGAGTATCCAGTTATTAAAAAAATATATATTAGTTCCTAACATATGAAATTGGCGTTTTGTAAGGGAGTAACCTAAGGTCGATTTTTTTCAAAATATAATATATTTATTTAATCAATGTATGTACCATTGCTATTTATGCACTTTTGCCATCTCATAGGTAGTTCATTGATCCCTTTACTAAAAAAACCATTCGGACGGGAATCAATAAAATCTTTGAAGGTGCTTTGGACTGCCCCATCGGAGTTGAATTTTTTCTCTTGCAAGATGTTATCCAAACTTCGAAAAAAATGGTAATCTGTTGGAGCAAGGTCCGGGGAGTACGGTGGATGGCTTAGACATTCCAATTGAAGCTCTTCTAATTTGGTAAATGTCTGTTGTGCAGTGTGTGGCCTAGCGTTGTTCTGAAGCAGCAGTGGCCTACGGCGATTGACCAGCCTCGGTTGTTTAGCAGCTAGCTTTTCCATCATGGTTTGCAATTGCTGACAATACACATCTGCCGTAATCGTCTGGCCAGAGAACAACACCTGCACTAGTCCACCAAACGCTCACAAGTAACTTTTTTTGAGTCAATTTTCGCTTAGGACCTAATATAAGGAACGCCCTTGGTTTTATAAAAAAAAACGCCAAGAATTAGCACACTATATAACTAAAACATCATTTCCGAGGACATACTGTGAATGTTTCGACCAACATTGGGAAAATTAACGTCATTCCAGACGCCGTCATTAACGTACAACAAGTTTGCGCAGCCCATGTTCTCATAATGAAATACGCCACCTTATCTCAACAAATAACCAGCAAATTACCGAACCTTTTGAAAGCTCAGGGTTGCCAGCTATTGTAAAAATATTTATTTTTGCCGCAATCAAAATAGCGTTATAAAACGAATGTCGCGGTGCCATTTCCAGCGGGGTATACGTTTAGTACTCGGTTTGGTAGGTGTAGCATTTTATACCCGACAAAGAGAAGGGTGTTAGGTGTATGACGGCATTGTAAGTGTCCATTCTTTGTCCAGATGTATTTCAGTAATGCGTGTACCGATTTGAGTGCAACAGCATTTTTCAACAGCAAGTTCGAAATAAACTAAAGTAAAACCAACTACTATAGTCTCAAATTTTAAACTTCAAGCATTTATTTCAACGTAAGATACATGATATATCATATTTGTTGAATGTCAATTTAAATCTACTGGAAATAACAAAGGCTTATTACATTTATCTGTCAGTCAGTATGTCCAAGCTACTACCGCTTTGGAAAGGGAAATCATCTGTGTAAAAAAAAGTCGCGCAAGAATCACATAGGACCATTGTTGTCCTTTAAAAAAAAAAAACAAAACACCAAGTACACCAGGCGTGCATTTTGTTTTCTTCTTGTTCGAAGGAACAAGAAGAAATGGTGCGTGACTATGAAATAACAAATCCTTTCACAAAAAAAAAATACAATAATTTTGAGGCAGCCCTACCGGAATCTCCCCCTCCCCCCACACCGCCCATTTTCCTTCCAAAAGCCCCTAACAGCAGGTAAATGAAAAGCACAATTGATTAGTACAGATAAGTTATACACCCCGCCATTGTGTGACGAGAAAATACCCTTAAAAAGACCCGAGAAAAAAACCCTTAAAAAGCTCGAAGAAGGCCGTATCGTTTCGCGTTTTCTTAACTGTCAACTGATTGATTTCTATTTTAATCTGTGGATGGAAAATGATTGATTTCGTATTGTGTCTGTCGTTGGGTGATGTAGGTGTTGCCGGAGACAGAATAAAGATGAAAATTCGATGTAATTATCATGTTTTTCTGGTTTTATACTTCAAAGGAACCCTAATTCGATTACTTTGTGGTCAGTCAGTTTAACCGCCTCCTTGGTTCGTAAACAAAATAGGGTTTACGAATCGGAGGTCCCGGGTTCGATACCCAGGGGGGTAGATAGATAGATAAAGCCTTCATTTGTTTCCACAGTCACACACATACATATTGATACACAGATAAGGTAACGCATCAACAACAATAATATTGTAACACTAACGCATGTGTGTGCTGCAGCAGTACAAATGTTTAGTACACAGTTTACAGTCAGAAAATATGTACAAATGTGAGCTTAACCCTAAAGAGATATCTTCCAGCCACCGAAGGTTAGAGATGTCACAAATAAAAAAATGCTGAACCAAAAAATTATATATGTAGTTATAAATGGATATCTTACCTATGATACAAATACATTTAATAATTACCTATACAAATAAATAAATAATAATAATAAAAAAATATTTCGGACACTTACACCAATCATTTAGTCCCAAACTAAGCAAAGCTTGTACTATGGATACTAGATAGCGGATAAACATATATAAATATTTATATAAACATCCATGACTCAGGAATAAATGTTCATATTCATCGCACAAACATTTACCCGTCACGGGATACGAACCCGCAACCGTGGTTTCGCTGACAGGGTCACTATCCACTACACCAATCGGTCGTCAAATACATAAACATTACGCTCCTTTCTTAGGCAGTCGGATAAAAATTATATCTGTATACATTCAAAAAAATTACACTCACAAGGGTAAAGCCCCCAAAGCACGACCCTTAGGGAAATATCAAAAAAGAATAACATCGTACTCAGTGATCCGAAGCGTGAACGTCCTCTTGACATTTTGTACAGAAATGGGGACGTTTACCCTACTGCGTCACCTTTATGGAGCTGTAGGGCAAGTCCGTGACATTTTTGGCAAATTGTATTAAGTACTTACAATATTATGAAAATTATTATCATTAACATTAGGTCTTTACCTATGCAATTGGAGATTTTTTTCTTCGTTAATCATAATGTACCAACTCCTACGATTCTATAGCTATTTCCAAATTAGCTTTTTATTTGGAAAATTGAATATATTTTCAAGGTTTCACATGAAATAATTTTTATGTCTAAGCTAAATTACATAATAAAAAAAACTTGAACACAGCTCTTTTCATGAACTTCCCATATTATTTCTTAGATTCGCAGAACCTTTTATAAATTATTATTATTCTTGTATTAACATTAAGTATGTATTAGGTCCTTACCTATGAAATTGGCGTTTTGTATGAAGTTTTTTAAGACTTTTTTTTTTAATTAAGACTGTTTTCTCCATACAAACATTTTGTTTTTTTTTTGGGAACGACAAATCCAAATTTAGCTAAACTTTGTGTGTATTATCGGATAACATTAAGTTAAGTATAGGCAGCGTTAATGTTTAAAAGTAACCGCTTTATAAAAGTTTCAGCGAATCTAAGAAATGATTATGGGAAGCACATGAAAAGAGCTCTGTTAAAATTTTTTTTATTATGTGATTTAGACCGGAAATTAAAAAATATTTCATGTGAAACCTTGAAATAATATTCCAATTTCCAAATAAAAAACAAATTTGGATATAGCTTTGAAAATCGCAGGAATTGGTACATAATGATTAACGAGGAAAAAAATCTCCAATTTCATAGGTGAAGATCCAATACTTATAGACTCTAGAATAATCTTCGCCTATACAGACCATGAAAATTTTGAGTTTAAAATCTAAATAAACACTTTAATTTGTTATTACTTGCTAGCTTTAACAAAGCCATTCAGCCATTTTTGCTATCAGAACCCGACCACAGACCAAACAGTGAACTAGCGAACTTTAATCTGTGGTGTCTACAGTCGCCGAATTGAAGTTAAGGCGCAACTTCGGCTGCAACTTCATATTTCGGCATAAATTTCCAAACTTCGACCAGACGAGGCGAGGCGAGCTCTGGAAACTATTCGGCTATCGGTGTATGCCGGGATAGTTCGCGCGTTTTGTATAAAGCGCCATCTAGTGAATGGCGGGAAGACATATTATGACAGTTTATATTAAAACTTACTATATGCAATTTTCTAACGTTTATGCGCAGCAAGATGGTCGCTGACATTTATCCTCGTATACTGATGATACAAAGTATCTGTGAGGAATTTAAGGGACATCAATGGCATCGAAATATATTGTTTACCCGAAAAGTTACGTCCATGAATATTTATCATCTAAATAATCTGATATTTTATAATATGCTCTCTTAATAAGCTTCTGTTTTATAGTATCTTAAAATTTATTGAAAGGAAGATTTTGTATATCAACAGGCACCTTATTGATACTATCGAATGGTGTAATAATACAGAATGTGTTTTTTTTTTCAAAATATTCTGGCTAGGAATATTAATTTTCCAAAAATCCAATGATGCAGTTTAGTTATCATCAAAATCGAGCACGAGACTCCTTTGTGTACTTTTCGCTATTCATAGTTTAGAATTTGGCCATCCACATCGACTTGCACAATTTATATACACAAGACGTATAAACCGCCTGTCAAATTTGACATCCGACGCCTGACAGCATCAAACAATACCTCCAATTTGGGATGGTTCTCGTGATAGTACTATGTATGTAAGCTGGGATTCTCTTTGAATGATCAACTTTTATTTAGGGTAAATGGGTACAATTTTACTCGATAAGTTATTTCTTTTTCTTGCTTTTGAAATTAATAATATTTATGTAGTCTATCTGATTCATGCGGTGTTTACATATAATTGTTTGTACATTTCGCTAATAACAAATATAGATAAGGCTTCATTACTCTAAGCGATGTAACAAGCGTTTTTAAACCTTTTTAATAAAATAAAACACAACACCCGACATTTTTTATTTGGATTATACAGTTTCAAATGAAGCAAACATTTTGTTTCACAAAAATAAGAGGAAAAAAACAGATAAAAAAAATGGGAGCACACTAATGACGTTTCCGTACGTCAAACACTATTCCCGCCAATACCCCGATATCAAATGTCAATCTTTTACTTGGTAATCTACCGTGAGTTGCCGCCATTTTAGAGGAGATTAAATTTTTAGATATAAAAAAATCGCCTATTTTTTTATTGGTACGTATAATATACGGAATATTCTTTATTTTATAATAAATATAATAGAAAAACAGACAAGAGAACAGTACAATTTGGCGGCCTCACTAAAAGAGTTCATGCAACATTTGGATTAGGAAGCTTTACGCACAGAATAAATAAAAAATGTGTTCGATTAACTCATTTCAATAAAAAAAATTACTTTATTAAATTTATTTATATTCATAGGTATGAAAAATATAATATAGAATGAATGATTGAATATTTTAACCGCCTCTGTGGCTCAATGTAAACAACAACAACATTGGGTTTACGATTCGGAGGTCGCGGGTTCGATCCCCAGCGGGGTACATGTTTAAGTACTCGGTTTGGTTGGTGGTAGGGCATTTTAAAAATGTACGCCTGGCTAGCTACCACCATCTTATCTAAATCTGCCGTCAAGCAGCAATGTTAATAGCATTGTTGTGTTCCGGTTGTCAGAGATAAGATAGCCAGTCCTCCAAATGTGTTAGGGTTTCCGGGTCAGTACGCTTCCACCTTCGACCTCATCTTCACTTAACATCAGGTGTGATTGAGGTCAAGTATGAACCCGTCGTGCATAAAAAAAAACAAATGTATTTATTATCACAAAACATTCGGATATATCAATCTGCTTTATGGTAATAATAAAAAAGTGAGTGACCACATAATTCCATATGTCACCACTGGTAACACACACTGATCCAAGACTTTTGTCAAGACAAAATGTGTCAAGAGACATTTTATTATTTTACAATAGCGGACATAATAAAAGATATTAACAAAAATATACAAAAAGGAAAAGAAAAAAAAGAAAAAACCAGGAACATACACGTCATAGGTAGAACAGAAATGTTCAGGTCACTGCTTTGTGGCAGGGTGCCCAGTAGGCTAGGGCGTTGCCACGTTGTATGGTCAGACTTATACGCTGGGCCCGGTCTCCACGGCCCCATGGTCTCTACCCCAAAGGGTAGAAATTCGTAGTCATATCCCAGAGTGCGTATTTCCGTCTCTAGAGATTTTCCGCAGCGACCGCGGCTCCTGCTCATAAATAAATAAATACTAATATACATTACATCATTCATCATCATCATCAGCCCGTAAACATCCCACTGCAGAGATATAGGCCTTC
Organism: Oegoconia quadripuncta; assembly: GCA_949316235.1. Lineage (NCBI taxonomy): Eukaryota > Metazoa > Arthropoda > Insecta > Lepidoptera > Autostichidae > Oegoconia > Oegoconia quadripuncta. The sequence continues at coordinate 40,634,109 of OX438741.1, read as the reverse complement.
CCTCGTACAGTGACGGAGTATGGGCCATAGTCCATAGGACTTCACATGCCTTTGAATTTTTATTTCTCAGCCATACAGGTTTCCTCTCGATGTTTTCCTTCACCGTTCAGGAGCAGTCGGATAAATACAATTAATTACATAAGTAATTAAATTAAATTTAAAAACTCATTGGTACATGGCCTGCCTGGGAATCGAACCCGGACCTCCCAAACTGGGAGACCGCATCTTAACCGCTGATCCACCGACGCCTTACATCATTTAATTAAATATATAAAAGAAACTTGGAGAAAATAATGAGTTCCAAATAAATTTTGCATGATGGCAACCCTACGAATCTCTTCCCATTGACAGCAACTGTTGCTAAAAAAAACGTGGTTTTGAAAAAAAATTTCACTTACCTTCCTTTTTTCCCTTACGGTAAAAAAAAACTCACCGGTATAAAACATATATGTGTTGGTATATATTTATTTTTGACACCATTTTACGACACCAATTCTAATTACAGCTGCTCAAGCGCCGCAAGTACTCATCCCTATTGGGTAGCCATGAGTTTGTGGCGCTTGCAGTAGAAACTATGGGACCGTGGTCTTCTGACACCAGGAATTTCGTCCACGGTCTCTCGACCAGATTGGTGCTGGCCTCGTGTGATTTACGGGCTGGCGGATACCTCGCTCAACGTCTCAGTCTGGCTGTTCAGAGAGGTAATGCAGCCAGTGTGTTAGGGTCCATACCGCAATCGGAAGCTCTGGATGACGTCTTTGCCTTATAGGTTTATTTTAGTTTTTACTTTTTATACCCCGTCTAAATTGTTCACTAGTAATATATTAATATTCTAATTAGGATTGAGATCGATTCTCACTCGTAATATTATTTTTTACTGCTTTTGTATATCTTTAATGTGTCGATCAGTGTGTAAAATAAACGCATTCTATTCTATTTTATTCTAAATTTTTAGCACGTCACTACAAACTGGACCATTGGAAATGAATTTTATAATGATTGTCTTTGTGTAGAACCATAGAGGCATAACACTACACCGACCGAAGTAGAACAAATGAACCAACTAGCGCCATCTGTTATCGAATAGCAAAACTATCTTATTACTATCCTTAATACTTTACAATGTTCTATTTTCCGCAGAATTCCTTGTAGATTATTTTTATCACCACTTCGCAGCATTCTATGCGGAGAGCGAACTGCACTCCATCCTGAATTCTCCGTTGCATGGAGACAGATAGGTACAAAGTATTTACGCTCCAATGAATTCGGATATTTATTTGTAGCTCTAAAAATACATTGAGAAATGGGTATTGTTATAATAAAATTGTGAGTACAATCTGAATAACTAAATATAACGTATTTTCGGGTTATATTTTTAATACGAAACCAAAAATTAATAAAAAAAAAAAGAGATATACCATAATTTTACATGAAAAAATATTGAAATAAAATACAGGAAACCCTTGGAGGCGCCGGGTATCGATCCCGGTACCTCTCGCATGCTAAGCGAGCGCTCTACCATCTGAGCTACGCCCCCTGATAGACGGATGGACGAAATAGTGGTATACCTTTTCCACACCATTTCTTCCTAGTTTTTTATGGCACCATAATACAAAACGTTTCCATAGTTTCCATAGTTCCAAAAAGTATAATATTCTAACCTCTTCACAATACATTCTTGAATATTTTAAGAAAGATAGTGATTTACATGATGTCAATACAAGAAATAAAGATAAACTTGCTGGCCACATTAATCGCCTCCACAAGTAGTTACTTCACTCAAAGGGTTACGTATGTCTACGCTTTTTCAATAAGGTTGATATAGGTACAATATTTTCCTATCAATAAAAGATGCTATAAAACAGACATTTTTTAAGAAAGCATATTATAAAATATGAAAACCAGTGTTTCGCTCTTTGAGTGATGTGCTACACTGAGTTATATACAGGGCGTCCCAAAGTTATGGGACATGAAGGGGAAGTACCTTAAATATTGTAGATAGTGAATTTTGCTCAAAGAAGACTTTATGTTATTTTTAAAAGTTAGTAATTCTGCATTCATAGATTTTCTAAAAATTACTTGCTTCGGCTGGGAATCGAACCGACTTAAATGTGAAAAAAAAAACACCCTACTTTTATGATGCCAATCGAAAGAATAGCTAAAAAATAATAACTCTGCCTAAGTAACATAGTATTTTAAAAGAAAGGAACAACATAAAATGATTGAGTCAAATTTCAAGAAAGTTATTTATTGCCGACGACGTTCGAAAAGTAGCGATATTATCATTCCAAAGATAGCATTGATTATTCGTAAATAAGTACCCACTATAGTCGGAGAGCAGCAGATTTTCTAAATGAATGTTTTCCTACATGGATTGGTACAAATGGACCGATTAGATGGCCGGCCAGATCCCCGGACCTCACACCATTAGATTTCTTCTTTTGGGGATACGTGAAAGATATGCTATACAAAAAGCGATACGAGAACGTAGGCGAGTTGCAAACAGAATTGTGCCATATCACATCGAGTGTTCACCATAAAATGATTAGAAAATCAACAGGCAGCGGGCTCATTAAAAGATTGGCGATTTGCGTAAGACAAGAGGGATCACATTTTGAGCATTTAATTAATTAATTTACAAAAAAATACCTACTTAATTGACTACGGCAGTTTCATGTATGTTTTTTATTTGATTAAAATGATTAATTTCACGTTGTTCCTTTCTTTTAAAATACTATGTTACTTAGGCAGAGTTATTATTTTTTAGCTATTCTTTCGATTGGCATCATAAAAGTAGGGTGTTTTTTTTTCACATTTGAGTCGGTTCGATTCCCAGCCGAAGCAAATAATTTTTAGAAAATCTATGAATGCAGAATTACTAACTTTTAAAAATAACATAAAGTCTTCTTTGAGCAAAATTCACTATCTACGATATTTAAGGTACTTCCCCTTCATGTCCCATAACTTTGGGACGCCCTGTATAGGTAACCCATTTGTGCTACTGCGGCACACACTCGCTCTTTATTTTTTTTAAATATCGCCATCTAGTTCCACAGTAAGCAACTATAGGCTTGTGTTGTGGATACCAGTGGTTGATATAGGGGGAAGTCCCGTAACGCCGGACGGCACCTAGCGCCGGACACTCGTACTATTTAAGCGAGTATAAATCTTTTCATTTCAAAATACAAGTGAAAGGGGCGCGGGGGCACACAGGTACAGGATCACGCGCCGCGCCTCGCCATTGACGCACACGGCCACGGCGGGAGCAACCGTTTGCTGTTTTAGACACAAAATCACGGCGTCACCTAAATATCAATGTAAGTAATTCTAGTATATTTATGCATTTACATTTGAGTGGTATTCAAAGATAAAAGTAGTACTTGATTGTTATCCGTAAAATGGTGGAATATTATTAGATCTTTTAAACAATTTTAGTAGGTACCACCTAATGAACGAAAATGTCTGTCCCTTAGCACCGGACACTAAGTCGTCCCTTAGCGCCGGACAGTAAACATATTGATATTTCTTGTGAGAATTTACGTCATTTATTCTAATTATTTAATTTTGTTTTAGAGTATAGAAGAAAGAAGATAATTAAAATGGAAGAGAAGAAAAAGAAAGGATCCTGGGAGCCACAGAGCTTACAAACTGCTATTGATAAGGTTACCACTAGAACAAACAGAAACTTCATCGAACGCACTAAACAACGAACAAGCTGTCGTGATATCAAACTCAATCATAGAAGAGCAAATGAAAGAATCTGAACAATCTATTAGTGAGCCTATAACCACAAGTCCCAAACCGTCGACAAGTTCTGCTCCCGATATTGTTCAGATAATCCATAACTTATCACCGTTGCCTGACGCAGCAAAAAAACGAACAGCAGCTCGAAAAAGAAAGAGTAAACGAAGTGAAATTTTAACTTCATCGCCATACAAAAAAGTGGCAGAAAAAAAAGAAAATGAGAAGAACATGAAAGATAAAAAGATGGAAATAAAATCTAAGTTTGAAGTAGCAATGGGAGGTAAAGGAAAGCAAACCAAAGGAATTAAAACTAAAGGAAAGAGCGTAGACAAGGGAAAAGAAGCGACAAACGTGAAACCTAAAGGAAAGAAAGGAAGTGAAGTAGAACCATTAACTGAAACATCTAACACAAACATAACATTTTGCGTAGTTTGCTTAGAAGACACTGACGAAGACTGGATCCAGTGCTCATCCTGTCGTGGGTGGGTACATGAAGCATGTGCAGACATTCCAGAGTGTGGAGATGGCTACATATGTGATCGATGCAGGTTATTTTGAAATGTCCGGTGCTAGGGGTATGGCACAAATATTCGTCCGGTACTAGGTGCCACTTTTTAAAATTATATTTTTTGTTACCAAAGTTTGATTGATAGTATTAATTTATTTTTAGCAGAGGTTGCATTTTTGTTAATTTAATTTGATTTCTAACTTTGTTATCTAACATAAGTCATAATTTAAAACATTTCGTAAAATATTTTTTGTTTTATTTATAAATAACCTTAGGTGTCCGCCACTACGGGACTTCCCCCTACTACATATACATATACATATTTTTTTTGTAAACAAATACTTATTATAAATGAAAACATCCATAACCAGGGTACACATGTCCGTATTCATCACACAAATATATGCCCCAAGCGGGATTCGAACCCGCAACCTTTTGGTTTAGTGGTCAGAGTTGCTAACCACTACACCAAACAGGTCGTCATTGTTTCTTTTGCTCTCTGTATTTTATATTCTTTACTTTTATATGTATGTATATTTCTTTGTAATTTAAAAATTGTGTAGGTGTGCGAACGCAATGGCGTAAATCAAATCAAATCAAATCAAAATATTTTATTTCATAGGACAAAATTATCACTTGAAAACGTCACTATTAATATTACATTTAAATTTACTGCTCATTCACAAAACTGACTTCCCAGAGAAGAACGAGCAAGAAACTCAAGGGTTGCTCTTTTAAACAGATTATGGGTTACAATTGCTGATTTGATAATGAATAATAAGATAGCTATGTCCATGCTAGCTTATGAATCTTATGATTCAGTCAGTTGTTTTATAATTTCTGTTTTATGATTGCTTTAAATTTATTTAAAAGCAAATTTTGAATGTCTACTGGAACCTTATTATAAAAGCGTATACATTGCCCTTTGAAGGATTTACTATATAACTTTGTGAAGTCGCCTAACATAAACAGATAACTGGGTTTTATTCCTTGTATTAACATTGTGCCTATCACTATTTTTAGCGAATAAGGTTATGTTTGCATATAACAAAATCTCATAAATGTATTCAGAAGTCATTGTTAAAATATTAATTTCCTTAAACTTATCTCTAAGAGACACGCTAGGTCCTAATTTATAAATGGCACGAATAGCACGCTTCGGCAGCTTATGTATGTTAGCAGCGTTTCAAATAAATGCTATCTAAATTTCAGCTGCATCAGATCAGCAAGTGGCTTTGCAAATTTTGAAATGGACAACTTACTTGTGAACATTGCAAGCTAATTGAAAAACCGATACCCTTGCTGCAATTAAAAATAAAACGGAACAAAATAACACCAAAACCGTTCCCCTTTTTGATATAAATAGGCAGTGAAATGTCAAACTTCGCTATATTTTAATTGAGCAAACTTTTCAATGGGAAACTTCTTAATTGGCGACAGATTTTTAGAGAAATCAATTATTGCTAAACCCTTGCTGGTTTAACTTGGGGCCACGATAGCTGGAGTTTAAATCACGGTTCAAGGAGTTGGTTAGTTAAAAATTGCACTGTGAAGGGGTTTGAAGATATTCTGCCTGGTATAGGTACCTATATATACAAGCTTTTGTTTAACTTGCTTTTCAACATAATTAATATGCTCGTAAAGTGGATATAATTTCACAGGTTTTACATATATCAAGCAGCTCATAAAACACGCGTGTGTTGTAAACGAAAATAATGAAGTTATATTCTATACCCGCACTATTTACTATGGCAAAGAACATAAGTCTCATACAGCCAAGTGATAACACCATCAGCCCGGTGAATAAAATATCGCTGATCTCTATATGGAGATAACATTGCTGCTTGGCGGCAAATTTAGATAAGATGGTGGTAGCTAACAAGGGGGACATTTAAAATGCCCTACCACCAACCAAACGGTTAAAAATACGTTAATTGAATACATACAAACATACATACATAATATATATAAAAAATAATACATATAATATATACACATATTTAAATTTATACTAACTAAATAAAATACATTGCAGAGACGGTTTTTTTATGCACAACGGGTTGATACTTGACGTCAATCATATGTTAAGTGAAGATGAGGTCGAATGTGGATGCATACTGACCCGGAAACCCCAACACATTTGTGGGACTGGCTATCTTATCTCTGACAACCGGAACACAACAACGCTATTAACATTGCTGCTTGGCGTGGTAGCTAGCCAGGCGGACATTTAAAATGCCCTAGCGCCAACCAAGCCGAGTACTTAAATATGTACCCCGCTGGGGATCGAACCGACCTCCGATTCGTAAACCCTATGTTATTTACATTGCAGAGACGGTTATGTATGATGCGACGATTAAACAAAAAGGTCGTATAAGTATCATATAAGAGAACCTTTACTCAGCAACTGGTGACGTAACAAAATACTGTCCCGACCCACAATCTACAGACCACTCAACCACAGACGTGCTTATCACCAGTACTTAAACTTTCAAAATACTGAAAATATACAGGCATTTGTAACATCAAAGGCATTGGGTGGTTTACAGAGAAAGGTTATGGCCGGATTTGACCGACCGCAGCCGTTACAGTAGGGTGACAAGGCTTGAGCACAGTGCGGGTGAGAAGCTATAAAGATATAAGCTACTAATTTTTTTTTTTTATTTGAGAGGGCGGCAAACGAGCATGCGGGTCACCTGATGGAAAGCAATCACCGCCGCCCATGGACACCCGCAACACCAAAAGGGTCACAGATGCGTTGCCGGCCTTTGAGGAAGGTGTGGGCTCGTTTCTTGAAGGTTCCAATGTCGTACTCATTCGGGAATACCGCTGCAGGAAGTCCGTTCCACAGGGTGGTCGTACGTGGTAGGAAGTTTCTTGAGAAACGTACAGTGGTAGACTTCCACTCATCCAGGTGATATGGATGGAATTTTAATTTTCGGCGAGAAGTGTAACGGTCAAATTGAGCAGCGGGTATTAGCTCGAACAGTTTTTCAGAACACTCCCCATGAAATATGCTTTTGCATTAAAATATTCTTTATTGCATTAAATATTACATATGTAGGATGTGAGTGTAACGGACCGCGAGGAATGAACGAGATGGATTATTGGAATGCTTTTTATCTGAACTCTTAGATTTGATGTTAATAAATTTATCTTTATTTTTATCTTTATCTTTATCTTCAATGAACAGGACGGCCGATTGCGGGATATAGGAGAAAGGAGACAATGAACGACGTTGACACAAGACGGTCGCATTTATTTTATTATATCAATAAATTTTATTAAGTGTTTGCTAGCCTAATTTCTCCTTGCGAATCCCACACATATTACAGAGTAATAACGAAAGGTCATGTACAAAGGTGGACTTATCTCTTTAAGAAATCAATACATTATAGCATTTAGTCTACAATCATCCTAATGGTATGCGATGCCATTGTAAAGATATAATGACAATGTATACGTTGGAGGAAAAAGAAATGCCGATTAATGAGGTTTAAAATGCGAAATATTAAACACAAGCTTTCCACCCGCGTCTATCTGCGTAGAAGTCCCATCTTGCGGACTTTCTCTGCCTATCTTCTTCAAATTACAGGCTACCTATCTGCAATGTCAAAACAATCGGTTTAGAGGTTTAATCATGGTAAGGTAACATATAGACAGGTTACAACCATACTTATAAATTAGTGTGGAAGACAGTAATTAAAGCATTAAAGGATCGTAAGAAAAAAAGAAGAAAAATTCTTTATTGTACACAACTTAAAAATATACACAGTGAAATTATTTAAACAGGTGTATAAAGACGGTCTTTATGCTTGTAGCGATCTCTTCCAGACAACCGTCAACCTATACATACTGCTGCGAAACGTAAAGCAATTTTACAAACTGAAAATACATGTCTATACCCTTAAACTAAATATGAATAGTAAATATATCTATAAGAGATTATAATATTGATTTACCCTCGGTCGTTATTTTGGACATTTGTGGGGTAAAAAAGGAGATTGAAGAAATCGCATTCGCTACATTCGTAATGATTTTCGATTAGCGAAGTTAAGTATAGTATAGCGTAGTCCGTAACTAGCAATGATATTTTCACACGAGTACTTCCCTGCTAAAAAGACTACGTAACAGTCGCTCCAGTATCCAGCTTGGTGTGCTTGGACCAGCTCCTAAAAATGATAAATTTTTATTGGTTGTATACTTTTATTAAAAAAAGGGACAACAATGATCCTGTGGGTTTCTTGTTTTGCTTCATTTACCACAGATGATTTCCCTTTCCGAAACTTAGACGTACTGACTGACAGATAAATGTAATAAGCCGTTTTGTAATTTCCAGTAGATTTAAATTGACATTCAGCAAATGATATCATACGTATCTTACGTTAAAATAAATGATTGGAGTTTGAAGTAGATTTCAATTGAAGACTGGTTCGACTTCACTTTGTACACCATCACAGACTTTTACGATTTCTGAACGAAGTGACAGTACCAAAATGTCATAACCTTTTTAATTTTTGCATGCGGGCGAGTGAAGTAGCATTTTTGTTTATAATTCTTATAATTTGTGCATTCTGACTTTTGAAGCTTAATAATGGCAGAATATTGTGCAGCAAAAGTTAGTGATGGTGTACAAGTGAAGGGAAGTGTAAATTAATGTGCGTAACGTAACTCTATATATGCCAAGTATACGACGAATTACCTGTTTTGACTGAAACTCGTGTACATTGTCAGGTGTATATGTTTTCATATGAATACAAAATTCATGGTAACCCCAGCCCTTAGCCTTACTTAACTGTATCCTCTCTGTTCACAGGCACTGACCACGCGACCGGATCATCCGGATTGGTGAGTTTAACATTTTTTACGGTTTTACGGATTGCACTGTACACGGCGTAATATCCGGACTTGGGAAAGATCTGTTTTAATTTGATAGTTAATTTGCAAAGCGTATTTGCAGCCTACCTAATCTTTAAGAATTATTTCAGATTGAAATGTTGTAGCTACAGACGTTTTACATTTAAATTCTCCAAACCGCTAAAGGGCCAATGGGTAGTGTAGTACGCAGCGCGCAAATTGGCAGTTTTAAAATAAAGTTATTATTTAAGTTATTAGTCTCAGTGGAGATTATATTTTTGCTCCGTTTGGGGTGGAAATCCTTGGGCCGTGGGGGCCAGGCGCTCATTGTCTTTTTCGAGAGATATCTAAGCGTCTGATCGAAGCTTCAAATGATCGGAAGGCTGGCTTCTATTTCGCTCAGTACTTACTTACGTACGTACTTCTCGTTGTCTTAGAAATTTAAAATTTTGGAAAGAGGCAAAATGTCTTTCCTGAATCCTACAACCTTGGGATCTTCAAGAGCGTATCCAGTTAACCGTAAAAAAAAACACTGTATTACAACCCATTTCTAGATATCTACGTCAAAGCCTTAACTAGCCGCTTGTGAAGTAGGTTACATGTTATTTAATATTAGTCATCCTATTTGCCATAATCATTCTTGGTGGCACTCATCACTCACTCAATCACTCTGCTGGTGAGGACTGAAAATCAGTCTTCATTTTGTTCTCCGTATAACTTCGTGATGAATAAACATCTTTTATTTTATTTTTTATTGTAACTACTTTTGCTTGAAAACTGGCTATGCTATTTAATCCACAATGGCCGGTCTTCTACTATTCATACGTCTATGTTACTTGACATTTTTTTTTAATCTGCTTTTTATTCGGATGCAATACCCAACTGTAGGTATATGAGTATTATTTGGTAGCCATTCCGCCTGTCGGTCGGTCATATCCGGCAGTCGGTCGGTCCGGGTGTTATCTCATAAGTACTCGCTACATCCGCACCCTCGTAACTGTTTCAACAAAACTGCGACAAAATCCACAGATTCGCTCCCCGACGCAGAGGTATAAGTTAAGAAATATATGTTTACAGTAATTTTTTGTATAGGGGAAGGTGTGTATGAAAGAGCCAGTTTTAAAAATCATTAAACAAACATTAAATACAGACATATACAGACAATGCCATCTAGTTCCACACGAAGCAACTAGGCTTGTATTGTGGATACCAGATGGTTGACACACTAAACAAATACATTGTTTTTGGAAATAAATATTTATATAAATGAAAAACATTCATAACTCGGGTACAGATGTCCGTATTCATCACACAAACATATGCCCCTAGCGGGATTCGAACTCGCGAACTTTTGGTATAGCAGCAGTTTCTAACCACTACACCAAATATAGAATATAGATATTTGGAGATGTGAGAGCTGGTGCCTACTTTGCTCTTCAGCTGGGCAATATATAGCGCTAGCGTACTAGGTACTATGCCTCACGGAAGCGATTTGGACGGCGTATTTTTTCTAAAATTATTTTCCAATGGATATTATAAGTAATTAGTTATAAAAGATAGATAGATAAATCGTTTATTTGTAACTCCATTCACACACATACCATACAATGAATAAGATTCAGAAACATTTTTGACAAAAATAAATAATGGACCGTCTGAGCACAAGAGCATAAGTCTAAACGTGGTAAAATACTCTTGTACGGAATCTGACTACGCTATTTAACACTTAAGTTTGGTCTACTACTTTTATACGTCTATGGCTTAAAATATCATTACTGGATAATCTAAGGGCACGGTAGTGCTCCCGCCAAGACCAGCCAAAAAATTTAAAAACCATCATAATTTTTTTCCGACTACTAATATGATTGTTTATTGGAATTTGTAACAGTATATTTAAACTACAATGAGCGTTAGTTGTTGTAGTTATCATTCAGTTATCGCACCTTATCGTTAAATAGTAAGTATGTATACAAACTTTAAATAATGCCACTATCTTGTTGATAGCTGTAATAAATAAAATGTGTAACGAACCGGCTGATGTTCTCAAAGTTTTGTTAATTTTTTGGACGAACCGGATCAGACTTGACCTCATTCACACCTGATGTTAAGTGAAGATGAGGTCGAAGGTGGAAGCGTACTGACCCAGAAACCCCAACACATTTGGGGGACTGGCTATCTTATCTCTGACAACCGGAACAGAACAATGCTATTAACATTGATGCTTGGCGGCAGATTTAGATAAGATGGTGGTAGCTAGCCAGGCGGACATTTAAATTGCCCTACCACCAACCAAACCGAGTACTTAAACATGTACCCCGCTGGGGATCGAACCCGCAACCTCCGAATCTCCACACACACATAAGTATACGCTGTACAATATTTAATTGGGACTAGATGATTGGTGTAAGTGTCCGAAAAAAAAATTTGACAATGATTTGTAATACTCATTTTAATTTGAAATTTAGTAATTAGATAATATTGGGTCTTTACCTATGAAATTGGAGTTGTTTTTGTTCGTTAATCATATATGTACCAATTCCTGCGATTTTCAAAGTTATATCCAAATTTGTTTTTTATTTGGAAAATGGGTTATTATTTCAAGGTCTCACATGAAATATTTTTTAATTTCTGAGCTAAATCACATAATAAAAAAAATTTGAACAGAGCTCTTTTCATGTGCTTCCCATAATCATTTCTTAGATTCGCTGAAACTTTTATAAAGCGGTTACTTTTAAAGATTAACGCTGCCTATACTTAACTTAATGTTATCCGATAATACACACAAAGTTTAGCTAAATATGGATTTGCCGTTCCCAAAAAAAAATCAAAAATGTTTGTATGGAGAAAACAGTCTTAATGAAATTCTTCATACAAAACGCCAATCTTATAGGCGAGGACCTAATATAACGTTTTGACATTCTATATTATTAATTTAATTTGCAATTTGATATTAATGTAAGAGTAAAATTGATATTCTTCTATTATACCTTTGTCTTATTTTGATGATTAATTGTTATTAATTTTACCGCTAGCTAAATTATGTATTGGTATGTTTTCTAACTTGATTTGTAACTTTTAAAAGGTACTAACTAGTTCTTTTCCACAAACATTTCGTTTAGCACAAAAGCGATTAATTGTTATGCATGCTGATTATCTTTGTATGAAACTTTAATATTGTCCAATATTTGCACGTCACTGATTACAGTGACGTGCAAATATTAGGCGGACTGAATTAGGCGGATCTTATTGTAACAACACCTAATCTAATGTACCCTATTCAAGAGCAAATAAATCATGTTCTATTCTACAGTTATTCCAACAAGAATCAAATCAAATCAAATCAAAATATTTTATTTCATAGGATAAAATTATCACTTGAAAACGTCACTATTTACATATAAATTTACTGCTCATTCACAAAGCTGACTCCCCAGAGAAGAACGAGCAAGAAACTCTAGGGTTGCTCTTTTAAAGATTATGGGTTACAATTTGTGACTTCATAATTATATGAATAAAAATACAGCTATGTCCATGCTTGCTTATCATTCAAATAGTCAGTGATTTTATAATAGCCTTTTGCTAATAATTTCTGTTTTATGATTGCTTTAAATTTATTTAAAGGCTATGGATACTAGATAACGGATAAACATACATAAATTTTTATATAAACATCCAAGACTCGGGAATAAATGTTCGTATTCATCATACAAACATTTACCCCTCGCGGGATTCGAACCCGCAACCGTTGATTTCGCTAATAGGGTGACTATCCACTACACCAATCGGTCGTCTACTATTGGTTGGCAATCAATACTTTTCTGCCTTTTTTTACTTTTTAATCGACTTTGGAAAAGGAGGAAATATTCAGTTCGGTTGTTATTCTTTGTAAATGTTTGTCACTTCATAACTCCGTATTTATTAAACTGGATATACAAATCTTTTTTTACAAAAATTCTTATTTCACTTGAAACGATTCCAGATTTTACAGATTTTTACAGATTTTTTTCATATGTAAAATTTGTTATGTGTGTGTACATACATACATACATATATAATGTCACGCCTGTTTCCCGTAGGGGTAGGGAGAGACCACAGACTTCCACTTGCTACGATCCTGACACACCTCTTCTGCTTCCTTCACTCTCATAAGGTTGTTCATACATGCTCGTCGGTTTAGAGTACTCTTGATTTGGCCTTTCTTTAAGACGTCCCCGATTTGATCATGGTATGTACGAACGCCGTGGTCTTCCCCTACCAACACTACCATCCACATTCGCTATGTATATCTCTTTCGTAAGTCTTCTTTCATTCATCCTCTCAACATGTCCAAATAATCTCAGCATACCTTTACGTGTGTATATGGGTGCAAATAAATGCTTATCTATCTATCTATTGGTCCTATTTTTTTGTAAAGTGTGTTAGGCGATTTGAAAAATTATTTTTTGTTTGAAAGGATTATTACACCACCGGAATGGTCCCATTTAAATTTAATAAAGATCTGGATGACGCATCCCGGAGATATTGAATGGCTGCTTGGCAATTCTCGGTAGATCAATTATTTATTAAGTCGGTAGCGTTACTTCATTTGCTGATGGGGTAAAATCCCTGTTGGTAACCAGTTACAAAATGGATTTTTTTACGGATGCGGATTATTGTCAATTTTATGTAAGAAAACTTGATCACGAACACTTCTTCGATCTTCGAGCGAGAGTATCGCAGTTTATTTAGTTAACATCTGATGATGCACTCCGGAGATAGATAGTTTTTTTTTCTTATGATTGACTGGATTCGCGTTTGACCACAATCTCACCTGATGGAAAGTGACGATGTGATCGAAGATGAAGCACGCCCAGTAAATACCTATTCACTCTGCTCTTGAACATCCCAAGATTGTAGGATTCAGGAAAGACTGACGCCGGAAGGGAGTTCCATGCCTTGGCTGTTCGGATGATGAATGAAGAATCAAACTTCTTAGTGCGAATGTTCGGTATATTAACTATATACGGGTGGAATCCCTCCCCACGCCTAGTGGTCCGAAGATGGAAGGGTGACGGTGGAATAAGATTATATAATTCCAACGCACACTCCCCGAAGTGCATCCTGTAAAAGACTGAGAGACAGACAGACAGACATATTGTGTTACGATACGACAAAGATGGATGGTGCATTAACGTCATAAACGATAACAATTTCCAAAGCAATTCAGTTAGGCTGTCTGACTAAGTTATCGTCACAAATAAAATAACTATTTAAGTATTTAAAAAGTTAGCATATTTTGTATTTTGTGGACGTCATGTTGTCAAAACAAGGAGAGACAGGCGACTTTGCAACGGTGTTCAAGGCTCTGCAATTTAGCAGCAGTTTAACCTTACTGAAGACGATTTTCTTGTAATTTTTTGGCGATTCAAATATACAATGTAAGGCACGTTCACTAACCCCACACTGATTAATTCATCAAGCTTGTTAATACCTAAGTTATTAATGAACCAACAATAACACCTCCCACGGGCGTCGTTCATAGCAGCTATACCTTAAATATTAAATCATATGTTGTAACCCTTGCCTCGCTGAGGCCTTTAAATACAACATAATGTAGTTTACGCATATACGAGGTTATTCGCAGGAAAACTATATCTAATTTAATATTTAATATTACCACATTCAGCGATATTGATATAATATGCTTACTCCAAAGGTATATTCAATTTTCATATTCTAAAAAAAACTCATGAACAATTATCCTTTTATTATTATTATTTTTTATTATTTTACATATATTTTATTTTATATCTTTATACTTATGCCCATACTATTACTCTTATAATATGTATTTATTTAATTTATACACGAGACGAACGTCAATTTAAATATGTACAAAACTATATTATTATAAGTACAAAACTTTACTTGCGACATCACAAAAATATATGGGTGGTCTATCTGCTTACCGTTGCTTCGTCGCTATTTTTTATAATTTTTGTTTATTATTAGGACATCTTGTCATTGACTAATATATTTTACTCATATATATCTGTTCTAGTATGTTTTAAACTGCTAATTGTCTTGAATAAATAACCCCCGACAAAAAACGGCCTTGTTGCCTTTAATAAAACAATTAATAATAATGGTTGCACCATTTGTCTATCTTCTTGGAAATATTTTTTCACCCTGTGTAACTTGGGATAGACATAATTTCACCTGTCACTCAATCTCAACTTAATACTGCTAATAAAATAAAATACAGCCACATAAATTAGCAACAATTTAAAATTAAAACCCATTAATTAACAAAAAAGGAGCTTTTTTAATATACAGGGCGTTCATAACCTTAGATTAAGTTAAGCTAAGGATTCTCGGACTGTGCGTTAATGAAATTCCCTCACCTGCCATATTGCTGCTTCCGTATTCTTCCCCAAATGTACCGTCGGCCATAGACTACGTAATACCGACAAATTGTAAGTAACGGGGTCGTTTCCCTTTAATTTGTGATACGTATTTTACCTACTATTAATATTTAGTCTTTACCTATGAAATTTGACTTTTTTTTCTTTGTTAATCATATGTACCAATTCCTACGATTTTCAAAGCCATTTCCATTTTTTTTTATTTGGAAAATGGAATATTATTTCAAGGTTTCACATGAAATAGTTTTTAATTTCTGAACCAAATCACATAAAAAATTTAACAGAGCTCTTTTCATGTGCTTACCATAATCATTTCTTAGATTCGCTAAAACTTTATGAGCGCGGTTACTTTTAAAATTAACACTGCCTATACCTAACTTAATGTTATTCGATAATACACATAAAGTTTAGCTAAATTTGGATTTGCCTTTCCCAAAAAAAAAAAACAAGAAATGTTTGTATGGAGAGAACAGTCTTAATTAAATTCTTCGTACAAAACGCCAATTTCATATGTAATATAATTTAACAGAAATAACCTCGTAGATAATGCATTTTTTTTGAAAAGGAAAAATGATTACTTATAAAACATGCTGTACAACATTAGAATGATGTTTGTTTGCACAGACACGAACAAGATTAATTATGCAATCTGTTTGACCCTTGTTCTGGCATGTAACCAATAAATAAATTTGTACCTTCTGTTATCCACTGCAAAATGGAACTATTTCCAATTTCACAAATTTATTTTGTAACATTTCAAAAGATGTAAATCCCTGTTGGTAACCAGTTGCAAAATGGAATGTTTTTTTTTTTTTTTTAATTAGGGACAATAAACAGTTTTACAATGTGTATAACTTACAACATTATTAACAAACAAGTATAGATGATTGCAAAACCAGCAGCATTATCCACAAATTACTAACAACTCAGTAGTAAGGACAAAACTAACGGAATAACTAAACTAAAACTAAAATGAACAACGCAATCTGCCTGTTTTATACTTGAAGTAGTATCAGATGTAGTCGTAGAAGCTACAGTTTAAATATAAGGAATAATATGTAGAAATAGTTGATGACAGCATAGCGTAGATGACAGCAATTTAAAATTTATTGAAACATTATATATTTATACATTTTGTAAACACACTCATATGTTTTAACGGATCCCATATCTGCAGTTAGGAAGTTGTAGTTATTTGTGTTATAAATGCTATTTAATATGGTATTGCGAAATTTAGAGCGTCTGTAATTTTATATGGAAACATCCAATTTCTTCTCGTGTATGAATTTTGGAACGCCAGTCTTAAATAAGCCTAAGCTTCTTCTAGTTCTATTAGGATAGGTAGAGACTTTGATTTCCACTTTTAACGACCCTGACATACTACTTTTAATATACTTCTTCCACTCTCATGAAACATTTCATACACGCTCGTCGGTTAATGGTTGACCGCAGCTGACCTTTTGACGTCATTTGACGTTTGTATAAACAAGCTTATAACTTTATGCATAGAGTAAAACCCATCATTCAATAATTCACCATTTATTATAAAATTAAAATTGACTGTCAAAACGGACAAATTATCATATTACCCCTAATATTAAATTAAATATTACCCCTAAATCTAGAGGGAAAATCCCGATGATATCAAATCAAGCCCGCTATGTCTATCTGGAACGAGACAAGCTAAGCCTTGTCTTTTTTTTCGGTGTAGTTAATCACAAGCCCTATTTTTCGCTGTAGACCCATGTAATGTAGTCTGAGCTACCCTGTCCTATAAATATGATATTTAACTACATTGATACATCTATATTCATGGATTATGTAATTAGTTATTGCAAATTGGGACAATACCCACGGATTAGGCGCCATTTTGAATATTCTATTACCACAGTTAATCCAAGAAATATTAACAGATCCTCTTAGATGTCACATTTTATCTACAATCTTCAAAGACGTGCTTGGAAATATATTAAAGGCTAGCTTTCCGCCCGTGGCTTCGCCTGTGTGGATTAACTTTATCGCGGTAATTTGTTTATCCCGCAGGAACTACTCACGTTATCGGGATAAAAAGTATCCTACCTTTTAATCCAGGGTTTATTCTACCTATATGCTAAATTTCATCCACATCTGTTCATCCGTTTCGCCGTGAATGAGCAACAAACAAATAAACAGACATCCTAAATTTCGCATTTATAATGTTAGATTAGGAGAATAATAATGATTAAATTATATTTTTGATTAACAAAATGGCTGACGACTCTTATGGGGCTTTAGACCACTTAGCCATAATCATTAAACACCATACAAACCCCATACCACCACCATACATTACACCTTATTAGAACACAGACATCAACACATTTGCTTGGAGACAAAGCTACGCGTTAAAAGATCATATCCATTGTGCTGATGTAGGTCGGTTAGATAGCGTACACAGTGGTAGGAGGTACCTAGCGGGTTACGACAACTGGAAATCCTATTGGTTTACCCCTAATTCGTTTTAAAAAAATATTTTATTGTTCTGTATTTTCTAACTTAATCTTCAAGAGCAGGGTGAATAGGAATCTACTGAGATCGCGTGCTTCACCTTCGACTAGATCGTCATTTCCCATCAGGTGAGATTGTAGTCAAACGCGTATCCAGTTAATCATATTTTTTTTTTATGATTTGGACATGGTCCCCCAAATTTAGGAGGTCCGGGTTCGATTCCCAGACAGGCCATGTACCAATGAGTTTTTAACTGTAATTTAATGTATTTTTATCCGACTGTTCTTAAACGGTGAAGGCAAACATCGCGAGGAAACCCGCATGCCTGAGAAATAAAAATTCGAAGGCATGTGAAGTCCCCAACCCGCATTTGGCCAGCGTGGTGGATTCAGGCTCGTACTTCCCTCATATACGAGGGAAGTTCCACATTTCTGCCTTTATTGAACTCTATTTATCGTATTCATAAGTGAAATCCTAGTTCATTTATGCAAAAACCGACATGCCTAGTTCAAATCTAGACCAATAAAAGAGAAGAAATAATGTATCAACCACCATGTATCCGCTGCATAACAAATCGATCCACCTAAGTTAAAATAGGTGTTTGTTTAACAGCCAGTAACCAATTACAGTTAACATTGACAGTTTCCGCGTCCGCTGCAGCGTATGCCACTAAGCCCGCACCACTCCCACAGTGATTTCGCCCAAGAGCATAATTACTGAGTCGCTTTTCCCAGCCAACACAGTATTTGCATTACTCCACGTTGAAATTTCCCCGTCACAATGAAACTGAAGGAAAAATAATGTTGCCATATTTTTTTAATGCCACTAGTGAAGTCCTTAGCGAGTTGCCGGTTAGTTAAGTTGAGTTTTTTAAATTAAATACGGTGTGTTTAGAAGGGGAAAGTTTTTCCTGGAATTGTCGAAAAAAATCAATGAATATAAGCCTATCTTGAGAAAGTTTCTATTTGCAGACATTTTGTACTTTAAAATGGTTAGTTTCACTTTGCTGGTGCAGATTTTTAACATTCAAATATGTTATCTTTAATAGGGAAATAAATAAAAATATAAACGCTGGCAATGGTTTTTGTATTTTATTTGATTATTTATATATCACATCAACATCACTATTAAGTACCTTATCTTCAAATGAAACATTTTTTTGAGAATAGACTTTTGTTCTGAACAACGAAAATAATTCTAACTAATATTATAAATGCGATAGTTTGGACGCTTGTTTGCTTGTTTGTTTGTTTGTTGCTCAATTACGGTGAAACGGCTCAACAAATTTGGATGAAATTTGGTATATAAGTAGAATATACCCTAGATTAAAACATATTTTTATCCTGATAAAGTGAGTAGTTCCCGCGTGATAAACAAATGAAACATATCTGCGATAAAGCTATTCTACGCAGACAAAGGCGCGGGCGGGAAGCTAGTACAATAATAAAAAAAAAGTCTGGATATTACGTCTGTGATTCACTGTAGAGTTATTTTCCTAAACCATCTACCTCTTCACTAAGATATAAGATTCTAAAACAATGAAAGCAGACAGGACATTATTATAAAAGTTTTTATACCCAATTTTCTTTGAAGACAACCTCTGCATATTTTGTTAAAACATCAAAAACATATTTTTCGTGTTCACTAAGTTATTTTACAAAGCGTGTTGGCTGTTTTGTAGAATATTTGTTACATATATTACTAATATTTTAGCGTGTAAGTACAAAAATGTACATCACAAACTGGTATGTGAGTAGAATGTATAAATAGAATGCACTTACAACGTTTTACGTGGTAGAATTACTACAATTGCAATGTTATTTACAATAAATAATATTAGCGATTTACCTAATTAAAACAGTTTGCCAAAAATTCTAGTCATAAACAATCTAACTAATATTATATTTTTTATCCCGATTAACTGAGTAGTTCCCGCAGGATAAACAAATTTCCGTGATGAAGGTATTCCACGGGGCCGGAAATCTACTCTAACTAATATTATAAATGCGAAAGTTTGAATGTTTGTTTATTTATTTGTTTGTTTGTTTATTTATTTGTTTGTTTGTTTCTCAATCACGGGGTAACGGCTGAACGGATTTGAATAAAATTTGGTATCATCACCATCAGCCCATAAACATCCCACTGCAGGGATATTTTTTTTTTATGATTGACTGGATTCGCGTTTGACCACAATCTCATCTGATGGAAAGTGACGATGTGGTCGAAGATGAAGCACGCTCAGTAAATGCCTATTCACTCTGCTCTTGAACATCCCAAGATTGTAGGATTCAGGAAAGACTGACGCCGGAAGGGAGCTCCGTGCCTTGGCTGTTCGGATGATGAATGAAGAATCGAACTCCTTAGTGTGAATGTTCGGTATATTATATACAGGTGGAATCCCTCCCCACGCCTAGTGGTCCGAAGATGAAAGGGTGACGGTGGAATAAGATTATGTAATTCCAACGCACACTCCCCGAAATGTATCCTGTAAAAAACTGAGAAGAGAGATAATAGGCCTTCACCTCGTATATGAGGCAGTATGGGTCGTAGTCCACCATGCTGGCCCAATGCGGGTTGGGGACTTTATATGCTTTTGCATTTTATTTCACAGGCATGCAGGTTTCCTCACGACGTTTTCCTTCACCGTTTAGAAGCAGTCGGATAAATGCACATAAGTAATTAAATTAAATTTATAAACTGATTGGTACATGGCCTGCCTGCCGGTCCTCCCAAATTACCGCCAACGACACTTCTAAAATTTGGTATATAGGTTTTTGTTTTTTTTATTAAAAACTGGCTTCGCGTTTGGCTACAATCTCACCTGATGGAAAGTGACGATGTTGCCGAAGATGTATCACGCGCACCCAGTAAATGCCTATTCACTCTAGACTTGAAGATCCCAAGGTTGTAAGTGTCGGGAAAAACCGACGCGGGCAGTGAGTTCCATACCTTAGCAGTCCGCATTATAAATGATGAAGCAAAGAGGTAGACATATATAAGACATTTATAATATTATTTAGATATTATTTAGACAAACACAGTAAGGCAGTTAAAAACATGGCAATAATTTGTGGAACAGGAAATGCTCAATTTTTTTTTTAAATTATGTAACCTAAAGTATATACCCATGTCTGCGATGATCCTTTTAGCAATGTTAAAAAAGTTTGAGAACCACATACCTTATTATACGCATGAAGTCGAAGCGCGCGAACCGTTCATAACCGATGAACGCTATTGGTCGACTTTGGGCTCATTGCACGATAACTGTCATAGTACGAACAGCCGCTGCAGCGCTTTGATAGCCTAGTTCTATATTTAAGAAGAATTACGATTCATCGGCAATCCTTCCTTTTATTAACGGTTAATATTTTATTTCTTTAAAAGATTAGACTCAGCAAAATTAGCTTTTATGTAATCTGCCAGAAATATATATATTAGGACTCTGTGTTAAAGGATTATTACCAGATGATTATGGTCTGGTGTTAGCTAAGTTTTGAAATACTACGCTTATGTTATTTTGTTTTAGTAATAATCATATCTATTATGTTGTAAAATTGTACGTTTCGTTGCTGTAACGAAGTTTCTTGTCACTTCTTTTCCCTAACCAAAACTTGTTAAGTTTTAAAGCGATATAGTTTAAAAAGCGACTTACACATTCAATAAGAGGATTTATCTAACTAAATGCGAAAGTTTGGATGTTTGTTTGTTACTCACTGCGAAACGGATTAACGGATTTGGATGAAATTTGATACATAGGTAGAACATACCCTGGATACATAGGATATTTTTTAACTCGTTAAATTGAGTAATTCCCGCGGGATAAACCAATTTTCGCGATAAAGTTATCCCGCGAATCTAGTATTTATTGAAACGAAGAACTTGTATGTATAAAACATAACTGATTTGACGATAAAAATAGAATACAATTAGGCTACCTTATCTATCACTAAAAGCGATAGCGATAGCGAAGTTTGCTGATTGAAGAACCTAATTAAATTAATTACACTAAGTATATCAATATAGTATGGATACTTTAGTATAGGAAATATTTTTTTAAACTGAATTATCGTAAATTACACAGCGCTTAAATCGCTTCACAGCGGAACGCACCGTCCACCCTTCGAACTATTTCTGTCAGTCATTCACAATTTCATTCTAAGTATATCTACTATTCAGTCTGTTTTCAGCCACCGCGGATAAAACATGTTTCACCGGTGAAACACTGCTCAAAAAAACGTCAGTATCTCTTTAGATAAAAAGGAAAAAAAATCGTATCTGCAAACACTTATTTGAGTTTAGTTCGCGAGTGTCAAGGGCGTTCTATTTTTGAATTTTGAAAATGGCGGAGTTTCAGTGCATTTAGTGTTGCCTAATCGTTATCGTAAATATCAATGTTTTTTAACGTTATTCTCGAGAGTTCAATGCAAAAAAATTGGTAAGTTATCTCTTATGTTGAATAATAACCCGTATACCTAAAGTATTTTCACTGAAAAAGATGATGCCGTAAACTGTTTACGTTATATATCGTCTTATTCAGACACGTCAATGTATATATAGATTATTGCTTTTTTTTTCGAGAGGTGCAAAAGAAAATCATAGGCGCGGCCTAATACACGCCCGTAACAACAAAATTCCACGCCCCGCGCCCCTTTGGTCAAGCCTACATTAATTAAGCTCATGCCAATATATGTACATACATATTTACTAGACATGAATTACTTGGTCATATAATTATTTATCACGTGGTCGTGTTTGAAGCGGCTGCCGTGCGTTTTGATTCGATTCCCAATTAAGGCTATTTTTTTGTACAATGTTGGTCTTGATAATGACCATATATCACTTAATTGTTTTTTTTTTTTAATTAGCTTACTGCTCCTAGTCGTTTATACAGTTACTAAATATGTTTGGTGGTAGGGCATTTTAAATGTCCGTCTGGCTAACTACCACCATTTTATCTAAATCTGCTGCCAAGCAGCAATGTTACTAGCATTGTTGTGTTCCGGTTGTCAGAGATAAGATAGCCAGTCCCCCAAATGTGTTGGGGTTTCCGGGTCAATACGCTTCCACCTTCGACCTCATCTTCACTTAACATCAGGTGTGATTGAGGTCAAGTACCAATCAGTTGTGCATAAAAAAATTTAAAAAAACTAAGTGAAAGAGGAATATATATACGCTTTTATAATAAAGTTCCAGTGGACATATTTTTTTTTCTTTTAGATAAGATAAGATGAGATAAATCGTTTATTTGCGAGAATACAGTAGTATATATAGTATACTTTTCCGGTTATCTGCAATCGGCCCTTCCAGCCATAGTCAGATGTGGTCTTGGTTTGCGTCAGAGTGTAGGTGGTCGTCGAGAGTCATGGCCATAATTACAAATATCACTGTTGCTAAGTGCCTCTGGCCAGTTTTAATGTGTCATCTTTTGTGGCGCATCATATCTTCGCTGACGTTGAACAGGTTCCTAGCTAGAATATTTTTGTGTCCTACTAATCTGTTCTTGTACTTCTCACAGTATCTGTTAACATCTTCTTTAACAGTAGGCATTTCTAGATATTCATGTATATTGGATGTTGGACTTTTGAGCATAAATTGTATTCTATGAGGCTTTTTGGCGGGATCTCGGCGAGTGAAGTTGCATTTTTCTTTATAATTCTTATAATTTGTGCATTCTAACTTTTGAAGCTTAATAATGGCAGAATATTGTGCAGCAAACGTTAGTGGTGGTGTACAAGTGAAGGGAAATGTAAATTAAAGTGCATAATGAAGCTTTCGGGTTCCCACAAGAAGTCGCCAAAATCTTTTGTAAAGCATTCGGCCACTTTACTGAAGAATGACTAGACTAGACTAGACTCTGTATACGCCAAGTATACGACGAATTACTTGTTTTGACTGAAACTGACTAATAAATTGAAGAAATAAGAGAAATAAGACATGGCTGTATGGGCTTAGATCCCGTTGCCTTCTCCGAAAGGAGAGAATAAAACGGAAAAAAATGTATTCTATGACACTCTAGGGATCAAGACGAATCGGATGACACCTTGCACTTTAAAAACAATTGCGACACAGGCAAAATTCTACCACAGGTAATGAAGAAGCATCTCTCAATTTTTTTGCAGTGACCGAAACATTTGATTAAGAAAATAGGTCATCGGCGAATTTTACCAAAAGAAAAGGTCACCTACTTTAACCCAAGTATACATCAAACCCAAACAGTCAACCTGAGGCATACTTTCAGCGTTTGTCATCAAAGGAGACATGAGAAGTATGTTAGGTCGGTATGCGACAATTTACTTTAACCAAGGGCTCACTGACGAAAACTTAATTTGTATATTATGCAGGAAGTAAAGATAAACTTGCAGGTCATGTAAGCAGACTTCGCAAAATCAGTAATTCATTTAAAGGGCTATGTATACAAAAATCTTCCTTTCAATAAATTTTAAAACACTATAAAACAGAAACTTATTAAGAAAGCTTATGAAATATCAGACTATTTGGATGATAATCAACCATAGGCGTAACCAGCTCGTCCGCATGCCAGGTTATTTCACAATTAATAATGAAATATTATTGTGTGTTTTGTAATATAAAAACTCGTTATAATTTGTGAAGTAGCCTGGCATACGAACGAGCTGGCTATGTCTATGAATGATCTTCATCTAAATAATTTTTTAATGCACAACGGGTTCATACTTGGCCTTAATCACACCTTATGTTAAGAGAAGTCGAACACATTTGGAGGACGACAGTTGTCAGAGATATTAACAATGCTATTAACATTGCTGTTTGGCGGCAGATTTAGACAATATTGTGGTAGCTAGCCAGGCGGACATTTAAAATGCCCTACCACCAACCAAACCGAGTTACCGAGTAAACCGAGTTAGTTAAAGCAAAAAACCAAAAAAACCACAAACAAAAAACGAAACAAAAAAAAATACTTTGTAATGCTCCTTAAAAAGTTTCTGTTTTATCATTAAATTTATTGAAAGGAAGTTTTTGTATATCAAGGGGAAATCTTGTTGTAAAAATTTTTTTTAATAAATAAATATTTGGTGCACTTACACCAATCATCTAGTCCCAAACTGAGCAAAGCTTGTACTATAGATACTAGATAACGGATAAACATACATAAATATTTATATAAACATCCATGACTCGGGAATAAATGTTCGTATTCATCATACAAACATTTACAACGGTTGGTTTCGCTGACAGGGTCACTATCCACTACACCAATCGGTCTTCACCAATTAAAAATACTTTAACAACATGCTTTTAATACTCTATCATGATTATCACATATTTCTAGTACAAAGATAAGTAACATAAAGTCCGCCAAGGAGTTCAAGTGACAATCTTCTGGCTCCATTTCAGATCCTTTGTAATGGGAAAGTGCTCATGGTAACAAATCAAACAATCCCAAATTCGACTAACGTTCCATTTGCCAAGTTCCAGTCCATACATCCCGGCTCCATCATCAGATCAGCTAGATAGCACCATAATATTGCATTGTCACCGAACTTACATAGAAATGCCAAATTTCAGCTCAGTCAGATACCAGCAATTGTTTGCAAAATGGTTTGAAATTTTTTAAACAGACAACTTACGAATATTGTAAGCTAAAGTAAAGTTTGTAAAATGTACACATAGCCCATTGAATTAATTACTGACTTCGTGGAGGCGAATTAAGTGACCTACAAGACTCTTGAAAAGACTGCACCCATACAGTTAACACCAGCATCGCTAGCTAATCTGTCATAAGATCTGTGAACGGATTATTAATCAATAATACAATAGGCTCTACACATAACAAATTCACAGAATCGTATGTAAGTCAAAACTAAGATATTGTGCTGTATTGTAATTTAACAGCTACGTGTCTTAGTATAGTGAGGTACAATAGGACAACTGAAAAAAGGCGCCGTGTGATTTCACGAACGTAGAAAAAATTAGAACTAACCACGTTTCAAATCCACATAGCACAGGAAAACAAAACAAAACATCCAACATGCAATAATCATTCGGAAATATTAGCACAAATAATATTTCTTTTTTATATATTGCAATATGACAGCTATCACTATCTAATAATTTAGAATTTGATTTAATTTCTGGTACGACGTAACAATGAAAAATATGGACTTATTATTGTATAATTAGACTGAATATCGCCGGACGGACTTATCCAAGCTTGCTTATCATCCAAATAGTCATTATTTGTAAATAATGCTTGTTTTATGATTGAATTTATTTAAGAAAATATTAGAAAGAGACATTTATTCAGCTTACAATGTCGAAGTGTGCTGTGGAGTATCGGTACTCAAATGGAATACATCCAACCTGTATCTTTCCGTTGGTGTCATAAAAGGCGAGTAACGTACTTTCGACCAAAAAAATATCCATAGATTTGAACGTTTCAACGGCCATCGGCTCACCTGCCATATGTGTATTTGGAAAAGTGAAAAGTGGATACGGTTTCAAGTATTAAACTTTGAATTTTTGGAACACCCAAACGCTGGTTTGGGATATCTCTGACCACCTTATTTGGGGTGAAGGTCGTGAAGTTATGTATTTGAAAAAGATCGGAAGACCATTACCTTGTTTGATGGTGGTCAACAAATGTCATTGAAAATTGCCTGTGAAGTCCAAAATTCAATCCAACACGATTTAACGGATTTTAATATACCTACTAGTAGTCATTTTAGTCCGTTTTTATATGCAGACGATATTTTTGATATTTTAAATACTTATATTTTGAGGTTTTGTATTCGCATAAAATAAAACAAATCAACCCAAAGTCTCCAAAACAAGAATTCAGCCACGAAATATAAACAATGTAGAAATCGTGTTTAACATCGCTATCATATTTTAGTGTCTAAACTTGAAGAAACATTGTTGCCGTACCGTACAAGTCTATACTGCGCCTCCGTTAAGTACTTACTTCGCATTAATTTCTGAGAATGTCGCGCGGCACGTTATTATTAACAGTATATAAACTGAGGCATGACGGAATAATGTCTGACTATGTCTAACTATAATAGTCTTTATACTCTGGAGAAGTCATGTGACAATTCCTGCCGGTTTCTGCACGATGGAGGCAGGCAAATATTATTTTACAAAACATTGCCGTGTAGTCTCGGCCTACAAGAAAGTATTACTTTATTTAGAACAAGGAACTTCCATAAAAAAAAACGTCTATAGATTTGCACGACTTAACGGCGACGGGTTCACCCCCTGTCACGTGTGCAACTGCGTATATTTTAAAAGGTGAAACGTGGATGTTGTTGAAACGAGTTTGCCGTATGTCAGTACTGCCCCTGAATTCGTTCCTTATTCGCGACACTATTAACTTTGGCATCGAAATATATTTACGAAAACTTAAAGTACGTAAAATTGTGAAATACACAATGTTAATACAAGATATAAAAATAAAGTTGCTGTCCATGGCAGTCGCTTACACAAAGTCACTAAGTCATTCAAGGGACAATGAATACGCTATTACAATAAGGTTCTGGTAGACATTCAAAATTTGCCTTTAAATAAATTTAAAACAACCATTAAACGGAAACTATGTGCCAAAGGCTATTACAAAATTTCTAACTATCTAGATGATAAGAATGCGCGGACATGAACCGGCATTATCCAGTATATTTTATCCTTATTTTTCGTTGTCGAATCATAAATTTTACAATTAGGTATTTCAAATTGTATTTGTATTGACTTATTTATAAAGGCAACCCCGGAGTTTCTTGCTCGTTCTTCTCTGGGGAGACTGCCTAGTGAATGAGCGATAACTGTATGTCATGACGATTTCAAATGTTATTCTTATAACTTACGCAATAAAAACATTTTTGATTTTGATTGAATCGTGTAATAATTCAGTGTGTGTTTCTTTTTCTCTAAATCAAAAGGTTCGATTCCTGGCTAGGAATATTGATTTTTTAAAATCCCAACGATGCAGTTTTAGTTTTCAGATTCTGTATAACAAATTTCCTCCAAATCCGCTCATACGTTTGAACAACAAACATTTAAACTTTCGCATTTATATTATTAATATATTGGACACTTACACAAATTATCTAGTCCCAAACTAAGGTTTACATTTC
Source organism: Oegoconia quadripuncta (assembly GCA_949316235.1). Lineage (NCBI taxonomy): Eukaryota > Metazoa > Arthropoda > Insecta > Lepidoptera > Autostichidae > Oegoconia > Oegoconia quadripuncta. The sequence continues at coordinate 40,606,003 of OX438741.1, read as the reverse complement.
CAATCATTTAATAGAACACTCAAGCGCTTATGTTTGAGATCTCTCTGAAAATCCTGTTTGGGACAAAGGTCCGTCCTTTTTTAAATTCGCATTTCCGGAATGGTACATACATACACTTAAGTACCTTCGAGAGCCCCCCAGTAATTCTTATTATTTCAAGCGGCCGGCAACAAAGCCATGCGTACCCTTGGCCGTAGCTCTTAAAAGCGGGTGACGTCAACTGGTAGGGGAATATGAGCATGGAGCACATACAAAGAGACGACGGTGTGAACGACTATGTCCTGAGATTCCAAATGTGATCGTGACGTCACCATAGTAGGCGTGGCTTACTCTTTATGAATAACTCATCTGAAGGAGGACTTCGTTTTTAACTCCCAACGAAAACCGACGGCAAATGTGTTTGACGGCATTCCTTGACTTGTATTGGGGACAACGGGACCAATTTCATAAAAACGGGACGCATGGGCACGTTGCCCATATCCTCTCCCAGTGGAAGCTGTGCTCGAACAGTGATGACGTGTAAGGTTGTTGATGGTTCTAAAAGTAATTAGTTATGTTAATAATGCGAAATAAATTAATATAAGTACGTAATAGGTCGTTATCGAGCTCAATCACTCTAGGCGGTCAGTGGTGTAAGTGCTTCAACCAAATAGCTTTTGATGTAACCACACCCTTGATTGTGTGGTCCAACTGATAAGCGGCTGAGGTGATGCGTCCGAATTGCTTACGGGGGTGTTCCATACAGTTTTTTTATTAAAGAAAATCATTTTGTAGGTTATAAAAATAATATCCCATAGTTACAATTGCAGCTTATTAACAAAGCTGATATGATGAGCCCAGAGAAGATAGAATAAATGAAATAGTTCATTGGCATTAAAGAACGAGAAAGAAACTCATGGGTTACTCTTTTTACCGACGAATAACGGCTAGTGCTGTATTTAACGACGTTGTGTCTAGTCTGTTTCCGAACGATATTTTATATATTAAAAATTAAATTAGAGCACGGTTTCTTAGCCATCTTTAACGCAATTATTCAATTTATAGTTATTTAAAATAAGTTGGTATATTATGTAGGTTGGTGTATTACTATGGACCTAGATGGCGCTGTGTGTATGTGCAAAGATATTTATTTATTATTATTATTAATTTGTCCTCCATTTTCTCTTTCTGCTCAAATGTGTATCGAGTAAATACGATCAGATAATCTGAGGTTCTATTACATAATATCATCGATATCGTTATCGGTTACGTTTTGACATGTGATTGGTTGTCTCATCGCTCACTCGGCAATATGACGGTTTCTCATTGGTCAATGTAATCGATAACGATACCTATGAATTAATCTAAGGATTTGGCAAACAATCGGAAATAATTCTGACGTATATTCCCGCCTATATCATTCATTAAAACATGGAAAAAATTGTGAATGGTCATCGACATATCAATGTTCTTAATATCCTGTTTGAAAATCAAGTAGATAACCGTCATCTCTCGTTGCATGCACCAATCAGAGAAGCTCAGGGATCAATACACGAGTATTCGGAGGGATGAGATGGATGCCTTTTTATAATATACGTTATTATTCTATGGTTTGCAAAATATGAATACTCGTACAATATATGAGATTCATTTGCAGTATTCATATACATCCCTGTGAAAGAATACAGGCCAAGTATGGAAATAATAAGTATTAGGTCCTTATCTATGAAATTGGCGTTTTGTATGAAGAATTTCATTAAGACTGTTTTCTCCATACATTTTTGATTTTTTTTTTTGGGAACGGCAAATTCAAATTTAGCTAAACTTTGTGTCTATTATCGGATAACATTAAGTCAAGTATAGGCAGCGATAATTTTTAAAAGTAACCGCTTTATAAAAGTTTCGGCGAATCTAAGAAATGATTATGGGAAGCGCATGAAAAGAGCTCTGTTCAAATTTTTTTTATTATGTGATTTAGCCCAATAATTAAAAAATATTTCATGTGAAACCTTGAAATAATATTCCATTTTCCAAATAAAAATCAAATTTGGATATAGCATTGAAAATCACAGGAATTGGTACATATGATTAACGTAGAAAAAATAGGAATTATATAATATATCTCCAATTTCATAGGTAAAGACCCAATATTTAAAAACCAAGAAACCCGACGACATTAGCGTGCGTGACGCTAGGATTCACACAGTGGAATTCAGGTAGTTTGACAATGTCAAAAAACGGGGCTGATATAGTGCCCGGAAAATAGTGCCCGGAAAAAATAGTGCCACTGTAGTTTAAGAGTGTAACTGGAATCACGTGTAACTGGAATCCTTATTCTCATACGCAGGACTGCTTTATGTATGATTATAATTTATATCCAAAATAATTGTACATAAATACATGCATAACGTCACAACCTCCATCCCAAATGGGGTGGTCAGAGATATCCCAAATAAGTGTTTGAGTGTTCCAAACATTAAAATTTTAATGATTGAAACAACATCCATGGTTCACCTTAAGAAATATACAGAAATGCACACGTGACAGTTGGTGAGCCCATCGCCGTTGAAACGGCTATACATGTTTTTTGGTGGAAAGTCCCTTAGTCGCCGTTTACGACACCCACGTGAAGAGCCAGGTTGGTTCTATTCTATTTGAGAGCCGAAACCACACAGCACTGCATAAATAGTGCCACCGAAAAATACAAATCCCTGGAAGACTGGAAGAAATCCCTCTATGGGATAAGTCCGCCGTTGTACTCAATTTCTGTATCAATGCAAAATTAATGTATTGCCTTTTTGTACAATAAAGCGTTTACAAACAAACAAATTCCAAAAATTGTTTTTCTGTCCGCGGCACTTTTTGTGTATTTTATTACATAGAATATTCATTATCTTTATTTCATTATCCCGGACAAAATTGTCCGATTTGGATTTTTTGTCCGGCCAACAGAAAGTCAGTCGTCTGAACTGCCCCTTTTCACAAAAACCGCCCACGGCCGACAATCGGTGACCGATTTTTTGTGGGAGAAAAATGGAACGTACTGAATGGAATATTTCAGCGCCTACGTCCTACAAAAAATCGGTCACAATATCGGTGTTAAAAGTGTTGACGAAAAAATCGGCCCGATTATCGGTTCTGCAAAAAATCGATCGTGGACGGGCACACTTCCTACGTTGCTTTTGAAGCAGTATATGAAGGGACAGCCTGTAGCCGGAACCTTAAATGTGCAAAATCCGACCCTTGGCCGATTTTTTTATGTTTGCAATTCTAAATCTTTGTTGCTTTTGCGTATTACATTATTTGGTTTGAAATGAATTCTCCAACTCGATAAGCTTTATACTAAACAAAAGCCTTTATAGTAGAAGAGTAATGTTATTTTAATTGCTAAGTACTAGTGTACCATTCATTGCAGACAAATACACAAACTCATATAATACCACACATCCGGACTGGCCCTTACATCTGCTCATCTCCGTGGAGCCGTTGACAAGCATGCTCGAGTAGGGTGGCCAACATTCACTGTCGTTACTCGGAACTGTAAACTTCAAGCATTTAACGACTGATTGGTGTAGCATTTTTAAAAAAGCTGACTGCTTGCCAAAAGTATTCGAAAGCAAAAAACTACAGGGGTTACTCTTTTTAGAAACAGCTTTATATATTAAAAAAAGGCACTATAATATTTCATTGTTAATTGTGAAATAGTCTGGCATGCGAACTGGTTATGTCCATGGACGTTTATCATCTAGATAGTCTGATATTTTATAATATTCTTTATTTTTCTATATTTAAGAAGTGTATTGTAAAATTTTGTGCAATAAAGTGTACTTGATTGATTGATTGATTGATTCTTTCTTAATAAGTTTCTGTTTTATAGTATCTTTTATTGAAAGGAAGATTTTGTATATCAACACGTACTTTATTGAAAAAACTTACATTCATACATCTACATAGTAGTTCCATATTGGAGAGATGCCTCTTTCACGGCACGGAAGGATTAGCCGTAATCACCACGCTGGGCAGGAAGGCTTTTTGGAACTCCACACCAATGATACTGCTGCCCATCACTGGTATATACTGGATAAAGAGATAGTACTACTTTAAAACTGGTTTTAGTTTAGTTTAGTTGGTAGTTTAGCTTTTATAATAAGGTTCCAGTAGACATTCAAAATTTGCCTTTAAATAAATTTAAAGCAATCATAAAACAGAAATTATTAGCAAAAGGCTATTATAAAATCACTGACTATTTGAATGATAAGCAAGCATGGACAGAGCTGTCTTATTATTCATATAATTATGAAATCACAAATTGTAACCCATAATCTTTAAAAGAGCAACCCTAGAGTTTCTTGCTCGTTCTTCTCTGGGGAGTCAGCTTTGTGAATGAGCCGTAAATTTAAATGTAATATTAATAGTGACGTTTTCAAGTGGTAATTTTATCCTATGAAATAAAATATTTTGATTTGATTTGATTTGGTGTACATCGGAATCGACAACACTCTCACGAGAATAAGCTTACGATCCCTTTACTACTACTAGGATTATAATATCGCCATACGGTGCGTTGCGGCGAGGCTGCGTCGCTGAATACGTAGTTCATTGCTGTGTAAAATTGCTTGCTAACGTCTATGAAACCATTGTGGGCGGCAATGAACTACGTATTTTAACGACTCAGCGGAGCCGCAACGAACTTAGTGGCATCGCTCTTAGTCGCCTTTTAAGACACGACAAATTACACTTGTAATTCGTATGTTTTATTTTTTCGATATTCTTTTTCTTATTTCTAATTATCAGTCACTTAGTTGAGTTTAAGTAAATCATAAAACTGAATTGTATTATGTTTAACAAAATTCATGGACATCCGAGTGACCTACGAAAATAAACTCCCGCGCACATCTGCCGCGCACGTGGCTGGGTTTTGGGACAATAAGGGTCTGGGAACGTACCTATTGATCCTATACAAATCCGATATGTAGGACTCCATATTGTAGGGAACCCCGGAGCCTTGGACATGGAACCTGTTATTATACCTATGAAGTGTAACAGAATCATGAAACCCCGGGAAAACAATAATCGAAATATATAACTTTTTTTAAAAAAACTTTGCGTATTCAGCGTCAGCACAGTTTTATCATAGTTTTTTTTTATTATTACTCTCGAGTCGCCAAAAGACGGCGTGAGATTCCCAACTCGAGCTCCCCTAAAGGGGCCAGTATGGGCAGTCTGTGATAGGCCTAGGGTTGCCAAATTTTGTAGAAAAAATAAAGTATAGTAAGTCGTTTCCCTTTCGCTGCTGCGACACTTATGTGTTCTGTTATTACCATTTTTTTAAATATCTTTGCACATACACACAGCGCCATCTACTTCCATACTAAGCAACTAGGCTTGGTTTATGGATACCAGATGGTTGATAAACTACACAAATACATTTTTTTTTGTAAATAAATACATAAATAAATGAAAAATATCCATAACTCGGGAACACATTTCTGTATTAATCATACAAAATTCCCGCTAGGGGAATTTATAACCACTACACCAAATAGAGTACAATATACCATTTTATAGTACGCTTGCCAACCCTAGATGGGCCTCGGCTACAATATGCGGGCATTGAATGTAGGTACGTACCTAATAATTGAATTCAGGAGGGGTCTGCGAAACAAACTTGATGCTGATTTATATTTAGACGGCCAGCTGTCATTTTGCAAAGAGGATTTTGGAAGTTTATAGAATCATTGGCCACTCACCACACTATGGCATGACGTCTTAAAGAAAGGCCAAGTCAAGAGTATCCTAAACCAACGAGCATATGAACAATCTTATGAGAGTGAATGAAGCAAAAGAGGTGTATCAGGATCGTAGCAAGTGGATGTCTGTATCTGCCTATCTCTACGGGAAGCAGGCGTGACTTTATATGTATGATGTAATACCGACACGTAAAAAGAATAGAACAAACTATTCTCTTCCCGTGGGTGTCGTAAAAAGCGACTAAGGAACTTTACACCAACATAGATTTGCACTTTTTAACCTCATTGATTTATATGCTAAATGGTTTAATCTTTTTGAATAGATAAAACAGCGCCATCTCTTAGAATTCTTGAGAACTATTAGGACTGCTGAGAATTAATTTCCAAAACCACCGCGCACTATCAATTTTTTTTTAGTCTGTGCTCACAACCTATAAGTCGGTCCCTTATAGTGCAAGAAAAAATTACAATATTGATTAAAAAATATGACTTTTTTTATGATTGGCTAGATTCGCGTTTGACCACAATCTCACCTGATGGAAAGTGACGATGTGGTCGAAAATGAAGCACGCGCACCCAGTAAATGCCTATTCACTCTGCTCTTGAAGATCTCAAGGTTGTAAGATTTTTACGAGTAAAACATTATGTTTGTTACAATTAAACGATAATCGCATGTTTTTTGGTTACTTTTCTGTGGTAAGTGATTTTTTTTTTTACAACATAACTCTGCATTCGATACGTCAGTTCGAAACGAAGTCGGAGCGTGACTGAGTTCCTATTGGTACCAAATTCCCGTTTTAACACCAATGAAGTGGTGCCATTATGATTCATCCATACGCAGGATTAGGATATATTTGTTTAGGATATATTTCATCACCTCGTTTGGGATAAAAGTCGTGACGATGGGGAGGTTAGGCAGCACAACGTCCTGAATGACGCAGGGTAGTGAATAGGAGAGTACGCGACGAGCTGACAACCGTTCCACACCCATTCATTACCACTACGTGGAAGGTGTGCTTACATGCAGCCATTGGCCACGGGAGTATACCGCAAAGATCAGCTAAGTTAGCTATATTCGAGCGCACAAGCGTTAGTGTTAGGAGTCAAAGTGGTCGCCATTCCTGAAATCGGTCGGAAGGTTGCAAACCGGCATTCATCAAACCCTATGTACGTATACCCTGTATGGCGCGATGGTGAACTTTCGCAGTAACGTATATCGCAGTAAAGAACTTTCGCGATAACGTACTTCGCGATGGTGAACTTTCGCAGTAACGTATATCGCAGTAAAGAACTTTCGCGACAACGTACTTCGCGATGGTGAACTTTCGCAGTAACGTATATCGCAGTAAAGAACTATCGCGACAACGTACTTCGCGATGGTGAACTTTCGCAGTAACGTATATCGCAGTAAAGAACTTTCGCGACAACGTACTTCGCGATGGTGAACTTTCGCAGTAACGTACATAGCAGTAAAGAACTTTCGCGACAACGTATTTCACGATGGTGAACTTTCGCAGTAACGTACATCGCAGTAAAGAACTTTCGCGACAACGTACTTCGCGATGGTGAACTTTCGGTCGTACATCGCAGTAATGAACTTCGCAACTATAATTTACACTCATATTTTTTATATGAGAGGGCGGCAAACGAGCATACGGGTCACCTGATGGAAAGCAATCACCGCCGCCCATGGACACCCGCAACACCAAAAGGGTCACAGATGCGTTGCCGGCCTTTGAGGAAGGTGTAGAATATATATATTTGAAATCTGTCTTTCTGTTAAACAGCATTTACATTATAATTTGTTATTATTCCACATAAATTTCCTTGTACAAGTTTCTTTTGCAAAAGCGTACATGTAATGAGACCAAAATTATTTAATCACTTACCTGACCATCCAAATTTTTTTTTTTTTCAAATTAAAACTATGTGACCTTCTTGTAAACAAATGTTACTATACAATTAAGGAATTTCTTGATGACAAATTGAAAATCTTTTATGTTTTATTCACTACAACTGTTGCATAATTTGCTTTATATAGGCTAGTTAAATTATTAAGCATGCTATTGGCACATTATGTGTACATAATGTAGATATATGTATATATTGTACGTCTGAAAAGGCATGTTACAGTGGACTTTTTGTGAATGACATCTGTATAATTATATTTAACAATTTATTGCATATATAAGTATACAAATATACATTGAACAAACATAGGCCAGAAATTACAATACACGAGCATATCTCTGTAAGAGATTTCTTCCAGCAAACCCTCGGAAGGAAAAAGGAATATATAGTTTTTTATTGCAGACAAAGAGCGATACTTAAAATATAGAACAATACATTAAAGAAAACATCACTGTTATAGGAACACAATTGACTTATGCCTGTAACTAAAGCAAAAAATGACTTGAAAGGATTATTCTATTATTATATTACAAGAAACTAACCAAAAACTTTATTCAAATCATCATACATAGATAGTGGTCCGATTACGCAAGGCAAGCCGGCTGTGACTGATAGCTGTGGCCTTCGCCTGGGCCCAGATAACCAAAGTATGATAATGGACATAATAGAACATTGTCAATCGGGTACTCTGTATTACAGCGTTTCTCACATACATACCTAATATCTATAATGAAATGAAATGAAATGAAAATAATTTATTCATGTAGGCAACACAATATGCACTTATGAACGTCATTTGTTTTTTAAAAAACCACTAGCTCGGAACGCGACCACTACTGAGAAGAGCTAGCGAGAGACTCAGAGGGTTTGTCTCTTTTCAATCAATCATTTACAATCAAGAAAGGTTACAACAATTTTTATATATCATTTAGAGGAGCCGTTTAATCCCATATATACAAATTTAATACCAAACTAGTTCTACTAATATTTTCTATACAATAATTTGTAATAATGCTTTTGATTACATTCTAGTTTAAATTTACGGCTCATTCACAAAGCTGACTCCCCAGAGGAGAACGAGCAAGAAACTCTAGGGATGCTCTTTTAAACAGATTATGGGTTACAATTTATGATTTGATAATTATATGAATAATAAGACAGCTATGTCCATGCTTGCTTATCATTCAAATAGTCAGTGATTTTATAATAGGCTAATAGTTTCTATTTTATAATTGCTTTAAATTTATTTAAAGGCCCTTTGAAGGATTTACTAACTTGTAAAGTCGGCTAATATAAATAGATATAATTGGTAATTGGTTCTTATTCCTATCACTATTGTGCCTATCACTATTTTCAGCGAATAAGGTTATATTTCTTTTGCATATAACAAATTCTCATAAATGTATTGAGATGCCATTGTTAAGATATTAATTTCCTTAAACTTATAGACACTCTAGATCCTAATTTATAAATGGCACGAATAGCACGCTTCTGCAGAACAAAAATGATATGATATTCCGATATTTATTATAGGCTAGTTTATCAGACGGGACGCAGGATACGGTCAACTAAGTACGGAAATCAGTCTTCTGATCTGAATGATAGAGGTTAAGTACCACAAAGACCAGACCTCCCTATCATCTAAATTTTCTTTTAAGAAACGAATTTAAAGCACATCTGCTAGAAATACAAAAGATGAATATTCCGAAAGCATTTGAAAAATTTCGAATAGCTTAGCGGTAGCACAAACATCTCGACTCGTTCGCGTTGTGGGTATTTAGTTAATTATGTTAAGCCCACTTTTGACAATTATTATTTTAAACGAGTATCATTATGATCCATACAATTACTATATACACCACCGTACAACATGATCAACTCTTTATAGAATACACACTTATGGTTGTTATTGAAAATTTTTGCACTAGTACCCTACCCTCGCTTTCTCTCGCAGGGCACTAGCTGAAAATCAGTGTCTTACCGCTATAGGTGGTGATCCACACTGAGCGATGGCACATTTGTGGTACAGATACACATACAACTCTATTATAAGTTGTAACAGTTGTACTTAATTTTTGTTTTTATTACTGTGAAATAAGGCAACATTTTATAATAATAACACCAAGCAGAATGATTGTTGCGCCGAATATTTTTGTATGTGTTTCTGTAATATGCATATAAACGCTTTATCTATCTATCTATCTAAATTATCATCTATCTTCTAATATAATCTTTTTACAGTTTCGTTAAGGTGACGTTTAAATTACTGCTCTGTTAAACACAACACAACAACATTTTGACCAGTTTAAAGACTGTCTTCAGATAATTCCACAATGCCTAACAAGAACGAATTGCACTCAAAGCGATTCAGTAGAGCCTATCTGGGAGCTTAGACGCATAGACCCCTGGCAAAGGTAAAATACGTGGCTTCTGTGAGGAAATTCGCTCAAAGTGGGAGCCGAGCGAGACGGATTCGATTTCAATTGTACGATATATTTTAATCGATTCCAACACATCCTCCTTACTTCCCTTTACTGCAGAAGCTGCGCTGGGCATTTTATTGCTGTTCTCCGCGGTTATTCTTTAAAGATGACTGACCTCTGGGTTGACCAATGTTGGAGCGTAAAGCGCCTTTATTTTTATGATTGACTGGATTCGCGTTTGACCACATCTCACCTCATCGAAAGTGACAATGTGGTCGAAGATGAAGCACGCGATCCCAGTAAATGCCTATTCACTCTGCTCTTGAGGATCCCAAGGTTGTATAGGATTCAGGAAAGACGCCGGAAGGGAGTTCCATGCCTTGCCTGTTCGGATGATGAATGAAGAATTGCTTGTTATCGAAATTGTTAACTTGAAGTTAAAAATAAGACTTTAAATATTCCAGCTTGAAGACCTCTCTATTTTTTTGTAAATAAATACATACTCGTATATAAATGAAAAACATCCATAACCTCGGGTACACATGTCCGTATTCATCATACAAACATAATGCCCATAGCGGGATTCGAACCCGCGACCTTTTGGTTTAACAGCAGAGGTTCTAACCACTACACCAAACAGGTCAATGAAAAAAAATGAAAATTTATTCAGCTTACAATGGGCATGTACATGAAATTTTTTTGAGTAATAAATTAAATGACACAATTAAAACCTTATTCGACGATAGCTTTCAGAAAAAAAAAAACTACCTATGCAAATACCTTCTACTTCACTTACCTAACATTTTTTCAACAAAACTCATCCAGTATATTCCTAACAAGCATAATCAATAATCATATACCATGCGCATGCGCATAGTGTGTGTTAGAAATGTATCGCGTAAGCATTCCGAGACTATAAAGTGCTGACTGAATAGTTTATTGTAATGCTATAGTTACAGATATAGGAGTCACATGGAATGTGTTACTATCGAGTCTGAGACGTAGAGGTTGCGGGTTCGATTTGGGGTTCTTTAAATAAGTTGTACATTAAAAATACTTTTAAAACAAGCTTTTAATACTCCTTCATGATTATTGACTGCTATAACAAAAGGTTGCGGGTTCGAATCCCGTTTAACGGAACCTCTTGCTAACCACACGGCTGCTGGATACCTCGCAAACTTCCCTCAAAATATTTCCAGTTTAAAAGCATTTTTCTCACACACCAAATTTCTAAAAAAACGAGTCTTGCCTCCCCATTTTTATTCTAAATAACGCAAACTATGCTCTATTGAAAGCTTAATAAAATTTTAAATGCTTTAAAGATGAAATACTAAAGATGCCCCTTACCATTTGCACTTAAACTCGAACGTAACTCGCTGTAAATAGAAATCGAATTTGTTCGAATTTCAAACAGCCAGCTGGGGTAGTCAGCTGCAATACAACAAAGGAGTCTCGGATAAAAGTAGATTTTATTGTATTTTTTTTTTTTGTTGTTCCCAACAATGGCTGTGTAAAGTCGTTTTCGGAAGTGATTTCTGCAGCCCGTTTTTCTGTGCCGGTTTGATTTTTAATTGACGCCCTATTCTTTAATGACGTAGCTGCATTTAGTATTGTTATTTTCAAGAGGTTCAGAAAACAGATATAATTTTTAAGTTCAGTCAGAATTTGCCACTCGCTCCAATGTTTAGGCTATGCTAAGTTTATATGACACTATAATATACGCTTTTATAAATTTATACCTTAAATATCATTAATCTAAATGAATAACGATTTAAAGGTCACGTCAATATAACATTAATAAAAAAGGCTATAACAAAATTAGTGACTACCTGAAAGAGAAACAACGCTTTATGTACCAGTACCAGCCCCAAAAAATTATACAATTGTATTATTTATCTATGTACTTCATATTAAAAAAAAACGCAATGATACTGTGGGTTTCTTGCGCGGCTTCTTTTCCCACATTGATTTCGCTTTCCGAAGCGGTAGCAGCTTGGACGTACTGATTGACAGATAAACTCCATTATTATTTCAAATAGATTTAAATTGACATTAAACAAATGATATCATGATTGAAGTTCGCTCAAAACTAGTTTATTTTAAACTTATCACAACATTGTACCTAATAATTAGGGAAAATATAACGCAGCTATGTATTATCCTTATTAATATAATCACAAGGAAAACGATAAAAATGGTTTCCTGTCTCCACATTAGTAATACTAATGTAAATGTTTTATGAAATTATTATATATTCAAGCAATCTTTTGTGCTGTAAATTGTAGTATGTACCCTCCATTGTTCTTCCTCAAAACTACGTCTTTCAAGAGGGGTGTGAATAGAGCCCAAAGGTCAGTTACGCATGCGCGGCTCCCCGGAATTGCAAAATTTTCATGGCCGTCGATGACCAAATTCCATTGCTTTCTCGATATAACACATTAAACTCATCATCTTCTCGCCGTAGTCTCAATTAATTTGGGGTCGGCTCAGTACGTCATTTTCTCCAATCTTCTCAATCAGCCGTTACCTCATCATTCACGCCCTTTCGAATTATAATATTTACTTGACTCTTGTTTTTTGTGTCTTGATATCTTATCGTAAAGTAGCCAATGTTCTTCTTCACCTCACAGGCTCCGTCTCTGACAAATTTCAATACAATCTATTCAGAGATATCTACGTAAAAAGTTAATAAACAGACAAATAGCTGTCTGTGTTTATATTATTGTAAATTAAGCACGAATTCAGAAACAACACTATGGATTTTCAATATTCTATTTATACCAAATGCAATGAACAGTGCAAGCAGGGTATATGATTACATTATTGCAACAATAAACATTATGTGCTCTTCACCAGTAATATCCAAAAAAAAAACAATATTCATAAACAATCCACACCATAAACCGACAATAGTCGCATTCCCGCCGGAACGCCGCGTTCCATTTCCAAATTATTTCAAACATGGCCGCCGTAACGAGCCCAGTGGACAAACAACAATTGACCCCAATTCGCGAGACTAATGGCGCGTTGTAGGGGAGCCATCGTTTGAGATCACCATGGACTTCACGATGTCCTGGTATATTGTTTCTGATATACAGGAGTTACCGTAAAAAATTACTATATACACCTCCTACTTTCTTTTTTCTTTAAGTTTCTAAAGCCAAGTAATTACAAATATTAACATTAGGTAATAAATAATAAGGCACTGGATTAAACATTTACAATAAATTTACAAAAAAAAGTCCAGGTTCTGTATGGATGAAAGGGATTTCGAAGAGTGAATCTGTTCATTACCCTTTCAACTTTGAATTAATCGTATTGACATTAGACCGAGAGTTAACCTGAGTCCTGGAGAAGGACAAAATACTTTACGGTAAGATTTTTTTTTTTTATGCACGACGGGTTCGTACTTGACCTCAATCACACCTGATGGAAGCGTAAAAGATCTTGTAATCTTTCCACGAAGCTAAATTATTAAAATTAATGATGTTGTCCTAATAATGTTTCTTACATGGTATCTCTACGGGCATAGCGTTCCGGAGTCTACTTACGACATTGATACTCTAAGATGAAGTCTATACCAAAAGGAATCTGATAACATCCTTTCAGACAACCAAGTAGAAGACCTCTTTCACCTTACCAGGAGAATACTGAAAGAAAAAAAGAACAATGATCCTGTGGGTTTCTTGCACCGCTTCATTTCCCACAGACGATTCCCCTTTCCGAAACGTTAGTAGCTTGGACATACTGACTGACAGAGAATGCTTCAACCCTATTATTATTTTCAATGATTTAAATTGACATTCAACAAATGATATTATGTACTTTACGTTGAAATAAATGCTTGAAGATTGACTGTTACTAAACATGGAGATGGAGAAACTGGAGACGAGTTAACACCAGGTGGAAAGTGATGACACGTCTGACAATGAAGCATGTGAATTCAGTAATAAATAAATAAAATCATTTAATTCAGGATTAGTCCCATATTTTGGTTAGTAACTTAAATTAAATAGTTAGTAAGTTAGTAACTTAACTCTATAAAAACTGTGAACAGCGGCACAATCAGCGCTATTTGGATGTGTGCAAGCGTATCCAGTGCCGCAGCATCACGGAATCCCACCTGTTCGCCAGTGTGCTCAGGATGGTGTTGGAGTAATGCCTATTCACCCTAGATTTGGAGATTCTAAGATTCGTGGATTGTAACTTCATCTTTCTATCAAGATGTTAATAGGATTTACATCAGCAACTAATAATGATAAATGAAATAATTCTTTCGTCTAGGACTTGTTCGGTTACAGAAAATGGAAAAGTGTGAGGTTAGTTAGTGAGTAGAAGCTTGTCTGAACTGGGATTATGGGGTTTCAAATATGACAAGTTGTGAATAAGGTACCTATTAAATATTTTTTTAAGTGTATTCAATTTCGTTATATTTGGAAAATAGTAATTGGACATAACCCATCGTATTTGTGAGGTCAGTTTGCATTAATTCTTGCTGAATGTCAGGAATGTGTGAAGTTTATTTTAAGACAGCTCAAAACAAACTTCATACGACCTTGTGACCTTTAAGTAGCACCACTATTTTTTGACTACGTGTTCAATTGTAGAGGAAGAGGAAAAATAGACACGACATTTCCTTGAAGAACATAATTGGGGGAAAGTTTGAAGGAAGGAGACGAAGGGGAAGAACTAAGCGCAAGTACTTTGACCAAGATGAAAGAAAAGATGAAAGCAGATAGACGTGATCATTACTCCACCGATAAGAGCATAGTTCTTAAATGGAAGGAGAAGTTCAATTATGTTTTGAAGGAAGACCATGACCAGTTTCCGCGTTTGCCAAACGCCACAATTACTAAGTAAATAGATAATAATTTCTACATATTTAATTAAATGGAAAAATAAATGTACTTTAACATGACTATGAAGATGACAGATGTCACTTTTTCTAATTTTTTTTTTCGTTTCATTCTCTCCTCTAGGAGAAGGCAAAGGGATCTAGCCCATAACAGCCATGTCTTATTTCTCTTATTTCTTCAGTTTGTAAGTCAGTCTCAGTCAAAACAAGTAATTCGTCGTATACTTGGCGTATACAGAGTCTAGTTACGATCAAGTCATTCTTCAGTAAAGTGGCAGAATGCTTTACAAAAGATTTTGGCTTCTTGTGGGAACCCGAAAGCTCCGTTACGCACTTTAATTTACACTTCCCTTCACTTGTACACCATCACTAACGTTTGCTGCACAATATTCTGCCATTATTAAGCTTCAAAAGTCAGAATGCACAAATTATAAGAATTATAAAGATAAATGCAACTTCACTCGCCGAGTACCCGCCAAAAAGCCTCACTTTTTCTAATGTCGAATGGTCGCGTTCCGAAGTTCCGACAATTTGCGGCACATGAAATCAAAGATGGCTACTTGTTGAAAAAATTCTGGAGTAGGTAATTACGTGAAAATATTCTGTACCATTCTGTGTAATAAGAGTCAGTCTAAAAGAGCTGGTAATCATCATAAATACGAAACAAAACAGTCAAACCTAAGCAATATAGCTTAACAAGCAATTTGAACACACCAAGATTAGTGTGTGCTCAAATTCTTCACAATAGAACTTGTAGGTTCATGACTGGCACGTGTATCAAATGGCATTGTATTTAATATAATTGCAAGAACATTTATTATATAAACAGAAAATCATTAAACATGTAGTCAGGATATTAAAATTAGAAGCGCAAAATATTTTTGGAAAACTTATGAATATAAGAAAAAAACATAGAAACAATGACTTACAAGTATAAGATAATATAAACTTGGCTGTTCATATCAGTAGTCACTATGACATCAGCCTATGTAGTTCCTATGGACATTTAATATACGGCTTTAAATGAATTCAATACAAACATCATCTTTTGACTCCCAGTCTTTTAAATTCCCGACAAAAAAACGATAAGCGTTGTGTATGTGTGTGTCTACCTTTGTCTGGATGTATCTCAATACATGATCAGATTTCAGCAAGATTTTTCGTATAAAATTAAACTAGGGAGACCGTTTTTAGCGATATTTGATGAAAACCGGTTCAGACGTGTCAAAGATAGATGATTATTTAAGCGATAAGGAGGTCTGGTGTTAGCTGGTCGTTATGTTAATAGCTTTTGTTTTGTAATATGTAATATAAAATGTAATATTATTGTAAAGATGGAAACCAATTGAAAAGATGTGTTGTTGCGGAGTTTCTTATCGCTTCTTCTCCCTAACCATAACACCTTTGTGAAGCGATGTAGTTTAAAAAAAATAACAACATGTTGACTTTCAATAAGTGATATTTTTGTATCCTACATTGAATAAAATATTTTTGTTTTTTTAAACACAGTTGCTTTATCGACTTGGATGATACTTTTATTTTACACTTCTGGACACGTAATTTGTACAGGTGCAATACAAAATAAATAATTCTGCAATACAGCCACCAATATTCTTTAGTGCACAACATTATTCAACTTATTTATCAAGAAAGGCTTCCGCACATTTTTCTTCGTAAAGTCGATCCGGCTTTCATCGTTAAAAAACAACCAGAAACGAAAGCAACAGCCAAGTTTTAAAATCAGTTTCGAAACTCGGACGAATTGTGAACAAATCGCGTCTTCAGAACATGTCTTTTCAAGTATTTCCCGCCAGATTGGCCCCTACCACGATATCTCGAATCAAGATCCTGCAACGGACGGACGGATATCTCGGTTATTTTTTTCTTCGCTTCGCTGATAAAACGTCTGGGCCAATTCTCGGGGGGTTTTCTCTTTTTTACTGAAGTAATTGCAATAGTTGGGTATTTGGTTTCAGATTGAAATCATGATATGTGGATATTGTGTTGTGTTTGGTTTGCAATGTCTGAAACTAGTTTGATAGGTATTTTTCCCAGATTACCGCGAGTCGAAAAATTTTTGCAGGGTTTACTTGTGGATTTCATCTTAGCGATCAAACATTTAGGCCCGTATTAATAAATCGTTCTTGAGATTGAGATTGCGTCTCAGTCTCAAGACCATTTTTTCTGATGCTGTTTTAATATGCAACAGATTCTCAAGCGTCAACTTGAGGCCAGTTTATTAATACGGGCGTTAGACTAATTTTAAAAAATATGACACGTCGCTACATTCGCTATGGTGTATCAAGTGTTATCTAACTAATATTATAAATGCGTAAATTTGGATGTTTGTTTGTTGATCAATCACGGCGAAATAGATGAACGGATTTGGATGAAATTTGTTATATAAATTGAATATACCCTGAATTAAAGAACATTTTTTATCCCGATAAATCTGACTAATATTATAAATGTGAAGTTTGAATGTTTGTTTGTTACTCAATAACGGCGAAACAGATGAATGGATTTGGATGAGATTTGATAATGTAAGTAGAACTTACCCTGGTTTAAAACATAGCATACTTTTATCCCGATTAAGTAAGTAGTTCCCGTGAGATAAACCAATTAAACATACCCGCGATAAAGTTATTCTACGCAGGCAAAGCCGCGGGCGGAAAGTTATTATTATTATTATTATTAAATTCTTTATTGCACACAAAAATAAAATACAAAGAACATTTAACATAGATGAGTTATAACATAACATAACAAAGTTATAAGCTATATAAAAAAATATGTTCTTTTTTATATGCACAACGGGTTAGCGCTTGACCTCAATCATAGTGAAGATGAGGTCGAAGGTGGAAGCGTACGACCCGGAATCCCCAACACATTTGGGGCACTGGCTATCTTATCTCTGACAACCGGAACACAACAATGCTATTGACATTGTTGTTTGGTGGCAGATTTAGATAAGATGGTGGTAACTAGCCAGGTGGACATTTAAAATTAACAATTACTGGTACACCTGGTACACATTATCGCGATATTGAATCGAAATACAAAGTCAATAAAACGCAGTAGGTAGTGATTAAAAATAATTTAATTTTCTTTAATGTTATTAGCAGTCGGTTTTGTATTCCAACTTCACGCTTCTAGCTTCCTCCAATAAATATTTTTTGTTGTTACTCCCTGAGAGGTCATTATATCCTAGTACAAATTAACGAGAACACCACTCTTGTTTCATACTTTTTGTCCTTAAATGAGTCATCATGTTATGAGAAATACTCATTTTGGTGAAGTTACATCAACTAGTTTCTTCCGCGAACCAACATAATATTATAATAACGTACTATATAACTAACTAACGTGCTATATGTATAACGCCACGGAAGATCAGAGGGCGGAGTGTGAGTTTTGTTTCGACTTAACTTTACTACCGCGTTCACGTTTACGTGACGATTTGTATTAAGAAATGTGCAGCGCCTCTAGCGGATAGTTTGCGAAACGATTTTTTTTCATAGATACTTTTTGCGTAAACGCGAACGCGACGGTAAAGTTAAAAACGAGACAAAACGGGCTTATGTTGAGTGGTTTGATAATCAATGTCCTGTGTTTAGTTACCACCATTTGTACAAAATTTTACTATTAATGTTATCAAAATATATAACTTAGTGGTTGTCTTTAGGGCGTTAGCACCCGTTTAGCCGCCAGCAGGTAGGTAGAACAAAAAAGGAATACCAATTTGATTTGGATATAGTGTGTTTATTGTTCATTCAGCTCACTCCCCTGCACCCCTCGGCAAATCTCCCCGTACGGTCACTGGCCTGAAGGTCTTGGAGCTGCAGTGGACGTAGCCCTAAGAGTCCTCTCGTAGACCACACGACGAGGTCAAGGCTGGATCAGCGGTTTTCGGGGGAGGGTAGATCTACCCCGAATGTCTCCCAGGTGCAGACAGTGCTAGACGCAACGTTACAACTTCCTTGATTGCAATCGTAGCTCTCACAAGCTAGGTCCATTGATTGGTTTATCGCTTTGTACATTGGTCCATGTTTATATCAATCACATTTAGATATTATCTACTTTTATGTATATGTATTCAATTCTCACTCTAACAAGTTCTTCAAATTAATTTATTGCGATAGGACTAAAACAATGTTTGCTATACAATACGCGCTTCAACGCGCAATAGTTGATGATTACATTTTTGCCCAAATCTAAAACTTTGATACATTTTTATTTATTAAATCGATTCCTATTTCCCGTCTCGGTTTAAATTTAGTGAATTAATGCCCCCAAAAAAAATATAGGCGTCAAAACGAAATCAATATATTTTTTCTAACTTGAAAAAGGAAGTCGTGTCGATAAGCGATAGGAAGCGCTGACCCCGCGCGATAAGGGGGCGCGGGCGGGTGACAGCATTCGAAATTCAAATTACGATCGTCATCTAAACATGGCCGTTTTGTATCAGTTAAAATTGTTTAGCGTTCATTTTATTTATGGGAGCGCTTATGTCCTGTGTTTTTTCTGTTATAAAAGGTTTACATGATCATTTAAAATACATGTATGTTTTGACAATGTAATTTAAATTCAATATTATCTGTCAATGTCAACGTTTTTGTCATATACTCCTTTTGGGACAGGATATGTAGCAAAATCCACAGGCTCGTTGCGGATTGGTATATTTGTGATTTTATCAAGTTTAGGCTTGGCATAACGACTACCACTTATTGGTTACCCATCCAAGAATGGGCCGCGTCAGAGTTTCACTTCGCGAATCGAAAACTAATAACGAATATAACTGCGTCATGCAGGCGTCAATTGCTAGGTTTGACATTTATGCCCGTTACTATGGACTTATCGTCCATAGACCTCGCGATTAGTATGTAACAAAATATTGGACTTAGTTCATTTTATCTTCATTGAAAATAATATTCAAAGCTATTCAAAGCGTACTTAAAAAGAGGGTCAAATTTTAATAACTTGAATTGATGTTGGGCTTGAGGATGTGAAAAAAACGTTTCTATACGAATCTCGAAGTCCAATACAATGAGGGTACTGTAAAGAACCTAATGCAACACAATATGCTCTATCGGCGTCAACATCGTTCCATGTTCGAATTTCAAATTCAAATATTTTAAACTTCGACGAAAGACAAGAGGTTTTTTTTTTACATTTTAATATCTCGTGGCAATAGAAATAAGGTATTCAGTGTATATGTGAAGCTTTTTTGTTAGTATTACAATCTTATTTGAAAGTCAAAGGAACTATCCTGATTTGCTCCAGATTGTCGGTAGATATATTCATGTTTTTTGTGCTATGATTTGTTAGGCGGATGTATAAACATACGAACGATAATAAAAAAAACTTTAGTGTGAGTACATATAGGTATGACTTAAGCTGACGAAATAAAAAATATTTTAATAATTCAAGTCTCTACTATAGATATCCTTCTATGACCTTATTTTTAATTATGCTAAAGAAATATTTGTCACTAGCGTTCCGCCCGCGTCTTCGCCTGCGTGGAATAATTTTACCGCGGAAATTTCTTGTTCAGGGTATGTTCAACCTATGTACGAAATTTCATCGTAATCAGCAACAAACAAACATCCAAATTTTGGCATATATAACATTAGTTAGATAAATGTTATATATTTTTTTCTCGTTTATTTAGGAAAACAAACAGCTATACTATATATATATAGACTACTGACAGTTCAACATATATACTTAAGTAATAGCATAGCCAACATCAACTTCCTTTCAATAAATTTAAAGATACTATAAAACAGAAACTTATTAAGAAAGCATATCATAAAATATCAGATTATTTAGATGATAAACATTCATGGACATGAACAGCCCGTTCGCGTAACCAGGCTATTTCACAATTAATAATGAAATATTATAATATAAAATAACAATTACTAATTTGGTGATATAAAAACCTTTTTTTTAAAAAAAAAAAGAGCGACCTCTCGAGTTTCTTGCATGTTCTTCTCGGGGGAAAATTGCCTTTTGAACAAGCAGCAGCTTTAAAAATGTAAAATCTGACTATTTTAACTTACCAACATTGATTTGATAGTTATCCACATCAAATCAATGTTGATAAGTCATTTTTGGAGACTGATACATATGTATACATTGTTAATCTACTTTTATATATAATGGACAAGTACATCCGAGAAATAACCGTTAGTTTTAAATTCCACACACTGGATGCACTCATGGCGTCCTTGGATGGGTGACCGCTATTGGCATTTTTATACGTTGCATACGTTACCTATGTAACTTCTATGTCCAGGATATTTATCTTTGATTTACTTTGACGCAGTTTTTGTGTTTAGAAATATGTATTAAAGCAATTATTCACATATTTACGTACCAGGAAAACATGAGATACAAACGAGTATAGTACCGTCAAACGTTTCAGCTCCATTAGTTACAAAACCATGGATTTCAATTTGGCACTTCGAACCCTTCCTTGCCGTGCGTAGTCATTACATTACGTAAAAACATGACGGCAAATGCACCCATGTGGTCAGGGTTGTCAAATAAAAATTTAAATATTCAATTTTTATTCATTTATTTATAATTTATTGCACATGAGTACACATAAAAGTAAAATACATACTAGATACAGGATGTACAAAAGGCACTAGATTATCTCTAAAAAGAGATTTCTTCCAGCAAAACCCTGCAAATGTGAAGGAAAACAGGTTCGATACGATAGACATACATACGTGCACTGAGAAAAAAGTGACAATAATCAACTTAGAATCAAAAGACTATAATAATAATGCTTCTTACGTAAGTTTTAATTATAAAATAAATGAGGAATGTCTATATCTTTTTAACAAATAAATATATACTTACATAATAACATATACATACACTAAACATGCAAGTCTGTCATATAAACCTACATAATATTATTATACAATCTGTAACATTATATCACAAAGCTTGTGAATAGTTTTTAATGTGTCTACTACTAACATTAGGTTAATCGAAATACATACTAACTAAAATGGTTTTTAAATCTGAAATAAATTAATTATTACTATTATAACAAAATATAAGTTATTCGTAAATCAAGGAAATCAGTTATCACCGAATTAGTATCGTTTAAATGAACAGATTTTGTTGTATGACTTTTAGAATTTGATTTTCTTCTGCCGTTCTAGTATATAGGAAAAAATATAAAAAAGATCCATTGTAAGTTCTCAGGTGACAAAAAATATTAAATAAAACACAATTTTTTTTAGGTAGAGCGCGTACGGCTAGTAATTCTTTAAATTTAAACAAATAAGTCTACAAATATTAATATAATTATGAATACCGTCTGTTGCTGTGATGTCATATTTTTTTTTTAAATAATACTTACGTAATAACGTTTAGCATTCTATTCTCACGATCTAACTAAAGTGGATGCAAAAATAAAACCTTATTGAACACACTGCTTCCATCAACTGCCATCCCTGAGAACTCCCCAGCATCTCCCCGCGCATGCGTCAGCGGTCGCACGGCGCGGGAACGAGCGCGATTGGACGCATCCTGCCGCAAATTGAACGTCGCGGACGTCCGCAACGCTCGCTCCAAATTCGAACTTGATTCCAATTTGATTTTTATGGCAATTCTATCTTTATGTTGGTAGTGGATATTTATGTCAAACTTATTCTCGCCATATATAGGAATGCGGCCTTGAATTTCCGTGAAATATGATATTGATAAAGAGATCGCAAAAGTACCAGGACCTCCAAGGAGGTTACATCTTCGTTCCGGTTGGGTTCGAGACGATGGGACCTTGGGGACCTGAGGCAAAACACCTGGTCCAAGACCTGTCGGCGCGTCGCATCGAAGCTTCTGGTATTAATAAACCATTCTCAAGATTGAGAACAGTCTTGTGATCGGTCTCAAGTAAACGTGTTGATTAATAAACCTAACTTGAGATCTGAAATACACGTGCATACTCAAGCAGTACTCACTTAAGAGGTGCGCGTATTAATAAACGAAACTCAAGACTATCATTCATTCGTCGCTGAGGCGAATACTTGAAAAGTGATCTCAGCTAAGTAGACCTCAAGATTAGTTTATAAATTAGCACGGAGCTTGAGATAGCGTCAACTACTTAAGACGCATCTCGGTTGATACAGCCTCAAGACTTGTATTGAGATTGGTTTATTAATACGGGCCTAAGTCTCGCTATTCAGCGCGGGAACGCTGCTTGCCTGTTGGGCACTATGCCGCCTCGAGGGAATGCTCCATAAAAAGATTTTAAGAAAAAGGCGGTGTTATCGCCTAATTCATTTATAATCTTCACTCTTTACCTTGACCTAAAGCTATTGTCTTTAAAAGTTGCTATTTCTTTATTAATTTATTATACGCAGTTACATGAGATTCAATCCATAATTAGTTTCTTACACCACAAAGAAGACAAAGACATAAAATTGATCCTTCGAGCCGGATCCATGGCGCGCTTGTGCGTTTGATTCTTATCAGTTGGGATGCGTATGGTCACTTGTACCCGTAGGACGATACACGTGGGTATCAAAGAGTTCCACCATAGCTCTATCAGGCTGTATGGATTCAGAGGCAGGGCGATGTTAGGGTAGATCCACACCTTATACAACCTTAATTACTGAATTTGACATTTCAAAATTGCAAATGTCAGTCGTAGAATAATTCAAAAATAACAATAACAAATCATGTACAGCTTTCGTATTTTTATTGCTACTTGTCTATCTTTGACAATGTCAGTATTGAGGTAAGATACCTAATATCATCAATAAGATTAAATCAATTTAATACTGTACAGAACACAGACATAGCATTCTATCATTACTTAATCTGTGTCAAGCGAACAGTGAAATATTTATGTGGCATGTTTACATTTAGTGGCGTTTTGAATAAATTGGTTGTTCCCGAATAGTATGTAGAATATTATGAAGTGAATTTGAATTTTAAAATTTGGAGCACACCTCCTCAATAATTTTCCGTTTCTTGGCACATTTTAGATAAACATACACTGTGGATGCGTAACTAAATATAGTTCTTTATTTCAAAAAATAAAATAAAAGGAGGTCTATGAATGGATATCAGAAAAAAAATCACAATTCAAGGCTTTTTGGCGAGAACTTAGAGAGTGATGTTGCATTTTTGTTTTTATTTCGTGTAATTTGTGCTTTCTGAGTTTTGCGGTTTATTATTGGCAGAATATTGTGCAGTAAAATTCGGTGATAGTGTACAAGTGAAGGGAAGTGTAAATTAAAGTGCTAACGAACGTTGCTAAATTTGTATAAAGATCTTTTGGTAGTTCTGACACTGTAGAGCTTATACATTCTTTACACACTCAAATTCAAAATAGTTTTATTTCAGAAGTTATAAAAATAACATTTGAAAACGTCATGATATACAATTATTGCTCATTCACAAGGCAGACTCCCCAGAGAAGAACGAACAAGAAACTCAGTGGTTGCCCTTTTTAAATAAATATTTTTACAAGTTATGATAGACTGGATATCACCGAGCGGGTCATGTCCATGCATTCTTATCATGTAGATAGTCAGAAATTATATAATAGGTGTTGGCACATCGTTTAATGGTGGATTTAAATTTATTTAAAAGCAAATTCTGAATGTCGACCGGAACTTTATTACTGACTTTGTGTAAGCGACACATTTTGTATTTGCCTTATATATTTCACTATTTACAACAAGCTACCAATAAATAAATAAATTTAAATAAATGTCCTTAGACATACACACAGCGCCATCTAGTTTCACAATAAGCAACTACTATAGGCTTGTGTTGTGGATAGCAGATGGTTGATATACTACATATACATTTTCTTTTTATAAATAAATACTTATTATAAATATAAACATCCATAACTCGGGTACACATGTCCGTATTCATCACACAAACATATGCCCCTAGCGGGATTCGAACCACTACACCAAGCAGCAATGACTAATTCTACAAATTAATTTTTTGAATTTCATTTTATTTATATTTTTTTATTTTTTTTAATCTTATTTTAAGGAGCTTAGTCGAAAGCGACTATGCCGCTCCGTTGGTACAGCTTACTTATGTACTAGACGGCTAATTGCCGTCGCACAGCAATTTTATATAAATTATACATATTTTTGGCTGCTAGAGACTCAGGGCGTGCTAGAGCAATTTCATTTTATTTTATACTAACACTTTATTGCGTATAAGTATACATAGATACATTGAACACACAGAGCAAAAATTACAATACACAAAAGGCGACTTTATCTCTCTAAGAGATTACAATAAATGTACGTAAGGAGAATCCAAAAAAAACAATGGCAAAAGCATTGCAAAAGGCAACCAATTAAGTAGATACCAATCTCCACGATCAAAAGTTTAATTTTATCCTATTGGTTAGTTCCAGATTGAAACAAACAATACCTACCTACAAAAACAAAGACTACGCCTACTTAGTAATCTCCTTTTTTTTCTTTTAGGGAAGGTATACGTACGCAACAAGCAACAATAGGTAGCCTGTTTAAAGAGCTTCCTTCATAAAAATATTCATTTTCCGTTCAAATTTAAATTTCGAATACGCCAGTTCCATTTTTGAAATTAGAGTTTTTAATTAAAGGGCGGCATTTTCACGATATCATCGCGCTTTGTCGTCGTTTCGCGGGCTTTTATTTTTTTTTATTTACATTTTTTGCGTGGCAAAGGTAAAGACCCTGTAATTATTCGAATTTTTTAAGCTCCACCGTTGATTCAAGTGGAATTTCGTGGGCTAAGTAAACATATAACTTGTCGTATTGACGGGAATACATGAAATATTTTAGGATTTGTAGCATTTAGTATTTTATCAATTTAATCTGAATAAAAATCTAACCTAACTGGAAGACTGGACTTATCTTTTCTTTGTCATTACTTTGAGAAAACCTCTTCACTCGTCTACCACTCTAGTGGCTTTATAATATTAGTGTTTCCGTGCTTGAGAATGTATTTTAAACAATCGGATTAGGTTTCATTAAGGGCATTCGTTAAAACAAATCTATAACCAGAACGGCGGATGATTGTCATGTGACCGGTAGTAGGTATGTCACATATTTAGCAGATAGATAGTATTAATTAATATGTGGTAGCCTATGTACCTTACTCAAGAAGCTAATAAATTTTGAATCACAAAATAATCCAATATATCGTAATGTAAAGAAAAATGATATTGAATTATCTAAATACCGCCTCCGTGGCTCAATGTAAACAACATGGGTACTCAATGTAACAATATAGTACTCGGTTTGGTTGGTGGTAGGGCATTTTAAATGTCCGCCTGGCTAGCTGCCACCATCTTATCGAAATCTGCCGTCAAACAGCAATGTTAAAAAGCATGGTTGTGTTCCGGTTGTCTGAGATAAGATAGCCAGTATCCCTGATAGGATGGGGTTTCCAGGTCAGTACGCTTCCACCTTCGGCCTCATCTTCACTTAACATCAAGTGTGATTGAGTTTAAGTTGTAACTCTTTGTGCATAAAAAAAACCTTTAATTTAGTGAAATTTTACATTTAATATAATAATCAATTTAATATAATAATCAATTAATATTTTCTCGATTTTAATAATATTTTTTAATTTTAAATTGGTAACTTCGATTGAGTAATGTGTACCTATATATCATTTTTAATAGAACTAAATATGCATTTAGATGTCTAAATAAGGAATAATATGTAATTATTTCAAAAATGTAACACATTATAAGCTAGATTTAAGCATATTTTGAAGGAACTCTGTTCTTATTGTCATCATATCTTGTACCAAAAATCATGCAAATAAAATCCTGAACTCAAATAGACTTCATTTATTTGCAGTAAAAAATCAACAATAACAGTAGGTATATTCTATCAGTTACCTAAATGTCATAATTCTATAATAACATTTACATTATAATGTCAAAATAAGTTCCATCAAACACCATTTCGCAAATACCCACTGTAAACCAAATAAAAAAGGATTGCATATAAACATCCCAAATTGCAAGTAAAAAAAAAAAGTCCTAAGCTATATGCACAGAAATAGCAATTGATATAAAAACTCCTTTGTTTGTTGCAGATGTAACGCACGCACGTGGACGAAAGCTGACACTTCCCGCCGTTTTGTCGCCTCAAGAAATTTGCAGTCGAAGAGCGCGAGAGCGACGCGAGTTTTCGTGTTAGGGGATTTGAGTGTTGCCATTCTTACGGTTTATTGGATTTTTTCACTAGTGTTTGGTTTTTTTTTAATTATCAAAAGAGCACAAATGGAACCAAGACGAATCTAAAGTAATTGACACTGTCGCATTAAGCCGCTGACTAGGGAACATTTGTCGGTGTCCCCGGAGGATGTATCATGATAGAAAGCAAAGTACATTGCGGAGTTGGTTTTACTTATAAATTTTAATGATGAAGAAACTCCGCAATGTACTCGGCTTTCGACCAACCGTTCTTCGGTCAAACGTTTTTCGGGGTAGTATTCGATATAATACATCCCTTCATTCGCGAACTATCGTATTAAATGCTGATTAATGTAAAAAATACAGAAAAGTGACCAAAAAACTAGGTATTTTTATGTATAACAAACATAAACTCGTAAAACTCATATTTTTTATTAATATTGTATTTTTTTCTTGCACATTTTTAGGTGATAGAGTTAAACTGAAAAAAAATTGCTTGTTTTGACCTATTATTCTCAGCAGTCATATTAGTTCTCGAGGATTCTAAGAGATGGCGCTGTTGCATTTACTAAGAAAAGCGCGAAAGAGGTTTGTTCGTGCGATCATATCTATTCCAGTCCCAGCTAATATAATAAATGCGAAAGTTTGTGTGGACGGATTTGGATGAAATTCGCTTGGTAAACAGATCAATGTGAACGAAGTCGCGGACAACAGCTAGTATCACATAAATTAACGAGTCAGATATAAGGTACTAAAGCGTCAAACTTTAAAATCTTCCTAAAAGAAAAAGCAAACCTAACCAAGTGAAAGCTGGCAGCTTTAATCATGAAGTGATAAATCCAATAAATTGTATGATGCAATAACTCAATTCGTCAGCAATTTACGCACAATGGAATTCATTGGTAAGTACTTATGTATACTACCTATATTTTTAACCGACTCTCAAAGAGACGACCGATTGGTGTAGTGGATAGTGACTCTATCAGCGAAACCAACGGTTGCGGGTTCGAATCCCGCAAGGGGTAACTGTTTGTGTGATGAATACATTTAAGGTCATAGCTCATTAGAGCCACCCGGCATTCACTCCGCATCGCCTCGCCTCGTGCGGTTAGTATTCTTTATATGGACTTATATGGGTATGCGCTCACTACATCAACTCCGTAACGTCACTGGATCGCCTTAATCGTAAGCCCTCCACGCGCGGACGGCGAGTGGACCACTCGGTGACAACTCGTTGCTCGCATGCTTAACTTGCCTTGACTGCGCATTGCCAACGCGCGGGTCCCGAGTGGACCGCGCGCTGCCCGCGAATGATTCACGCGAGGACGATACCTATACCTAGTGCCAATTGTTAACAGACTATTCGAAAATTCGTAGACCAAGCGACGTCCACTCGTTGACCACGCGGAGTGCACTGGTTGACGACACTAGGTCCGCTGGTTGACCGCGCGACGTTTATTGGTGATAACGCGGCGTCCACCCGTGGATCACCTGTATACAACGAGTGGACGCCGTGCGACGAGGCGGTGCGGAGTGGATGCCGGGTGGGTCTAATGAGCTATGACCTTCATTCCCGAGTTTTGGATGTTTATATAAATATTTATGTATGTTTATCCGTTATCTAGTATCCATAGCAGAATTTGCTTAGTTTGGGACTATTTAGGTTTATTCTCGGGACTTCCTCTTTTTCTTTTCCCCTCTATTCTTCCTTCTATTATGGCATACATACATACATATACCCAAAAATCATTACCCACCTTCCTGGCGCAATCGGGTAAAAACACCGTACTCCTAACTCGTAATTCATATATTTACAGACAATTACTGCTGTTTGGTCGGTCACGACCCTAGAACCGATAAAGGTGGTATTGCCCCTTCGTGACACTGACCTAAGGGTGTTTAGGGTGTGGTGTATTGACATGACGACATATGTGTTAACGTTAATTACTGATAGAGGAAGTAAATATTGCATTGTGTACGGACTACGAGTTTCCGATGTCGTTACCCGACTACGGTAATAAGAATATCTCCGAAAGGTTATAGAATAACCGCCTCCGTGGCTCAATGTAAACAACATTGGGTTTACGATTCGGAGGTCGCGGGTACATGTTTAAGTACTCGGTTTGGTTGGTGGTAGGGCATTTTAAATGTCCGCCTGGCTAGCTACCGCCATCTTATCTAAATCTGCCGCCAAGCAGCAATGTTAATAGCATTATTGTGTTCCGGTTGTCAGAGTTAAGATAGCCAGTCCCCCAAATGTGTTGGGGTTTCCGGGTCAGTACGCTCTTCGACCTCATCTTCACTTAACATCAGGTGTGATTGAGGTCATATACAAACCCGTTGTGCATAAAAAAAACTTGGTTTTTTTTTGAAGAACTATTTATGGAACCTGTCTATTTTAGTGGGACTATTTATTGGCATTATTTGGCATAATTTTAGGACAGCTGAAAACCATTTTGTGTATTCCAGTATTAAGTGATATCGCTCGCTCTTTCATTTGAAAGAAAGAAAGGAAGAAAGAAAGAAAGAAAGAAAGAAATAAATTTATTTTGATAACATTAATAGTAAAAGTTAGTACAAATGGTTGTAACTAAACACAGGAACATTGGTTATCAAAAAAGGTTACCACTCAGCATAAGCCACAGTAGCGGTCGTTGTTGCAGCGCTGATCTTACTTGGCGCTTGCAGCGTGTGAAACCGCAGCTAAGCAATGACGCAAATATGTATATATAAAATAGAAATAATACATTTTTATTTTATTTTATTCGGAACACCAACAGCAGAAATAAAAAGGTTGGGTACATAGAATATTTCAACAAAGCCATTAAAAGGTATTCGCAGATACATTCTGATTAGACTTATGAACCATAAAAAGAAGAAATAAACTATCCGGGATGAGGCCCCTATATAGGAGTGTGCCGTGCTCAAGGTGGGGCCAAAGAATTTAGTTGTGAATATTTGTTATACCGCTGAGGGTGTTGTGTTGAATAGGTCCAGAGTTCTGTGTTCCTTAGATAGTTTGTTAAATAGATTGCTGACTCGAGTGAGAAATGAATTTCTACGATAGTTAATGCTTGCTCGGTGGCAGGTACATGGTAGTAATCTTAAAACTATAAGACCATAATAAAATTATAATTAAAATAAAATTTTGTACACACTTTAATGTATTAGAACGACTGTTTAAAGCGGAGTTCTTTGTAAATTCAATAAATATGTCTTTATGTTGGTTTTAAAGGAGAATATTGATTTGCACGCGGCAGTAAATAGCACTGTCACTTTCTCCGCGCTCAGCAAACAAGATCTGCTTTTAAGCAGGACGTTCTTAATCACGTCAATTTACCTGCTCCAAATAAAATTAAAAACCAATAAGCGACCAGACGCTAAAGATTGCCCCCTAAGCGAGAGAGCACTAATTAAATAATTAGACTTTTCCACTCCGGCGCAGGCTGATGGGAATTTTAAGTGATTGGGGAAACGATTTACAGGCCAAGCCGAGGGCGGAAAGCTAGTCCTAACTATCCCATCCCATATAATACCTATGATAAATGCGAAAGTTCGTGTGTGTGTGTATGTTTGTTACCTCTTGACGCCAACACGGCTGGACGGATTTGGATGAAATTTGCTTGCTAGACAGATTAGGACCTGGATTAACATATAGGCTAATTATTATGCTGAACCGATTTGAATGAAATTCACGCGAAGAAGTTTTTTTTTTTTAACAATAAAAAATATTTTTGCACATACACACAGCGCCATCTAGTTCCACACTAAGCAACTAGGCTTGTATTATAGATACCAGATGGTTGATAAACTACACAAATACTTTTTTTTTTGTAAATAAATACATATATAAATGAAAAACATCCATAACTCGGGAACGCATGTCTGTATTCGTCATACAAACATATGCCCCTTGCGGGATTCGAACCCGCGACCTTTTGGTATAGCAGCAGAATTTCTAACCACTACACCAAACAGGTCGTTTAATTTCAAGTTAATATACTAAAGCTCGTGTATTTCGATCGTCTTTTGCAACACTCATGGAAAGTCACGATTCTTTTACGTGCCAAAATCACAATACGTATCTTAGTGGCATTCACTAAAATTATTCGAAAGTCAGAAGTCAAACATATCATGAAAAATAATAGACAAGCGATGTCAGACGACCCCTACATAATTGCCATATAACTGCTATGTGGGGGGGGGGGAGGGGGCAGGCGTCCAATTTGGCGAGTTTATTGAGCGTCAAAACGTATTTCCTGTGTACGGTCATTCCTTTATCAATGTAGTTGTAGACTGGAAGGGTTTTATGTTATATTAATCTGAATTAATCTAAATTACAAATAAAAAGGCATACGAGTACACGATAGATAAGGGACATATCAGTCCTTATCATAGGACAGCAGCTTTCATAATCTACCACCACCACTCCGGGCTCTTAAGTCTAGAGCATCTTTCAAAGCCCAATATAAAAAGCTTATCTTTGCAGATCAGAAGACTGATTTCCGTACTTAGTTGACCGTGTCCTACGTCCCGTCTGATAAACTAGCCTAAAATCCTACTAATATTATAAATACATGCATCACCAACATAATATTAATAACTAACTCAACCCAGTACCTACGCTTTTCAAACGAAATACATATTAGTACATATTATATGACAAATAACCAATACTGCTACCATCCCACTAATCATTTATTTACTTCCAAAGTTCTGTTTTAAGCTGAACGTCACTTTCCATTTGAGGTGCTGGCAGAATTATCAGTGTTGTAAGCGCGTTCAGCGTTTGCAGCGTTAGCTGAGCCAGCAAGCCGTTTCACTGCTACAATTATATTGTGCATTATTCTAAGATTTCTTCCTGTATAATAATAATTATATTTAGTACAATGTATTGTGGCACTGAATAAAAAGAATACATACATATACATACATATGAAAAATACAACTAAAACATTAAAACACAAGTACAGAAATAACAAATATTATGTGTGTGCCGCAGTATACAAAAAGGCTACAGCTCAGTGTATGGATTTGCCCGAGGCGGGCAAAACACTGGTATTCTGCTGAAATCTTAGGGTTGGTTATCATCATTAAGGGGATAACCTCTAAAATTGAAAACCCTATCTCTGATTCACTTTAAAGTACTCGACACAGGAATTCTTTTCGATACCCTTCGGTCACACGAATTAAGCTAAAAACTCTCCTATGACCCGTAGTTGTAACATTTCTGTTAAAAAAATCTAACCGCCTCCGTGGCTCAATGTAAACAACATAGGGTTTACGATTCGGAGGTCGCGGGTTCGATCCCCAGCGGGGTACATTAAGTACTCGGTTTGGTTGGTGGTAGGGCATTTTAAATGGCCGCCTGGCTAGCTACCACCATCTTATATAAATCTGCCTCCAATCTATTCTATTCCTTTATAAAGCTTATTTACGTGAGGTTTGTCTCTCCGTCACATTATTTATTTATTTATGGTAATCTGCAACATATACACAACACTAAATTTTATTACTACAAAGTATTCATCCTTATTTATCACCATTATTCATTTCATCATATTCTATCTATGATACACATACAGACGAACACACACATTATACGTATATTATTGAAATAAAGTATGGCCAAAATTTATAAATTTAGAAAACCCTATTTTTAATTTGTATCTTAATAACAATAAATACTAACTGTTATTTAATTAGGTAGACTTTAGTTAAACACAGTTAACTTATTGATGGATAAAAAACTAAGCATGTTATAGTTAGGTATGCATGTGTTTTAGCTGAAAATGTCGTCGAGCTGCATTGCTTAAGAAATAACAATGAGAACTAATATTTTGTAACGATAATTTCCCTAAATGTTTTAAATTTAAACAAATACCCATCAATTGGCATTTTTTTAAATGACACATTTTTCAACTTTAACTTATTTAATTACTTAGTACTTACGTTTCTTACAAATGCTTAATTTTTAGCAATTGTTACTACATTTACAACACTTTATTAAATGTTTCAATAAAATCGCGGTTAATCGTTTTTCCGAGGTCAAACCGTATTTTCCCTGGACTATGGGGTAAGGCTCATGAAAATGATACAGCACTTTAAAGTAACAACGTAACTTCTTCAATATAAGAGCTATGTCGATTAACGTAACAAAGATACAGTACTTCACTAAAGTAAGAAAGTAACACACAGAAATATTTAAATACAATAAAATGAATTATAGTTAATATACCGAACATTCGCACTAAGAAGTTCGATTCTTCATTCATCATCCGAACAGCCAAGGCATGGAACTCCCTTCCGGCGTCAGTCTTTCCTGAATCCTACAACCTTGGGATCTTCAAGAGCAGAGTGAAAAGGCATACTGAGATCGCGTGCTTCATCTCCGACTACATCGTCACTTTCCATCAGGTGAGATTGTGGTCCAACGCGAATCAAGTCAATCATAAAAAAAAAAATGAAAAATATTTATTTCTTTAACAAAATGGTTCAATTTGCTTGTAATAAATCCATAAAAACTACCGAAAATGTAGTTCTAGTTCACTCAATTAAGATTTATTAGTATACAGCAAACACTCGTTTCACGTCATTTCTGTACGCTTTATATCTGCGTCCGTCGGCAGTGTGACCGCGCCCTTAGGTCAATCACAAATCAAAGCGAGGTGTGTGTTGCCACTGAGTATTCCATCCACAGAATCAATGTGCATATATACGTACATGCCTAGTGTCCCCATTGCTAAATCTGATGACTATCTCATCGTACTCTAAATAAAATATAGTTTAATTTTTTATTTGTTAAAAAGACACGGTAGAGTTGTGTAATTCTTCCCTATAATTTAGTTGTAGTTACATAGAGATGCCGCTATATAAGTTACATAAAGCTGCCCCTTTCTAACTGTCCTCGCTGCTTGATTAACATTATGTAATACCGGCCTAAGTATAGTTATACTATATAAGAAAGCATATTATAAAATATCAGATTATTTAGATGATAAACATTCATGGACAACAGCCCGTTCGTATAACCAGGCTATTTCACAATTAATAATGAAATATTATAATATAAAATTATAATTAATAATTTTGTAATATAAAAACCTTTTTTTTTTTTAAAGTAAGAAACTCGAGTCAGGATTAAAAATTATTATTCGTTGAAAAGACTATTTTGTATAACAACGGTTATTAATCCTTATGCTCCTTGGAAACCATGTAGAAAATCGAATCCAAACATATCGAATAACGATATTACGCTTTCGATATCATCGCCCATCCCTAGTACCTATAACTTCCTCTTAATTCCTCTTCCATCACGACACAATCCGTATACGAATTACCTACAGCAAACCACTAAAGCTTGGGGCGACACAGGAACTGCGGACTCATTACCGGAGTTCATTCATCACCCTGTCAGTAGACATGTTAGGGTTGCGAGATCAAAAAATTAGATATTTTTTTTATTTGTATACATATCACAGATAAGAGACAGCAATGGGATAACATAGTAAAAAAAATGCACAATGGACCGCCTCCGTGGTTCGATATAAACAACATTGGGTTTACCCCAGCGGGGTACATGTTTAAGTACTCGGTTTGGTTGGTGGTAGGGCATTTTAAAAATGTCCGCCTGGCTTACTACCACCAAAACTGCCGCCAAACAGCAATGTTAATAGCATTGTTATGTTCCGGTTGTCAGAGATCAGATAGCCAGTCTCCTAAGTGTGTTGGAGTTTCCGGGTCAGTACGCTTTCACCTCATCTTCACTTAACATCAGGTGTGATTGAGGTCAAGAACGAACCCGTCGTGCATAAAAAAAAAAAGATTAGCACTTGACCTCAATCACACCTGCCGAAGTTGGCAACGTACTGACTCAGAAACCCTATCTTATTTAGAGGGCTGACTATCATATCTCTAATCCGGAACATAAGAATGCTATTGACATTGCTGCTTGGCGGCAGATTTTGATAAGATGTTGGTAACTAGCCAGGCGGACATTTAAAATGCCCTACCACCAACCAAACTGAGTACTAAACATGTACTCTGCTGGGGATCGAACCTGCGACTTACGATTCATGAACCCTGTGTTGTTTAAAATGAGCCACGAAAGTGGTTTTCTGACAAAATCACTGATTTTCCATTAAACAGAATGAAACTAATGTTATAAATCTCTGATTTTCCATTAAACAGAATGAAACTAATGTTATAAATGCGAAAGTTTGGATGGTTCTTTGTTTGTTGCTCAAATATCAAATCAAATCTGGACTGGGTCACCTCAGTACCAGCTTCTTCCTTTTGACCGCGTTCAACGTCGAGCAGTCCGAATTATCGGCCAAGAGAGTCATTTGGGGGCACTGAAAACCAGCGCTGTGATTTGTCGCAGCATGACTGATGATTGTGATGATGATGATTGTGCACGCCGCAACACGTGACAGCATTGTCGGGATCTTCTTCATAATTGTATTTCTATTTTAGCTGTAATTTACTACTTCTTTGTTTTTGTATCGTGTTGTGGCGTTCATAATAAACTATTCTTATTCTTATTCTTCTTATTCTTATAAATACAAAATTAAATTAAGAAAACCCCCGAGATACCATAACCAATAGAGGTTAGGGGTTGCAATGTGTAATATTATATTGTATAACTAGCCTTCCGCTGTAAATGAAATGCAGATCATTTTTATACAGTTTTTAGACCCGAGTGATTATAGGTTAAGCACGTACCATTTCTCGCGATTTTTAATTTCAAATGTAGGTAGGAGTACATACAACTTCGAATTACAGAGAGCGCTACCCAAATTGTACGAACGGTCACAATTTTCAATTCGAAATCTCATTGACCCCAAACAGTGTGGTATGAGCAGACAGACACGTCTGTGGGTATGGGATACTCATCAACCACTTACTCAAATAAGGGGTGCACCAGATGGTAAGCCAGAGACGGAGTTAGTTTGGCGCCCCTTGGTATTTACCGATTTGATACACTCCACTTGTTTTAATAAAGCTCGATTCTGATACTGATTATAATATTAGTCAATAGTCAAAATTCTAGGTACAATAGAATTTTATCATATCTGGTATAAGAGTGTAGGTTTTTAAAACTATTTGAAATATAGACTAATTTTTATTTGTTTAATTTATTTATCATTTATTGCACACAAGAAAAAAAACATACAGATACAACATAATGGAGACAACACAACAGGTTCTGCTTATTTCTACAATGAAATTTCTTCCAGCAGACCTACGAAAGAGAGATATGACTGGAAGAGGCAGATAAGACGTGCACAATGGAAATCTATAGAAATGAATAAATATGATAGATAAAAAAACCTAACTGAATATAAATATAACTACATACTAATAAGTACATAAATAAGTACATAAATAAGTACATAAATAAGTACATAAATAAGTACATAAATAAGTACATATTTCAGTACATACAAATATAAAATATAACATACATATAATACACGGAATAACACTATGAAATGGAAAGGTAATGTTCCTTAACTCTTTTCCTAAAGATAGCGATCGATGAACTGGCACGGATGGTGTGAGGAAGATAATTCCTGTGGAAAAAAGGAAAAAGGTAATTCCACAGCCTGGTAGCATGCACAGTGAAAGAATGTGAGTAGAAGTCTGAGCGTTGAGAAGGGATAGACACGATAATCACGATTTTAATGGTTTGCAATTTTGATCGAATGCAAATTCAGTTGCTTCTAGTGTCTTGATCATTCTTCTCTGGAGAGTTAGACTTGTGAATGATCATAAAACAGAATTTAATTAAGAGAAATGTTAATAGTCCAAGGGCATAACCAGTTCATTTGCATGCGAGGCAAATTCACAATCAATAATGAACAAAAATAGTACCTTTAGTAATATAAAATGTTTAAAGTTTCTTACATGTTTTTCTCAGGGGAAAATGATCTTTTGAACAAACGGTGGTTTAACATGAAAAATCTGATAAATCTAATGGAAATAAATTATTTTGCTTCATCAAATTTATCACTAATATCTTCCGACTAGCCTTGTATATTATATGTGTGTGTATATATCAAAATTCCTTCCCATGTTTAAACCACCTTGCAATATTACAAAAATATAAAGTCAGCTCCATGTCAGTTCTAGCAGATAGTAGTTCCGTGTATCTAAATAGTGTTACTTTTGTGTTCTACGCCCGGTTATGCATGACTGGTGCTAACGCCAGCGAGATGTGAGAGCGCGCTCTGTGGGCTGCTCATACTTAGCAGAGCTCTGTATATGCTGGTTAATAGTGCTTAATGAGTTTTGTTTTCTTACCCTCGAATTTCTATTCCTAACTAAATTGTTTATAATACGCTCGCAATAGTAACTAGCAAATATTTTATGTAAATTTTCCCATGTAAGTGAATTGTAATTATTCTTTTGAGAAATAAATTTCTTTACTCACATATCTGTTAATTTCTACACAGATATTTGTGATAAATTTGATCAAGTGAAATAATTTATTTTCACCAAAATAACATAATAGAGAAACTCTAGTTCTCTGCAAGAGTGAAGAAGAATACGACCTCAATGTAACGGTAAAACCAGGTCGCGTAATGCTGATTCAGCTATTTAACAGCGGACTTTAAATTGCGCCCCACTTTATAATTTTTAATCTGAGTACAGCTCTGGACCCGCATTTTAAAAAAGATTCCGGGGGGTCAGGGGCGTATGATTACATTATCCCTTGATGACTCATCTGACTGACAATAGACAAATTCCAGACAAATTAATAACTCTCACAACTCCATCGCAAGGTGAGGGAAGGAGTTCTTCAGTTGTGTTTTAGAAAGTCGGTTAATCCGTTTCGGAGGTATTTAGCCTGGGTTGGACCTATATTTGAATGATATCAGTATTTCGCAGGTTTTCTAAATTTTCAATTTGTATGTGTATATGCGTGAGTGTGTATATGTGTGTGTGTCCAGTCCCTGTCTAGACGTATTTCAGTAATGCGTACTTCCATATGTATAAAACCGCCTCCGTGGCTCAATGTAAACAACATTGGGCTTACGATTCGGAGGTCGCGGGTTCGATCTCCAGCGGAGTACATGTTTAAGTACTTGGTTTGGTTGGTGGTAGGGCATTTTAAATGTCCGCCTGGCTGGCTACCACCATCTTATCCAAATCTGCCGCCAAGCAGCAATGTTAATATAGCATTGTTGTGTTCAGATAAGATAGCCAGTCCGCCAAATGTGTTGGGGTTTCCGGGTCAGTACGCTTCCACCTTCGACCTCATCTTCACTTAACATCAGGTGTGATTGAGGTCAAGCACCAACCCGTTGTGTATAAAAAACTTCGATTTCTGTGGGTTTTTTTTATTATATCGAAGACGAAATTATTTAGCTATATTATAGCATTTAACATAGGTTTGTTGGTATATCGGGTGAAATTGATTTCGTGTAATTCCGACATTTTTAGTAAACATTTAACAATCTAGGAAACATAACAAACAACAACAAATTCATCCCGCACTATCCGCCAAGGACACTCGTGGTATCGGTACGCGTCGCGATCACGAGGAACGAACATTAACATCCTGTAGGACAGGGAACTCAGTACCTGCTCTTACAAATTGAATATCACCTTGTATTTGGGTAATTTCTAAATCATAAAAGTATCCTAGAACACCATTGTTTGGGATATCTCTGACTACCACTTTTGGGATAATGAAACACATTGAAATAATTTTGCACATGGATAAGAGTACCTTTGAGTGATAGAATAAAAATGTTTTGTAACAAATTGGTCGCTTGTTTTAGATTAGAGTATAGGTATTTAGTTTGAATTTGCTGTAATTTATATACGCCCAATCTACTGTTTTCTAAACCTATGGATGACTGGAAGAAATCCCTCTATGGGATAAGTCCGCCATTGTACTCAATTCCTGTATCAATGCAAAATTAATGTATTGCCTTTTTGTACAATAAAGCGTTTACAAACAAACAAACAAACAATTTAGTAATAAAACATAGCCTATTAGATTAAACTTATAACTGTGAATATCATTGCGTTGGAGAATATACTTAGAACTCCTGTAAGTTATTATTTTCAAAGAAATCGATGAATAACTTCTTAATATTTATAAAAAACATTTCACTGCGAGCAAATATGACGACTCAATAAACTATTTTTTTGGAAAATAAGTAGCCATTGATTATTTTTTACTAAAATGATTTAGGAGATCTTAGCATCTTCTACAACGCACTGAAGTTCACAGTAGTGGTAACTTTAATTTAATTTTTTTATCCACAACAGGGTTAGCACATGACCTCAATCACACCTGATGTTAAGTGAAGATGAGGCCGAAGGTGGTAGCGTACTGACCCGGAAACCCCACCTTATTTGGGGGACTGGCATCTCTGACAACCGGAACACATCAATGCTTTTAACATTGCTGTTTCGCGGCAGATTGTAGGTTTTATAAATCAATAACTATACTATACCTAAAGCAAGCTACAGAATGGTTAAAAAACATTTATATTCTATTACTGATGGGTGTCCTTCTCCAAAAAAATGAGGAACTTTAAAATAATAGAAGGTTAGACCACAAAAATTACTTATTTTTACTCTGGACTATTCTCAAAATGATTTGGTAGAAAATACCTAATACATCAGGTGTGATTGGGCTCAAATACTAACCCGTTGTGCAAAAAAAAAAAGACTTCCATAGGTACTAAAGGTGGTTTCAGAATAGTTTATTTTGTATGGGTACCTAATCGAAAATTTTTTGATTGAATTCGACTAGATGGGTCCTTGGGAAGAGTTGTTCGTAATCAAAAGTGCTCACCGGTAAATGGGAATTACACGAATTCAATTTCACCCGATATACCAACCAACCAATGTTAAATGCTATAATATAGGTAAATAATGTCATGTTCAATATAATAAAAAACCCACCCAAATCGAAGTACGCATTACGCGTAGGTACGCATACGTCCAGACAGGGACTGGACACACATATATACACACTCACGCATATACACGTACAAATTGAAAATGTAGAAAACCTGCGAAAGACTGAGATACTGTCGTTTCTTGTCGGGGGTTAAAAGCCAATAGAAAGCGAGAATTTTGTTACTCCATCGTTCCAGTAAGTGCAGCATTTTGTTCGCTAATTTTAGCGCGCCGGCTGCGTACTCCACATCACTAGCGACCCCTCTCGCAGTGTCAAACTTATTCCGAACCGCCTGAGGGTATTTTTGCGTAGCCACATCATTTTAGGGTTAAAAATATTCTTTTTTTGTTATAAATTCGATTTTCTTTCGGAAGACTTGTATCGTTACTTCTACTAGAGAGTTCAGTGAAAAAAATGAACCATCTCTGGTACTATGTGAACATCGAGAGGGTTACAAGTAGGTATAATGCTCATTATTGTACCTCACGTGGCGTCCGTGCGTCACTGGCCATTTGGGGGCACTGAAAACCAGCGCTGTGATTTGTCGCAGCATGAGCCAACCCATTTGTGCACGCCGCAACACGTGACAGCATTGTCGGGATCTTCTTCATAATTGTATTTCACTCCGATTTCATAGGTAAAGACCCAATATTTCGTAGTTGTATTTTTTCTCATTTGATAGCAAATTTCATCATTCTGCTTACCCTGTTACACGCAACTGCCATTTAACCCTTTTTTATGTAGTCGGTTGAAAACATAGTAAATCAGAAGGTAATTCTGTAGACTGTATACATGTTTTAACCCTGTCTCACAAAGGTTGCCAATTTAAATAGCACTACGTTACATGTAATACGCGTGGGTCGTTCGGACCTAAATAAATAGACGTAAATTTGATACAAGGAACAAACTTACTGCTCCGTTCACATGCCGTCGAATTGACAGTTGCCCAGTTGAAGTTTACAACTCCGTGGCTCAATAAATAAATAAATATCTTTGCACATACACACAGCGCCATCTAGTTCCACACTAAGCAACTAGGCTTGTATTATGGATACCAGATGGTTGATAAACTACACAAATACATTTTTTTTTGTAAATAAATACATAAATAAATGTCTGTATTCATCATACAAACATTATGCCCCTAGCGGGATTCAAACCCGCGACCTTTTGGTATAGCAGTCAGAATTTTTAACCACTATACCAAACAGGTTGTCAATGACAACATAAGGTTTACGAAGCTGAGGTCGCGCGTTCGATCCCCAGCAGTACATTAGTACTCGGTTTGGTTAGTGGTAGGGCATTTTAAAATGTCAGCCTGGCTAGCTACCACCATCAAAGTCTACCATCAAACAGTATGTTAGATAGATAGATAGATAGATAAAGCGTTTATTTGTTACTCTAGTCATTAAGTTTTGCAAGATTTTTTATAAAACTTATAATGTAGGTATAACTACAGAATATGTCTATTAATAACTTATAATATTGTTGTTGGTATTTGTGTTCCGGTTGTCAGAGATAAGATAGCCAGGCCCTGAAATAAGATGAGGTTTCCGGGTCAATACGTTTCCACCTTCGACCTCATCTTCACTTAATATCAGATGTGATTGGGGGCAAGTGCTAGCCCGTGGTGCATAAAAGAAAACCCAGTGATAAAGATTGAAAAAGGTTTGTTGAGATGGTTTGGATATGTGGAGAGGATGGATGTAAGAAGACTAACGAAAGAAATATACGAAGCGAATGTGGATGGTAGTGTTGTTAGGGGAAGACCACGGCGGACGTACCATGATCAAACGTGGACGTCTTAAAGGAAGGCCAATTCAAGATACTTATAGAACTTATATAAGAACTTTATAGATGCAACTATGTAGGAAGTGCCTTGTGTAGATGTTATGATTGTTAGAAGTGTTGATGTAGATATTTAAGTTATCTTTTGTAATAATTAATAACGCGGCGGGTCAGTGACCTCATTCGCACTACACACAAACCTTTACAGGTTTTCGTAGGCGTCTTATAGTGAATATTGTTCAAATAATGTTCTATTGATAAATAAATCAAAAAAAAAGAGTACCCTAAACCGACGAGGATGTATGAACAACTTTATGAGAGTGAATGAAGCAGAGGTGTGTCAGGATCGTAGCAAGTGGAAGTCTGTGGTCTCTGCCTATATCGCTACGGGAAACAGGCGTGACTTTATGTGTGTATGCGTCGGCGTATTCCTAAACGTACGTACCCCATCTAATGGGCACAATATCTTTTAGATTAGCTCCAACTTACCCCCTTAGATACTTTTGTACAAATTGGTGAATGACGTGTACATCTTTAATTGTCATATAATATCAGGAATTGAATTTCTAAAATATGTAGACAAATATATATGTGTAATATTGTATGATGTTGATGTTCCAAATAAATAAACAGATCTCCATGTAAACCAACCTTACGCTGGAAGGGTCGGCAAGTGTATATAATCAGTGTGAGGTGCTAAACCATTAATGTACACGGCTAATTACGCGATAC
This sequence comes from Oegoconia quadripuncta, assembly GCA_949316235.1. Taxonomy (NCBI): domain Eukaryota; kingdom Metazoa; phylum Arthropoda; class Insecta; order Lepidoptera; family Autostichidae; genus Oegoconia; species Oegoconia quadripuncta. The sequence continues at coordinate 40,563,444 of OX438741.1, read as the reverse complement.
CGCATTACTGTCGGCCTTCCGTGGTACGCTACTTCAGTAACGGGGTTCGATTCTCGTTTAAACAACCCGAGACTTGGCACTGAAAGTAAGGTCTGATGCAACATTGACAAAAATGAGTTGTTTTTGTGATTCGGCTGGATTTGTTGGCAGTTAACCCTTCAGTTGGTGACGCGAAATTATCTTACGTAGTTGGTGACGCCGGTCTTACAGACCAGAGGGCCTATTACGTAAATTTAAACGTTTCAATCGGCCATCGGCCATCGTTGACGATCATCGACCACTCGTATAAAGTTACTTCATTACGTATGTCGTCGTTTTACACTCGTATACAATGAATGAATGATATTGGAATTGTCTAAAAGATTGCTACTCGACACTAGACGGCGCTATTGTGTACTTTTTTCGTTAACACCTTGGGCTAAAGAGCGCAATAGAAAGGGATGCTCTTATACGCAAAATAACGTTATCTCACTCTATTTTTGCATTACATAATTTCTAACCTACCAAATTTGTACATGCAGTGCTGCCAATTACGAAAAAATTCCTCGATTTGTGGGAAAATAGAGAGTGAGGAATAATTCAAATCGGGACTTTATCGGGGAATCAAGGCCAATAAAATTTGTAAAAGAACCCATAGTATTTTTATTGCTAATCGCGTTACTACATTTTACTACATTTTTTACGTAATAAGAACAACAAGTTTTTAAGTTAAAGTAAAACATTAAAAAACATTTTACATGAAACAATATTGTATTTGTAATTAAAGTTATCATTTCGGAGAAATTTCTGGAAAATTACGTAGGAACCATTAAAAATATTGTTTGATACATGCTTCGATCATCTACATCATCATCATGTAATAAAAATAATTTTATAATAGTAGGTTATTTGTCGAAATATTCACTTTTTGGAAAAGGTATTTGTTCTACAAATTGTTAGTAGGAGCACTGGCTTAACTAATAAACGTAAAACACGTTTTTGAAATAATATTGTTTTGCAATAACAAGAGAATCATAAGAATTCTTAGTACCTATAGTGAATACGAATACGATTGGGGTAAACTCCGACTCACCTTTATCGTTAACGTTTGAATCGTATGATGTGCATAGGTAATGCCGATGTCATTACTTTTGTATGAGATGTCATTCATCGTCAATCGTAACGATGACACACGCATTCGTAATCGTTTGAAATGCGTAATAAGATTTCGCGAGTTTGACGACGATGATCGTAATAATCGTGTACGATGGACCCATCGTTCGACTTACGTAATAGATCCTCTGGATCAACATATAAGTAATTTTTTTGCTGAACCGATTTTGATTAAATCTTCCACGCGGACAAAGTCGCAGGCAGAAAGCTAGTTAAACATAAAACATACACATATTCTACTGAGACAAAAGACAATGTACAAATTCAAATCAATCGTGAGTAGTGCTTAGATACTAAGGGCCGTATTAATAACTCGCTCTTGAGATTGAGATCGCGTGTCAGTCTCAATATTATTTTTTTTGATACTGTTTTAATATGCAACAGATTCTCAAGCGTCAACCTTAAGGTACATACCATAGGGTTAGTTGGAGTGCAGTAAATTGGGCGTTTTTTTCTAGGAACAACGTCTTAGTTGACGTCAATCATACCTGATGTTAAGTGAAAATGAGGCCGAAGGTGGAAACGTACTTACCCGGAAACCCAAATATTTTAGGAGTTAGCTATCTTGTGTCTGATAACCGAAACACAAGAATGCTATTAACATTGCTGTTTGGCGGTAGATTTAGATAAGATAGTGGTAGCATTTAAAATGCCCTACCACCAACCAAATTCACCTTGTAAATGCTATTCTTTACATTTTGGTCAGGACTTTTAATTTTTGCATCTGGTAACCCTATTCTCGGGTCAACGGGACCGCGTCCATTTAGCGTTTTAAGCCTCGCTCTTTCATAGAAATCTACACCATTGATTGCTATAAGATTTGAAAGTGTTTTATTATTCGATCGACTTTGAAAGGCGTGCACTTAGTAAATTCGTTTGATTACTTTTGGGTTATGTAGGTACTGGAGACCTATCACTTTTTGAGATTCTAATATAGCGGATGAGTTTTTTTACCGTAAGGAAAAAATAAAGCATAATAGGTAAGTTTAAAAGAAGGTATTGACGTAGATACCTACTTCTTTTTTTTTTTTCAAAATCATAAACCAAAATAAAGCGTTGTGTCACGCGACAGTCGCATTTGTAGCCTATTCCACATTTCTACATCATTAAATTAAATAAATCACTATACAGGGTGTAATCGTTAAATGTGCACAGGCGATTATTCCGTATAATTTTTTTGGATATTCCTCGTTTTATTTTTAAAAAGTTATTAATGTCATTTTACTCATTAGATAAAGTACTTTCGATATCAGTTTAAAGTTTTTTGATATCTATAATAGTTACGGAATAATCGCCTGTGCACACTTAACGATTACAGCCTGTATATGTATGTATATTTTATCATCATCATCATTATCATTGCATGTAAATTGAATGATTCGAACCCGCGAACTTTTGGTATAGCAGCAGAGTTTCTAACCACTACACCAAACAGGTCGTATTATTCGTATAATTCAGTTATATTGTCTCTATGTGAAAAAAATGTGGTCCAGACAATTTGATGTCAGAACTTCAGGCCAATTTCTTTTCATGTTTTTTCACTCTTCATCGAGGTATTAGAAAATTGAATTTAGGTAGCGAATGTATCAAAACGGTATTGTAATTCGATAGTTACGAAACATAAAATATCGCACTTGGGCCAGGGGTTCTGACGTAAACCATTATATTCTGTAGATTAATTTATGGGTTCCGTTTAAAATCCATCGATGACAAATGCATTTTGCTATTGTACTTACCAATTTGTTTTTAATAACGCCATCTGTTACCGAGTAGCGCAACCACCACTTCAACCCACACCAATAGATGGCGCTGAAACAGAAAATCGCGCCGCGTCAATACCCGCATGCATAGTTTATGCAGTCGAAACATCATAACAACGGCTCGCTCTCAGAGGGATATATCATCAAATTGCTATCCCGACTACGTGGAATGGAACGTAAAATATTCACGGGCCCGGTAACTGCTTTTGTGTCCGTAATGAACGGACCCGCGCGCTTTCGAAAGAAACTTGTTACGAGTCGCTGATTGTGGGGTCCGGTACTGCTTTTGATGTATTATGAAATTGAAATAAATCGGTATAAGGATGTTATGGAATAATACAGACTGTAACATAACGAGTCTGATACTCCCAAAGGACCTGTACCCTATGAAATGAAAAACGTCGGTGTTGCCAATAAAGTAAATAATATAACTAATATTGCAAATGTGAAAGTTTGTCGCATATGTTGTTTGTTGCTCAATCACGGCTGAACTGATTTGGAGGAAGTTTCGTATATAATAATAATAAATATCTTTTCAAATACGCACAGCGCCATCTAGTTCCACACTATAACCAACTAGGCTTGTATTATGGAGACCAGATCGTTGATAAACTACACAAACACATTTTTTTTTGTAAATAAATAATTGAAAAACATCCATAACTCGGGAACACATGTCTGTATTCATCACACAAACATATGCCCCTAGCGGGATCGAACCCGCGACCTTTTTGGTATAGCAGTCAGAATTTTTAACCACTACACCAAATACGTAGAATATGCCCTGGATTAAGACATATGATACTTTTAATCCCAATAAAGTGAGCAGTTCCCGTGGGATAAACAAATTAAACTTCAATAAAATGTATTCCTCAAATTCAAAACATAACATTTTTTTTGTTGTTACGTGATATCTTTTAAGTATCACTCTTGACAATATATGAAACGTTATATATCGTTAGATTTGTAAACTTTTAGCGGTTGTAATCGTGTGTAGTATTCTCTCCCTTAATCTGAAATCAATCGCCAATTCAACATTTGTCCGCAAGATTCAATCTAAAATCATCTAAACCAACATGGCGGACCTCAAGATTCACCCACAACCTCCAATAAAGCCAGTCCGGGCCTAATAAACAAACATGCCGGACCCATTCACCGCCCAACTGCAGACGGCAGCTCACAATTGATGGCTACTAACCCGTGGTATAGACTAACTACATACCTAACTAGTTGAGAGTGCACATTCGGTGCTTTATATATAGGGCTGTGAATATAAGTACTTTAAGCCTTAAAGCACGCACAGTGTTATTTGAGAAAATTATATTATGTCACAGGTATGTATTTTGTGGTACTAGTCTATTTCTATCCAAGTAAGTAATCATTTATTTTTAAAGTTTAAATAAATAAATAATAATAAATATCCTTAGACATACACACAGCGGCATCTAGTTCCACAGTAAGCAACAAGGCTTGTGTTGTGGATACCAGATGTTAATATACTACATAAATGTATTTTTTTTTTGGAAATAAATACTTATTATAACATTGGAAAAATTCACGACATACAATTATCGTTCATTAACAAGGCAGATTCCCCAGAGAAGGAGGGTTGCAATTTTTAAATAAGTATTTTTACAATTTATAACTTGACAAAAAAAATAGACTGCATCACAGAGCGGTTCATGTCAGTAGTAATTAACCGACTTCAATTTACAATAGTACTTGGCACATAGTTTCCGTTTAATGGGGGTTTAAAATTTATTTAAAGGCAAATTTTGAATGTCTACAGGAACCTTATTATAAAAGTGTATACATTGTCCCTTAAATGACTTAGCGACTTTGTGAAAGTGACTGAAGAGCAAGTTTCATTTTTATATCTTCCATTTACATTATGCATTTCACGTTTTTTTTTTCTAAACGATTGCAGATTCTTTCTATCGTACATACATTCAGTTTTTTTAAATATTTTTTTTTATATGAGAGGGCGGCAAACGAGCATGCGGGTCACCTGATGGAAAGCATAATAATAATAATAAAGCAAAATAAAATAATGCGATGCCAATGTGAATATATTGATTTCTTTAAATTTATTCCTCAGAGATACCTAAACAATAAAATAAAATAATAAAATAAATATCCTTAGACATTCATACAGCGCCATCTAGTTCCACAGTAAGCAACTATAGGCTTGTGTTGTGGGTACCAGATGGTTGATATACTACATAAATGTTTTTTTTTTGTAAATAAAAACTTATTGTAAATGAAAACATCCAATAACTCGGGTACACATGTCCGTATTCATCACACAAACAATATGGCCCTAGCGGGATTCGAACCCGCAACCTTTTGGTATAGTGGTCAGAGTTGCTAACCATTACACCAAACAGGTCGTCTTAAAGTGAGGAATTCCTCAATGTTTTGACGAACAGCGCTTTCAGCGTATTTCGAAGCATCAATACCATCACTAACTTCCATAGATACTATAATGTATACAGCAGCAGCGTTTTAAAAATAGATCTCGCCACGTATCGGGAACATAAATGTTTATTCACGATTTTTACTATCGTCTTAAAATAGGTCACCTACCTGGATATTATGTACGCGTTCTCAAGAGCTACGAACTGGCAACGCCGCAATTTACGTACCTTTTTTTTATGCACGACGGCTTCGTACCTGACCTCAATCACACCTGATGTTAAGTGAAGATGAGGTCGAAGGTGGAAGCGTACTGACCCGGAAACCCCAACACATTTGGGGGACTGGCTATATTATCTCTGACAATCGGAACACAACAATGCTATTAACATTGCTGCTTGGCGGCAGATTTAGATAAGATTGTGGTAGCGGACATTTAAACTGCCCTACCACCAACCAAACCGAGTACTTAAACATGTACCCCGCTGGGGATCGAACCCGCGACCACCGAATCGAAAACCCAATGTTGTTTACATTGAGCCACTGAGGCGGTTATCTACGTGGAATTATATACAAAGCGGAATTCGGCTATTTTGATAATGTCAAAAATTTGTGCTAAAATTATGCCAAATAGTGTCCAAGGGAAAAACCTAGTACCACTGTAGTTTAAGAATAATTTAATATAAGTGACCATTCTTAGCCTCACGTTAATGGGAAAAATTCCCAGTAGTTCTGCCGCCACAACTAATCAGCGGAACAGGTGGGAATATACGGTTTTAACTGCCTCCGTGGCTCAATGTAAACACAACATAAGGATTACGAATCTGAAATCGCGGGTTTGATCCCCATGTTTAGTACTCGGTTTGGTTGGTGGTAAAGCATTTTAAATGTCCGCCGTCCGTAGCTACCACATTCTAAGTCTCCAGCCAAACAGTAATGTTATTATCATTGTTGTATTACGTTTGTCAGAGATAAGATAGCTAGTCCCTCAAATAAGATGGGGTTTCCGGTATGCTTCTACCTTCGGCCTCTTCACTTAACATCAGGTGTGATTGAAATCAAGTGCTTACCCGTTGTGCATAAAAAATTTGGTGCCGGTATCCTCATTTGTCATATGAAAAGACTACTTTAATTAAGACTATAAGTTATATCCCAAAAAACAGTGCATAAATAGTGCTACCGAAATATACAAGGCCCATAGTAGTTTTTCAAAAACAACGAAGTTATTTAAATGAGAAAAGGGGCATTTTATGTGTTTGCTACAGAAATATATTCTTATTGTAAATAAATACGCTTTAATGAAAGATCCATAACTCGGTTATACGTGTCCGAATTCAAGCATAATGACCCTAACGGTATTCAAATCCGCGACCTATTGGTATGCAGTCAAAGTTTTTAACTACTACACCAAACAGTTCGACTTTCAACATATTATATTATTTAAGATCCTTGACCCTCAGTATTGTATATGAATCCCAACTGTGACAACGGTATAAACAGCTGTGACAAAATATAAAAAATGTATCATTTGCAAATCATTATGGGACGTAAAATTGAATTGATGACGTCATAAAAATAATCGTTACCAGAATACGAAGTGAATGATCGTATATAATGTGGACCTATCACAGTAACGACTTTTAAAGCTGTTGCTACCCTCTATGGAGATAAAGTGTGTCATTGGGGTGAAGATGAGGAAGATGAGATGGTTGTAGTTATTAGACGTTATTTCACACCGTGGCCATCTGGAGATACATAACCGAATTTGTGATTTTCTGTTTCTAATCACTATAATAATTCGGGAATAAATGTTCGGATTCATTATACAAATATTCACGCTTAGCGGGAATCGATCCCTCAACCGTTGGTTTCAAAGGCAAGGCACCCTTTACACCAATCGGTCGTCACAATAAATATTCCTCCAAATAGTGAATTTGTAACCCTTGTATTGAAATAAATACTTAAATATACACTAATTACTAACTGTCTAGCTGGCGTAGCAATTAGTACTGAACTTCTCATTGACTGAACAGAGAATGCCTACATCCAGCATACATGGTTCTGACATGATTAATGTGGAGTAGTATTTTAGGATAACTATTAATTATATACAAGAGAGATATTGCTGTTTCAATGTGGAATTCGAAAGATTAACAAGTAATGTAGCAGCCCACATTGGGCGCCATTTGGCGTATAAAATCGAAGTACCCTCATCAATGTTCATATTCGGAATTGAATATAGACGCTGCCTTTCCTGTTACCCTAATGGCTTGTATACCTCTAACTACTGCTCGAGCAAGCTAAACTACCCATTGAACGTTCTCATCTTCTCATCGGCATATTATTATGTCCATCTCGAGACTTTCAATATTGTTCCATCTAGTGTCATTCCTTGGGTCATTGTCTTGTTTAAACATAGTAAATCTTAGAAATTGGTTACCACGACGAATCTGATCGATCAAAGACTATTACGTTATCAACTACGAAAGCTGTGATAAAAATGAAAAGAAAAATAAACACCACGCTCTTCAACAAATCATACCACAAATTAATATCAGTATCAATTTAATGACATCGAAATTAAAAATTGATTTAGACCCCACCAATATCGGCGCTAACGACCTCTGGGGGTCATTCGATCTTATTAACGACCTCTTATGACCTTCTGTTGACATTAAGTGCCTTATATTATTAATAGATGTAATAAGCAAGGCGTTAGGGGGTGAGATGTACTTATCTCTAAAATTTTGAGTGATTACAACTGAGCAGTCTGTCTTTTTGTAAACCGAACCTATGTACGGTAGCAAGTGTTATTTATTAAACCGACATATATACAAGTAATATGTTTGGACTAGTATTACAAATTATGTATTTGACAGAAAATAAACTTTAACATCCCATAAGAATTTTGTATCAGGTACTCAATCTGCATATTGCAATGTGTAAAATATGACTTGTGACATTTTACATTTTGGTAGTTATGATATCCTTCTCTTTCTTGATATGTAAGAGTATTATAACTTTAATAGTTGAAATGTATGTTAGTGTACTTTTAAGTAGATAATTATATTTAAGCATCCCCTATTTATTTATCTTATATTAAAGGAGATATTAATACTAATGAGCAACCTTGTCTTTCTCCTCTACCCCGAGGTTGTTTGATAGTAATTGCCTATTAGGACTCGATAATTGGTACATATAAATTAGATACTTAGATAAAATAGTCATTGCTGGCCAGGTAGATATATAAATAATTCGCGACCTCTGTTTTGTACATCTTGGAGATTTTAATTTTATTTTAACTTATACATAATTCGTATGAATTGGATCGATTCACAGCGATCTATATTTTGAATATATTAGGATTATATTATTCCGGTTTTGATAATAACCCTTCGAAATTCTTACCAATAGAATCATGATCATTTTCAACTAGTTACAAGACGTCCACTGCTGCACCCTATGGGTAGACGTACCACACAATGCTTACCAGTGCATGTCATATTCCAGTCCTTTTTTACTCCTACGCGCTATTGTACCTTGCCAACTGCTACTTTACATTATTAATATATGTCGGCAAGTTCTTCCCCGGATTTCTTCATTCCTGATTGGATCTCGTACTGAAACAATTTATTTATTTATTTATTTACCAAGTTTATAACTATCATTACAGATTACTCGAATGCGATAGTTTACTAATGACATTATGTATACCAACTATATCTACCTATACTAAATAACAGAGTACAAATCACGCGACTTTTTGAAATTCGCTCAAACTGCATAATATGACAATATCTGTTCTGTTCGCTATCTCATTGAGTGTGTGTAGTGCTCGTATCATTGACCCTTTATTTAAAAGATTAGTATTGCCTCGTGGTACTTTAAATAGTCGAGGCATCCTTCTCCTATCTACGAGTATATACCCATCGGGTACGCACAATTTTAATTGTTGTAGAATTCGACAAGAAGCATCGACATCTCAATAGCTCGTTGTGAGACTTTAAACTTTCCATGAGGCCCATAGCAAATGCCACGTTACATTGTCATAAATCATTGTTATTGACCTTCGTCTTTTGGCACACAGATATTTTGGACGAAAAGACGTTGCGCAGCTTAGCTACAGAAACTTAATTTTAAAACAATTGTTACAATTTGCCAACTCTCGCTCCGTTTGAGTGGTTCCCCATAAATCTGACTGGGTCGATTGGTTTCGGTCGACATTTTTCCCACTGGTTACCCGCGGGCGTTTTTGTGGTTTTCCTTAACGCTTGATTTCAATTGGTTGAATAAAATCCAGGCCTCAATCCGTTGGTTATGAATGTCTGTGTAGTTCCATTTTGTTATTTTGGTGACTTTAGCCGTGTAAATGTTGTGGACAAAAAGTGGTCTATTAATGAAAAACGCAATTGACAATGGTGCCGATTACCACAAAAGTATAAAGTTTGAGATACAACAAGTTATGGAATAATGATTTCGTGTGTCAAGTGGGGAATGGCAATATGAGGCTATTATAATAAGTGGGGCATCATGATGATGGCAAGATATTTTATTGAAATCAACGTCCTACATCGGCTCCGTTTACAGATATGAAAGTTGCAGAGAACATCGAAAATGTCGAGAAATTGCTCACCTTTGCTACGTCACGTTACTCTCATGATGGTATTGAACACTTATAAACATTAATAAAATAAAAAAAATCAATTTTGATTGTTCTTCTAAAGTTTCCATACGTGATTATGATAGTGACGTGTGAAGTGAATAAATCAGTACATACTTATAACTGCTGGAACCACACGAAAAGTGTGATAACTTTGAATTTTTATGCGACTACCAAGCCATAGAAGGGCCATCAAAGTTAGTTAATATTTTCACCTTCAGACCATTTTCACCAAAAAATTACCAAACTAAACAAAACTTTAACCTTACGTTCTTCAAATTCAATCCTCCGCCCCACTCCTACCCGCTAACATAGAAACGGACACCGCACCTCGTAAATCGGTAGCAGGCGTCCAATCGGGCGTTACATGAAAAATTCGTCTCCGTCCGAATCATTACATCGAGTGATGTTAGACTAATAAATTGCATAAACCTGCGCGTGACAGCTTGTCCAGGCCGATTTTTTTTAATAAAACGTACGTTCAATGCTACGGTCAACCCTCGGTACGCTGCACCGTACGTACTCTGTACGATTAGGTTTTTAGATTAGTACATAATTTCAATTGTAATCCTAAACAATACTAATGTCCGAACTAGATTAGCACATATTTTGTGGAATACAGCATATGCTTATACAATAAAATACTAGAACATGTATTATAGAAGCTGTAAAATTACACCAGAAATTACACATTAAAGAAACCCTGTGTAAAAAGGGTTAGGATAAATGATTATTTAGGCGATAAAGCAGTCTTGCTGGTGTTAGCTGGATTTCAAGTCGAATTAACTACGCTTGTGTTAATTGCGTTTGTTTATAATTAGATTGTTAAGATGAAAATCTATTTAAACGATGTATTTCTTGTGGCTTCTTCTCCCTAAGCATAGGGTTTTATGAAACGTGGTTCTTTAAAAAAACTTTAAATTAATTAATATTAATATAATAGAATTACAATCTAATTGATGGTGTTTTATGGACTGTATATTCGAAAAGGAAAATGGACGGATTCTAGTTTAAACCAGACGTGAATTCTGGTCACGAATTAGTTGTATAAAGGTTACTCACCTGAGAGCTTTAGCAGTTCACCAAAGACTTCCACAAGGCGGTGGAAGGTATATCCAGCTCTCTCTTTGAAGGTCAGTTTGACTTCGCGACCCAAGATCGCTTATGTTACGTATTATCTGGGAGATTATGTGAGTTAGAAACCAGGGTTGAGCAGCCTTCATCAGTGAATTTATGGACATAGGCAGACTTGGTAGCGACACTGCTAAATATATGAAAATCGAAAAATAGCGAAAGCGCGATGGTGACACTGACAATTCACACACACTACAGCGAAGCCAACAACTTATTATTTTACCCTAGTTTCGAAAGTAAATTAAGTTTTGCCTACGTCGAAAGTATTATACTAAATTGGACAGTAATAATAAATAATATTATGGATGGATGCTACACAATAATATTCTCACAAAGGGTGAGGTCAAGCGCTGCTTTCGTAGCATAAAGAGAGTACAGTCGAGCGAAATAAAGATGCATGAACTTAATTACTCCGGTTTTTGCATTCCCTTTGTGGTCCCACAGTGGGCGCCAGTCGTACTACCCCCAAATGTTTTTTTGTTTAATTGATGACATCTAATTATTTTTTTCTTTTGTTGCAGGTATCTACGAGATTGAGTCCACGATCTGGAAATTATATTGTCAAGTAGAATAAGTATTCAGTCCGAAAGGCATGTTCTATTTTTAGATTGTACTCGTAGATATGTGTACAATAACACAGGTTTACTTTTAAATATGTATGGTAATTTTGGATAATTATGAATGAATGAATATTACCATTATGGTACCATCGAGCTGATCTGATGATGGAGTTGGGCAAGGGCGGGGAGCAAATGGCGACACAGTCGAATTTGGGCTAGTTTGTTTTGTTGCTATGACCACTTTCCATTATACAGGGTCTCAAGAAGGAGCCAGAAGATTGCCACTGAAACACCTTGATGGACTTTATGTTACTGGTCTTTGTACTAGAATAATATGTGATAATCATAATGGAGTAATAAAAGCTTGTTTTTTTAATATAGAATTTACGATAAGCTTTCGATAAAGTGTACAAATGAATAACTGTAACTTGAAAATTTTGTAAACCCCCCCGTTGTCTCTCAAAACATAAATATAATATAAAAAAACCAACTACGTTATCTTCGAAACCGCTAAAACAGAGTTTGGCGAAATGAAATACATACATACATACATAACGTCACGACCTTCATCCCAAATGGAGTGGTCAGAGAAGGTACTTTCCTTTAAAATGTTTTATTTTCCGATGTGCCATTTCAAACGAAAAAATAATCATCAAAATCAGATAGCAATTGACGAAGATATCGTGTAACAAACCCAAAAAATACAGAGGAATTGATGAATAAAATAAAAATAAAAATGGCAAATGAAACGTTTGTTTTGAGTTTCTTTTACAGAGTTACATTATTTCAAACACTTCTACCAAACTATAAATAGTTTATAGGCAGAAAATATACTCCCTTAATTTTAATAATCTTACAATGTAGGTAACTGTAATACATTATTTAAACTTTTGTGATTTTCACAGTATTATGAATGATAAATGGAACATAAACATTATGTGCCTTGTTTCATATAATATATGAAACAAAGCACAAATTTATTGAATAATAATATATAATAATATATAAAACAAACAAAATTATTACAAGCATGATTTGTTAAACTTTTCTAACAGGAACTTTTTTAATTTAATCTTAAATGATTTAGGCACAGTGTCAGTTTTTGTTATCTTGAGGAAAATTGTTAAATATCTGGGACTCTAGGAATTTTCTCGTTCTTTGGCCATAATAGTTGTTAATCTTAGGTAACAATAAATATTCCCTTTTCTATTTTTCTCTTCAGCTTTGTATAAGTTACTCGTTGCTTAAACTTATCACTTGAATATTGTCCTAACGCAATTAACCACACCACTCTCTCATGAATTGGCAGCATCTTGCAGTGTATAAACAGTTTATCGTAAATATTTTTACATTGTTGTTTTATCTCTTTACCTACTAACATGAACCAATCAATCAATCAATCATTAATTTATTTGTGTACAGGTTGTTATGATAATGTTAAAATAGTCGTGAAATTTAATAAACAGCAGAATAAATTATGTCAGCCAAACAATAACAGTAACATAGAATTAATTAATATTAAACAATCATGTGAATTAAATAGCCTCCATTATATTATTATGTATCAATTTAAAATTTAAAATTATCTATTATTTTTATGATAACATAAATGTTAACATCAAAAAAATATTTAAAAAAAACATTTAATTTAAATCTTGCTATAAAACTGTCTTAAGTAGTTTACTATAATGTCAATTTATAATATATCTAAATATGAATGTCGACATATAATTCACACATCGGCACATTTTCATGAAGCGTATTTGAAGCTGTTTTATATTAGATTTTAAATGTAACTTTCTCCTTTTTTAAAGTATTATAAAAATATCCTTTGCATGACTAATGTTCAAATAGAAATATATCCAAAACGAAGAACAATTACCCAAACATTTACTTTTCTAAATAATGATTCTTTCGTGATTAAAATCTCTCCAAATGTCCATCTTCTTTCATTTGTGCACTTTAGAGAAACATTCTGCATTATTGTGACAATTATTATGTAACACAGATATAGGTTTTCGTCTGTAAATACATCAGATTTTTATAAGGAACCCCTGCTAGCGATATGTGTTTTAGAGAAAAAATTTATGTTATTGCCTATACTTCCTTTGCAGATTAAAGAAAGAAGACCATCGAAATCATTTTCTGCGTTTTATATTGTTGGTACATTATAATTGTTGTGCAACATTTGAGATGCAGTAATGAAACATCATCAATACGAAGATCAAACCGTAAAAATAGTTATCGCTCCATCTATTCAACTTACACGCAACTAAAAGCTGTTAGCTACTCAACAACAGATGGCGCTGGTTATTTAGTTCTACATTAATTTTATAGATGGCGTTGTGACAATAAATTAATGTAACTTAGTGAGGTCCACTTGTGTTAGCAATAACAGATATTTTTTTGATCAGAAAATAATTATGTCTGGATTTAGGAATTATTGAACTGGGAAGCCTAAATAAATACTTAGAACGTTATTGAAAATAGAATCCACAGCAATATTATAAAAACATTTATACAATATTAGAGATTCTTATTTTGCTAACAATCAATATATGTAGGTATTTGCGTGGAAATTATAACAGTAAATATTAAATTCACGCACTACAAAACCTAGATATACTTAACCCAATTATAAACTAAAAATATTTTAAATCAAATTACTGTCAAAGTAGAATAATAATGATAACACTCAGTGTCAGCAAGAATACTTAATTAAGATAATACTAAAAGAAAACAAAGTCAACAGCCAATTAAAGTCAAAGTACATTTATTGTGAATCACAGGTAGCATTTGGTCTTACAAAATCCTTAAAGCGCTATGTTCCGCCGTAGAGGCATACAATATGACAACATTTTAGCAATTACAATTTACAAAAATTAACTTAATTTACTAATACAATTCTTTATGTCAAATAAAATACATTGCATATATGATTAATAGGTACGTTACAATTGGTTACAATACAAGTATTATATGGACTTGTCATCTAAGAATTCGTGTAAGCTGTAATAACATTTTTGGACCAACAGATCATGAAGTGTCCTCTTAAATAATAAAATCAGGCGCTTCCCTAATCAATTTTGGAATCTTATTATAAATGTAGCAATATAAAAAGTTATTCCTTTGCTATGAACATAATGTTCCTGGTGTGACGCGTTCCACTTGCACTGGATAGGTAGTTCAAACATTTATGACAAAGGAAAGAAGCAAGAAGAAGATAAAAGAAGATGTGTACTGTCACGTGCCCTTGTCATTCCTCGCGCCCCGTGTGACTTTATACGACTGGACGGAGAACTGATAAGGGCTTGTGGAGTACTAACTCATCAGAAGAGAAGACAATTTAACAACATATAGCACTATAATAATGAAACGCGCTCCCGTTGACTCCAGAATAGGGTTACCAGATATAAAAATTAAAACTCCTGACAAAAATGTAAAGAATAGCATAGGGTGAATTTAAATTCATGTAATTCCCATTAAAGTCAAAGTCAAAAAATATTTATTTCGTAGGATAAAGATTATCACTTGAAAACGTCACATTTTTTATCTTAATATTACAATTATTGACATTATTGCTCATTCGCAAAGCAGATTCCCCAGAGCAGAACGAGCAAGAAACTCAAGGGTTGCTCTTTTAAATAAGTTTGGGTTACAATTATATTATATTGTATAATTAGACTGAATATCGCCGAGCGGTCTATGTCCATGCTTGCTTATCATCCAGATAGTCAGAAATTTTATAACAGCCTTTGGTAAATAATGTCTGTTTTATGATGGTTTTTAATTTATTTAAAGGTAAATTTTGAATGTCCACTGGAACCTTATTATAAAAGCGGATACATTGCCCCTTAAATGACTTAGTGACTTTGTGTAAACTGCTGACATGAACAGCAAGTTTATTTTTATATTATTATTAACATTATGTATATCACTATTTTTCTTAAACGATTCTATATTTTTCCTTACATACGTTAAGTTTTCGTAAATATATTGCGATGCTAATGTTAATATATTAATTTCTTTGAATTTATTCCTAAGAGAACAAAGATACAATTTATGTCCGCGGCATTTCCCCACAACAGAATGCCGTAGGTGAGTATGCTATGGAAATAACTGGAATAGACCAGCCTCGCGGCATCCACATCGGTTAAATAACGTTTTTTTTTAATCGCAAACACTGCAGAACTGAAGAACATTAACTCGTGACGCCATTGTTGATTACGAACAACTTTCCCCAAGGGACCATATTCGAATTCGATCAAAATATTTTCGATGACTCCTACAAAGTAAACGATTCTGAAACCATCTTTAGTATGGTAGTCCAACAATTTTCGGCTAAATACGGCTATGGTTCTTAATGTAATCAGGAGTGGAGTCACCAGCCGAAAATTGTTGAACTTCCATAGTAAAAGTGATTTCAGAATGGTTCACTGTTTATCGGTAATCGAAATTTTTTTGATAGAATTCGGCTATAGTTCTTAGTGGAAACTTGTTCGTAATCAGGAATGGAGTCATCTGTGAATAGGAATTACACGAATTAAATTTCACCCTGTAAGCACTAAATTGTACTGTAATATATAATAATTAAGTTACATGTAAACAATAATTGTAACCAACTTTGGGAGAATATAGAAAAATTGCATGTAAGTTGATGTTCATATCTAACATTATGTATGCTTATAACTATTATTTAGTATCTATTATTTTATATATTTATTTATTTATTTTATTTATTTATCATTTATTGCACACAAGAAAAAATATACAGATACAACATAATAGAGAGGACACACCAGGTTCTGCTTATTTCTACAATGAAATTTCTTCCAGCAGACCTACGAAAGAGAGATATGACTGGAGAAGGCAAATAAGACGTGCACAATGGAAATCTAAAAAAATGGATAAATATGATAGATAAAAAAAAACCTAACTGAATATAAATTTACCTACATACTAATAAGTACATAAATAAGTACATATATATATATATATCTATATGGTGCACAATAATAGAGAATAGTTTTTCTATTTTATACATGACATTTGAATTATAATTAATGCTGTTTTTTGACGAACTCATTAGCATTTAGTATTATTAATTATGACTGGGATAATTTTGAATTCACTGTGATCTACGTAAAATAGTGGAAATTGAAACATTCGTAATTTAAGCCTTAAATATTTGCACGCCTCTTATAGGCAGGTTTTTGCAGGTTTTGTCTGCTAGAAATCACTTATTAGCGATAAGACCGCCTAGTTGTACAATTATAATTTTTTATTGAAGCTATATTTACGAAGTGCATTGTAGAATTTTTGAGCAATAAAGTGTACTTGATTGATTGATTATTCTGACTTCAATATGAAACTTTTGTAACGTTTTTTTTTTTAATAAATTATTGATACAAATTGTGTTTGTTTTATGACAAAACCCAGATTCCACTGCTGGACATAACGACTTTCCCATGGGAGGATTTGGAAATGGTTCGAAACTTTTGTTTTATTTATGCTAAACGGGTTGGTACTTGACCTCAATCACACCTGATGTTAAGTGAAGATGAGGTCGAAGGTGGAAGCGTACTGACCCGGAAACCCCAACACATTTGGGGGACTGGCTATCTTATCTCTGACAACCGGAACACAACAATGCTATTAACATTGCTGCATGGCGGCAGATTAGATAAGATGGTGGTAGCTAGCCAGGCGGATATTTAAAATACCATCATAATATGTCTGTTCATATGAGTGTGAATCAGCCGTCTTGGCAATGCAATTCGAGGAAAGCTTACACAATTTGCTAGGGTATGGGCACGGTCTTTCTGCCTATATGGAGGGCACGTAAGGAATGACGTGTGGGATGAACCATCTTAATTTGGCCAATGAGAGCTACATTTTTAGAGACTAGATATTTTGAGAATTGGACATTAGTGTTACTAAATTGTGATAGGTAATGTTGTTGAATTGTTACCTTACCTGTATACTTAATAAGCTGTATGTGTATGACTGGGATGTTTAAGTCAAGTACAAACTGGTATATCTACTAGTATCATTCGATTACTGCTATAAATTGCAGAGCCTAGAACACCGTGGTAAAGTCGCCTGTCTCTCAGTCTTTTACAGGATGCATTTCGGGGAGTGTGCGTTGGAATTAAATAATCTTTTTCCACCGTCGCCTTTCCATCAAACTTCAAACTTTCAAACGTCAAGCATTTATTTCAACGTAAGATACATGATATCATTTGTTGAATGTCAATTTAAAATCTATTGGAAATAAAAATAGGGCTAAGCATTTTTCGGTCAGTCAGTATGTCCAAGCTACCACCGCTTCGGAAAGGGAAATCATCTGTGGGAAAAGAATCATTTTCTTTTCTTTTTTTTTTAAATATATAAAAGTATACAACTAATACAATTTTATAATTTTTGGGAGCTGGGCGAAGTATACGTCATTCAGGTAGTCACTAATTTTGTAATAACCTTTTTTTGTTAACGTTGTTTTGACATGGTTTTTAAATTGTTTTTCATTTAGATTAATGATATTCTCAGGTATAAGGTTATAAAAGCGTATACAGTGTCCCATATATGATGTATTAACTTTGTTCAGTCTGAACATAGGGGTGGCTAATTCGTCCTTATAACTCAAATTTAAGTTATGCTTATCA
The DNA here is from genome assembly GCA_949316235.1 of Oegoconia quadripuncta. Lineage (NCBI taxonomy): Eukaryota > Metazoa > Arthropoda > Insecta > Lepidoptera > Autostichidae > Oegoconia > Oegoconia quadripuncta. The sequence goes on along the minus strand of OX438741.1, from coordinate 40,545,101 downwards.
CTATTTTTTGGGAATGCAGAAATATTTTTTCGTACGTACATAATATTGTACGTCTTCGGACTACTAGGCGTGGGAAGGGATTCCACCCGTATATAGTTAATATACCGAACTGCACTAAGAAGTTCGACCCCTCATTCACAATATGAACAGCCAAGGCATTTAACTCCCTTCCAGCGTCAGTCTTTGCTGAATGCAACAAGTTTAGGATCTTCAAAAGCAGAGTGAACAGGCATTTACTGGGATCGCGTGCTTCATCCTCGACTACATCGTCACTTTCCATCAGGTGAGATTGTCAAACGTGTATCCAGGTAATCATAAAAAAAACTAATAATCTTCTTTATGATGATGACACATTCTTAGTTGCCGTTTACGTCATCCAAGAAAGAAATGAGTCAGTATACTTAATTATTTACTCTTCTGTGGCGAATTCAGAAATATTAGGTCCTTACCTATGAAATTGGCGTTTTGTATGAAGAATTTCATTGAGACTATTTTCTCCATACAAACATTTTTGTTTTTTTTTTTTGGGAACGGCAAATCCAAATTTAGCTAAACTTTGTGTGTATTATCGGATAACATTAAGTTAAGTATAGGCAGCGTTAATTTTTAAAAGTAACCGCTTTATAAAACTTTCTGCTAATCTAAGAAATGATTATGGGAAGCACATGAAAAGCGCTCTGTTCAAATTTTTTTTATTATGTGATTTGATTATAATATATATCTATATCCAAATTTGATTTTTATTTGATAATTGGAATATTATTTCAAGGTTTCACATGAAATATTTTTTAATTTCTGGGCTAAATCACATAATAAAAAAAAATTTACAGTGCTCTTTTCATGTGCTTCCCATAATCATTTCTTAGATTCGCTGAAACTTTTATAAAGCGGTTATACTTTTAAAAATTAACGTTGACTATACTTAACTTAATGTTATCCGATAATACACACAAAGTTCAGCTAAATTTGGATTTGCCGTTCCCAAAAAAAAAAAAATCAAAACTGTTTGTATGGAGAAAACAGTCTCAATTAAATTCTTCATACAAAACGCCAATTTCATAGGTAAGGACCTAATATTATGACTTAACTGAAAAAGAAACGTACAAGGAGAATACTACAAAAAGGAACTAACGAGTAGCATGGCGTCTCGTTACAATATGATGATATTGACTTTCGGTAGCCTTCTGTAGTTCACTAATTGGACTTATTATTTCATAAGGTAAACAGGTACCGAAAATCAATTCGGTAAAAGCTGTTTTTTATGCACTTGACCTCAATCACACCTGATGTTAAGTGAAGATGAAGCCGAAGGTAAGGTAAGCGTACTGACCCGGAAACCCCGTCTTATTTGGAGAACGGGATATCTTATCTCTGACAATGCTATTAACATCACTGTTTGGCGGTACAATTAGATAAGATGGCAAGTGATGTATCCCAACCCTTATGGCTATAGGTTGAGACTACAGACGCACACACAGATAGTCCCAGAAAGAATAGAAAGAATGCAGAAGGTCTCTGACAGCGAAAAGCACCAGAGCACAGTCTTTTCGACACAGCGCGCACGGTGGTCGTAAGGTCTCTGCTCCACTGTCAGAGGTCGACAGTAGGCGGGGGTGGGTGCGGGGAAACGGGCCGCACCGTACATCAAAGAACACGAAATGGGCAAGTTGACCACAGATTGGTACTTGCATCTAAATATTCCAAACAGTAAGTCTTCGGATACTCTTATCATTGCCGTTCTTTAAGACGTCCCCAAGTTGATCATGGTAAAAATAAGAATAAGAAGTAATAATGGTACGTTTGCCAACAGTAGAATATGACCAACTAATCTCTCCAAGAGCGTCGGTGTGTCAGCGGTTAAGACGCGGTCTCCGAATTTCGACGAGGTCCGGGTCCAGGTTAATTTAATTACTTATGTGCATTGATCCGGCTGCTCCTAAACGGTAAAGGAAAACATGGTGAGGAAACCTTCATTCCGGAGAAATAAAAATTCTAAAGTATTTGAAGCCACCAACCCGCATTGGGCCAGCGTGGTGGACTATGCCCCATACGTGCCCATACTCCATCATTATACGAGGGAAGTCCTGTATCCCAGCATTCCCGCCTCCACAATCCTCTCACTGTGACTCCTATAAGTTAGGATCAACAGTGGTACTCGACACATCACCTACTGAAGGTAGACGGTGCCCTACGTGACTCTATTACTACTTTGGACCCCATATTAATTAAAGAAAGAAATAGGGTGTGCCTATATCCCTGCAGTGGGATATTTACGGACTGAGCTGATGAATCTCTTCAAGGATCGCTTGGATGGGTGACCACAGGTGGCTTTTTAATACGAGTGTTCCCGTGCACGTTAAATAGTCAGTCCAGTTTGTTTCAACTGAAGTTAGTGGCCTAAAAGTACTGACTGTTTAGTGGTCACTAGTCTGACACAAACCTACCGGACCACACTGGGCCCGCGTGGTGGATTAAGTCCCATACCCTCTCCCAGTGCGAGGAGGATGTGCCCCAGCCGTGGGGATGTGTAAGGCTGCAGAAGATGAATAAGGGATACGAGCTTAAGAGCAAGATCCAATTGTCTAAGATTTTGTGATAGCTAACCCATCTGCCCAGTGCGGCAATTAGGGCAAATCCTGTCATAGTATTTTATTTTATTTTATTAAGGACAACAAACAGCTGCACAATTTATTTATTTTTTATTTTTTTTTATATGAGAGGGCGGCAAACGAGCATGCGGGTCACCTGATGGAAAGCAAACACCGCCGCCCATGGACACCCGCAACAGCAAAAGGGTCACAGATGCGTTGCCGGCCTTTGATTAAGGTGTAGGCTCGTTTCTTGAAGGTTCCAAATGTCGTACTCGTTCGGGAATACCGCTGCCGGAAGTCCGTTCCACAGGGTGGTCGTACGTGGTAAGAAGTTTCTTGTGAAACGTACAGTGGTAGACTTCCACTCATCCAGGTGATGTGGATGGAAATTTAATTTAAGTGTATCGGTTAAATTGAGCAGCGGGTATTAGCTCGAACAGTTCTTCAGAACACTGCCCATGAAATATGCGATAGAGATGCAGAGGGACGCAACGTCTCTTCGTAACGCCAGGGGATCCAGTCGGTCAGTGAGACTCTCTTGGCCGACAATTCGGACTGCGCGACGTTGAACGCGGTCAAAAGGAAAAAGCTGGTATATACTTTATATTATATACACTAGTTTTACAAAATGATGTGGATCATTGTACAACCAGCAACGTTATCCACAGGTTACTATTTCGAAGATATAGACAGTAATATAAAATTGGTTTAATTTTACACCAAAGCTTGAATATACCTAAACTAAGTTTAACAATATTATCTACAGTTATTACAATAAGTATCTAAATATAGTTTTTTTTTTATGATTGACTGGATTCGCGTTTGACCACAATCTCACCTGATGGAAAGTGACGATGTGGTCGGAGATGAAGTACGCGATCTCAGTAAATGCCTATTCACTCTGCTCTTGAAGATCCCAAGGTTGTAGGATTCAGGAAAGACTGACGCCGGAAGAGAGTTCCATGCCTTGGCTGTTCGGATGATGAATAAAGAATCGAACTTCTTAGTGCGAATGTTCGGTAGATTAACTATATACGGGTGGAATCCCTCCCCACGCCTAGTGGTCCGAAGATGGAAGGGTGACGGTGGAATAAGATTATGTAATTCCAACGCACACTCTCCGAAATGTATCCTGTAAAAAACTGAGAGACAGGCGACTTTGCGACGGTGTTCAAGGGTCTGCAATTTAGCAGTCATCGAACTATCACCTATGAGTCTCATGGCACGTCGTTCCACAGAATCGAGTGCAGCTAATTGGTACTTGACTGAACCATCCCAGTTAGTAGTATTACAAAATAATTTACCCTAAAAGTATATTAATTACTATACATTATAAGTATAGTATAATAAGTATGCTATAGGAGATATTTATAGTAAATATCTATTTAGGCGTTGACATAATGTGGCGGTACCTTCATAGAAGCCCGGCATGCCTTGCAGTACTCGATTTGGATATCAATTTCAAAATCAGTCTATATTTAAACAGCATAACTACAAATCATTCATCGACCACCTGTTTAGTGTAGTGGTTACAAACGCTGATTGCTATACCAAAAGTCGCGGGTTCGAATCCCGCTAGGGGCATAAATTTATATGATGAATACGGGCATGTCGATTAAAAGGTATTTGTTTATTACACTCCAACCACATTCTACACTCTCTCACTCACACATACACACAAATGCTGTAAAGCAATGCCATAGTTTTTAGCTTATTTAGGTACTATCAAAGTTAGCTGAGTAATGTTTAAATTGTAAATTAGAAATCTCTATAAATTTGGCTTTAAAATTTTTAAGAAATGTTTTTAAATGTAATAATATGCTGTGATTTCTATATAAATATTTTTTTTTTTTTATGTGTGCCCGAGTTCTGGATGTTTCTCATCTCTATGAATTTATTTACAAAAATAAAATGTATGTATGTAGTATATCAACCATCTGGTATCCATAATACAAGCCTAGTTACGTAGTGTGGAACTAGATGGCGCTGTGTGTATGTGCAAGAATATATATTTATTTATTCATAATTTATCCCAAGCAAGTACAAGATGGGTGTTCCAAACATGATTTTATACTTGAAACAGTACCCACGGTTCACCCCTTGAAATACAAAGAAAAGCACACGTGATAAGGATGAACCCATCGCCGTTGAAACGAGCTAGTCTATAGATGCTTTTAGTGGAAAGTCCCTTAGTCTTTTACGATATCCACTTATATTCTTTTTTCGTACACAAGGGTAAATCCAAAAATAAATATTCTCTCCTAAGAATTATCAAGTTACGAAATCTCGTTTTGAGGCGTCTCAAATTTTTTTGAGTACGGAATCCTACGAGTGTACGAACTTCGAAACGGATTTCCTATATTTTGTAGCTATTTGAACCAAGATGGCGCCCGATGGTGACAAAACACAAATAAAGGCAACGAATAAGTTTCTGCTGTACAACAGGCTTCCAGTTTCTTCATGTGATACGATATGAATTACGATCGTATATAATCTATGCATATAATTTTTGAGATATGAAGATTTTAGTTAACTTCCAGGGAACAGAGAATGGAATGGAGTCGGTATTTTTTTTGATATACATTACAAATCACTAATGTGCACGGTTTCATTACCCGATTGCCCAAGAAAGGAGGGTAATGTTTTTCGAGTGTATGTATATATAAATATATGTATGTATGTATGTCCGTTCCTTTGGCTCATCCTGTAGCATCCCATCCCATCAATTTATTTTAAAAAATCGAACATGGCGTCCGTAAAATATAAAATATGCTGTCGGGTTTATTGGTTTTTAAATATTTAAATAGTTATTTCATTCACATTTCTCTCACAATAGATTACGTTAAAATACGACTCGATAACCAAACAAATCGGCAAAATGGTGAATGAAATATTTTTGCATTCCCCCACAGCTTCATGCATTCACAATCTACTGAAACATTCGTTTATTAGCTTTATAGCCTAAGTTACTGATTTTGGAGAGTTCACTGCAGAAAATACAGACATTTGAAAATAAAATTCTCTAACGAGCTTCAATATTTTCACTTTATAAGGCGCAAGTTCGGCCGCACGTGGAGTATTGTTCTCACCTATGGGCTGGGGCACCTCAGTACCAGCTTCTTCCTTTTGACCGCGTTCAACGTCGCGCAGTCCGAATTGTAGGCCAAGAGAGTCTCACTGACCGACTGGATCCCCTGGCGTTGCGAAGAGACGTCGCGTCCCTCTGCATTTTCTATCGCATATTTCATGGGGAGTGTTCTAAAGAACTGTTCGAGCTAATACCCGCTGCTCAATTTAACCGATACACTTCTCGGAGAAAATTAAATTTCCATCCACATCACCTGGATGAGTGGAAGTCTACCACTGTACGTTTCTCAAGAAACTTCTTACCACGTACGACCACCCTGTGGAACGGACTTCCGGTAGCGGTATTCCCGAACGAGTACGACATTGGAACCTTCAAGAAACGAGCCTACACCTTCCTCAAAGGCCGGCAACGCACCTGTGACCCTTGTGGTGTTGCGGGTGTCCATGGGCGGCGGTGATTGCTTTCCATCAGGTGACCTGCATGCTCGTTTGCCGCCCTCTCATATAAAAAAAAAAAAATATGTAATATTCATTAAAAAATATTCCCTTTTGACTTTGAGCATAACAGATATACGTAACCTTATCCCAAATTAGGTGGCCATAGATTTCGTGTCACGGATCACGGGAGAGATGGGTTGGTTCTTATTCTTTCTTCTTGCTGAAACCACACAATAATTTCGAGAAATGCAGTTGATAAATTTAAAAAAAGTTAGTAACATACATAAATTTTTCTGTCCGTAAAATCCGTGATGATAGGTTTGCCTGGAAGAGATCGCTGTAAGCGATAAGGCCGCCTAATTTGTAGTTTCTGTAAGATATTTAAATGTACCTTCCTTATTTATACAATAAAGCGTATTTGATTGATTGATTGATTTTTTATTCAGTGTCACAATACATTGTACAGAACCATAAATATAATTATTACAATATAAATTGTAGATATTTCTTTACATGCACATTAAGTTACACTGTCACTGTGCAAAACTATATTTCAATTATAAATTCAAATCATTAAAACTTTTAGCACCAACATCCTCTCCACGGAATTTTTGTCGAGAAAAATTCACTTCCGTTGACTCGAAACCGCCTAGAGCGATACCAATTAGCGAGATCCGTCCCTGAGATCCTATTGTCGACAAGTCGACGGGCGCAACCCTAGCTCTGATAGACGTACTATGGCGTACAATATATCTGTATGTACTTGTTTATAGTTTTATAATATGGTATACATTATGATGGTATTGGCAGGACACACAATATTACTAAGTCATTTAACGACTGTTTGTTGTAGTGGTTAGAACGTCGCGGGTTCGAATCCCGCTAGGGGCATATGTCTGTATGATACAGACATTGTGTTCCCGAGTTATGAATGTTTTTCATTTATATATTATGTATTTATGTACAAAAAAAATGTATTTGTGTAGTTTATGAACCATCTGGTACCCATAACGCAAGCCTAGATGCTTACTGTGGACCTAGATGGCGCTGTGTGTATGTGCAAAGATGTTTATTTATTTATTTATATTCAAATTTTGCCTTTAAATAAATTCTAAACCATCATAAAACAGAAAATACGAACGCCTATTATAAAATTTCTGACTATCTGGATGATGAACAAGCACGGACATAGACCGCTCGGCGATATTCAATCTAATCCCAACTAGTATTATTAATGCGAACCTATGTATGTCCGTTTGTAACCTCTTCACGCCAGAACGGATTTGGATGAAATTTGGTTTGTAGACAAACCTGCATTAACATATAGACTACTTTTTTTTGCTGAGCCGATTTTGATGAAATTTTCCACGCGAACGAAGTCGCGGGCAACAGCTAGTGATACAATAAAAGAGCAACCCTTGATGTTCTTACTCGTTCTTCTTTCGGTTCTTTAACCGCCTCCGTGGCTCAATGTGGCTCAACATTGGGTTTACGATTCGGAGGTCGCGGGTTCGATCCCCAGCGGGGTACATGTTTAAGTACTCGGTTTGGTTGGTGGTAGGGCATTTTAAATGTACGCCTGGCTAGCTACCACCATCTTATCTAAATGCGGCAGATTTAGATCTGCCGCCAAGCAGCAATGTTAATAGCATTGTTGTGTTCCGGTTGTCAAAGATAAGATAGCCAGTCCCCCAAAGGTGTTGGGGTTTCCGGGTCAGTACGCTTCCACCTTCACCTCATCTTCGACCTCATCTTCACTTAACATCAGATTCAGGTGTGGTTGAGGTCAAGTACCAACTCGTTGTGCATAAAAAAAAAGAGTAAGCTTTGTAAATGAGTAGTAATGTCAATAATTTTAAAAATGTCTTCGAGTGATAATTTGACAAAAATTCTAATTTAAATTTATTATGTCAAATGTATTCCTGCGTCCTGTCGGTTTTTGCATATTTTACAGTCAATATAATGTAAATGTGAAAACAACAAATAGGCATACCTCGAAGATGTACAGAGACTTACATAAAGTACATAAAATGTGCGGAGACATACATAAACTACATAAAATGTACGGAGACATACATAAAGTGCATAAAAAATACGCAGACATACATAAAGTACATACAATGTACGGAGACATACATAAATAATAATAATAAATATCCATAGACATACACACAGCGCCATCTAGTTACACACTAAGCAACTATAGGCTTGTGTCGTGGATATCAGATGGTTGATATACAACATAAATATTTTTTTTTTGTAAATAAATACTTAAAAAGCACTTAAATGTACGGAGACATACATAAAGTACATAAAATGTACGGAGACATATGTAAACTACATACAATGTACGGAGACATACATAAAGTATATAAAATGTACGGAGACATATAAATGTACATAAATAAAAACATCCATAACTCGTGCACACGTGTCTGTATTAATCGAGCTATTTTTTAAAGGAAATAATGAATAGTTCACCACTTGAATGTTCAATTCGAAGTGCGATATAATGTTTGACCAATGCAAAAATTGTTCCCCTGATTAAAATTTCCTGCTTGCCTCCAGCTACACTCTGGTGGACATGTAAACGCACTATGGCAACATTTTACTAATGTATTTAACAATAAAATAATTCAGCGAATTCAAATCAAATCAAATCAAAAATGCTTTATTTCGTAGGTACACAGGGTACACTTAAAATAGTCAGATTTTACATTTTTAAAGCTACTGCTTGTTCAAAAGGCAATTTTCCCCTGAGAAGAACAAGAAACTCGAGAGGTAGCTCTTTTTTAAAACAAAGGTTTTTATATTACAAAATTATTAATTACTACCTACCTATTTTATATTAAAATATTTCATTATTAATTGTGAAATAGCCTGGTTATGCGAACGGGCTGGTTATGTCCATGAATGTTTATCATCTAAATAATCTGATATTTTATAATATGCTTTCTTAATAAGTTTCTGTTTTATAGTATCTTTAAATTAATTGAAAGGAAAATTTTGTATATCAACAAAAAAAAAATCTAAATGTGTATATATTAAGTACGGATCCATAAAAACTTCCACCCTCTCATATAATGTTGAAATCATATGATATCTGTAATAAATACGAAGGATTCTAGTGAAAAATCTACAAATATGCAGACTTTTGCATTCAACTTCAGATTAGAGTGGGGCACGGGGAGTTGTCGATGTTCATTTTAAACGTACAAAGTTTTATTATATCGACAATTTAACGTACAAAAAGCGGACAGTAGCGTTTCTTTTTTGTTTAATAAAGACCATTGCTTGTAGCTTGTATCTCTACCCTAAGGTTTGCATGGAATAGATGACTGTTAGCGATAAGGCCCGCCTTTTTGTACATTAATGATATACGCTGTAACCTTTATGTAGTTTTTGTTAATTGTGCAATAAAGAGTATTTCATTGATTGATTGATTGACAATGAATACGAGTATTTTTGGAATAATATCTTTAATAATATTTGCTAATATACAGGTATGTATACTGAATTACATTTGATCGAAGTACGATTCATCGAAAGCCGAGTACATTCCGGAGTTGATTTTAATTAAAAATTTTAATAATGAACAAACTCCGTAATGTATTATATTATTAGTATTTTGACATTGTTTAATAGTATTTAGTATCTCGATATCTAATAATATTGCATTATTATATCTGACATTTAGAGTGGACATTCATTAAATTATTGACATAGGTATTTATTAATTTTTGCATGACGTAGGTAATTATCATAATGTTTCATGAAATATTTTAATTTTTATGCTAAGTACAGAGTGATGTTGCATGATAGCTAAATTCTTGATGATAGAGTAATTAATTATATATTTGTAATTAATAATATATTGTATGCCTGATATGGTAAAACTGTGAGCCAACTTTATTATAATATCTATTGTACCAGTTTTTTGACAATAAATTATTCTGATTCTGATTCAATATATTCTGCTTTCGATCAATCGTTCTTCGGTCAAACCTTTTTCGGTTTATTAATTAATTTTGTATATTTTCTGTTAGTGGCTGAATTTGCAAATGATTCTTTGAAATAAAATTATAGAATTATAATTATTTGTTGTGAGAACGAGGAAGTGATAAACTTAAAAATATTTAAGTTGATTAGGTCGAAGTCAATATTTTTATTTTTATTTATTTATTTGTTTAACACTTTATTGCATATAAGTATACAAACATACATTGAACAAACATAGAACAGAAATTACAATACCAAAAAAAAATCGAACTTATCTCTGTAAGAGATTTCTTCCAGCTAACCCTCGGAAAGAAAAACCAATTTAAAGTTTTTATTGCAGACAATGAGCGATACTTAAAATATAGAACAATACATTAACAAAACATCACTGTTATGGGAACACAATTGACAAAGGACAATACATACACAATTTAAAATACATATTAATTACTTATATTTTATATATTAAATACTTATATTTTATCGATAAAACGCTACCCCATCACTACACTTTTTCAGCCTCTCAGCCGTGTAGCGAGTTCGAATAATAACCTCTATTCACAAAATTTTATATTTGGAATATTTTTCACCTCGGGCTGTGTACTTATTCATTCGGAAATGAAAAAACATAAAAAAAAACTAATACAAGGTGCACAGTGGATTTACCGTCTGATTTTTCATTGACGGGTACCTACTCACACTGGGTTTGCTACCCAATATCGAATGCTAAAACATGGAACCCTGATACATCGAAAGTGTTTAGTCGACGTTGAGTATTCGAACGCTCAACAGATTGTTACGTCATCAGATGAATTGACAAATAATTGTAGATGGTGCCTTTTTCCCAATATACGACTTGAAACTAAACTTCTTTCAATTGCAATACCTCCACCACTGGCCATGACGTAACCTAAAACACGTGGAAAAACACGCCAATACTTTTAATTGCAGGGCCACTGTAAACACACAAAATGTTCTTAAACTGTGTTTAGTCGTGAACGGGCGAGTCACTCAAACAGTATTAACGGGACACCTGCGACCGGGCCGGTTGCAGCGAGAGCTTAAACTTCAGTTAGCCATGCTGACCATTATTTAAGATTTCGAACAATTACTTATATTATTTTATTGAATAATTCTGTAATTCTATAAATTATTACACGTATTGTATGTTATTATTTAATGTTTGACAATCAATAATAATAATAATGAATATTTCGGACACTATACACCAATCATCTAGTCCCAAACTAAGCAAAGCTTGTGCTATGGATACTAGATAACGGATAAACATACATAAATATTTATATAAACATCCATGACTCGGGAATAAATGCTCGTATTCATCACACAAACATTTACCCCTCGCGGGATTCGAACCCGCAACCGTTGGTTTCGCTGACAGGGTCACTGTCCACTACATCAACCGGTCGTCATCAATGTTATTTTAGACTTCATTAACTGTCAAAATTGTATGTAAATCTGATCTTATCATCATCATATCACTAACTTCATCGCAGACCGACCATACCCCTGCCCATACCCCTGGGGGTAGGGTGGGACTGTACCATATTATCACTTACAGGTTTGTTAGGCAAAGTCTGGCGCAGTCGGTTTTTCATAAAAATATGGTTCAGTCACTTCGTGATAGCAAACACCTCACCAAACCATCACTGCGATTTGATAATGCCCATGTTGTACACTACTGAGCAATTGAGGGGCTTTAGCATAAAAGAATGAAATAAAAAATAAAACTTCTTTAAATCAGACTTTGGGTTCATTTTTTGTTACATGGTATAGCCATAAGTTCGGTCGTTCTGGTTAATAATGTGTGTGGGTGTGTCAGAATTGTAGCAAGTGGAAGTCTGTGGTCTCTGTTTACCCCTACGGGAAACGGATTACTAATTTTTGGGCAAAAGACGATTCCCAAAGTATCACATGCCAAAGTATGTTTCCTAAATTTTCATTTGGCAAAAAAACATTTGGCAAAACAGCTTTTGGCAATTTTACAGTTAACAATACTATTTTTGGCAATTTATTGTTTAACAAATAATTACATGCAGTATTTAAGAAAAGGCTAAAAGAGCATTACCTCTCCCATCTTTCGTGATATTAGTATGTGTATGTAGGTTTATAGTATATATATATATATATATATATATATATTTAAATTATGTTATGTATATATTTCGCAGTAGGTATATTTATTCAGTTATCTTTTCTTTTTTTCTTTTTTGTTTTATTATTCGTTATAGGATTTTTCTTTTGCACACAATTTACTGCTAAACCCCAAATTTACTAAGTTTCCTATTTCAATGCTCAGGTTGGCTGGAAGAGATCTCTTAAAGAGATAAGTCCACCTTTCTACGTGACCTATTGTTTGTACTCTGTTATTGTAATATTTTGGTGCAATAAAAAATATTATAGAATATTACATGGCAATGTTTAATTTTGCCAAGTATTATGTAGTCAAATAGGGTTTGACATAACATGCTCTTCCCAAATATATTGTTATTATACAAATCAATTCCGGCGCTTCGCCGGCCGTTGCCGCGGCACGCTCTCTTCGCTCGCTCGGCTGGCGCTCTGTTGGGGTCACAGTTCTAACCTAACCTAACCCACTTTTCTAGCAGTTCTAATCTAGCCTACGTAACCTATATTATCACCCATATTAACATGAAAATATGAACGAACTTATTTTTGGAATATGATTTTTTACAAAATAAAGCATTTGCTTAATGTATATTGTATTAACCGCCTCCATGGCTCAATATAAACAACATTGGGTTAACGATTCGGAGGTCGCGGGTTCGATCCCCAGCGGGGTACATGTTTAAGTACTCGGTTTGGTTGGTGGTAGGGCATTTAAAAAAATGTCCGCCTGGTTAGCTACCACCATGTTATCTAAATCTGCCGCCAAGCAGCAATGTTAATAGCATTGTTGTGCTCCGGTTGTCAGAGATAAGATAGCCAGTCCCCCAAATGTTTTGCGGTTCTCGGGTCAGCACGCTTCCACCTTCGACCTCATCATCACTTAACATCAGGTGTTATTGAGGTCAAGTACGAACCAGTCGTGCAAAGAAAAAAAATTGACTTAATACAACTTGAGCAAGTAAAAAGTTGCCAATATAGTATTTGACAAAGTGATTAAAATGCGAAATATAAATTTGCTAAAGATTCTTTTGAGAAATGAAACTAGTGCGATAAGTTTTAAAACGGAAGGATAACCACGGGAAACAGGTGTGACATTATGTATGTATGTTAAACAATTTAGTACTACCAGAGTTTAACAAAATTGTGCAACCGGCCCGCAGAAATGGCTCTCCTGTAAGATGGAAAAAGTTTAAAAGTTTTTGCCGCAACATTTATTTGGGCCATTAATTAAAATTAGATACGATATAAAATTAAGTTTAGCCAACCGGCCTGTGGCGCAAGTCCCCAAATGCTGCCCAACACAGCTGGTGGAGGCGAGAAGATATCAAAAGGATGATGTGGTCGCTGGCGTGCGTGCTATTCGTGCCATTTATAAATTAGGACCTAGAGTGTCTCTTAGAGATAAGTTTAAGGAAATTAATAATTTAACAATGGCATCTCAATACATTTATGAGAATTTGTTATATGCAAAAAAAATATATAACCTTATTCGCTAAAAATAGTGATAGGCACAATGTTAATACAAGGAATAAGAACCAGTTATCTGTTTATGTTAGCCGACTTCACAAAGTTAGTAAATCCTTCAAAGGGCAATAAGGTTCCAGTAGACATTCAAAATTTGCCTTTAAATAAATTTAAAGCAATCGTAAAACAGAAATTATTAACAAAAGACTATTATAAAATCACTAACTATTTGAATGATAAGCAAGCATGGACATAGCTGTCTTATTATTCATATAATTATGAAATCACAAATTGTAACCCATAATCTTTAAAAGAGCAACCCTAGAGTTTCTTGCTCATTCTTCTCTGGGAAGTCAGCTTTGTGAATGAGCAGTAAATTTAAAATTTAAATGTAATATTAATATTAATAGTGACGTTTTCAAGTGATAATTTTATCCTATGAAATAAAATATTTTGATTTGATTTGGGAGTTGGCCGAGTGACAGATGCGTATAAGATTGACGGATGATTGAGTTGGACTATTAAATAATTCTGAAGTTAGAGCTAGTTATTACATTTTAATCACTAAAACAAATAATATTGGGTCTTTACCTATGAAATTGGAGTTTTTTTTTCTTCGTTAACATATGTACCAATTCCTGCGATTTTCAAAGCTACATCCAAATTTGTATTTTATTTGGAAAATGGAATATTATTTCAAGGTTTCACATGAAATATTTTTTAATTTATGGGTTAAATCGTATAATAAAAAAAATTTGAACAGAGCTCTTTTTATGGGCTTCCCATAATCATTTCTTAGATTCGCTGAAACTTTTATAAAGCGGTTACTTTTAAAAATTAACGCTGCCTATACTTAACTTAATGTTATCCGATAATACCACACAAAGTTTAGCTAAATTTGGATTTGCCGTTCCCAAAAAAAAATGAAAAATATTTGTATGGAGAAAACAGTCTCAATGAAATTCTTCATACAAAACGCCAATTTCATAGGTAAAGACCTAATACTTTACGGTGCGTATTTCAGAATGTTGCTCAAGCAAAGATCTCTGCTTGAGGACAGTTAAAAAGGGACAGCTTTATGTAACTTGTATAGCATCTCTTTCAAACGCAGATCTACGCTTAATTCTGAAATACTATTCTACGTCAATGATTCTACCCTCGATTTAGCACAAATCATTTTTTGTTTTTCAAAGAAAAAAAAAACAACCTGTGCATTGCCTCGTCTAGCAATTAACCATTACATAGTCAGTTTATATTAAAAAAAATGTTAGTTATAGCAATACCTATCTAGACTTTCCATAGCCTATTTTTAAGATGACTTTTCAACCATTACCTGCTACCCTGGCGCCTAATTCGGCACGTCTCTATGCGTCGACACGCCCCGGTATGCTTATATGCATCTAACGCCCGTTTTATAATATACAAGCGGAAGCGGAAACCAGAATGCTAATATTTCAGCATCCAATACTCGGGGGTATTTAATATCATTGCTTTCATATGTACTGATTTTATTTCATCACTGTTCTTATAACAAGCTCTTATTTAGTTTCTTTTTTTATATATTTCGGACATTTACACCAATCATCTAGTCACAAACTAAGCAAAGCTTCTCCTATGGATACTAGATAACGGATAAACATGCATAAATATTTATATAAAGATCCATGACTCAGGAATAAATGTTCATATTCATCACACAAACATTTACCCGTCGCGGGTTTCGAACCCGCAACCGTTGGTTTCGCTGACAGGGTCACTATCCACTACACCAACTTTGCAATGTTCGTATATAAGTTGTCCGTTTCAAAATCAGCAAAGCGTTTTTCAACCACTTGTATGGTATCTGATTGAGCTGAAATTTGGCATATTTATGTAAGTTCGGTGACAATGCACGACGACCTGTTTGGTGTAGTGGTTAGCAACTCTGACCACTATACCAAAAGGTTGCGGGTTCGAATCCTGCTAGGGGCATATGTTTGTATGATGAACGCGGACATGTGTACCCGAGTTATGTATTTATGTAGTATATCAACCATCTGGTATCCACAACACAAGCCTATAGTTGCTTACTGTGGAACTAGATGGCCATATGTGTATGTCTAAGGATATTTATTATTATTATCTCTTCGTTGTTTTTTTTTTTTAATGCAATATTATGGTACCACTGAGCTCATCTGATCATGGAGCACACGCTCCATCATCAGACTAACTCCCTAATGGCAAGATAGTCGAATTTGGACTAGTTTGGTATGTTGCCATGAGTACTTTCCTATTACACATGATGACGAGATGGGGTCTATAGATGGAACCAGAAGATTGCCACTGAAACTCCTTGATGTGCTTTATCTTACTCGTCTTTGTACTAGAATAATATGTAATAACCATGATGGAGCATTAAAAGCTTGCTTTTAAAGTATTTTTAATGTTTAACTTATTAGTTTTTCATATTTCTTTACTTTTACTTAATGAAATTGGCGGTTTGTATGAAGGCCCCAACCCGCACTGGGCCAGCGTGGTGGACTATGGTCCATACTCCCTCATGTACGAGGGAAGGCCTATAACCCTGCAGTGAGATGTTTACGGGCTGATGATGAGTACTACCATAGAATACAACGTATTAATACACTATACTAGACATTTTGTACAAACAAATCGCTTATCGCTACCTCTTATCACTGCATACTGACAATGATGCGAAAGGTAGCAGAGTCTGATTCCCGGTCGATCGTATTAAATCAAGCCTGACCATGATGTTAACCTCACATTTTGATGTATGTATAGTCAGCCGCAATTATAGTGTGCAATAAACAATGTGGACTATTTAGGCCAGTGATGGGCAAAGTATGGCCGGTGGGCCAGCTCCGGCCAGCATACGGTCCTTCGAAATAAATAGTATAAGGCCCGCGATAATAAGAAACGATTGAATTAACGACCTGTTTGGTGTAGTGGTTAGCAACTCTGACCACTATACCAAAAATGTTGCGGGTTCGAATCCCGCTTGGGGCATATGTTTGTGTGATGAGTACGGACATGTGTACCCGAGTTATGGATGTTTTTCATTTATTTATGTATTTATTTACAAAAAAAATGTATTTGTGTAGTTTATCAACCTATTGGTATCCATAATACAAGCGTAGTTGCTTAGTGTGGAACTAGATGGCACTGTATGTATGTGCAAAGATATTTATTTTTATTTATTTTAATAATTTTTACTGTAATTATGGCCCTGCTCTGAAATTTCTTCCTACCTACCTATTTCAAATGTACTGTCCTTATACCCAAAGGTTGCGTGGAAGAGATCGCTTTTAGTGATAAGGTCGCCAAATTGTACATTCTATTCTTACCACTTTTCTAAAACTGTATTTTGTTATCTGTTGTGCAATAAAGTGTATTTGTATTGTATTGTATTGTATTTCTTAAACATTCTGGCCCCCTATGAAGAAAGTTTGCCCACCACTGATTTAAGCTATTACGGCCTAAACCGTATTATGACCGTTCGAATAATGAATTCCATACCTAATTTATCGCTAGCTACGACATCAATAACAAATAAATATATACCTATATGTAAATTTATATTAAGTATATAGATTAGTACGTAACTAAATACACAGTAATAAATGTTAGTAGTATGGAACAAAAATCAATAAACAATAATCAATCAATCAAAAGAGAAAAAAATCATATCTTATATCTTAATACCTTTATTGTACACAAAATTGTGTACAAAGGCGAGCTTAGCTCCGATAGAGTTTTCTACCAGCAAACCTTAGAGATACATAGTGTTTATTAGGTAGATTGGGCAGAAAATAGTGTATAAAGCAATTGAAAATGTTATGAAATCATATCAATGTTTTTATTAAAAAAAATCTAACGTTGTAAAATAGCGCGATTGGTGCCCGATTGGTGAACCGTGGGTGTGTTTTAATAATTAAACTCTTAATCTTAGGTACACCCAAACGGTAATATTTGGGATATCTCTGATCAACCCAGTTAGAATAAAGGTCGTGACGTATAAAGAAATCTAATGGAGATTTGAACAGAACAGAAAAGCGCGATGAATTGAACTGCATACAGAGCAAGATTTCGATCTCGATAATGCCCAGATTATGTGCCTTATTACTGGATAAGTAGTTGTCGGACTGTAAATCGGACAATTATGAAATTGACCATCAATACGACCGATTGGTGTAGGTAAGAGTGAATGAAGGAATGAATGAATGAATAAATAAATGAATTAATTAATTAATGAATAAGTAAATAAATAAATTAGTAAAATAAATAAATAAGTAAGTAAATAAATAAATGAATAAATAAACAAGTAAACAAATAAATAAGTGATTAAATAAATAAGTAATTAAATAAATAAATAAGTAATTAAATAAGTAAATAAATAAATATTTATAGCATGTAAATCAATGGAAACATCTGACCTTTTTTTCGCTTTTCTTTAAGGCATCCCCGATTTCATCATGGTACCTAGTTCGCCGTGGTATTCCCCTACCAACACTACCATCCACATTCGCTTCGTATATCTCTTTCGTAAGTCTTCTTTCATTCATCCTCTCCACATGTCCAAATCATCTCAGCATACCTTATTCGATCTTTATCACTACGTCTTCTTTTACTCTGCCTAGCTCCCTAAGTATACTATTCCTGATTCTATCTTCCAAAGTCGCCCCACTATACTTATCAATGATTTCATTTCCACTGCATTAATTCTACTTTCATTCTTCTTCTGCCATATCAATCAATCAATCAAAATATTTAATTTCATAGGATAAAATTATCACTTCAAAACGTTAATATTACATTATAGTTTAAATTTACTGCTTATTCACAAAGCCGACTCCCCAGAGAAGAACGAGCAAGAAACTCTAGGGTTGCTCTTTTAAACAGATTATAGGTTGCGATTTGATAATTATATGAATAATAAGACAGCTATGTCCATGCTTGCTTATCATTCAAGTAGTCAGTGATTTTATAATAGCCTTTTGTTACTAATTTCTGTTTTATGATTGCTTTAAATTTATTTAAAGGCATATTTTGAATGTCTACTGGAACCTTATTATAAAAGCGTATACATTGCCCTTTGAAGGATTTACTAACTTTGTGAAGTCGGCTAACATAAATAGATAACTGGTTCTTATTCCTTGTATTAACATTGTGCCTATCACTATTTTTAGCGAATAAGGTTATATTTTTTTTTTGCATATAACAAATTCTCATAAATGTATTGAGATGCCATTGTTAAATTATTAATTTCCTTAAACTTATCTCTAAGAGACACTCTAGGTCCTAATTTATAAATGGCACGAATAGCACGCTTCTGCAGAACAAAAATCATATGTATGTCAGCAGCGTTTCCCCACAACAATATGCTATATGACATTACCCATATTCATTATACCCAGCATTCACTCCCGTAATAATTTTATATTTACCTATGAAAATAAATCATTATTTATTCATGGATTGGTTTGACATGTTTATGTATCTACATATTTGTATCATACATACATTTCAGTTCGCTTATATTAAACAGACATGTACCTATATTGTCTAGGACAAGCATATTCAAAGGCGGCTAGGAATTTAATTTAACAAGGCCAGTGCAAGCTGAATTCCTGATTAGATCGTTAAATTAATATAGTCTGTGGACCGTTAGACATAAGCGAAGGGCTATCAATTCAAAACAATCATGTTTAAATATTGCTGGCTGTAAACAAAACCTACTTCATGGTACCTACGCTTTGGCCAGCCGGGCTATTTGGCGAGAATTCAGCGAGTGGTGTTGCATTTTTGTTTTAATTTCTTGAAGTTTGTGCATTCTGAGTTATGAAGTTTAATAACGGCAGAATATTGTACGGCAAAAGTCAGTGATGGTGTACATGTGAAGTGTAAATTAAAGTTCGTAACGAAGCTTTCGAGTTCCTACAAGAAACCGTCAAAATCTTCCTTCATTTTGCCATTTTACTAAAGAATGAGTTGAACGTGACTTGACTAAAACTGAGACTGACTTGACTAAACTGAAGAAATAATAGAAGCTGTATGGGCTTTGTTCCCTTTGCCGTCTCCGAGAGGAGCGAATAAAACAAAAAAAGAAGGCTTTTTGGCGGGATCTCGGCGAGTGAAGTTGCATTTTTCTTTATAATTCTTATAATTTGTGCGTTCTAACTTTTGAAGCTTAATAATGGCAGAATATTGTGCAGCAAAAGTAAGATAGGTGTACAAGGTGTAGGGAAGTGTAAATTAAAGTGCGTAACGAAGCTTTCGGGTTCCCACAAGAAGCCGCCAAAATCTTTTGTAAAGCATTCTGCCACTTTACTGAAGAATGACCTGACCGCGAGTGACTAGACTCTGTATACGCCAAGTATACGACGAATTACTTGGTTTGACTGAGACTGACTTATAAACTATAGAAATAAGAGAAATAATGCCAATACAGCCATGTGGCTGTATTGGCATAGGTCCCTTTGCCTTCTCCGAGAGGAGTGAATAAAACGAATAAAAAAAAACGTACCATGGGTTTCCACGTGTCTACTCGGTAAGTAGTGTTGACCAATTTGCAATAACATTACAAAACTTCCAATGTATACAATATTCTTTCTGTAACTGTATTTTCTTTTCTGTTGTGCAATAAAGTGTCTTTGTATTGTATTGTATTAAAGTATAATTACATTATATATTAAAGTCAATCGCCTTCGTGACTATATGTAAACAACATAATGTATAAAAAATTAAGGTGCAGTTCGTTTCCCAGCGCGGGTACGTGTCTGGTACTCGGTTTGGGTAGAAGGGCATTTTTAAATGGCCACCGTAAGCTAACCTACCACTATCTTATCTAAATCTGCCGCTAATATTGTTTTCCGGCTGTTAGAGATAAGACAGCCAGACCCCAAATAATTGGGACTTGCAGCTTCGGCCTCATCTTCACTTAACATCAGGTGTGACTGAGGTCAAGTACTAACATAGTAAAATATATAATTTAGACACATTCATGTTTGCCTAAGTTTTTCAGTTGCAAGGCAGCAGTGATAGTCTACTTTAAATCCAGACATATTGCAAACTGACTGGCAAGTGGCGCGAATCATTCAGAAATGCATTTATTTGGGAATTACATAGAGCTGTTAATACCACTCTACTTTTATGTGAATGTGTAATAAAAGAGCATGCAGTACGTTTGATAAAAAGTTTTTGTATCCACTCGTGACACCTGTAACTTCAAACTTGTGGCTACCTGACAGCCAGTGTTCTCAATACGCTCTTACAGGATATCGACTTGGCCTTACTAGTCCCCACTGTTGGGAGACAGTCTCCTCTGTCTGGGAAAAGCAATAGGCCACAAGTCGCCACACGGGCCCTTTACGGATTGTTGGGATTTGTGTCCGACTCCACCTGAATAGGCCACATGGCTTTACGATAGCCTTCAATTAGAATTACCTCAACAGTTTAATGTGCCTTCTGGAGTAAAGAAAATGCCCAGCCCATCTAAGGACTCATCGCGCCAAACGTTGTTTAACTTCGCAAATCAAAAACTACGAACAAGTAGGTACAAAAGGTTCAATATAAATAGGGGCCCTCGTAGAGTCAAACTACGAACTTCAATTATTTATTTCAATGTAAGATACATGATATCACTTGTTGAATGTCAATTTAAATCTACTGGAAAGTTAATATGTCCAAGCTACTACCGCTCCAGGGAAATTATCTGTAGTAAACGGGTAAAAGAAGCGGCGCACGAAACCCAGCAGCGCACCGAACCTTGTTGCCCTTTTTTTTTAATAAAAATATTTTTTTTTATGGAAAACGAGTTGGTACTTGACCTCAATCACACCGGATGTTAAGTTAAGATGAGGTCGAAGGTGGAAGCGTACTGACCCGGAAACCCCAACACATTTGGAGGACTGGATATCTTATCTCTGACAACCGGAACACAACAATGCAATTAACGTTGCTGCTTGGCGGCAGATTTAGATAAGATGGTGGTAGCTAACCAGGCGGACATTTAAAATGCACTACCACCAACCAAACCGAGTACTTAAACATGTACCCTGCTGGGGATCGAACCCGCGACCTCCGATTCGTAAACCCAATGTTGTTTACATTGCGTCACGATGGCGGGTGTAATACAACTATTACAATTTTATAATTTTGGGGCGTCCCAACTATTTACCGTATAATTGAATAGTAAATGCATTAACTTTCCCACGTGGTTCAAACCAGACTCAAAATCTTTGAGAGACCATCTAAAATTGGGATCAAAATCGATAAAAACATTATAATTTCATAATTTCACAGTACCTAAATAACAGTCGTTCAATTTCTTCAGATACATGGTCCACAAACTTCAAACTTCAAGCATTTATTTCAACGTAAGATACATGATAATTATCATTTGTTGAATGTCAATTTAAATCTACTGGAAATAAAAAAAAGTTTATTGCATTTACCTGTCAGTCAGTATGTCCAAAGAAAAGAAGCGGCGCAAGAAACCCACAGGATCATTGTTGTCCTTTTTTTTTAAATAAAGTATATAACGAATATAATTTTATAATTTTGGAGAGCTGGGCGAAGTACACCAAGCGTGTTTGTCATTCAAGTAGTCACTAATTTTATAATAGCACAAACAGAAAGGGCGTTGTAGCAACTCTATATAAATACCGCATTGTAATAATTTAGGATTAAAAATATGCATCCGCAGGCATGCGTTTTCTTTCAGAGCCCTGTCTACTTGAACCCCTTGGTCTGAACCTAGGGTCACTGGATGTACCTGTATGGGAGAACATATGTTGTGCTAAGCCTTTTTTTTGGTGAGGGAGAAATCCTCATAAGACACTTTCGAGTCGACATCACCCACGCTGGTAACCTATCATACTGTCGAAACTTTCTTGCTCGAATTTCAATTGTTCGAAAACGGTAATAAGAAATTTCAATTGCCAGAGTGACTATTTTATCTAACTTTTATATATGTTTCACATACTAGTAAAACGGTTAACCGATTATCAGAACTACTTTTTGATGTTTGACAGATGTTTTACTTACCATAATTTAAATTACTAGAATTACTTTATGTCGAAGTTACTTTTTCTAGACAACCCCCTATCCGTAGCGAGCGAGCAATATGGGTCGGAGCACCCCGATACTGTTGGTTAGGTTCGGAAGGTTAAGACGCCTTAACCTTCAATGTTAGGTTGTGTTTTTATAATACTGTTAATAATATTCTGAAAACCCAAACGTCTGACAATAGATGCTTCGGCTAAATTTAAAAAAATGACATTTGAATACATTCGAACTTCTGTAAAATGCATTTTCGGTGAAATGAAACATATAGAAAACAAACATATGGGAAACATATTCGAACAATTCAAATTCGAAAAAAAAAAATTCGCATTCGTGATAGGTGACCCCCCACAGCTACAAAATCGAAAGGTCATATCCACCCGAAGGTAGAGCCGGACTCGTACCGGCTAAAACTCCCCATATTAGCCACATCTTTCACGGCAGCTGTCTGGAATTTGGGTGCATTACTTCAGACAGCTGTCAGGTACAGGGGTATCCTTTTTTTTTTTTTTTATATGAGAGGGCGGCAAACGAGCATGCGGGTCACTTGATGGAAAGCAATCACCGCCGCCCATGGACACCCGCAACACCAAAAGGGTCACAGATGCGTTGCCGGCCTTTGAGGAAGGTGTAGGCTCGTTTCTTGAAGGTTCCAATGTCGTACTCGTTCGGGAATACCGCTGCCGGAAGTCCGTTCCACAGGGTGGTTGTACGTGGTAAGAAGTGGTGGGAAGAAGACTTATCACACTAGTTTCATTTCCCAAAAGAATTTTTAGCAAATTTATATTTCGCATTTTAATCACAAGATGGGGTTTCCGGGCCAGTCAGTACGCTTCCACGTTCGGCGTCATTGTCACTTAATATCAGGTGTGATTGAGGCCAAGTTGTGTGTAAAACGTATTTGGAAAATATCATTAAAAAATCCATATTGTCACTTCTAGTATTTTATATGTTACCCCTTCCCCTTCCCTTGCCTACCCCCCATTCGTTTCAATGTTTGTGGAAGCCCACTTTCCTCTATTCATACTATTTCAATATCTGTGCGCTTTTTTCTTCGTGAATGCAAACAGTCAATTGGCTTATAAAATAAATACGCGTGGATCGAAATCTTATGTATTTACCCGACTGGCCAAGGAAGGAGGGTAATATTGTATATTTAGTATTCAGCATTTAAAAAGAATTTATCAAATGAGGGCGCCACTGGACGAGTCGTCATCATCACTCAGCCCGTAAACATCACACTGCAGGGATATAAATAAATAAATAAATATTTCGGACACTTACACCAATCATCTAGTCCCAAACTAAGCAAAGCTTGTACTATGGATACTAGATAACGGACAAACATACATAAATATTTGTATAAACATCCATGACTCGGGAATAAATGTTCATATTCATCACACAAACATTTACCCGTCGCGGGATTCGAACCCGCAACGGTTGGTTTCGCTGACAGGGTCGCTATCCACTACACCAATCGGTGTCAGGCCTTCCCTCGTATAAATCAGGAAGTTTAGAATTTTATTTCTCAGGCATGCAGGTTTCCTCACGATGTTTTCCTTCACCGTTTAAGAGCAGTCGGATAAATGGACATAAGTAATTAAATTAAATTTTAAAACTCATTGGTACATGACCTGAGGGCGGAGTGTGAGTTTTGTCTCGTTTTTAAAAAAGTATCTATGAAAAAAATCGTTTTGCAAACTATCCGCTAGATGCGCTGCACATTTCTTCATACAAATCGTCACGTAAACGTAAACACGTAACGTAAAGTTAAGTCGAAACAATCCTCACACTCCGCCCTCTGCCCGGGAATCGAACCCGGATTTCCCAAATTGGGAGACCGCGTCTTAACCGCTTAGCCACCGACGCTCGTTGGCTGGACCGAATAAACCCTCTTAAACAGTCTAACGTTAACTATATTCGAGAACACCAACGTAGATACTTGTATATAAAGTATTCCCACACGTATCGAAGCGGACACATTAATTAATTCAAATAAATCTCTTAATGAAAATTACGGTAAATTGAATATAGGAAAAAAAAATTATTAATCTCTGTAGATGGACAGTTAACAAATGACGAAACAAGCCAATGAACTGGAGTTTAAAAAAAAGTTAATCCGAACAGCTGATCCCGTCTAGCTTAATCGTGTGCGGCCACGAGAAAAGCGTTTTTGTTTAGCGGATTTTATACAAATACAAATGATTTATATTATGATAAATACAAATAGGGTATATTATAGCCACTTTTAGCAGCATGCAAATATCTATAAATGTTAAAACTTATTTTTTTGGATACTAAATTCATTTACATAATTCCTGTTGATAACATTAATTACTGTTAAATTCATAATATCAAATACATTACATAATTCAAGTCAGTTACATTCATTAGTATTAAATACATTAGATAATTTAAGTTGGTTTGTGTACCTTATACAACGTACTTAAGTTAGCTCTTAAAAATAGATAATACTGCTATTAATCACTAATTATACAGCGACATTTTATTTTTAATTTATTGATTCACCAACAGATCTTACACTATTACAGGGACAGCTGCGCAGTTAATACAGTATGTAGAATACAATGAATACACTTTATCGGAATCTCTACTGGAAACTACACACTGGAAAAAAATCTTTAGTCCCAAGCTAAGCAAAGCTTGTACTATGGATACTAGATAAGATAACGGATAAACATATATAAATATTTATATAAACATCCATGATTCATGACATCATCTATGAAACATCATTCACTCTTCTTTCGAGGTTCAGCTCACACTTTCCATCCATTGTAAATAATGAAAATGAAAATGAAAAAATGTTTATTTTCATTTTCATTGTAAATAATGAAACCAAATACACAAAATAACACACTTCTTCCACTTTCTCTCCATCTGTCAAAATACTGCAATAAAATTTTAAATAAAAAATGAGTATTTCGTCATGAGGATCTACAGGAAGGTTACGTGTTCGTACCGGTTGGGGTCGAGACGATGGGGCCCTGGGGCCCTGAGACAAAACGCCTGGTCCAAGACCTGTCGGCGCGTCTCATCAAGGCTTCTGGTGACCGCAGAGCGGACGGATTCCTAGCTCAGAGAATAAGTCTCGCTATTCAGCGCGGGAACGCCGCTTGCCTGTTGGGCACTATGCCGCCTCGAGGAGATGCGCTAGACACAATTTTTTACCTACAGCTGTTTGTGTTTGTAAATGTTTGTCAAAATATAAATAAATAAGCAACAACTTATGTTATTAATGTCATTTCAATTACCAATAGTTATAATTTCTATGAAGCTACATATGTTGCAAGTTGTAACCGAATCTATGACCCGTTTATTAAGATGACCTTAAGTTGACTATTGAAAATAAGTTGGATATTAAAACAGTATCAAAAAAATATTATATTGAGACTATGACGCGATCTCAATCTCGAGATTTATTAATAACGGCCCTATTATCTCTGTCTGTACGGTCGATGCGCTCCGCTAACTTAGCGGCCCCTCTTCCAGAACACGTTACAAACTTGTCAGGTGCGTTATCTGAGCTCGTAGTACAGTTATGTTGATATTTACACATCCAACTGTGAATTGGTTGCAGCTAGGAACTACTATTGCACTATAATCGGAAAATTCCAACGCGTTTTGTGAAACGTTACATGATGATACATAACGAAATGTTCAATCAATAAATACTTTTTCCCGTCTACGCCATTTTTGTGTTCACACAACTACACAATTTTTAAATAACAAAGAAAAATACATACAAATAAAAGTAAAGAATAGAAAATACAAAGAGAGATATTATTATATATTATATATGTCAAAAAAATATAGCATCATTTAGGAAAAATAGTGATAAACATGATGTCAATACAAGAAATAAAGATAAACTTGTCATTCAAAGGGTTATGTATATACGCTTTTTCAATAAAGTTCCTGTTGATATACAAAATCTTCCTTTCAATAAATTTAAAGATATTTAAAGAGATAAAGAGATTTAAAGATAAAACAGAAACTTATTAAGAAAGCATATTATAAAATATCAGATTATTTAGATGATAAACAATCATGGACATAACCAGGCTATTTCACAATTAATAATGAAATATTATAATATAAAATAATAATTAATAATTTTGTAATATAAAAACCTTTTTTTTTTTAAAGAGCGACCTCTCGAGTTTCTTTCTTGTTCTTCTCAGGGGAAAATTGCCTTTTGAACAAGCAGTAGCTTTAAAAATGTAAAATCTGACTATTTTAAGTGTACCCTGTGTACCTACAAAATAAAGCATTTTTGGTATTTGATTTTGATTTGATTTAAATATGGTGTATTTTACTATCTTATAAATACTACGTCCTTCAACTATAATGGTCTGTTATTACCGCCTTTAAATCCTGGTTTTAAAAATTGTGACATGGCAACCCTATGAATAAGAATTGTGACTTCATTGTTATCGTAGCTTGCGGCATGTTTTCATCATCTGAACGATCCATGTTTAAATAAAAAGTGAGATTTAAAACTCAAACCAGACTACGAACATGCTTCACAATACCATTTCAATTCCTTATCAGAATTTCCACTGCATTGATTCTATTCTCAGGCATCTTCTTCCATACTCAGACTTCAATATAGAAAGGTAGGCTTAGCGTATGCTACAAATAGGGCCGCATTCAGGCTTATCTTATGAGGAAACATGTAAATGGAAATTGTCTTTATTTTCATATTTCTTTTATGCACGACGGGTTTGAACTTGACCTCAATCACACCTGATGTTAAGTGAAGATGAGGTCGAAGGTGGAAGCGTACTGACCCGAAAAACCTAACACATTTGGGGGACTGGCTATCTTATCTCTTGGGTCGGTAAACAACATTAGGTTTACGATTCGGAGGTCGTGGGTTCGCTCCCCAGCGGCGTACATGCTTAAGTACTCGGTTTGGTTTATGGTAGGGCATTTTAAATGTCCGCCTAGCTAGCTACCACCATCTTATGTAAGTCTGCCGCCAAGCAGCAATGTTAATATCATTGATGTGTTCCGGTTGTCAGAGATAAGATAGCCAAATGTGTTGGGGTTTCCGGGTCAGTAAGCTTCCACCTTCGACCTCAGCTACACTTAACATCAGGTGTGATTGAAAAAAAAATGCTACAGCCTATGCTGAGATGGAGTCCATCTTTGAGATCACACTCAAATGCACTCACCGCATTTCAAAATCTCCCTATTTCTGTATATTGTAGTAATTTTCTTGTTTTTTATTAATATTGTTGTTGCTATAATGTGGTTTCAAATAAATATAATAATGTTGGCAGCACCATCGTCGCTCTCTGTTACACGATATCGTTCGGTAGTAGATCAACGAATGCAAAGAATCGACTCTACGGAAAACGACGATGATACTCGAGTCAACAGTATAAAGGGCTGCGACCGTTGGAAAATGTCTTATTCATTTTTGTAATTTCTGCGAATATATAAAGTATTTAAATTAGTAACTTATGGCATTTTATTAATTGCTAACAATAATATATATGAAATCTATTCTCGTAGTTTGTATCTGCACAAACTAACATAGGTATCATATACTTAGACAAATATACCTACTTAAACATAACATCTATAAAATAGCCTCCGTGGTTCAATGTGAATAACATACGGTGTACGAATCGAAGGTCGCGGGTTCGATACCCAGCGGACTTGTTTAGTACTCGGTTTGGTTGGTGGTAGGGCACTTTAAATGTCCTGGCTACCTTTTTTTTTGTGCACAACGGGTTGGTACTTGATCTCAATCACACCTGATGTTAAGTGAAGATGAGATCGAAGGTGGAAACGTACTAACCCGGAAACCCCAACACATTTGGAGCACTGGCTATCTTATCTCTGACAACCGGAACACAACAATGCTATTAACATTGCTGCTTGGCGGCAAAATTAGATTTAAAATGCTCTACCACCAACCAAGCCGAGTACTAAACATGTCCGCTGGGGATCGAACCCGCGACTTTCGATTCGTAAACCGTATGTTGTTTTCATTGAAATAAAGATATTTTATAATATGTCAATAAAGATATTTATTAGTTTCCGGGTCAATACGCTTCCGCCTTTGGCCTCATCTTCACTTAACATCAAGTGTGGTTGAGGTCAGAGGACAAAACTGTAGGTATTATAACTTTTTTAACGCTTTAATTATGCCAATGTAAGCCGTACGTTTGTCAAATCAAATACTTCTCGAAGCCCACCGGCGCACGCGCATGTTCTTGCCCAACATTTCGTAGCTGTTTCTAACCAAATAACAACATGAGATCGACGCCCTATAGTCATGTTTGCTCGGTCGGTAGTAAAGCAAACCTCTGGCCATGTTTGCCGGGTGCTTGAGAATTCGTTGCCTTTTTGCCATTACGCAATAGCAAAGAAATTTTAGTTTTTTCCTTGAAGACATATACTAGGGCTAGATATATATAGATTTAGGGCTCCGCACCCGCAAGTAACTATTATTATTAATTAATTTAATTGTGTTTTATAAATTTGTTGTTTCATGTACATACTTAATTTAAGATATTTATTATTTGAAATATGAGTTCTAAGAAATATATATTAAACACGCATAGTGCTAACAAAAATAAAAAAAATTAACTATTATTGTAAATTATTTTGCGCAATAAAGAGTAAGTATTTGTATTGTAAAACCGACTGGATCCCCTGGCGTTGCGAAGAGACGTCGCGTCCCTCTGCATTCTCTATCGCATATTTCATGGGGAGTGTTCTGAAGAACTGTTCGAGCTAATACCTGCTGCTCAATTTAACCGATACACTTCTCGGAGAAAATTAAATTTCCATCCACATCACCTGGATGAGTGGAAGTCTACCACTGTACGTTTCTCAAGAAACTTCTTACCCACGTACGACCACCCTGTGGAACGGACTTCCGGCAGCGGTATTCCCGAACGAGTACGACATTGGAACCTTCAAGAAACGAGCCTACACCTTCCTCAAAGGCCGGCAACGCATCTGTGACCCTTTTGGTGTTGCGGGTGTCCATGGGCGGCGGTGATTACTTTCCATCAGGTGACCCGCATGCTCGCTTGCCGCTCTCCCATATAAAAAAAAAATAATAATAATAAAGAAAATAAAATATCCTTGGACATATACAGACAGCGCCATCTAGTTCCACACTAAGCAACTAGACTTGTGTTGTGGTTACCAGATGGTTGATACACTACACAAATACATTTTTTTTTTGTAAATAAATACATATATAAATGAAAAACATCCATAACTCGGGTTACACATGTCCGTATTCATCATACAAACATAAGCCCCTAGCGGGATTCGAACCCGCGACCTTTTGGTATAGCAGCAGAGTTTCTAACCACTACACCAAACATTGTATTGTGTGTAAATGTAGAAAACCCCCGATAACATTGATTGAACAAATGATTTTATTGCCCAGGTAGACCTAGATTAAGCGGCTTAACCGATTTCCAGCAAACGTACCTAAGAAAGTACCTCCGGGTTTAAGCTTCCGTCCACGGCCGACAATCGGTGACCGATTTTTTGTAGGAGAAAAATGGAACGTACTGATAGCAATGCACGCAATAGCCCACGTCCTACAAAAAATCGGTCACAATATCGGTGATAAAAGTATTGAGGAAATAATCGGCCGATTATCGATCCAACAAAAAGTCGGTCGTGGCGGAAACACTTAGTCTTAAGAAATATAATTATACCGGATCTTTACTGTAAGGAAAAAATTGGGCAAATTGGGTAAGTGAAATAGAAGGTATTGCTAAGTAGTTTAATGTTTTCTTCCAAAACCATAATCGAATAAAGCGTTTTGTCATTTGACTTTGTGTGGTTTATTTTATTTATTTTTTATTTTATTTTATTTTATTCGGAACACCAACAGCAGAAATAAAAAGGTTGGGTACATAGAATATTATTGTATATACTGTAATATATATTTATGTGTATTTTATTATTGTACTTATTTATATGGTTTGTTTATTTTAGTAAGTGTTTATCTTTGTATGTATTCCACTATACCTATGTATTTTCTATGTATCGTCTATGTACCTACTGATATTTAAGTTATTCAGCTTTTACTTTGCACTATCCAACTACTTATTAAAAAAGCTTCTTTAACTGAGGTTGTCTGGAAGAAATCGCTATCAACGATAAGACCGCCTTTGTACACTTCATCATCTATGTTAAATGTTCTTTGTATTTTGTTTTTGTGTGCAATAAAGAATTTAATAATAATAATAATAGAATATTTCAACAAAGCCATTAAAAGGTATTCGCAGATACATTCTGATTAGACTTATCAACCATAAAAAGAAGAAATAAACTCTCCGGGATGGGGTCCCTAGGAGTGTGCCGTGCTCAAGGTGGGGCCAAAGAATTTAGTTGTGAATATTTGTTTTACCGCTGAGGGTGTTGTGTTGAATAGGTCCAAGGTTTGTAGCCTATTCCATATAATTACATCATTAAATGAAATAATTTAGAAACTTGGACATAATATGGATTCCAAATAAATTTCGCATGATAGAAATCCTACGAATCCCGCCCGTCGCATATCAATCTCTGATGGTTTTGAAAAAAAAAATTAAACTACCTATGCCAATAACTTCTATTTCAATCAATCAATCAATCAAATACGCTTTATTGTTTAAATAAAGAAGGTACATTTAAATATCTTATACTTCACTTACCCTAACATGCTCTATTTTATAAATATACAGGGTGAATTTGAATTCGTATAATTCACATTAACTGGTGACGTCACTCTTGATTACGAACCACTTTCCCCAAGCAACCATAGCAGAATTCGTTCAAAAAAATTCTGATAGCCCATACAAACACATGATTTTTACGCTTTCACCATCGCCCTCATCTTCACTTAACATCAGGTGTGATTGAGGTCAAGTGGTAAACCCGTTGTGCATAACTTCGAAAAACTGTGAGAGTTTTCTGGGGTGCTTCGATGATTATCATAGTCTTTCGAGGGTGCTTAGTGTTTACGATTATAAGCACAGAGCCCTCATAAATTTTCTGTGCCCTAACAGGGCGACTAAGTTATAAGCACCATTATAAGACAAATTGGACAAGCACAATAAGACACCTTGTATACACTAACCCTGTCATTCATAAAAATTTACAAACAATAAGCCTGTTTTAGTTTTAATATATTATGTTTTGTCACTTTCTTTCATTACAATATTTCCTTATGAACGACAGAGACAAAGCATACTTTAAGTAAAACAGGCTAATAAAGCATTTGTAGATTTTTATGAATAAGGCGGTTAGTTTTGCAAATAAATAATTGAATTGAATTTGATGGAAATCAGTTAAGCCGTTTCGAAGTTATTTTGCTTTTAAAACTATCTTTTGTTGGAGGTCTATTGCACAATATCATCATTGGTTCGTTATGTTGTCAGGTGTTTTTCAATTTCGAGTTAGGTAATTAAATTATATTGAATTAAAACAATCGACTTTATATAGATATTTTATTGAAAATCTATTCCTGTCTAACCATAGAATGAAATCTCTTTCGATTACTAAAATTGATCAAAAATCAAAATCAAAATCAAAAATGTTTTTATTTCGTAAGTTATAAGAATAACATTTGAAATCGTCATGACATACAGTTATCGCTCATTCACTAGGCAGTCTCCCCAGAGAAGAACGAGCAAGAAACTCCGGGGTTGCCTTTATAAATAAGTCAATACAAATACAATTTGAGATACCTAATTATAAAATTTATGATTCGACAAAGAAAATAAGAATAAAATATACTGGATAATGGCGAGCGGTTCATGTCCACGCATTCTTATCATCCAGATAGTCAGAAATTTTATAATAGCCTTTGGCACATAGTTTCCGTTTAATGGTTGTTTTAAATTTATTTAAAGGCAAATTTTGATCCAACGCCTTTAGGTATTTTGAAGAAAATATTCCGATTTTTTTTTCTGAATATTTTTTTTTTTTGATCTGGCAACCCTAGATAACTCTGATTACAACAGCGTCAACTCATTCACGCCAACAGCGATTACCGATTGGAGTAGTGGGTAGTGAGTTTGTCTTCAGAAACAACGGTTGCAGGTTCGACTCTGGCTATGAGTAAATGTTGACTACTAGCATTTATCTAGGATTATAAAGGTTGTAAATTTAGTACTTTTAAACCTGAAACCACATATATAATGTTACGCTTGTTTCCCGTAGGGGTAAGCAGAGACCACAGACTTCCACTTGCTACGATCCTGACACACCTCTTTTGCTTCATTCACTCTCATAAGGTTGTTCATACATGCTCGTCAGTTTAGGCATAGAGGAATAACACTACGTTTAGGGTACTCATGACTTGGCCTTTCTTTAAGACGTCCCCGATTTGATCATGGTACGTTCGCCGTGGTCTTCCCCTACCAACACTACAATCCACATTCGCTTCGTATATCTCTTTCGTAAGTCTTCTTTCATTCATCCTCTCCACATGTCCAAACCATCTGAGTATAGGTACCTTTTTCAATCTTTGTCACTACGTCTTCATTCACACTGCTTAACTCCCAAATTACACTATTCCTGATTCTATCTTTCAAAGTCACCCCATACATATTTCTCAATGATCTCATGTCCACTGCATTAATTCTACTTTCATCCTTCTTTTGCCATACCCAGCATTCACTCCCGTAAATCAGTGTTGGTACCAGCACCCTGCCATGTACAGCCATGACGAGCTTTTTCAGACACATTCTGGCTCCTCATAAAGGCATGCAGTGCTCCATTCACCTGATTCACATTCACTCTTCTTTCGATGTCCTTGACAATACAAATACACTTTATCGCACAATAGATAAGAAAATACATCAATGATCAATGATGATGACAAAATTAATCATGGTACGTTCGCCGTGGTCTTCCCCTACCAACACTACTATCCACATTCACTTCGTATATCTCTTTCGTGAGTAATCTTGACTTGGCCTTTTTAAAAGGCGTCCCTTACCCCTACCTGAAACCGCGTATAATATTATTTTAGAAATTGTATGTTTTCGGAAGTTTTATTATTTAGATAAGATGATGGTAGCTAGCCAGGCGGACATTTAAAATTCCCTACCACCAACCGAACCGAGTATTAAACATGTACCCCTCTGGGGATCGAACCCGCGACGGAGGCGGTTAGTAGTAGGGTTTTAACCAATGTATTTATCATTGGCATCACAATATATTTAAGAAAACTTAATGTACGTCCGAACAAATAGTGAAATACCTACATAGATAATATAAATACAAGATTTAGAAATAAACTTGCTGTTCATTTTTTTTTATGATTGACTGGATTCGCGTTTGACCACAATCTCACCTGATGGAAAGTGACGATGTGGTCGAAGATGAAGCACGCGGTCCCAGTAAATGCCTATTCACTCTACTCTTGAAGATCCCAAGGTTGTAGGATTCAGGAAAGACTGACGCCGGAAGGGAGTTCCATGCCTTGGCTGTTCGGATGATGAATGAAGAATCGAACTTCTTAGTGCGAATGTTCGGTATATTAACTATATACGGGTGGAATCCCTCCCCACGCCTAGTGGTCCGAAGATGGAAGGGCAACGGTGGAATAAGATTATGTAATTCCAACGCACATCTTTCATATAATTCGCTTACACAAAGTCACTAAGTCATTCAAGGGACAATGTATACGCTTTTAGAGTTTCCGGTAGACATTCAAAATTTTCCTTTAAATAAATTTAAAGCAATAGTCTATTATAAAATTTCTATCTACATGATAAGAATGCATGGACATGAACCGCTCGGCGATATCCAGTCTGTTATTTTCTTCGTCGAATCATAAATTGTAAAAATACTTATTTAAAAAGAACAACCACTGAGTTTCTTGCTCGTTCTTCTCTGTCTTGTGAATGAGCGATAATTGTGTCATGAGGTTTACAAATGTTACTTTTATTACTAACGAAATTAAAGTTTTTTGAATTAGAATTCCCTATAGTCTACTTTTTTTGGTTTATTTATCCATAGAACATTATTTGAACAATATTCAATATAAGACGCCTACAAAAACCTGTAAAGGTTTGTGTGTAGTGCAAATGAGGTCACTGACCTGCCGCGTTATTAATTATTACAATAAAGGTATGTAACGTAACTTAAATATCTAGGATACATAAAATAATGTGCAATGTTATAATTCCCAGCTGATCTTTCGTGGGGTTTTTGACATTTTCAATTTATAGTTGAAGAACTCTGTTAGTAATTGAACATGATTTAAAGTTAGGATTGTTTTACATACTTACCTAAATAATTTATTTACTCAAATATATATACAATAAATTATATATTTACTTTGCTCAGCAGCTGAGCTTATGCATTCAACGGGGCTATAGCGCTAGCGTACTAGGTACTATGCCTCGCGGAAGCGAGTTGGACGGCGTATTTTTTCTATAAGATATAGGTATTTTTAATTAAGTTTTATAAATTTGTTGTTTCATATACATACTTAATTAAACAAATATACATTTACAAATAAAAAAATGGTCCCAGATCTTGCTGAACCGGAAGGGTGCGTAAGAGGCTAAGTGTGTCTTTGAACATACATACTTACACTCTGAGCGAAATAGAAGCCAGCCTGTTAATATTTAATTTCATTTATAAATATTGCTGTACCGGGAACCGAACGAGCTTATTCATCTCAAACAGTCGGATATTAGGGACATTGCACCCATAAACTGCCACCCATCAATGCCTTTCACAACGACGGGTAATGACATTAAACATTAAATTTATTGACGCATATTATTTTTAATACCTGCTTATTATTTGACTATTACATTAAAAAAGCTTTGTACTAAAGATTTTTTTATTAAGGTCGCGACTATAGTAAATAAATGAGCGCGACATGACTGACTATACCCATTTATAAGATAAATAACAACATTTATTAAGTATGTACATGAAACAAGGAATTTATAAAACACAATTAAAAATACCTATATCTTATAGAAAAAATACGCCGTCCAACTCGCTTGCGTGAGGCATAGTACCTAGTAGCTCAGCTGCTGAGCAAAGTAGGCACCAGCTCTCACATCTTCAGAGGCGTGGACCAGTCTAACGGATAAATCCTTTATAAATTGTTTCGTGTCAGAAGACCACGGGCCCAATGTCTCCACTGCAAGCGCCGCAAACTCGTGGTTTATAGAGATTGACGCATATTTACGGCGCTGTTACTTAGAGCTTGTTCAGCCGCGGGTCCAGCTCTTTGCGCAGTTCCTTGTATATGGGACGGTGCCAAAGTATCTGCATAAGTTGCGTCCCATACCAAGGTGCGCCCCAAGCACCAGGGTACCAAGGTGGCTCCATCAGGTCTTTATAATTAAATTATAACGGTTGTCTCTTAAAATAAACTTTATTTTATTTGTATTTATATTTTAAAAAATTGTAACTAAGTTATTCTTATTCTACATGAAAGACAAAACATTATGCACTTTTATGTCTGTTCATACTTAAGCTCCACTGAGAACCGACGTTGTAATCATTTTTTTTATACCCAACGGTTTGGTGCTTGACCTCAATCAACCTGATGTTAAGTGAAGATGAGGTCGATGGTGGAAGCGTACTGACCCGGAAACCCCAACACATTTGGTGGACTGGCTAAGTTTAAGAGTTATTCAATATTTTAAGTGACTATTCTGGCGTCACGTGTTCCTGGAATCCTCATTCTCATATACAGAGACTGCTTTACCTAAGATTATAATTTATATTCCAAAAACCTGTACATAAATAGTGCCAACAATACAAGTCTCATAGGTAGTTTATTAAAAAATAAGTAGCAAAAGATATTTGTGCCTAACATTGATAATATTTGTTTCTTTGGATTACTTTGTAAACGCTTTATTGTGCTTTGTACCTATATTGTGTTGTGCTTTTGAGTTGATGCTGTTATTCTTATATATATATGTATATATAGGAATAGCAACATTAGCTTAAAGGTTGATTAACAATGTGTATCACTCTCCAAAAATGAATTACCTACATTGATTTGATGTGGATAACGATGTTGGCTATGCTATTACTTAAGTATATATGTTGTACTGTCAGTAGTTTATATATATAGTATAGCTGTTTGTTTTCCTAAATAAACAGAAAAAAAAAGTAGTTCTTCAAAAACAACGAATTTATTTAGATGTCTTTGTGAAAAAGGACAACGCGGCAGCGCAGCAAGTTTTTTAACGTTTATTTAGCTTGTAGCGAATAAATTGTGTTTTTTTTCTTTATTCCGCTATCTCTTGTACACTGCGGGCGCACCCTTACTCTCCACCGGTCACTGCCAAGGCCTACTATATAAACGCGTTCGTTACGCAACTTCTCGATTTTCGCCGACACCTCCGCCGACACCTCACGTATGTATTTCTTTTATTTTTCACGTTATTAATGATCGTGATTTATGTTTTAGGATTGTTTATAGTGAAGTGTGTTGGGAAACTAAATTCAATTAAATAACTTTAATCATTAAATCGCCAAATGTTTGTAAATAAACCAACTTGCGGTTCCACAAGCTCCATAATCAATCTCCGATGCATCATCAGATCTTAACCAAATCTATATGGAATAAATGAACAATCATCAGAATCGGTTCATAATTGAACAAAATGCATGCTGTTGAATATATAACGTTCCACAATTTGGGAGTCGGTTTTAAAAAAAAAAAGATTTAGGAAAAATTAATTTTCGAACATGCAATCGGGTTGATACGTGCATATCCTAAAACTGAGTTTATATATTAAATAGATTTTTTTTATTTTTTTTATATACTCAAATGATTTGTTTTATTGCACACCTCAAAAGGGCTTAATCCGTTTAGTGGTGGTTGATTGGATGAATTAAGATTTCATTTTAAATACAATACAATCAAAAATATTGCACTGACCTGCACTTGAGGAACCTTATAGCTAATTACAAATAATATCTAAACAGTTTTAATTACGGTTACTTTCGAGAATTTCAAATAATCGATAAAAGTTATTACTTTTTTTATAAACGTGAATTCTAGAAAATAACCCCTGTCTAAGCTATTTAGGTATTATTTAGGCTTCTCGGGTGCAGGTCAAAGCAATTTCTTTGATTTATTCTGTGTTGAATAAGAAATCTTAATTTATCCAAGGAGCGGACACTGGACGGAATATTAAAGCAAGTATGAATTACTAATTCTTCATGTTTTTTTTTATTATTATTATAAACCTATATTTTTTATTATTATTATAAATCGACTACCGATTGGTGTAGTGGATAGTGACCCTATCAGCGAAACCAACGGTTGCGGGTTGGAATCCCGCGACGGGTAAATGTTTGTGTGATGAATATGAACATTTATTCCTGAGTCATGGATATTTATATAAATATTTATGTATGTTTATCCATTATCTAGTATCCATACTACAAGCTTTGCTTAGTTTGGGGTAGTGTTATTCCTCTATGGTTTGGGACTAGATGATTGGTGTACGTGTCCGAAATATTTATTTATTTATTATAATTATTATAAACCGCCTCCGGGGCTCAATGTAAACAACATTGGGTTTACGTTTCCGAGGTCGCAGGTTCGATCCCCAGCGGGGTACTTTTTTTTGGTTTGGTTTGGTTTGGTTGGTTGGTGGTGGCATTTTAAATGTCCGCCTGGCATGCTTAAAAATGTATATAAAAAAAAATGTTACATATTTGACTTCTCCAGAATAAAAAAAAAACGTAAGAAATTCAAAGCTTTTTTCACAAATATCTTAATCGTTTGAGTTGGAACTGGATTCTGTACTTTTGAACCATATTGCACGTATTTTAAAAATACAAAATTGTATGGTAATGGTACCGTAATTTACTCAAAATTATTGTGTCATGAATGAAGAAATTACAAGTACATTCAAAATTATTTGCCAACTTGAAGAAATGGAGGATAAGTAAATGAAATGGAGCTTGACCATAAATATTTTAATAAGGAATAGAATATCGCTCTTAAATAATAATATTAAATGATAATAAGTAAATGAAATGGAGCTTGACCAAAAATATATTAATACGGAAAAGAATATCGGATTTATAATATTAGTTATAATAATTCATACCTTTACACATACACACAGCGCCATCTAGTTCCACACTAAGCAACTAGGCTTGTATTATGGATACCAGAGGGTTGATAAACTACACAAATACATTTTTTTTATATAAATAAATACATAAATAAATGAAACACATCCATAACTCGGGAATTCATCATACAAACATATAACTAGCGGGATTCGAACCCTCGACCTTTTGGTATAGCAGTCAGAATTTTTAACCACTACACCAATCAAAAAAATCAAAATCAAAAATGTTTTTATTTCGTAAGTTATAAGAGTAACATTTGAAATCGTCATGACATACAGTTACCGCTCATTCACTAGGCAGTCTCCCCAGAGAAGAACGAGCAAGAAACTCAGGGGTTGCTCTTTTTAAATAAGCCAATACAAATACATTTTGGAATAATTGTTAAATTTATGATTCGACAAAGAAAAATAAGAATAAAATATATTGGATATTGCCGAGCGGTTCATTTCCACGCATTTTTATCATCCAGATAGTCACAAATTTTATAATAGCGTTTGGCACATAGTTTCCGTTTAATGGTTGTTTTAAAGCTATTTAAAGGCAAATTTTGAATGTCTACCGGAACCTTATTATAAAAGCGTATACAGTGTCCCTTGAATGACTTGGTGGCTTTGTGTAAGCGACTGCTATGGACAGCAAGTTTATTTTTATATCTTGTATATACATTGTGTATTTCACATTTTTTTCTAAACAACTGCAGATTCTTTCTTACGTACATTAAGTTTTCGTAAATATATTGCGATGCCAAACCAAACCTTACCAAACAGGTAAACCAATTTTTTTTTTTTATAAAATATTAATAAATATTTCGGACACTTACACCAATCATCTAGTCCCAAACTAAGCAAAGCTTGTGCTATGGATACTAGATAACGGATAAACATACAAAAATATTTATATAAACATCCAAGACTCGGGAATAAATGTTCGTATTCATCACACAAACATTTACCCCTCGCGGGATTCGAACCCGCAACCGTTGGTTTCGCTGATTGGGTGACTATCCACTACACCAATCGGTCGTCAAGAAGTTAGATTCGTATTTATCTATTATACTATTACACTACATTAACTACAGAGTATTTATTCATTACTAGATTGTCACCCGCGGCTTCGCTTGCGTAGAATAACTTTATATGTTTAATTAGTTTATCACGCGGGAACTACTCATTTTATCTGGAATAAAAATATACTATATTTTAATCGAGAGTATACATGATGAATTTTGAATTCGTGTAATTCCCATTAACGAACGTTTACGAACAACTTCCCCAAGGAACCATAGTCAAATTCGCTCAAGAAAATTTCGATTACCCCATACAAAGTAAACAATTCTGAAACCACCTTTAGTATGGAAATACAACAATTTTCGGTTGGTATCTATACTCTTGATTGCGAACAACTTTCCACTGGGAACTATAACTGAATTCAGCTGAAATATGTGACTTTCATACTTAAGGTGTATGTACTTATTAGTATGTAGTTATATTTATATTCAGTTAGGTTTTTTTACCTATCATATTTATTAATTTCTTTAGATTTCCATTCAAAATCAAAAAATGCTTTGTAGGTACACTTAAAATAGTCAGATTTTACATTTTTAAAGCTACTGCTTGTTCAAAAGGCAATTTTCCCCTGAGAAGAACAAGCAAGAAACTCGAGAGGTCGCTCTTTTAAAAAAAGGTTTTTATATTACAAAATTATTATTTTATATTATAATATTTCATTATTAATTATGAAATAGCCTGGTTATGCGAACGGGCTGGTTATGTCCATCATTGTTTATCATCTAAATAATCTGATATTTTATAATATGATTTCTTAATAAGTTTCTGTTTTATAGTATCTTTAAATTTATTGAAAGGAAGATTTTGTATATCAACAGGAACTTTATTGAAAAAGCGTATACTTAATCGTTTGAGTAGTAAAAACCTTGGAAATTATTCCAAATAATTTAAATTAAAGTATAATACAACAGAGATTACCTCTGGCAGTATTAAACATAATAGTTATAAGAAATAGGGGTACGAGTATTGCCACTCCCCAAAACAAGTCTGGAAAAATATGTTATAAAAATAAGAAATTAATTAAGCCGGTACACCAAAATATTCAGGGTATGAGTGGCAAGGAGTTAGAGGTGGAGCTGTTCATAGGCTGCACTGGAACTGATATAGTGTGCATAACGGAACATTAGTTTATACAATGTGAGCTCATGTTCGGCTTCAAGGAGTACCAGATTGCAAGCTCGTTCAGCAGGACGAAAGCAATTCGAGGCGGTAGTCTAATTTTAATTCGTAACAATATTAAATTTAAAGAGAGTCTCGATATTGTAAAACTTTCTGTTGAGCGAACTTTGAAATAGCGTTGAAATAGCCTGTGTAGAACTTGCTCGGCTTACTGTATTAAGCGTATACAGACCCCCTTCTTCATCGTATGAATTATTTGAAAAAATTATGGATGAAATACTTTGTAAAATTAGTAATTCAAATAAATACATTGTGGTTTGCGGAGATTTTAACATAAATATATTGGAGGATAGCAGTCAAAGTAGAAGGTTTAAGTCTTTATTCACTTGCTATAACCTTGTTAATCTTTTTTCAGTGCCGACTAGAATTACCTCTACATCAGCTACCTCCATTTATTATATAATAAAAAGTCCAGTTATAATAAAAAAATTAAACGATGAACAAACTCCGCAATGTACTCGGGTTTCGATCAAACGTTCTGCGGTCAAAAGTTTTTCGGGGTAGTGTAATTCGGTACACCATTATACAACCCGCCGCAGTACCATTTCACCTGGACCCGCTTGCCTCGCCCCGTATATAAGTATTTGTTCTATTGAAAGACCTAAGTCAATATAATCTCACGAATAGCTATTTCAGACTATTTTATAGCTTTTGCTAAGTGTCAAACGAACGGAACTCCCGAACAATGGTTTCATTCGTCACAACTTTATGAGTGAAGTTGTATTGAAACGCGTATAATACTATGAGAAAATGTATGCATTAACCACAGATCATAAAGGTGTACGTAGCGTAGTCATTGGCTGGCACACGGAACTTGCGTTTACGGTAAACACCAAAATTATGCGGCTAACTTGCCTTTTGCCCGTGGCTCCGGCTGTGATTACATTAGGTTTACTTGACATAGACTATGGACCGAGTCGTTGAAGTACTTAATCATAATAGCAACACCATAGTTTGGAAAAAATGGGAACTCCCGACTTCGTTCTTAATAAATCAAATCAAATCAAAATATTTTATTTCATAGGATAAAATTATCACTTGAAAACAATAATATATATTGTATAATATTACATTTAAATTTACTGCTCATTCATAAAGCTGACTCCCCAGAGAAGAACGAGCAGGAAACTCTAGGGTTGCTCTATTTTTTTTTTAAGAAAGCATGTTATAAAATATCAGATTATTTAGATGATAAACATTCATGGATATAACCAGCTCGTTCGCATAACTAGGCTATATCACAATTAATAATGAAATGTTATTGTGCCTTTTTATAATATTTTTTTTTTTTTTAAAGAGCAACCTCTCGTGTTTCTTGCTTGTTCTTCTCAGGGGAAAATTTCAATTATTTTCAATTATAGTTACGTATGTCCATGTCTGTACTTAGTATTCCATTTTAATATTTCCAATATACACATGTCCATATATATTGG
Organism: Oegoconia quadripuncta; assembly: GCA_949316235.1. Classification (NCBI taxonomy): domain Eukaryota; kingdom Metazoa; phylum Arthropoda; class Insecta; order Lepidoptera; family Autostichidae; genus Oegoconia; species Oegoconia quadripuncta. Next base: position 40,502,492 of record OX438741.1, on the reverse strand, counting down.
GTCTTTACGAAATTGGAGTTTTTTTTCTTCGTTAATCATATGTACTAATTCCTGCGATTTTCAAAGCTATATCCAAATTTGTTTTTTTATTTGGAAAATGAAATATTATTTCAAGGTTGCACATAAAATATTTTTTAATTTCTGGGCTAAAGCACATAATAAAAAAAATTTGAACAGAGCTCTTTCATGTGCATAATAATCATAATGATAAAAATTAACGCTGTCTATACTTAACTTAATGTTATCCGATAATACACACAAAGTTTAGCTAAATTTGGATTTGATGTTCCCAAAAAAAAATCAAAAATGTTTGTAAGGACAAAACAGTCTTAATGAAATTCTTCATACAAAACGCCAATTTCATAGGTAAGGACCTAATATATACTTAATATTCTATTTTAACATTTTGAATTATAGTTCCGTATGTCCATGTCTATACTTAATATTTCATTTCAATATTTCCAATATAGTTACATATGTCCATATATACTTAGTATTCTATTTTTACATTTTCAATTATAGTTACGTATGTCCATGTCTATACTGAATATTCCATTTCAATATTTCCAATATAGTTACATATGTCCATTTCTAAGCTTAGCATTCCATAATAACATTTTCTATTATAGTTATGTATGTCCATGTCTAAGCTTAGTATTCCATATTAACTTAGATAAGATTCCAAATAAGATGGGGTTTCCGGGTCAATACGCTACCACCTCATCTTCACTTAACATCACTTAACATCAGGTGTGATTGAGGTTAAGTACTAACGTGGATAAAAAAAAAACATTTTAAATTTTAGTTACATATGTCCAAGGGGTTAAATCGAGGGCGGAAAGTAGAGAGACGTGGTCATTACTCCACCGACAAGAGCATAGCTCTTAAATTGAAGAAGAATATGTTCATGTCTATACTTAATATTCCATATTAATATTTTCAATAATAGTTACGTGTATCCACATCGATACTTAGTATTCCATTTTAATATTTCAATTTTATTATAGTTACACATATGTCCATGTCTATACTTAGTATTCTATTTTAACATTTTTCGTAGGTACGGAATACTAAACATTTACATACGAAATCTATTTTGGTTTTAAACTATTTATTGATAAGAAATTTAGCATAATGATATTAAGTCATTCACCTTTGATTTAATGGGTGCTAACTACTTTCATTTTTGATTGAATAAGGGTTATAATATCCCAAAAAAATGTGCATAAATAGTGCCACCGAAATATACAAGTCTCATGAATAGTGCTTCAAAAATAACTAAGTTATTTAGATACCTTTCTGAAAAGGGACAGAGAAGATACACTATTAACTTCCTATAATCTTAGGCCTATATTAATAAACCATTCTCAAGATTGAGAAGAGTCTTGTGATCGCTCTCAAGTAAACGTGTTGATTAATAAACCTGACTTGAAACCTGAAAAGCACGTGAAAACTCAAGCAGTACTCACTTCAGAGGTGCGCGTATTAATAAACGAAACTCAAGACTATCATTCATCCTCGAATACTCGAGAAGCGATCTCAGCTGAGTAGACTTCAAGATTGTTATAAATGAGCACGGAGCTTGAGATAGCGTCAACTTCTTAAGACGCCTCAAGTGATACAGCCTCAAGACTTGTATTGAGATTGGTTTATTAATACGGGCCTTAAACTACAATGGCACTATTTTTTTCCTTTGGGCACTATTTTAGCATGGTTTTTTGACATTGATAAAATAGATAATTTCCACTCCCTGAACGAGTATCACACACGTACAAAATAGGTCATGCTAACCCTGCAGGTGCATCGTTATGCAATCGACGAGACCCGTTAAACAAGCAATCTGACATACAATCACCACACAAACTACATACTACAAAATCACTTGTATTCGTGTACCTAATAATATGTTTTACCGTCAAATAAACCATTAGGGTTATGGCTTAACTGTACATAGACCGGTTATAGATTCCTACAGTTCATTGAACCAGCAGGCTATATTGATTTGTGGTGAGATTAAGTGGATTTTAAGATAGGAGATGCTTTTTTGTCGTGTTTAAATTTCGCAGACACACAGGCAGATTCAAGTTTCGGTACCAATTTATGAGTAGCTCTTCCAAAGGAATCTCATTAACAACATAATCTTTATTATTTAATAGAAGTAGACGATCGATTGGTGTAGCGGATAGTGACCCTGTCAGCGAAACCAACGGTTGAGGGTTCGAATCCCGCGACGGGTAAATGTTTGTGTGATGAATATGAATTATTCCTGAGTCATGGATGTTTATATAAATATTTATGTATCCGTTATCTAGTATCCATAGTACAAGCTTTGCTTAGTTTGGGACTAGATGATTGGTGTAAGTGTCCGAAATATTTATTTATTTATTTTATTTATTTAATAACTATTTAAGTACTTGAAAACCATAAAACCCTACAGCATTTTTTGTACATTGCGGACGCCATGTTGGATTTTTTACTTTAAGATGTATCCTATAACACTACGGGTACTAAGACGAATCAGGGTGCGCCAAACGAACGGACATACATACATTTTTTTTAAGCACGACGGATTCGCACTTGACCTCATACACACTTGATGTTAAGTGAAGATGAGGTCGACGGTGGAAGCGTACTGACCCGGAAACCCCCACACATTTGGGGGACTGGCTATCTTATCTCTGAGCAACCGGAACACAATAATGCTATTAACATTGCAGCTTGGCGGCAGATTTAGATAAGACGGTGGTAGCTAGCTAGGCGGGCATTTAAGATGCCCTACCATCAACCATACCGAGTAGTAAATATGTACCCCGCTGGGGATCGAACCCGCGACATGCAAACCCTACAGAGTATTTTGTGTTTTGCGGACGCCATGTTGGAGTTTTTATCATGAAATATATCCTATAACAGTCCGAGTACCAAGACAAATCTAACGACACCTTGCAGGTACGTCGAAATCGGTCAAAACGTTTAGGTTACAGTGTTCGCCAAAGGAACGAGCATACATACATACATACATTCTAAATAAATTATTATAATTCACATAATTTTAATTAAATTTTTAAATTATATTTTTTTTCTACTGTGTTATTTTTCTAGTGTGTAATCTAATCTAACCGCGTCCGTGGCACAGTGTAAACAACATAGGGTTTACGAATCGGAGGTCGCGGGTTCGATCCCCAGCGGGGTACATGTTTAGTACTCGGTTTGGTTGGTGGTAGGGCATTTTAAATGTCCGCCTGGCTAGTTACCACCATCTTAGCAATGTTAATAGCATTGTTGTGTTCCGGTTGTCAGAGATAAGATAGCCAGTTCTCCCAATTGTGTTGGGGTTTCCGGGTCAGTACGCTTCCATCTTCGACCTCATCTTTACTTAACATCAGCTGTGATTGAGGGCAAGTGCTAACCTGTTGTGCATAAAAAAAATGTTCGTATACAATGTACCTAATTCTTTTTTGAATAAATTGAATTGAATACACTTGAAAACTATGGCAGTCCTAAACACTTTTATAGCGACAATATAATGAGAATAGACGTCACAATTTGTAATAATTGTATGGAAACAAACATGAGCGTCGGTGGTTCACTGGAGGAGACACAGTCTCCCAATCTGATAGGTCCAGGTTCGATCCCTAGGCAGGCCATGCATCAATGAGCTTTTAAATTTAATTTAATTACTTATGTGCATTTATCCAACTGCTCTTATTATTATTATTTTAAATTCTTCTTTATCTCTTTTTCTGCCGAAAAAGGTAAATACCGCTCCGCACGGCCTTAGTCAAGTGTTGAGGGATTATTGTCCATGGCAGTGATGATGGATGTAGTTAGTTAGAAACTTGCGAGTGATACTATTAATATGGTTTTTTTTTTCCATTTCACAGCTTCATGAGCTGGTATTATCATACCATTTACGGGCATTATCTACCACAAATAACTTTTTTCGATTTATTTTGCAGTATTTATAAATTTAATTGAAACACTTAAATTTTTGTTACAGCTACTGAACACAAGATGGCGTTGAATTCATTAGGCAGGTTCCTTCTGCTATTCACCGCTGCACAGAGTAGCGCTGCCTCCGTATACAGAAGTACGTCATTCGATCATTTAAATACAATACAATGCAATGCAATACAATACAATACAAATACTAGTTCTTGTGCAAAATAATTTACAATAATTTTTGATGATAACAATAGAACACAATTAGGCATACATTTTAAAATGTTGTGATGAAAATTTGATTGTCAAATGATGGTTTTCTTCTTTTTTTTTTTTGATAGCTGCGAGACAATCTCCGGGCAGTATATTCACAGTGGGTAACGGCGAACAATGTTTGGGCTCAGACAGATCGACAGGTGGTGTGTGTCTGTCAAGGAACCAATGTAACACACAGGGCGGCAAAGCGATAGGTTTCTGTGGTGTTTTCGCTACATGTTGTTCATGTAAGTGGCACTGACATACGTACTACATACTTATTTATAACTTTACAAATATACGCCTGAGACAAAACGCCTGGTCCAAGACCTGTCGGCGCGTCTCATCGAGGCTACTGGTGACCGCGGGCACACCGCTTGACTGTTGGGCACAATGCTGCCTCGAGGAGATGCGCTAGATGCAATTTTTTACCTATAAATATTTGTGTTTTTAAAAGTTTAATTATTATCTAATTAATTTAATAACATTTGTACAATATTTATAAACAATAATTATACAATTTATTATAAAAAAAACCCAAATAAAAAAACTAGCTCAAAGTCTCTGGTTGGTGGAATAGTACCCAGAAGGCTGGCCGCGTTGCATCCCTGTATAGGCAAGGCTGATTGTTTGACCAAAGTATTGGCCAGCCGTCCGATCGTGGGAGCATCAATCAGACGCTCAGATAACTCCCTAAAAAGAGTGTGAGCACCCGGTCCCCACGACCCAAACGTTTCTACATGTACATAACTAATTAGTTGAAATGAAATGAAATGAAAATCATTCATGTAGGCAATACAATATGCACATAAGAACGTCATTTGTTTTTTAAAACCACCACTAACGCGACCACTACTGAGAAGAGCTAGCGAGAAACTCAGAGGGTTTGTCTCTTTTCTGTCACTAGTCAATAGATGGCGCTATTTTGAAATTTCAGTAAACGCCTGTGACGTCAGAACAAACACCAAAGTCGCTGTCTTTATCAATCCACCGCTGAACAGAGAGTCATCGGGTCTGGAATGTTCTTACAATGTTGAGATCAACAACAACAACGTCTGCCAGATGAGGATCGACTTCGAAACCTTCAACTTGGCGCCTCCGACTACGGTAATCTACAACAGGGTCTGTAGGAGTAGCAATTGAGCTACTTGATCAGAGGTGGCAGTGTACTAGTATTTCCACTCAATACTAGATGGCTCTGATCTAAATGGTTCTAAAATCTGATAACAGGTGGCAGTACTTGAAGTAGTATTCCTTCTCGACACTAGATGGTGTTGTAACATTAATTTTAACTACTACCCGATAGATGGTACTATTTTCGTTTCAAATTCTTATTTTCATAATTTCTCCTCATCTTTACTTCTACAAAACTTTACTAAATTACATTACGTAAAGTAGACCTAAGTGTGTCCACAGATTAAAATGGGTAACATTCTAAATGACAACGTGAAACTCAACCAATGGATGAATATATTTCAACAGTTATTTGTTTCCTTAGGTGGACCCTGTGGAGAATGTAACCCAACGGCCAGGGTATTCTTGCAGGAATGACATCTTCCAAGTCACCAACCTTCAAGCCAACTCCGATTTCCTGCCTCCCCTTTGTGGAGACAACAACGGCCAGCATTGTAAGTTGGTACCAACGCGGCAACAAAAAAAAACTACACAGCTCAGCAACAATCATTATTTGACGACCGATTGATGTTGTGGATAGTGACCCTGTCAGCGAGACCAACGGTAGCGGGTTCGAACCCGCAATTATTAACACCACGCGCCACAGATTATATATCTTTATTTCTTTATTCTTTATTCTTTATTGCACAAGAAATACAAACAGATTGTGTTGTGATACACGTGGCTCAATGTAAACAACATTGGGTTTACGATTCGGAGGTCGCGGGTTCGATCCCAAGCGGGGTACATGTTTAAGTACTCGGTTTGGTTGGTGGTAGGACATTTTAAATGTCCGCCTGGCTAGCTACCACCATCTTATCTAAATCTGCCGCCAAGCAGCAATGTTAGTGGCATTGTTGTGTTCCGGTTATCAGAGATAAGATAGCCAGTCCACCAAATTTGTTGTGGTTTCCGGATCAGTACGCTTCTACCTTCGACCTCAGGGTTGATTGAGTGTCAAGTACGGACCCGTCGTGCATAAAAAAAAATATGGTTGCCACTTTTATCTTTTATATTCAGTTTCATATGCACGTTGCCTGTTATTTAAATTGTCGTACCAACTACAAATGTTTTTGTCGATCGATGAATTTGATATTCCTGATGGAGTATTTTAGTAAAAGCTAGGCTTTTGGGCTTAAAAAAACCGCCACTGATACCCTGTCACTCTCTGCGTTAAGGGACAGAAACATTCTCGCCTGGGCGACGGCGAGACGGTTATGTGGGACTCCCCTCCCTATCGGGATACCCACTAAAACCCCGCGACGACGTTCCTCGACAGTAGAGAGGAGCTAGGAACGCTTTAGCGGCTCCACCTTTCGTTCGACACCTTCCGTATAGGGGCGCTGTCGTGCCTCACACCGCGATCAGCGAGCGGTATGAAGCGCGGCAGGGCCCGATGTGACGACACTCCCCCGGTCGCTCCGGGGGGTGTCATCCTCTCCCGGGCTGCGTCCGACGACTACAACGCCCCGAGACCCTCGGGCGACGTGCAGGGGGGCTAACAAGCGTTGCCGCACCCCCGACGTCGCCTCCTGCGAACGGGATCGGCCCTCTCCCGATCCCGCTCTGCGGCCTCCTTCTGGAGCATGACTGCCTTACAGAAGGAGGCCGCTGAAGGGACAGAAACCAACCACTAAGTACATGGCATTTTTGATACAAATTCGTTTAATTGTATATTTGCAACAGTATACGTCCGAGTGAATGCATCAACAAACAGCCGCTCCATCCGTATCAACTTCAAGATCGCCGACCGTAACACGCAGCCGAACCTGCCCCAGGCCACCTGGAAAATCAAGGTCACACAACTGGAGTGCTTCAACACACTGGGGTATGACAATAGAATTAAATATTTAGATAAACGCTTACAAGTTTTTGCAAAGTTTTTACAAAGCTTGCAAATGACGACTAGAAGTCACTTAGTAGATGTTAGAAATGACTAAAAGTCACTTAGTACCTAGTTCGCGTCGACTAGAAATATTCCATACATGCGGTGACGTATAAATATATTTATTTATTTATTAAATATTTTTTTACAAACTTTACAGCATATCCTTATATATTACTTAAAATTAAATAACAAACTTATTAAGCCAATTATAAAGTTTGACATATTACTGTGCAGCCATAATAATAATTAACAACACTGAGCAGAATTGAATAATAAATGAATGACACAACACGCGGTAAAATATGGGGAAATTAACATTAATAGTAGACAGGTGGAGCCTCCTAGGCATGCCATGATCACTAAAAGTTACTTCGTAAATAACTGCTAGAAATGCGGTAATGACTAGACTAGAAGTCACCTAGAAGACATGCGTAGATGACTAAGTCATCTAGACATACGGTAAAGGCTTTAAGCCACTAATCAGATAAGTAGTCTTCTAGACATGCACAAACGCAACGACTTAAAGTCACAGAGGTATTCAGATTACAAACAGTAAGCGACTTGAAGTCACGTAAGTAGCTCAGAATATAAATAGTACTTAAACGTATATTTATAGATCGTTCACAAAAAAAGCAGTATGCGACTTGAAGTAAATTAAAACATAATTATCTAGTAATAAAATGTGCATCGTTTTCGCAGTAAATATCGCGACGGATTATTCGAAGCTATCACTTCCTCGCTCCCCTCCACCCCGCTCAGCTCCTCCGCAGATAGAGACGAGTACCTAATTGGTAAGTTAAATATAATATATCCACATTATATTTTAAAAAAACGACGATAAAAAATTATTTAAGTAACAATTTACTTTCCCAGCGCCCCCTGGCTGTCTGCAATTCTTCCCGGACCGTTCTGGTATCTTCGAGTCGTTCAACTATAACAGGGGAGCGGGCCCGTATATTGCGAACCTTGCTTACGCGACTTGCTTCAAAAAAACACCAGACGTCTGTGGTATCAAGTACGTAAAGAGTATTTGCATTGTATTGTAAAATACATGAGGTTTATAAAAGGAAGGTCCGGGGTTCTATTAGATAATTTCATCGTTATCGTCATCGGTTACGTTCTGACATGTGATTGGTCGGCTCATCGCTCGCTTAACAATTTGATGGTTTCTCATTGGTCAACGTAAACGATAACGATACCGATGAACTTACGTAATCTAAGGGCTACTACATGTTTAGTACTCCGTTTGATTGGTGGTAGGTCATTTTTATTATTATTATTATTACAAGCTTTATTATTTTACAAGCTTTTATTTAGTTTCACTTGTCTTGTCCGTTAATAATTCATACAAGTTAAATTTGTTTAATTAAGGTGAAATTCTGCACTTTTTTTATGCTACATACTCGTACATGTAATGCATGCATACATGTAAGTTGGATGACAATGCAATGTACGACTGTTTGGTGTAGTGGTTAGAAACTCTGACCACTATACCAAAACGTCGCGAATTCGAATCCCGCTAGGGGCATATGTTTGTATGATGAATACAGACATGTGTTCCCGACTTATCGATATTTTTCATTTATATAATATGTATTTGTTTACAAAAACAAGTACTTATATTTATGTAGTTTATCAACCATCTGGTATCCATAACACAAGCCTACGCTTACTGTGGACCTAGATGGCGCTGTCTGTATGTGCAAAGATATTTATTTATTTATTATTATGGTGTCATTGAGCTGGTACTATAATGGAGCAAGAAGGTGGACGAATTCAGTGATTAAACAATGCAACCCCATTGAGTTTAAGCTCGGTTAATTTGTCTTCACAGCAGTCTGATCTTAAATAGTATCCAGGATCTGATAAAAGAGCTGGTAGATGGCCCCCATGGCCACTCTGTAACAATACCACACAACTCCATCGAGGTTGGGCTCGGTTGATTTGTCTTGACAGTCTGATCCTGGATGATACCCAGGGTATTTTATTCCTTTAAGTTATTTATTTCTAAGCGTCGCTGGCTCAGAGATTAAAACGCGGGGTCCCAATTGGGAGGTCCGGGTTCGATTCCCAGGCAGGCCATGTAACAATTATTTAGTTTTTAACTTATGTGCATTCATCCGACTGCTCTTGAATGGTGAAGGAAAACATCGTGAGCAAACCTGCATGCCTGAGAAATAAAAATTCTAAGGCATGTGAAGTCCCCAACCCACATTGGGCCAGTGTGGTGGACTATGGCCTATACTCCCTCATATACGAGGGAAGGCCTGTATCCATGCAGTGGGATGTTACGGGCTGAGCTGATGAAGTTATTTATTTATTAACAACTAATAAAAGCTTGTCTTTTTTTTCCGTTTATTTATTAAATGTCCGTTTAGTCGGCTACCACCATCTTATCTAAGTCCGCCGCTAATAGCAATGTTATGTTCTGCCTGTTTGAGTAAGATAGCCAGCCAAATAAGTTGGGGATCCGGGTGAGCGTGCTACAACCTTCAGCCTCATCTTCACTTCGTTCAAACGTTCTGATGCAGTTTCAGGCTGCAAGTGTATTAATCAAAAGTACTTTTCTCCAGGATAACAGCAGCCAGCTTCGACATGGCGTTCCGTTCTGATGAGAATCTGTACCTCGACACGGATTGCCAGGTCAACCCTGTCACTCAGGGGTCGGCACAGTCCGAGGACTACCTCTTTATACCCGAGGCGGAGACCGCTGACGGGTTAAGAGGATCCAAATTCTGCGGTACCAGCGCAGCCAACCAAATCATTGCTTGTAAGTTTTTTGTAGTATCTTCTGGTTTCCATGTACAAATACCGCCTCCGTGGCTAAATGTAAACAACGTTGGGTTTACGATTCGGAGGTCGCGGGTTCGATCCCCAGCGGGGTACATGTTTAAGTACTCGGTTTGGTTGGTGGTAGGTCATTTTAAATGTCCGCCTGGCTAGCTACCACCATCTTATCTAAATCTGTCGCCCAGCAGCAATGTTAATAGCATTGTTGTGTTCCGGTTGTCAGAGATAAGATAGCCAGTCCCCCAAATGTGTTGGGGTTCCCGGGTCAGCAGTCAGCAGCAGTTGCAGTACCTTCCACCTTCGACCTCATCTTCACTTAACATCACGTGTGTGTACAAGTACGAATACGTCGTGCATTAAAAAAAAAAATATTTTTGTTCTATACTTTTATATATATAAAAAAAGGAAATGATCCTGTGGGTTTCTTGCGCCGCTTCTTTTCCCACAGATGATTTCCCTTTCCGAAGCGGTGGTAGCTTGGACATACTGACTGACCGAAAAATGCTTAGCCCTATTTTTATTTCCAATAGATTTAAATTGACATTCAACAAATGATATCATGTATCTTACGTTGAAATAAATGTTTGAAGTTTAAAGTTTTGAAGTTAAGAACTTTGCATGTAGGCATGAACAAATAAATAAATAAATAACAATTTACTGACGACCTGTTTGGTGTAGTGGTTAGAAATTCTGCTGCTATACCAAAAGGTCGCGGGTTCGAATCCCGCTAGGGGTATATGTTTGTATGATGAATACAGACATGTGTTCCCGAGTTATGGATGTTTTTCATTTATATGTGTATTTATTTACAAAAAAAAAAGTATTTGTGTAGTTTATCAACCATCCGGTATCTATAGTACAAGCCTAGTTGCTTAGTGTGGAACTAGATGGCGCTGTGTATGTGCAAAGATATTTATTTATTTATTTATTATTATTTCCTTTTGTTCACAGCGACTCCACCTGGACCCCTCTACGTGCACTTCCACAGCGATAACCTAGTCTCAGATGACGTCGAAGAGTCAGGGTACAGATTTAATTACAACGTACTTAATAACTGTTACTTAAAGTAACGGGTTTACAGAAAAACTTTTAGATGGGTTTGACAGTATTTAGTTTTTTTCTTTGTGTGCCTTGGCCAGATGTAAACAATGGAATAACAACTCAATTTATAAAAATGTCGGTATATAAATACCGGATGAGATTTTTTAACGTAAGGAAAATAATAGGACATTTATTTTTATTTTATTAAATATATAATTAATATTAAATTCAAATACAAGAAAAAAAATAACTTAGCGAGATCATTCAAATAGAAGAGAAGCCCCAGCCTACATACATAGTAGTAACCATCCCAAATTTGAGGTCAGAAATATCCCAAACACAAGCGCTTAGGAGTCCAAATATCATGGGCTTCAAAACCACAATAGAAGGAAGAATAGAAGGGAAAAGAAAAGGAGGAAGACCGAGAATAAGCTACATGCAGCAGATAAAAGAGAAGTTGAACGTCGTGTCGTATCAGGAGCTCAAGAGGAAGGCGGAGAGCAGAGAGATATGGAAAAATCTCCACCAACAAGAGCATGATGATATTAGGTAAATGAAATAGAAGGTAGGGCCATAGGTAGTGTAATTTTTTTTTTTTTTTCAAAACCATAAAATATAATAAAACGTGGCATTTGATGGTCCGCATGCACATAATTACAACATTAAATTTTTATAAATTAAAAAAAAACTTGGAGACAATATGAGTTCCAATTAAAATTCGCATGATAGGAACCGTAGGAATCCCGCCAGTCGCATATAAAAAAAAAACTACCTATGCCAATAACTTCTATTTCACTTACCTAATATGACTTATTTTTTTCCTTACGGTAAAAAAGCTCATCCGGTATATAATTGTATGTATTAGGTCCTTACCTATAAAATTGGCGTTTTGTATGAAGAATTTCATTAAGACTGTTTTCTCCAAACATTTTTGATTTTTTTTGGGGAACGGCAAATCTAAATTTAGCTAAACTTTGTGTGTATTATCGGATAACATTAAGTTAAGTATAGGCAGCGTTAATTTTTAAAAGTAACCGCTTTATAAAATTTCTAAGAAATGATTATGGGAAGCACATGAAGCTCGGTTAAAATTTTTTTATTATGTGATTTAGCTCAGAAATTAAAAAATATTTAATGTGAAACCTTGAAATAATATTCCATTTTCCAAATAAAAAACAAATTTGGATATAGCGTTGAAAATAGCAGGAATTTGTACATATGATTAACGAAGAAAAAAAACCCCATTTTCATAGGTAATACCTATAATAAACCTAATATATGTAATTCTGATGACAATACTATAATTTGGTATCTTGGAGCTGATCTGATGATGGACCCAGGAGGTGGATGGTGAAACTGTTCAGTGGATACTAGTAAACCCCTCGAGTTTGGGCTCAAATGATTCGTTTTGACGAGTCCAATATATTACACTTGGTGTCGACGATTTGATAATGGAGCCAGGATATATATAGGATATACATATTTTTTTTTATTTTTTTTTACATTTGGCCAATGCTTTTGACTGACGCATGTTTTTTTTTTAATACCAAGTTTAATTTCGTAACGAAACCAGACGTGCATTTATAGTTAAGAGAAATAGGCCTACGTATGTTTTAGTATAGTGCCAATACTCGTTTTGTAATTTAGAATAAGTTTAGTAAATAAATAGATATGACAACTTATCGATATTTTCATTTACTACCTAATAAATAAATAATAAAAAGGTTGTCTAGTAGAAGTCGCTTAATAGCGATAAGACTACCTTTATCTTATATTACACTAATTATAATAATTAATAAATAAATATCCTTAGACATACACACAGCGCCATCTAGTTCCACTTTAAGCAACTATAGGCTTGTGTTGTGAATATTAGATGATTGATATACGGCAATACATTTTTTTTGGTAAATAAATACATGTATAAATGAAGAACATCCATAACTCGGGCACATATGTCTATATTCATCATACAAACATATGCCCCTAGCGAGATTCGAACCCACGACCATTTGGTATAGTAGCAGAGTTTCTAACTACTACACCAAACAGGTCGTCAACTCTTAAATATATATAGATTTCAACTGCGAAAAGGTATATAGAATTATATATTATGTATTGTATAAGTATGTATTATATTTGTGTATGTATCTAATTATGTAAGTATACATATCTATTTTAGTATACTAGGTATATAATATGTAGATTCATAGTTTTAATGAAAATATTTAGCTTTTTGTACGCCCAGTCAATGTATTCTTTTATATTTAACACGGTTCACTGGAAGAGATCCCTTTATGGGATAAGTCCGCCTTTGTACTTAATTTTAAGTTACATTTAATTTATCGATGTACATTCAGTGTACTAAGTATCGGGAATTTGTCAATAAAACAAAAAATACAAATTATTCATCTAAATTTATTTTATCGCCTTCAAAGTAGGCCCCATCGCTTGCAATACAACATCTCCACCGCTTCACCCAGTCTTCCATACATTTTTCATAGGCTATTTGCGGTATGGCCTTTAGCTCATTCAGCGAATTTTCTTTTATGGCTTCTATCGACTCAAAACGTTTTCCTCGAAGTGGTAATTTTAACTTGGGAAATAAAAAAAAGTCAGACGGAGCCATATCAGGTGAATACGGTGCTTGGTCGAGAACTTTTGTTGAATTTTTCGCTAAAAACTCTTTCACTATAATGGCTGTGTGTGATGGTGCATTATCATGGTGCAGCATCCATGAGTTGTGTTGCCACAAATCTGGACGTTTTCGGCGGATACTCTCACGCAAACGCTTCATGACGCCTAAATAATATTCTTTATTCACTGTTTCTCCCTCTGGAAGGAATTCGGAGTGAACCACACCACGGTAGTCAAAAAAACTGTCAGCATCACCTTGATTTTGGAGCGACTTTGCCGCGGTTTTTTGGGTTTCGGCTCGTTTTCGAGACGCCATTCTGAAGACTGTTGGCTTGTTTGCATGTCGTACTCATAAACCCATGTCTCGTCGCCAGTTATTATACGTTTCATAAAGGTCGGATCCGTAGAAGCTCGGGAAACCATGTCTTCAGCGACATGCTTTCGCTGCGCTTTTTGAACAAAATTGAGCTCTTTTGGAACTAGTCGAGCGGCGACGCGTTTCATGCCTAAAATGTCAATGAGAATGTTGTGGACGGACTTAAAAGATATGTTCACCACACTAGCCAACTCTCTCAGACTCATACGTCGATTTTCGAGCACTAGCTTCTTGATTCTGTCGATGTTTTCTTTGGTCGTAGCGGTTGAAGGTCTACCAGAACGAGGCAAGTCTACTACTACTTCTCGGCCTTCTTTAAAAGCCTTATACCATTCATAAGCCCTTGTTTTCGATATACACGATTCGCCGTAGGTATTTCGCAACATTTTTAGTGATTCACCACATGAAATATCATTTGAAACACAAAATTTAAGGCACACTCTTTGTTCAACAATATTTTCCATTGTAAAAATCGCCGAGGACTCAAAACTATGACCAACAAAAAGTGTAGTTTAAAACAAATTAAATGACAGATCCCGCTCAAATTTTGCGCGCTAAATCAGTACAGTGCTACCAACATGCAGTAAAAAAATTAGAACGACCTCTTTTACGCGAGTCTTTTTATTGACCTATTCCCGATACTTTTTACACAGAGTAGTATATTTATTCATATGAAGTACAATAAAGCGTTTACAAACAAACAAACTGCCTGGTTGTACAAACTTCAAGCATTTATTTCAACGTAAGATACATGATATCGTTTGTTGAATGTCAATTAAAATCTACTGGAAATAAAAAAGATTTATTGCATTTATCTGTCAGTCGGTATGTCCAAGCTACTACCGCCTCGGAAAGGGAAATCATCTGTGGGAAAAGAAGCGGCGCAAGAAACCCACAGGATCATTTGTTGTCCTATTTTTTTTATTAAGGTATATAATTATTACAATTTTATAATTTTGGGGAGCTGGTCGAAGTCATGGACTTATTATTTAAACAGGACTGATAACTATCAAAAGAATCATTTAGGAAAATGATCACTATGTCAACGCAATAAGGTATTAAATTGGATGCACCATACACAAAGGCAAATCCGAGCCGAGAGAGATAGTAATAACGGAGGCCGTGTGTCTCGTTCTTACATCTTGCCAGCAAAAAAAATGATTATGATCAACAGTTTTGGCTACTCAAAAATTCCATTGAAACACTTATATTTTTATATTATTTTAACAATTATAAATAAACAACTAACATTCGCATTAATTTCTTTTCATATATTCTTAAATCAAACAGAAAACATACATTTTTATTTCGATTTTGTTATTTTTATGGTAACCCTGAAAAGCATGTCATGTCATGGCGGTTCGGTGTGATTTTGAATTTTCTTTGCATTAAAAGTTTTTTAAAGTATTTGTTATATTATAACAAGTAAAAGGAGTAAAATGGTGAAAAAGTGTTGCGTTTATACTTGCCCAAGTGAATCCTATGGTGGTTGCAACATATCTTTCCACAGGTAAGCTAAAAATAATATTTTTGTAAATCAAAGAAGTAGGATGCCCATGAATTCTTGAAATGAGTCGAAATATGTGAAATATGTGTGATTGATTAGGGTCCTGACTGTTGTACTATTATTGCAGTTTCCCAAAAAATGAAGAAATGCGAAATAAATGGCTCACGCCGGCTAATGTCAAAACGCCAAAGTTTTTTGTCAAATATTTTATTACAACATTTGTCCCAAGTAACAAATATATTGTGGTCACCCTGTTAGACAGAGACAAACGGCCTCTACGTTACACATCCTGCTCGGCTCGTTTTTCAGCGGCGAGTACTCAGTCCTGTTTAAATAATAAGTCCATGGTCGAAGTACACCAAGCGTGTTTGTCATTTTTTTTTTTTTTTTTTTTTTATTGAAGAGGTGGGCAAACGAGCAAGAGGCGCACCTGATGGTAAGTGTCACCGCTGTCCATAACCATCTACGGAAACGGAAGATCCGCAGTGGCGTTGCCGGCCTTTAAGGAAGGAATATGCTCGCTTCTTGAAGGTTCCCAGATCGTATCGGTTCGGAAAGACATCCGCTGGGAGCTTATTCAGGTAGTCACTAATTTTATAACAACCTTTTGATGCTAATGTTATTTTGACATGATCTTTAATTTTTTCAATTATAAGGTTTTAAAAGCGTATACAGTGTCCCACAAATGATATACAATTATTTTTTTGAAGCTATAGGTATTTTTGACATGTATTGTAGAATTTTTGTGCAATAACGTATACTTGATTGATTGATTGATTCAATAAAAAATTGTTTATTGACCAGCTAATTAATAGATACTATAGAAGGCGAATTTTTCAAATGGGAGTGCAAGGAAAACGTACTCAAAAGAGTATCGGGCTCGATTTTGATGAAAAGTAATACTGCATCATTGGATTTTCGGAAATCGAATCAAAGCCGTTGATTTAAAAAAAAACACACGCTGTATTATTGCAGCATTCGATATTGTCGCTAATAAATTTTTTTTTTCGTTTTATCTACCAAGGAAAGTGCGGAAGAGATTTGATCGCGCCAATAGCATATAAATCATTTTTTTTTGTTGTCTGAGAAGGCAAAGGGATCTAAGCCCATACAGTCATGTCTTATTTCTTCAGTTTATAAGTCAGTCTCAGTCAAAACAAGTAATTCGTCGTATACAGAGTCTAGTCACGGTCAAGTCATTCTTCAGTAAAGCGGTAGAATGCTTTACAAAAGATTTTGACGGCTTCTTGTGGGAACTCGAAAGCTTCGTTACGCACTTGAATTTTCACAAATTTTTTCTGCACAATATTCTGCCATTATTGAACTTCAAAAGTCAGAATGCACAAATTATAAGAATTATAAAGAAAATTGCGACTTTACTCGCCGAGATCCCGCCAAAAAGCCCTGTCGCTAATAAGGAACGAATTGTGGGAAGTAATGACATACGGCAAACTTGAGATGTTTTTCTAAAATGCTATGAAAAAATGTCAAAGTCAAAATATTTTGTTTCTTAGGACAAAATTATCACTTGAAAAGGTCACACATTACGTTTAATATTAATTTTAAATTTACTGCTCTTCCACAAAGCTGACCACCCAGAGAAGAACGAGCAAGAAACTCGACTGTTGCTCTTATTCAGTATTGCAATTTCTGAGCGACTAATTTATTTTTCTTTTTATTGCATATTTTCTGACATTGTAATTAATTAATTTATCGTTAATAATTAATACTAATTTGACTTGATTAATAATTTACTATTTATTTAATATTATGCTTTAAGACAATGATATTTGCACGCCATAAATGGCAGAATATGCGAACGCGCTGTATTATATTTAAAGATCAATTGTTGGACCATATTCTACTTAGTGAATAAATATTTCATTTCATTTCATTTAAATGTGGGTATTTCAAACCCACAACCTCTCAGGTAATCAAGTCAGTCTTTTTGTAAATTATCGTCATCAATTTTAAACGTCTACACTGTTGGGGCACAGCGTGCTTTCTCTAGGAGAGGCCACAAACCAGCATGCAGGCCAAGTGCGGTGGTTATTTCAGACTAGTAACCACAAGAGCCTACACCTTCCTCAAAGGCCGGCAACGTATCTGTGACCCTTTTGGTGTTGCGGGTGTCCATGGGCGTCGGTGATTGCTTTCCATCAGGTGACCCGCATGCTCGTTTGCCGCCCTCTCATATAAAAAAAAAAAAGTTTTTAAGCCCCTGTAGGCCGCCGACTTACCTTAACGACTGCCTTCCGACTATTGGCGTGCCCTCCGAATCACAGAAACACTGGTGGTCACCCATCCAAGCAGTGACTGCACCAGATATTGTTTAACTTCGCTAATCGAAAACGAATAGCGAACGCGACTGCACTACGAACGCTTCTTTTTAAAATATTTTTTAATACAATAAAACGCATCATTACTTTCTTATTTCTTTATAATACTTACAATAATTATTACAAAATATACTGGTTGTATAATTACACGTAAATTTCGAGAAAATTTACAATATAAATGCATCAATTCTAAATTTCTATTTTAAAATGACTAAATTAATTCGTTATTATTTATTGATTAAATTAAAAGTTGGCAGCAAACAATTTTAATCACTCTAATTTTTGAAATAAAAATGGAAATTTTGTAAATCCCCAGGAGACTTATTATACCAAGATAATATTTGCAGGAGTTTTATTATGCGCAGATAACATTTCCAGGAGTTTTATTAAATAAATAATAAATATCTATGCGCATACACACAGCGCCATCTAGGTCCACAGTCAGCATCTAAGCTTGTGTTATGAATACCAGATAGTTGATAAACTACAGAAATACATTTTTTTTTGTAAATAAATACATATTATATAAAATGAAAAACATCCATAACTCGGGAACACATGTCTGTATTCATCATACACACATATGCCCCTAGCGGGATTCGAACCAGCGACGTTTTGGTATAGTGGTCAGAGTTCCTAACCACTACACCAAACAGTCGTTGGATATTAATTATTATGCCCAGATAACATTTTTAAAAGTACAGATAACATTATAGCAATTACATGTTTTACTAATGTATAACTAATAATACCTGATTATTAATTAATTACCCGATAATTCGGGTTCCCCAAATGACTCAGTTACAAGACCAGTGAATTAGCAGTGATTTATTTGAAAATTATTATTATTATATTAGAAAGTTAAAATTGTCTGCGTTACAAAATTTATTGTTATTATGTAGTCGACATTGCTACAAAACATTTTTCGACACAACCGTAAATTTAACAAATATCTACCAGAATAAGTACCTACCTACAACACATCATTATTCAGTCTATGAATTTACAAGAATTTTCATTTATTTTGTGTATCGATGGCCCGGAGAGAAATAAAAATAACTAGAAAACAAAGTAACATTGGTGTTGTTAAAAATAATCACTTATATACAAACTAATTTCTAACATTTAATATAAACAATTTAATTTTTATTACTAGTTATTAGTTTAAAATAATAACGTATTTAACGTTTAAGTGGGAGAGCTGATGTTTTTTTATTATTATTCTTTCTTTATTGCACATAAAAACATGTTGACAATCAGTCGGAAATATTGTACAAAGGTGAACTTATCTCTAATAGAGATCTCTTCCATCAACCTTAGTGGTGGTTAGAACATTGTGCGGGACGGTGAACAAATGTTATTTTGTAAATGTTAGTATTTTTTCTGTATAGTTTCTGATTTCTGTACGTAAATTACAATTCATATTAATAAAAAAATATTGTATATAAATATTTCGGACACCTACACCAATCATCTAGTCCCAAACTATGCAAACTATGGATACTAGATAACGGAGACATAAATATTTATATGAACATCCATGACTCGGGAATGAATTTTCGGATTCATCACACAAACATTCACCCAGGATTCGAACCTGCAACCGTTGGTTTCTCAGACAGACCAATCAGCCGTCGAAGAGATTTCATTGTCTCTTTGCAAATTAAGGTTTCAAAATTTAATTTGAAATAGGTTATAAATGATATTAAATGCTTACATCACTCTCTTGAACTCCACTTTTCATATACACGTCTACATGATACAACCTAGGTACATTAAATCTGTCTTAACGCATTTTCGTTATTAAAATTAAATATAAAATCAAAAATAATCACATTAACATTAAATAAATCGTTGTAAACAGTCTTATTTACATTTATAATCAGTTTATACATTTTTATATCAAAAATAATTAGATATTTTAATATAATTATTTTATATCGATTATTTTAATTTTATTTATTCTGCCGGCACCAACTTACAATCGTAGCAAATTTTGGTACCAACATTTCTTTAGTTACAAAAATTAGATAGAATTCCCTTGTGACAATACATATGGTTGTGCCTGACACTGGTATTATTAATAATTGGATAAAATTTATATAAAATAACTTAATTACTCATTTGGACCAGTTTCTAGCTAAAACAAAATACCAAACACAACTAAAAATAGAATCGATTTTTGAATGTCACCGAGTGACAATCATCTCAGCCCGTAAACATCCCACTGCAGGTTTATAGACCTTCCCTCGCTCGTATAATGAGAGAGTATGGGGCCATAGTCCACCAAGCTGGCCCAATGATAGATAGATAGATAGATATTTAAATGATGTCAAGATATCGTGTGAATAAATAAAGAAATAAAATGTAATCATTCATCTGTGTCAGGAGAAACCACGAAAATGCTTTTTTAAACGTCAGCCAGAACACAAAAAAACCAGCTCTAATTTAAAACCTCATCGAAGAAGTGAGGCCCATTTTGCCTCCTTTCATGAGTACACAGGGTGTGATTTTCAAAAATGGAATTTTGGGAAAATAATGGTGTCCTCATCGGTGATATTTTTGTCAATTTCAACATCACTCGTGATTTTCAAAAATCGATTCCCAGTTTTTTTCCCGAAATTCAATTAGAGCATTTAACCAAACATTTAAATAAAAAAAAATTCAAAGTTTCTGAATTATTTCATTTAGTGAAATGAAGTGAATAAAGAAATACGTAGGAGTTTAGTCCACCGTTCGTGCCCGACGCCCGTGGACTTTCGGTGCCAAATTAATCCAACGGCACCAAATTTTCTCCATTGGCACCAACTTTTATTTTAAAATTTTCTCTAAGCAAAGGCCAAAGATACTTACAAATACTATGCCCTATAAAACGGGGGCCCCCGGCTTACCGTGTAAGTGGACAAAGGTATGCCTTTGGTGCCATAAATAGCTTCTGGGGTGTTTTCATAATCCACATCGTAATATATACCAGTTTGGTTCTGCAAAGATAAATATTACGAGTATTAGGTTTAGTCTAGGTTTTAAAATCTAGACTAGGAAAAGCATTTTTTTAATTTTTTAATTTTATGCACCACGGGTTTGTACTTGACCTCAATCACACCTGATGTTAAGTAAAGATGAGGTCGAAGGTGCCTGTAAGAGAACACGTTGAGATAGATTACTCACATGCATACTTCTAGCTCTTGACTTAGGGCGAGGCACCAGGAGATCAGCCCTCTCCTGGACATGGCTCGAGGCTTCGGAGCTGGTCGACTCAGTTGCCATGTGGTTTGTGTAACCTAAACATAAAAATAAATAATAGAATGAGAAACCTTTGATCTCCGAGTAGAAGTTAATTAATAAATTGGGCAACTAAATCCCGCTAGGATAAGGTTATGGATATTTAATATGTATGTATTGGCGTTTTGTATGAAGAATTTCATTAAGACTGTTTTCTCCATACAAACATAATTGTTTTGTTTTTTGGGAACGGCAAATCCAAATTTAGCTAAACTTTGTGTGTATTAACCCAGAAATTAAAAAATATTTCATGTGAAACTATGAAATAATATTCCATTTTCCAAATAAAAAACAAATTTGATATAACTTTGAAAAACCCAGGAATTGGTACATATGATTAACGAAGAAAAAAAAGTCCAATTTCATAGGTAATGACCCAATATTTACATATATATATTTATACATGTCAAGTCTAACCTTATATCACACATATCACATCTTACATTATTATTATTATTATTATTAACAGCCCATAGTGTCCCACTGCTGGGCAAAGGCCTCCCTCATCTGTTTCCAGTCGTTTCTGTTCTTGGCGAGCACAAACCATCTCTTATTGAAACTGTCAAGCTCGTCTCTCTGTCTGTCTGTCAACATATTACATTACTTTAATTCTTACTTACCATACAGATTATGATGTGACGCCGCTGTGTTGGCCCTTGACGCTAAAGTGTTCATAGTGCCAGTATGGTGGCCACCATGCAAGGCCATCCTAAAAAAGAGTAACAGGCGTTTTCAAAATTAAAAAAAAATCCTAAATAAATAAAACCGATTCTAATGCAATTTTATAAGCATAAGGCACGCATATAAACTATAAATCAAGGTAGTAGAGAATATTTTCGAAAACGTGTAGAAATAATTAGAGCGATTTTAAGTTTTCCATAGAAACGGAAAAAATGCAATATTGTATTCTTTCAAATTCGATATTTTGAAAATATTTCCTATTAACTTTATAGATCTATGTATCCTGAACGTGTGAAGGTTTTATAACTAAATACCTATACTATATTTAAAGCAAGCTCAAAATCGAACCCCCAGTATACCCCCATGTCACACATTATATCAAATCTCACCTGGGCATTGGCACTGGCGGCAGTGTTGGGTATCCTCCGAACATTGCCGACGAGGGACGAGTCGCCATCGTCTGCGCGGGTTCCGGCTAGCAAATAAATAGATAAATATTAGTAAATATTTGAAGTAGGAAATAATAATAAATAAATAAAATATCCTTAGACATACACACAGCGCCATCTAGTTGCACAGTAAGCAACTATAGGCTTGTGTTGTGGATACCAGATGGTTGATATACTACATAAATTATTTTTATTTTTGTAAATAAATACTTATTATAAATGAAAACATCCATAACTCGAGTAAAAATGTCCGTATTCAGCACACAAATATATGCCCCTAGCGGGATTCGAACCCGCAACCTTTTGGTATAGTGGCCAGGGTTACTAACCATCACACATAACATTATTTGCAAATATTGCAGTCGCTTACACAATTATTTCTACACTACACTAATTCATTCAAAGGACAATGTATACGCTTTTATAATAAGGTTCCGGTAGATATTCAAAACTTGCCTTTAAATAAATTTAAAACGACCATTAAAGGGAAACTGCTGTTGATTCTGGCGTGCAATCGCTGAACTAACCTAAATCTAAAAATCTCTAATTTTAAGTTCATTTCCTAAAATGTTATTCTTTTAACTTACGAAATAACACTTTTTTTAATTTGTAGGCTATCAGTATGAAATAAAATCGTAAGTATTGAGTCAGTCTCGATCTAAATGTTAAGATTGATTACGACTCTAAGGCCCGTATTAATAAACCAATCTCAATACAAGTCTTGAGGCTGTATCAACCGAGATGCATCTTAAGAAGTTAACGCTATCTCAAGCTCCGTGCTTATTTATAAACCAATCTTGAGGTCTACTCAGCTGAGATCACTTCTCAAGTATTCGCCTCAGCGGCGAATGAATGATAGTCCTGAATTTCGTTTATTAATACGCGCACCTCTCAAATGAGTACTGCTTGAGTAAGCACGTGCGTTTCAGGCCTCAAGTAAAGTTTATTTAACAACACGTTTACTTGAGACCAGTCACAAGACTGTTCTCAATCTTGACAGTGGTTTATTAATAAGGGCCTAAGATCCAATAATATATTTGTAGTACTCACCGCGTAGTGGTTGGCCTGAGCCATGGCCTCTGCTATTTGAGCCCATCGCATTCTCTCCTCCAATGTAACCTGGAAACATATATATGGGGCTAAGTAATTATTGCAATTTTAGGAAATAGTGAAATAAATGGTGTCGATTCGGATGTACACCAACTAAACTAAAACACCGTCACATCGAACTGTTCCAGAGAGAAAGATACAGTACTACTTTAAAACAGGTTTTAGTTTAGTTGGTGTACATCCGAATCGACACCAATGACAAAACATCGCAAATATTGAGGATAAGAGGATGACTTTGTCAAACTCTATTGAGTTTTAAATAATAGTAAATAAATCAATTCATTTATTGTCAGGTAACAGGTAAAGTATGAACCCGTATAAAAAAAATAAAAAAAAAAAAAAACAAACAGAATCATCATCTTAAAGTGAATTATAATTATTTACATTCAATTGTTATTATACTATACATTATTATCATAATATGAGAATAAGAACAATTTATTATGAACTCTACAACAAGATACAAAAACACAGAAGAAGTAAATTATAGCTAAAAATGTGTTGCGGCGTGCACAAATGGGTTAGCACTCAGCTCAAGCTGCGACGAATCACAGCGCTGGTTTGCAGTGCCCCCAAATGCCCAGTGACGCACGGACGCTACGTCAGTATAATTATTATCATAAATTATTTATTATTGAAATTGCAAAATTGTAATAAAATTGTATATTCAAATTCTTAAATTCCATTACCGCCAAAAATTACAATTAAAAATAACAATAATGGTATTAATAATAAAATCGACAAAAAGGCATTAATTAAGTTAGTATTTCCTCACACTACGGCAGATAGATTCATTTGTGACCAGTGCTTGAGGAAAGGACTGCCCCACTTGCCCGCCTTTCAGGAGGATGTTGGTACTACCCCAGACTCTGCTCATGATTAGGAGATTTATAAGATGATGAAATCGATTTTCCAAAATTTTCAAAAATGACAAAGCTATTTTGCAACATTAAAAGCCGGTCTTCAGGATATGATTATTGATATTCATATAATAATATTATTAATTAATAACGTAATAGTAGTGACAATGATTAAAAAAGGTATGCTGAGATGGTTTGGACATGTGGAGAGCATGAATGAAAGAAGACTTACGAAAGAGATATACAAAGCGAATGTGGATGGTAGTGTTGGTAGGGGAAGACCACGGCGAACGTACCATGATCAAATCGGGGACGTCTTAAAGAAAGGCCAAGTCAAGAGTACCCTAAACCGACGAGCATGTATGAACAACTTTATGAGAGTTAAGGAAGCAGAAGAGGTGTGTCAGGATCGTATCAAGTGGAAGTCTGTGGTCTCTGCCTACCGCTACGGGAAACAGGCGTGACATTATGTATGTATGTATATAATAGTACCAATTTTATTGTAATTATATTGTAATTTAATTAAAACATTACTCATTAAATTTTAACGGTAACCATTGTCAGTAACATAATAAGAATCTTTAATTGGCATAAGTTTGGTAGTTTTCTGTATAAGATTTTGCAATCATGATGTTGATTCTAGGTAAATAACCGCCTCCGTGGCTCAATGTAAACAACATTGGGCTTACGATTCGGAGGTAGCGGGTTCGATCCCCAGCGGGGTATATATTTAAGTACTCGGTTTGGTTGGTGGTAGGGTATTTTAAATGTCCGCCTGGCTAGCTACCACCATCTTATCTAAATCTGCCGCCAAGCAGCAATGTCAATAGCATTGTTGTGTTCCGGTTGTCAAAGATAAGATAGCCAGTCCCCCAAATGTGTTGGGGTTTCCGGGTTAGTACGCTTCCACCTTTCACTTCATCTTCACTTAACATCAGGTGTGATTGAAGTCGAGTACAAACGCGTTGCGCATTAAAAAAAAAAAATGTGTTGGTAATTTTTGTTTTTTTTTTGTAGTAAAGATTAAACCTTGATATACGTTCTTAGCCATGTTTTATGGAAAACAGTTAAGCCGTTTCGATTATATTTAGCGTCTAGTCTACCTGGACGATATAATCATTTGTTCGATAATTGTTTTCTAAATGTTTCAATTCAATTACAACAATTTTGATCTTTACCTGGTAGGGTGGTTGTCCAACTGGAGGGGTTTTGATGGTGTTCGCTGTCATATAACTGAAGACGGGTGATCCCATTCCCACAGCTTTCTGCTCTCTCGACCACTTGCGACTGTTGAGACCACAACACTCTTTATACGACACATATATCTTTCTTTCTTTTTATTGATTTTGACATTCATTTGAAAATTTGACATTAATTTTGTAATGTTGTAAATTTTTGAACATTTCTTGCAAGTAGGGTTATTTAAAATTGTATAATTAATTAATAATAGGTAATTATAATTACATATAATTAAATATTCGTAAAATTTTGCATGCTCAAAAGGCAGAATGTAATGGGCATTATTTTTAATATTAAAACACCCTTGTGTACCTATATTCTGGCAAAATAAATAATTTGAATTTGAATATATTTTATTTAATATGTAGACATGTAGAATTAATTTTCAAACAAACATTAATTTAAACCAGACCAGTCATTAAATTTAACTTTACTTTGCCGGAAATAAAAACAATAATGTTACTTTTTAATTTCATAGTCGCTGTGATATGCTAATGAAAACTCTTCTCAACCAGCTCCCGCTCAGCATCATAGGGAGAAGGGAGTGACTGAAAACCAGCGCTACTCGGGATCACGTTCTCACGTAAGCAAAGGCTGAGTCACCTCCTTTTGCCTTAATAACAATACCTAAGTATTAAATGAATAATAATAAATAAATAATTATTATTGCACATACGAGTGTATGATAACATATTCTAGTCTAGTATATATAGTAGAAAATCGAACTACCTAGAATTATGACTCATACCTGCCCCTGTGTCTTTGCGGAAAGGATGGCGTAAGGCCGTTGATGAGAACTTAAAGTATACTCCAACTATAAGATCTTCTCATCCAAAACACAAATCTCCTTACCTCCAAGATAGCAAGGCAGCCAATGTCAGTGCTATGACCAATGCAGCAGCCAATGACGCTCCAACGGCGACCCCCACCACTTCTCCGTCAACTTCGCAAGTCGAGCCGTAATACCCTGATGAACAACTGGAAAGAGAAGGATAAGACCTTTAAATAAGTCCGTTTGAAATACCGAAGATATTTTACTGGTCAGTGTAACTATACTATTAGACTGAACAACATTAGTGGTCACCCGTCCAATGACTAGCGCGCGCTAGATATTGCTTAACTTGGGTTTAATATTTATATTATATCGCGCGTTGTTGCTTGCATCTACATGCGTCGAGCTGTGCAGCAGTCATGTACAGTCGGACTAGTAATTAGAGATTATTTTAACACTAACAATAATTTATGGATGCATATTATGCATGTATGTAACTTGTAATTGTAATCGAAAACGAATAGCGACTGCGCAACGAGCGCATAAAACATTAGGTACGTGAAAGTGTCATGCTTATTTCGGAAACAATGTGATAATTACATAATTTAGATTTAGAGAATTTAGTTCATCTTCTAGGGGACATACATAGGGTACATTTTTATAATAAAACTCAGGAGATTTATTGATAAACACAAAAAGAAATCTTAGAGTCACATAAAAAGGACCCTGTGTCAGCAAGCTCATAATAGAAGTGATTATTTAGACGATAATAGCTTTATATCACACAACAAGTATCTTTATGTAACTTATTTAATTTACATAGCACATTCTTATTCCTTTAACAGGAATGTCCTGTCTTTATGCAACTAGGGACGGTAACTCGTCTACTCTGTGTGCGACAGTAAACCAGCGCTGAGCTCTTATAAGCTCTTTCACTACTGCGACACTTATCTGAGTGTTCTGCTATTTTATTAATTGTTTGTATATGTGTCGCAGTAGCGAATAAATCTTTCTTTCTTACTTCATAATAAGGTTAAAAGAAAGAAAGAAAAAGTATTTATGCAGTGTCACATCGTCGGTTGGATTTCATGTATCTTGCTCTTATTTCGTAATAACCATATTATTATGTTTTATAGTTGAACATTTAAAAGGTGCATTGTCACACCTAATGAAGCATTGTACTTTAAAAAACATGTTGAATTGCAATACACGAAATTATTGTACTCTACCTACATTGATGAACACATTTTTGAGTCAATTTTCTGTAAGAACAGACACATCATGCGGTTACCACCAAATTGGCCACGTTTCTCTCAATAGCACATGGCTAAGCACAGTGTTACGTGCGTTCGAAAATCAATGTTATATTAGTTCCCATTTTAATATAAGGATTAAGACACTTTACAAATGAATTGAGCCTGGTGTGATACGCTATTGCCAAAATATATTTGTATACCAAGATGACATTTTCATTGTTGCAAAATTTTCGACGTTAGTAACTAAGTCAATACGTTATGGAACACGATGTAGCCAGTGGCGTGCCCTCCATGCAGGCAGAAAGGAAGTGCCTACCCTAGCAAATTGTCAAGACATCTGCTTCATACTGATGTGAACAGTAATATTCTAAACAGTTGCAAGGATTGCTATAAGAATAATTTATTATTTTGTAGTAGTATTTTTTCTCATTTAATAGCAAATTTTATCATTCTGCCTACCCTGTAAGAAAACGCTGTACACGCCACTGGATGCAGTAGCTCATTGTATATGAGGCAATAATATTTTCAAACGTCTAAATTTTACCTGCAGTAAGGCTGGTTGTTGTTGTATCGGCAGACGCCTCTCTCATTGCAGTGGCTGGAGGCGCAGGCTTTGCAGTCGCGACCCGCGGTTATAGACCCTGGTGATAGGTCTAGGGTCGTATCTGGGCAGGCACATCTGTGTGAAAGAAGTACCGTCATTATATTTCCTGTCAATATTCATATTTAATAAAAAATTGAACTTCTGCATTCTATCATTTTTTGTTTTTCACTAAGTAGAACGTTTGAAATAATAATCTATAGGGTTCCGTTTTGCCTAAAGGCAAAACGTACCCTTTACCCTTAAAGGTCCGTCATGACATAACATGACATTATCTACAGCTCAATTAAAATGAGATTTAAGATCCCGGATTTCTTCTATCAAGGAAAACAAACCGGGAATAGAGGTTTTACGCCACTTCTGAATATATTTTTTTTTCTTTACTTATCCATAGAACATTATTTAAACAATCTTCACTAAAAGACGCCTACGAAAACCTGTAAAGCAAGTAGACATGTGTCTCTCTATCGAAATAAAATTTCCTTCCTTTTATTTCCTTCGTTATATTCCTCAGCTTACGTCCCTACTGTTGGGGCAAGGAGGAGAAGGAATGTGCCATAACACACATGCCCTATGCGGATTGGTAGATTTGTGTCAGACTCAAACTCAAACTCAAAGCATTTTATTTCAACGTAAGATACATGATATCATGTGTTGAATGTAAATTTAAATCTATTAGAAATAGAAATAGGGCTAAGCATTTTTCGGTCAGTCAGTATGTCCAAGCCACCAGCGCTTCGGAAAGGGAAATCATCTGTGGGAAAAGAAGCGGCGCAAGAAACCCACAGAAGACTACCCGCCGACCTGACAGCCGGTGCTTTTTTTTTATGCACAACGGGTTAGCACTTGACCTCAGTCACACCTGATGTGAAGTGAAGATGAGGCCGAAGGTGGAAGCGTACTGACCCGGAAACCCAAATATTTGGGAAACTGGCTATCTTGCCTGGTTGGTGAAAAGGTTGCCTGGAAGAGATCGCTTTTAGTGATAAGGTCGCCAAATTGTACATTCTATTCTTACCACTTTTCTGAAACTGTATTTTGTAATCTATTGTGCAATAAAGTGATCTCTGACAACCGGAACACAACAATGCTATTAATATTGCTGTTTAGCGGCAGATTTAGATAAGATGGTTGTAGCTAGCCAGGCGGACATTTAAAATGCCCTACCACCAACCAAACCCAGTACTAAATATGTACCCCGCTGGGAATCGAACCCGTGACCTCCGATTCGTAAATCCTATGTTGTTTACATTGAGCCATGGAGGCGGTTGAAACAGCCCAGAAATCACTGACTTGGCTATAGACGTCATAAACGACGGCGTTCAATTGAAAACAACTGAAGACATAGGCTGATGATATATTTATTTTATAATTGACTGAATATGCGTTTCACCACAATCTCACCTGATGGAAAGTGACGATGTGGTCGAAGGTGAAGCACGGGATCCCAGTAAATGCCTAATCAGTCTGCTCTCGAAGATCCCAAGTTGATACAGAGGAAGATGGTCAAACTTACCTGAATCCACCCCAAGTGTTGGTGCAGGTGGCTAGCTGATGGCAGTCGTTGAGTTCTGGAGAGGAACACTCATCCAGATCTACGAAAAAAAAAACGAAAATCATTGACCAGTGTTTCAGTATTCACCGACCTGTGACTTCCAGCGAACAAATTTAGAGCACACATTAAAATCAAACAATGTTTTTACAATTTTTATAAGCAACGGGTCAGCCTTGACCTCAATCACAGCTGATGTTAAGCAAGTTGAGGCCGAAGGTGAAAGTGTACTGACCCGGAAACCCCATCTTATTTGGGGAACTGGCAGTCTTATCTCTGACAACCGGAACACGACAAAGCTATTAGCATTGCTGTTCGGCGGCAGACTTAGGCCCGTATTAATAAATGGTTCTTGAGATCGATCGAGATCGAGATCGCGTCTCAGTCTCAAGACCATTTTTTCTGATGTTGTTTTAATATGCAACAGATTCTCAAGCGTCAACTTGAGGCCATGTTAATCTTGAGAACGGTTTATTAATACGGGCCTTAGATAAGATAGTAGTAGTAGCCAGGCGAATATTTAAAATAGAGTTGTTCTGAATTGCAACATATAAACGCCCTCTTAACACATAATATTACTTGTAGTTTTTCTTCTGGAGTTAAAAATCAGCTGAAAGAGTTGAGAGCGTGTTTCAGTACTAACCAATCAGAGGCAGGACGCTGCCAGCTGGTGTGTCGACCCAAAGCGCTGAAGCGCCAACGTTGTTCGAACGGCGTCTGATAACTCCGAGTAAATGCTTCTGGATGTCAGTCGCTATTGAAGCTCTTAGGGTCTCCGGTGTTTCTTGCATCTGTTGATAAAAGACATCAGGGTCAGGGTCAGCTTGACTGACATATCAACGTTAACTGCTCCTCGAGGACTTGTCGCCTATGTATATAATATAAGGCAAGTGTCTTCTATTTCACTAACCTTATATGCCCTATTTTTTTTTTAAACCATCATCGAATAAATCGTTAATTGTGTCATTTGGCGGTCGCGTTTGCAGCCCATTCCATATAATTAAATCATTAACCTCTCTGTCGTCCGGTCCCACGCAAATATTCTAAGGGTCAAGTATCTCGGCGCGCCTGTCATATTTTCGAAAATACCGGCGGTGTTAAAAACGTTTATAGATACTCTTCTACTGGGTGTATTTGTAATCTGTGAAAAGCAATAGCTACGGGAATATATTATCTATGGATATAATGAATGAACACTACTACAGCTATAATACAAAAAATCAGAAAAATGTTACGAGGTTGTAATATGTAGGTATTACTATATACAGGGCGTCCCACGGCTATGCCACATGGAGGGAAAGTACCTTGAATTTTGTAGATGGAACATTTTACTGAAAGAAGACATTATTTTAATTTAAAAAACAATTTAAACTGCATTCATAGATTTTTAAATAAGTACATGATTGAACCGGGAATCGAACCCTTTATTTATAAAAAAAAAAATACCATGTAACTTTATCATACCGATCGAAAGGCTTCATCATAAGGATAATTTTTTGCTAAATAACATAGTGTCAGAAATAAAAGGAAGACCATGAATTTTAACATTTTTAATACAAAATTAATCAAATTTATCAAATGCTCAAAATGAGTCCCATCCTGTTCAATACAAAGTCGCACTCTTTTGATTATTTCGCTCCCTGTCGATTTTTTGATCATGTTGTGGTGGATATTTGGAATAATACGTCGAAGTTCAGTTTGTAGCTCGTGGACACTTTGACACTGGTTCTTGTAAAGTAAATTTTTTACATAACCCCATAAAAAAAATCTAACGGGGTTAGATCTGGGGATCTCGGCGGCCATTTTTTCGTCCATTTGTCCCGATCCAGGAAAGAAAATGTTCATTGAGATAGTCCTACTTACTAATTACGTATCTCTTTATCATTTTATCATGAACTTAAATTATAATAGGGAAATGATGCATACTTCTCGAGTGGGTAATTAGTATTAGTAATGATAATGTCAGTTGTATGTCCTTACGGCAATGTCAGCTTTTCATTTTTCTAAACAAAATTGAACATCTAATGTTAAAATTCATGGTCTTCCTTTTATTTCTGACAATATGATATTTAGCAAAAAATAATCCTTATGATGAAGCCTTTCGATCGGTATGATAAAGCTATATGGTAATTTTTTTTTATAAATAAATGGTTCGATTCCCGGTTCAATCATGTACTTATTTAAAAATCTATGAATGCAGTTTAAATTGTTTTTTAAATTAAAATAATGTCTTCTTTCAGTAAAATGTTCCATCTACAAAATTCAAGGTACTTTCCCTCCATGTGGCATAGCCGTGGGACGCCCTGTATATCCTTAGACATACACACAGCGCCATCCAGTTCCACACTAAGCAACTATAGGCTTGTGTTGTGGATACCAGATGGTTGATATACTACATAAATACATATTTTTTTTGTAAATAAATACTTATTATAAATGAAAACATCCATAACTCGGGTACAAATGTCCGTATTCATCACACAAACATATGCCCCCAGCGGGATTCGAACCCGCAACCTTTTGGTATAGTGGCCAGAGTTGCTAACCACTACACCAAACAGGTCGTCTATATATCCACTATATCTATATATCGATATATCTACTATATCCACGATATAATTGGTATTTTTACGGAAAGTACAGATTTATTTCATGTTTTTCTTAAGAAACAGGTAATTCAATAAATTGTTATGAGAATTGGAACCTCTGTGGCAGGTTTCTAAGCCCGTTCTAATAAAAAAACATACATATACTCCCAACCAAAGAGAAAAAAATTATTTTCGCAAATACAGACTAAATATCATTGCTAACATAACATGGCGCACATTATTGGATGCGGAATTTAATAGAGAACAAGTTCAAACACAGTCCAAAGGAATTGGAACTCTATAATCAGGTTAAATTAAATAAATAAAGAAAATTTGGAGAAAATATGAGTTCCAAATAAATTTCGCACGATAGAAACCCTACGAATCCCGGCAACATATGGAGGGTACGTACGTTTTTTAAAAAAAACTACCTATGCCAATACCTTCAATTTCACTTACCTAATATGCTGTTTTTCCTTACGGTAAAAAACTCATCTGTTATAATAAATAAACTTGTATGTGATATACGATCCGCAATCCGCAAATACTAATACATCTTCGGCGACCTGTTTGGTGTAGTGGTTAGCAACTGACCAAGACCCGAGTTATGGATGTTTTCATTTATAATAAGCATTTACTTACAAAAAAAAATGTATTTATGTAGTTTATCAACCATCAGGTATCCACAACACAAGCCTATAGTTGCTTACTGTGGAACTAGATGGCGCTGTGTGTATGTCTAAGGATATTTATGGATATAAAGCTCACCAGCACGGTGTAGTTGATGAAGACGCCCTGGTTGTTCTGGTCCCCGCTGTGGACCGAGTTCACAGCGCCGCTCACGAAGTCGTCGGAGAACGGGGTCATGGAGAAAGCCGAGTCGATCTGAAGGCATATTAGGCAATTTTAGGGAATTCTAATGTGACACATGCTAAATTGCAGAGCCTCGAACGCCGTCGCAAGGTCGGCTGTCTCTCAGTCTTTTACAGGATGCACTTCGGGCAGTGTGCGTTGGAATTACACAATCTTATTCCACCACCATCTTATCGAAATCAGCCGCCAAACAGCAATGTTAATAGTATTGTTGTGTCCCGGTTGTCAGAGAATAAGATAGCCAGTCCCCCAAATAAGATGGGCTTCCCGGGTCAGTACACTACCACCTTCGACCTCATCTTCACTTAACATCAGGTGTGATTGAGGTCAAGTGCTAACCCGTTGTACATAAAAAAAAACCATCGCCATTTCATCTTCGGCCTACTAGACGTTGGGAGGGATTCCACCCGTATGTAGTTAACATACCGAACATTCGCACTAAGCGGTTCGACTCTTCATTCATAATGCGAACAGCCAAGGCATGGAACTGCCTTCCAGCGTCCGTCTTTCCTGAATCCTGCAATCTTGGGATCTTCAAGAACAGGGTGAAAAGGCATCTTCTGAGATCGCGTGCTTCATCTTCGGCCACATCGTCACTTCCCATCAGGTGAGATTCTGGTCAAACGCGTATCCAGTTAACGATAAAAAAAAACACAAGAAATTGTAAACGTCATAGTATTAGTGGGTAATAGTATAATCAGAACGGAACGCCATGTCGAAGCTGGCTGCTGTTATCCTGGAAAAGATACTTCTGATTACCACACTCGCAGCCTGAAACTGCATCAGAACGTTTTTCAATAAGTGAAGATGAGGCTGAAGGTAGAAGCACGCTCACCCGGATCCCCAACTTATATAAACGGCTCCTCACACCATATATAAAAATTGTTGTAACCTTTCTTGATTGTAAATGATTGATTGAAAAGAGACAAACCCTCTGCGTTTCTCGCTAGCTCTTCTCAGTAGTGGTCGCGTTCCGAGCTAGTGGTAGTTTAAAAAACAAATGACGTTCATAAGTGCATATTGTATTGCCTACATGAATAAATGACTTTCATTTCATTTTCATTTCATTTGGCTGGCTAGATAGCCAGCCAAATGATATCTCAAACAGGCAGAACATAGCATTGCTATTAGCGGCGGACTTAGATAAGATGGTGGTAGCCGACCAAACGGACATTTTATAAATAAACGGAAAAATTAAAACAAGCTTTTATTAGTTGTTAATAAACAAATAATATCATCATCTCAGCCCGTAAACATCCCACTGCAAGGATATAGGCCTTCCCTCGTATAATGAGGGAGTATGGGCCATAGTCCACCACGCTGGCCCTATGCGTTTTGGGCACTTCACATGCCTTTGAATTTTTATTTCTCAGGCATGCAGATTTCCTCACGATGTTTTCCTTCACCGTTTAAAAGCAGCCGGATAAATGCACCTTGGTTGGTGGTAGGGCATAAAGCAATAAAGAGTGATTGATTGTACTTACAGCTCTGAGAGCTTCGTAGCTCAATTGTTGGTACGGATCAGAGTCCTTGTCCGCAAGTTTGTTATCCCACGCCACCTGAAAATTATTATTATTATTAAGAGCCCATAGTGTATCACTGCTGGGCAAAGGCCTCCCTCATCTGTTTCCAGTCGTTTCTATTCTTGGCGAGCACAAACCATCCCTTATTAAAACGTCAAGCTCGTTTCTCCACCGTTTTCGCGGTCTGCCACGTTTGCGTCTGGCGGTTGTAGGAGTCCAAATAGTGGACGCATTTGCCCACAACTCACACGGCATGCGGCCCACGTGACCCGTCCAGTCCCACTTCAACGTTGCCGCTTTTTTCCCTACGTCAAAGATATCATAAGATATAAATTATTTATTTAAACCATGGGCCACGTAGTCGGAAACCTAATAACCATTTAAGTATCATCATTTTCCTGCCCTTATCCCACTCGAGGTGTGGTCGGCACAACATGTCATCCTCTTCCACTCTCCTCTATCAGCCGTCATCTCCGTACTCACCCCTTTCACACACATATCATTCCTCACGCAGTCTACCCACACCTTCTTTGGTCTTCCTCTACCTCTGTATCCCTCCACATTCATACTTAACACTCGTCTTGTTACATGCCTTTCATCCCTCCTCATAATGTGCCCAAACCATGCTAACCTATTACTCCTCAACTTTTCTGTTATTGGCGCCACTTTTAGACTTCCTCTGATATACTGATTCCTGATCTTATCTTTTCTAGTCACACCACACATCCATCTTAGCATTCTCATCTCTGCCACACGCATTCTACTTTCATCAGTCTCTTTCATTGCCCAACATTCAGATCCATACATGGTGACAGGTCGTATGATGGTTGTGTAAATTTTCCCCTTGAGTTTCAGGGGCATCCGTGGATCACATGTAGTCCCAGAAACCTGTCGCCATTTCATCCATCATGCATTTATTTATATAAAAACCATAAAAACCCGACAGCACATTTTGTATTTTGCAGGCGCCATGTTGGATTTTTTACCATAAAATGACTTTGTTCTTCAAAATCGATCGAGCTTTGTAAGCTACAGGAGGTAACATAGAAATCTACAGACATACATTCACTTAGAGATAGGTTTAAAGTGTATAACATTCTAACCTTTTCGTCACAGTACATTTTTGAAAATATAGCATCATTTAGGAAAAATAGTGATAAACATGATGTCAATACAAGAAATAAAGATAAATTTGCAGGTCACATAAGTCGCCTCCGCAAAGTCAGTAATTCATTCAAAGGGTTATGTATACGCTTTTTCATTATTAATATTACATTTAAATTTACGGCTCATTCACAAAGCTGACTCCCCAGAGAAGAACGAGTAAGAAACTCTAGGGTTGCTCTTTTAAACAGATTATGGGTTACAATTTGTATTTTTGATAATTATATGAATAATAAGACAGCTATGTCCATGCTTGCTTATCATTCAAATAGTCAGTGATTTTATAATAGCCTTTTGCTAACAATTTCTGTTTTGTGATTGCTTTAAATTTATTTAAAGGCAAATTTTGAATGTCTACTGGAACCTTATTATAAAAGCGTATACATTGCCCTTTGAAGAATTTACTAACTTTGTGAAGTCGGTTAACATAAACAGATAACTGGTTCTTATTAATTGTATTAACATTGTGAAACTTTATGGCTCAACATAGCTTAGCCTAGTGAGAGGCTGAGCTTACCTTCCTGTCGTAGAGCCTATCGACCCTCAGGTTGAGGACGAGCGAAACCACGCGGCGGCACGGGTCGCGGTGGATCCGCCTCGCATACCCAGGTCGGCATTGGCAGCTAGATATACCTGGCAGAACAACGAATTCGTCTTTAAATTTTATACTACAAAACAAATAAATATTTCGGACACGTACAATCGAGTCCCAAAAGCAAAATGGATACTAGATGGTATTTACTTACGTTTTTACAATTAATAATTCCTGCGATTTTCAAAGCTATATCCTAATTTGTGATTTTATTTATTGGAACATTTTTTTTTTTAATCACAGGTAAAAAGGTAAGTCTGTTAATATGATATTATTATATATATAATCTCATATATATAAAAAAATATTATTATATTTATGCATACTTATCTATAATTATTTCTTTAGTTGGTAGTATCGTGCACCCTACCTGTTTTTCTACCTACAAATGTCCCAAAGCTGTGGGTTGTCTGGAAGAGATCGCTTTTAGTGATAAGACCGTCTAATTGTGTTCTATTGTTATCATGAAAAATTATTGTAAATTATTTTGCGCAATAAAGAGTATTTGTATTGTATTGTATTGTATTGTTGTTAAGAGATAAGGCAGCCAGTGAGGGCCTCCCCTAGTGAACGCTAATGCGTTCCCAGGTCCTCTCCACGTTTTACCTCCCAGGTTTTAGTGGGCATCCCTCCCGATAGGCGTAATGCGTTTCGCCGAGTCAAAAAAAAAAACAAAACAAAAAGGTTCTGCACCCTTAAATAAGGGGGATGACTTTAGCAAATGCTAAAGTCAAATTGTATAAAGGATTATACCTGCTTCAGTCCTGCACTTCTCATTCTGCGCCTGATCACAGGTAGAGTCGTCACCAACGATGCACGTGTCGATTCTGTCAAATAATAATTAATTATAGTTTTCAACGTTTTGACGACCTTTTTGGTGTAGTGGTTAGAAACTCTGACTGCTTTACCAAAAAGTCGCGCTTTCGAATCCCGCTAGGGGCATGTTTGTATGATGAATACAGACATGTGTTCCCGAGTTAAGGATTTTTTCATTTATATATGTACTAGCTTAACGCCCGCGGCTTTCGCTTGCTGGCAATAACTTTATCGCGGAGATTTTTTTATCCCGCGGGAACTACTTACATTATCGGGATAAAACATATCCTATGTCAAATCAGAAATATATTCTACCTAAATACCAAATTTCATCCAAATCCGTCCATCCGTTCCCCCGTGATTGAGCAACAAACAAACAAACAAATAAACAAACAAACAAACAAACAAATAAACAAATAAACAAACAAAAAAACATCCAAACTTTCGCATTTATAATATTACTTAGATTCATTTACAAAAAAAAATGTATTTGTGTAGTTTATCATCCATCCGGTATCCATAATACAAGCTTAGATGCTAACTGTGGATCTAGATGGCGCTGTGTGTATGTGCATAGGTATTTATTTATTATTTGTTTAATAAAACTCCTATAAATGTTATCTGCGCATAACAAAACTCCTGGAAATGTTATCGGCGTATAATAAAACTCCTGGAAATGTTATCTTGGTCATAGAGGAATAACACTACCCGAATCTTGGTGTAATAAACTCTTCTGGGGATTTACAAAATTTTAATTTTTTTTTTCAAAAATTACAGTGATTAAAATTGTTTGCTGCCAACTTTTAAAGTTGCTTAGTGTGGAATTAGATGCCGCTGTGTGTATATGCAAAGATATTTATGTATTATATGTCGCCTTGTCCGTTTATCCATGATTATCTAAAAGGCTAAACTAAAGTATTTTTAAAGGCAAGGGTCAATAGTAGAATTGTCTCAAGTTCAAATTAACTTTGTTTAATTCATACTTCTAAGTAAAGTATGGATAACACTACTCCCTATAATCTTTAAGACCGTGATTTTTTGCAAATGGATAAAGTACCTGTCACTGATAGAATACTGATAAATGTTTTCTAACAAATCGGTAGATAGATAGATAGGCATTTATTTGCATCCACACATAACAAATTTTATTTTATCAAGATAAACTTGCAGGTGACATAAGTCGCCTCCGCAAAGTCAGTAATTCATTCAAAGGGTTATGTATACGCTTTTTCAATAAGGTCCCAGTTGATATACAAAATCTTACTCTCGATAAATTTAAAGATACTATAAAACAGAAACTTATTAACAAAGCATATTACAAAATATCAGACTATTTAGATGATAATCATCCCTGGACATAATCAGATTGTTCGCATGCCAGGCTATTTCACGATTAATAATGAAATATAGAAACATTTATGTAAAATCAAAGCCTAGGTAATTTTAAAAGAGCAACCCTTCGAGTTTCTTGCTTGTTCTTCTCAGGGGAAAATTGCATTTTGGACAAGCAGTAGCTTAAAAAACGTAAAATTGACCATTTTAAGTTTACTCTGTGCACCTACAAAATAAAGCATTTTTGACTTTGACTTTACATATGAAAAATACAACTAAAACAATAAAACACAAGTACAGAAACAACAAATATTATGTGTGTGCCGCAGTATACAAAAAGGCTACTACAGCTCAGTGTATAGATTTGCCCGAGGCGGGCAAAACACTGGTATTCTGCTGAAACCTGAGGGTTGGTCTGGGACAAATGGAATTTTGAAATGGAATATTGTGTAAGATTATTCCCGTAACATATTGGATTCAATTAATTATATATACCTAATTAAGTTATTGCAATTTTCGATTTCATATTGCTAGCTTGCTTTAGAGTAGGCTGACATACCTAACAGTAGGCTGGGGTCTTCTGTAAGCCTGCTGCGGGCGGGCGGAGTGCGCGGGGGGCGGGTGCTGCCGGCGCGGGGGGGCGCCGCCTACCGACTGCGCCACGCCCGTGCCCACCGGCTTACTGAGCGGCGGCGGCGGCAGCGGGGGAACTATAATTAAACTTCAAACTTCAAGACAAAAGCACATGATATAATTCATTGAATATCAACTTTAAATCATATCATAAAGTCACGGTCGAATTTTTTTTTATGCCCAAGGGATTGGTACTTGACCTCAATCACACCTGATGTTAAGTGAAGATGAGGTCGAAGGTGGAAGCGTACTGACCCGGAAACCCCAACACATTTGGGGGACTGGCTATCTTATCTCTGACAACCGGAACACAACAATGCTATTAACATTGCTGTTGGGCGGCAGATTTAGATAAGATGGTGGTAGCTAGCCAGGCGGACATTTAAAATGCCCTACCACCAACCAAACCGAGTACTTAAACATGTACCCCGCGGGGCATCGAACCCACGACCTCCGAATCGTAAACCTAATGTTGTTTACATTGAGCCACGGACGCGGTTGACCTTGCTTAACCTTTCTTGCTATCGCGTGCTTCAACAGTGAGAAATCTTATTTTTTTCATCGGGGGTTAAAAACTCACCAGAATGCGGCATGCTCTGCACCCTAGTCGGTCTAACGCTGACCCCCACGGTGGAACTGTCGAACAGGTTCAGATAGGTCCTCTTCCCATCGATAGAGACGAAGCCGTGGTCTCCAGACGCTGACACTATAATGTCGTCGTGATCTCCATGACCTGATAGGTTCACGTTCTCGATGCGGACTGCAAAAGTAATGATTTACAAAATTAATTTTCTTATCTAAATCTGCCGCCAAGCAGCAATGTTAATAGCATTGTTGTGTTCCGGTTGTCAGAGATAAGATAGCCAGTCCCCCAAATGTGTCGGGGTTTCCGGGTCAGTACGCTTCCACCTTCGACCTCATCTTCACTTAACATCAGGTGTGATTGAGGTCAAGTACGAACCCGTTGTGCATAAAAAAAAAGATAAACTCACTTAAACATCTGTGTGTGAAGTGTAAGTTTTGTCTCGTTTTTAACTTTACCATCGCGTAGGCTTTTACGAAAAAAGTCTCTATGAAAAAAATCGTTTTGCAAACTATCCGCTAGAGGCGCTGCACATTTCTCCATACAAATCGTCACGTAAACGTGAACGCGGTAGTAAAGTTAAGTCGAAACAAAACTCACACTCCGGCCTCTGTTCCGTTAAACTAGATGTATGTAATGAAATACCTGAATATTATAATCACTATAGCAATAAATGTAAGACGAAGATCATGTATGTGTGTGAGGGTGTGTGTTTGTATGTGCCGCACCAAAAAATTGTATTTTACGCATAAGCATAACGCAATGAGGATATAGTGACACTAAATGCAACAATTTTAATTCTTATTTCATTGCCCAAAAAAAGTGCATAGTGCATTTCCAAATTTCTAGAATAGGAAAATAGAATATATTTTCAAGGTTTCACTCACATGAAATATTTATTAATGTCTGGGCTAAATCACATAATAAAAAAAACTTAAACACAGCCCTTTTCATGTGGTTCCCATATTATTTTTTAGATTCGCTGAAACTTTAATGAAACGGTTATTAAAAATTAACACTGCCTATACTTAACTTAATCTTATCCGATAATACACATAAAGTTTAGTTAAATTTGGATTTGCCGTTCTCAAGAAAATTTCAAAAATGTTTGTATGGAGAAAACAGCCGTAATGAAATTTTTCATACAAAACGCCAATTTCATATGTAAGGACCTAATATAATAGCATTCTCACGCATCTCAAAGATCAACCATACAATAGCTTTAAAAGGTACTTACAAATGTGGCTTCTACAATACTCGTGCTATTCCATTAAAGAGTTCTTGTATCACAAGGACAATTGAATGTATGCTGATATAAAATTGGATATTGTCAAAATTGGATATTGTCAAATATTTGAATGTCCTTATAATGACTGAATTAGGAGGATCTTATTGTAATAACACCTAATGTAATGTACCGTATTCAAGAGCAAAAATAAATAATATTCTATTCTTATCTTTGCTTGCTTTAATTCTCCAATAGCAAATTATCTTTTGTTAAATTAGATATCTCGCATATAATATAAATCTAACACTAGAATCAATAGTAAGTAACATCACATTACCTGAAGCTCCCTTCTCCCCAGGACCCTGAATAGCGGAGACGGTCACATCGAATATCTCCCCGTAACCAGGTAGTCTGGTTTCCGAAGCGGTGATAACTGGAGCTTCTGAGTGTCTAGTGCCATGGGGTTTGAAGTCTGGATCGTCGAGGACTATGCCGGGCCGCGGTCGGTAAGGATGATAGGGTATGCCTTGGGATGCTGGAAAAAGGCAATTTTCAAATTATGAATTTTTCTACTTTCGTTTCCGAGAATATTAAACAGTCGGTCCCGAGTGTTGTTGGTGAAGTCGGTGGTCTGCAGAGGCCGCGGGAAAACGACCATCTAAAATCGCCCGCCAAACAACACTGTTTATTGTAGGTATCCTTCCGTTTGGAAAAATATTTTTCGTGAAATGTTACTTCCCAAAAAATTTATCGCACTAGTTTCATTTCCCAAAAGAATCTTAATTTCAAATCTTAATCAAATATTAATTGGGCAACTTTTTACTTGCTCAAGTTTTATTAAGTCAAATATACATTAAGCGAATGCTTTTTTCGTTCAAATTTTCCTTTTAATATGGGTGATAAATTGTAAAAATATGAAGAGTCTGATATAAATAATTATTATTATATTTATTACCTATTAAATTGTCACTTCACACAATCAGAATAAACAAGTAGGTACAATAATTAAGTACAATGTCATGTAGGCTAGATTAGAACTGCTAGAAAAGTGGGTTAGGTTAGGTTAAAACTGTGACCCCAACAGAGCGTAAACCGAGCGAGCGAAACGAGCGTGCCGCGGCATCGGACGGCGAAGCGCTGGAATTGATTTGTATAATAACAATATAATTCTGAGAAAAGCATGTTATGCCAAACCATATTTGACTACATACTACTTGGTAAAATGAAACATTGCCATGTAATTATTTGTTAAACAATAAATTATCTAAAATAGTATTGCTAACTGTAAAATTGCGAAAAGTTGTTTTGCCAAATGAAAATTTGGGAAACATACTTTGGCATGCGATACTTTGGAAAACGTTTTTTGCTCAAAAATTAGTAATTCTTTATTGTATTGTGTTCCAGCTTTTCAAAGGTAATTCCCATAAATAGTTGCTGGATGAACGCACTTCCATCTTCGGCCTCATCTTCACTTAACATCAGGTGTGATTAAGGTCGAACAATAACTATATGCATAAGAACTTTATATAATAATTTTTATATAACTTACTTGGTAAAGGCTGAGTATTAATAGATGACGTTTTAATGACTTCATTAGAACTTGACAATTCAATGACCGTTGGTGCATGAGAAATCAATCCCTCAGTCGGTGTAGGAGCAGCTATGGATAATGTAGCAGGCGTTTTAGTCTCAATCATAGATGGCTCTATAGCTTCAAATATTTCATCCTTGCTTGTCTTGTTTTGTGGTTTCTCTTCTGGCTTATATTTTTCTTTAAGCTTATCTTTATCGCTTGAGTCTTTTTTCTTCTCCGCTTTCTGTGGTTTTTCAGTCTTTTGTTTCTCTGTGGTAGTCGAGGGTTTTTCCGTGGTTGTTGATTTTTCTGTTGTTGTAGGTTTCTCTGAGGTCGTTGTTGGTGGTTCAGCCGTTGTGCTGGCTGTAGTCGTAGATGGTGTAGTAGTAGTAGTAGTTGTAGTGGTCGATGTAGTTGTATCAGGTATTGTTGTTGGTGTATCTTCTTTTTCTACTTCAGTAGTATTGCCTTCAGTTACAGTTGTAATAGTTTCTTTATCATCATGATGGATGTTATTTTCTGAGTGATTTGTTTCATTTTCACTATCATCATCGTCCTCAGGTTTAGAATTGTCTAGATCTGGATGATCTTGAGGTAGAGGTGGCATAGGTTTGTACATAGGTAGATGTGGATTCGGCCGTCTGTTCGGTGGTCTGTTCGGCGGACGAGGCCTTGGCCAAGGTGGTAATGGTCTATGAAATCCTGGTCTGGGAGGCAGTGGTGGTACAATTTGTTCAGGCAAACTGACGCCATGTTGGGGTGGTCGATCGAATGGATATGGGGGAGGAGTTTTCGTTGGATGAAAAGCAAGAGTTGGTGGGGTTAAAGGCTTATCAAACTCTGGTATCGGTGCTACATCAGATATCCTTGGAGGACCCCTGTTGTTTATCCTAGAAGCCAACGGCCGCCCTGGCCTTAGAAGTTGAGAATTAGCTTGAACGTTGACATTCCCATTTAACAATTTCACAATTCCTGTGATGATATTTTGGATTTCTGTGTTCTGTCTGCCTTGATCTCTATGGGTGGCTGTCGCAAAGGTCGGCTGTACTGCAGTAGGCCGAAGCTTGGGCCCCGGAGGCGTCAGCGCTCGCGCCTTCGGGACCCTCTGTCCTTCCCCCGGAAACCTAAATTCTAACCTATCACCAAACCCCTCGGACATAAGGATTTCATCATCATCCCTCCGCAAGTAATCTACAGTTTTTGTTGGATGTATTTCGTAATACTTTCTTTTGTTATGTAATTCTATTTCACTGTCTATTTCGTTGTTATTAGATGCGGGTAGTTCATCTATATGTATAGACCTTGATTCTCTATCATTGGGGTCTGCTGATCTGGCAACTATAACATGTTTCTCTCTTTCAACATCACTAATTATATCTTCAACTGCTAGTTCATCGTCATCATCAAGTTTATCATCAAACCTAGCGCTAGGTACTATATTAAATTCTAGGTTTTCAGTCTGACTTGTTTGTAGGACGTAGCCGTCTGGTAGATGATTGTGGCTTGCCGATTTTGGTGACAGCTGCGATATCGTGTAGATTTCTTCGTAGCCTGAAATTAAAGAAAATATATCAATTAATATATGAGAAGTAATACTATATCATATTGAAAGAAAAGAAGTGAAAGAAAAGGTGAATGTCGTGTCGTACCAAGAGGTTAAAACGA
Organism: Oegoconia quadripuncta; assembly: GCA_949316235.1. Lineage (NCBI taxonomy): Eukaryota > Metazoa > Arthropoda > Insecta > Lepidoptera > Autostichidae > Oegoconia > Oegoconia quadripuncta. Next base: position 40,458,175 of record OX438741.1, on the reverse strand, counting down.
GGGCGAAAAGTAGAGAGATGTGGTCATTACTCCCACCGACAAGAGCATAGCTCTTAAATTGAAGAAGAATACTTTATCAGGGGTTAAATCGACTTGAAAACAGTTTTTATAACACAGTAGAACATTCCTAAGGTCCGGGAGTTTTCTAAATTTTCAATTTATAAGGTTATAATAAAATTCCTTAACGTTATCGAATCTGGAATGAAGAAAACACAGTCACAGTCAGATGAACAGGTGTTTCTTCTGTAAGGGCAGTATCTGCAACGACCCTGTATCCTGAAACACCATTTTGAGCATAAGTTTGCTCAAACCACAATGCCCCGCGAAAGTGGGACACTGTATATGCTTTAATAACCTTATACCTGAGAATATCATTAATCTTACTGAGAAAAAATTTAAAGATCATATCAAAATAACATTAGCAAAAAAAGGTTATTATAAAATTAGTGACTATGTGAATGACAAACACGCTTGGTGTACTTCGGCCAGCTCCCCAAAATTATAAAATTGTATTAGTAATATACTTTATTTTAAAAAAAAAGAGGACAACAATGAACCTTTGGGTTTCTTGCGCCGCTTCTTTTCCCACAGATGATTTCCTTTTCCGAAGCGGTAGTAGCTTGGACATACCGACTGACAGGTAAATGCAAAAAACTTTTTTTTAATTTCCAGTAGATTTAAATTGACATTCAACAAATGATATCATGTATCTTACGTTGAAATAAATGCTTGAAGTTTGAAGTTTGAAGTTCCTGCTGAGTGCCAGCACTTCTCCAGCAGTCAATCTTGTGACGAGGTGTTCAACCTCGACCTCTTTTTATCTTTTCGTTACTCTTTCGCTTTTTACTTTTTTGCGAATTTGATTCAAAATTTGGAATTCAAAATTGTTTTCTAAAACAGAAGAGAGTCGTTTTAAGGAACTGTCATGACGAGTCATGTTTATCGATTGTACGTGTAATTGTTATAATCGGTTGTTTATTCACCGACAAATCTACTGGACCAATAAATCAAATCAAATCAAAAATGCTTTATTTTGTAGGTACACAGGGTACACTTAAAATAGTCAGATTTTACATTTTTAAAGCTACTGCTTGTTTAAAAGGCAATTTTCCCCTGAGAAGAAGAAGCAAGAAACTCGAGAGTTGCTCTTTAAAAAAAACAGTTATAAAATAAACTACACATTATAGGTACCTAAAGGAATACAAACAGCTATAATTAAACAGAGGGCGCGATACCATCATTCACTAATATTAAATGAGGTACTTAGTTACACCGTCAAGTTGCCGTCTCAAAGTAATCTCTTTTATCACTTTCTGAAACGTCAAATAGATTGTAGTGCTTCAACATAACACCTGTCGTTCTTGGTCGGGGGTTAATTAGATGATGATAATGTCTAATAACTTCACTCGTCCATAAAAATGTTGGTGGATCAACAGAGCGTGGTTGTGGAGACGGGGTGCGCCGTTGCATGACGAGTTGCAGAATGCGCTTGCACGACTTAGTCATACTGTTAAAGCATTGATTCATATATATCAAATACCTTACAATATTAAAAAAAGACATGGCCTCGACCTTTAACTGCCATGTGAAATCGGTCAGCGGAACTAACTGTAAAAGGCTCAGTTAATTACTGATGGTGAATAAACTTAGCTATAGTTTATTAATACCGTTGTTAAACCATAGCCTTGTGGTTTAATGTTATGGTGTTTGAGCATATGGTTCCGTACTTACTATAGTTATCTATAACGACACCCCACGAAATTACGGTCGATCGCGTTGCTACTCAGGTACATAATAATACAGGATGATTTTTTTTACCGTAAGGAAAAAATAAGGCATATTAGGTAAGTGAAATAGAAGGTATTGGCATTGGTTCCTAGTTGATTTTTTTTTAAACCATCGACGTATGCGCCGGCCAGAGATTGATACGACTGGCGGGATTCGCAGGGTTTCCATCATGCGAATTTTTTTTTTTATATGAGAGGGGGCAAACGAGCATGCGGGTCATCTGATGGAAAGCAATCACCGCCGCCCATGGACACCCGCAACACCAAAAGGGTCACAGATGCGTTGCAGGCCTTTGACGAAGGTGTAGGCTCGTTTCTTGAAGGTTCCAATGTCGTACTCGTTCGGGAATACCGCAGCCGGAAGTCCGTTCCACAGGGTGGTCGTACGTGGTAAGAAGTTTCTTGAGAAACGTACAGTGGTAGACTTCCACTCATCCAGGTGATGTGGATAGAGATTTAATTTTCGGCGAGAAGTGTATCGGTTAAATTGAGCAGCGGGTATTAGCTCGAATAGTTCTTCAGAACACTCCCCAAGAAATATGCGATAGAGAATGCAGAGAGAATTCATTTGCAACTCATATTTTCTCATTTTTTTTTAATTTATTTTATTTAAAGATGTAATTATGTGCAATAGGCTCCAAACACGACCGTCAAATGACAAAGTTTTACAGGGGTTTATGGTTTGAAAAAAAAATTATAAAAAAAAAACTACCTATGCCAATACGTTCTATTTAAGTTATCTTCTTCTTCAATTTAAGAGCTATGCTCTTGTCGGTGGAGTAACGACCATGTCTCTCTACTTTCCGCCCTCGTTTTAACCTCTTGGTACGACACGACATTCACCTTTTCTTTCACTTGGTCAAAGTAATTACGCCTAGGTCTTCCCCTTCCTCTCTTTTCTTCAATCTTTCCCTCAATGGTGAGACCGGTTTGTCATGCTGCAGGAGCGCTGGGCGTTTTCCACGTCATGCGGAATTAAACGACGTTATCCGCCGGGCCTTTACCACGGCTGGGTCCCCCGCAATCCTGGAACCTAATGGACTGGCGAGGGATGACGGCAAAAGGCCGGACGGTATGACCCTCGTGCCTTGGAAACTGGGAAGGTCTTTGGTATGGGATGCAACCTGCGTCGATACCCTTGCTCCTTCCCATCTTCCAAGTACAAGCGGTACAGCTGGTTCCGCTGCCGCCTTGGCAGAAAGCGTTAAACGACGCAAATATGCCGGTCTCAGTGGAGACCACCTATTTGCGCCGTTTGGTGTAGAAACGCTTGGGCCGTGGGGACCGGGTGCTCACACTCTTTTTAGGGAGTTATCTGAGCGTCTGGTTGATGCATCCCACGATTGGAGGGCTGGCCTATATTTTGGTCAAAGAATCAGCCTCGCTATACAGCGAGGCAATGCGGCCAGCCTTCTGGGTACCTTTCCATCAACCAGAGACTTGGGGCTAGTTTTTTATTTGTGATATTTTAATAATAAATTGTATATATATTGTATTGTATTATACATAATATAAGTGTAAATAAATTCTTATTTCCCTCAATTATGTTCTTCAAAAAAATATCGTTAAATTATCTAATATGCCCAATTTTTTCCTTACGGTAAAAAACCTCATCCGGTATAGTATTGCGTTGTAGAAGGTGCTAAGATCTCCTAAATCAATTTTCGAAAATTAACAATGGCTACTTTATACTTTCTAAAAATAGTTTATTGATTCCTGATATTTATCCTCGGCGAAATTTCCGGTCGGTCATTGCTATGCGACTGGCGGAATTCGTAGGCTTCCTATCATATGAAATTTATTTATAACTCATATTAGATGTTCTGTATCATGTATGTCATGACTTTTTTTTTTTTTTTAGCCACAACGGGTTAGCACTTGACCTCAATCACCCCTGATGTTAAGTGAAGATGAGGCCGAAGGTGGTAGCGTACTGACCCGGAAACCCCATCTTATTTGGGGGACTGGCTATCTTATCTTTGAGAACCGGATCACAACAATGTTATTAACATTGCTGCTTGGCGGCAGATTTAGATAAGATGGTGGTAGCTAGCCAGGCGGACATTTAATATGCCCTACCACCAACCAAACCGAGTACTTAAACATGTACCCCGCTGGGGATCGAATCCGCGTCCTCCGAATCGTAAACCCAATGTTGTTTACATTGAGCAACGGAGGCGGTTAAACAACGGTTTATTGTTTAGTTTAATAAATAACGCAGTATCACTCGCCCGTCCGCGACTTAGCTACAGTGAAAGTCGTAACATTGCCTGTCCGTACGCGAGTATTGTTTGTCACAGACTTGCGTTGCGCATCAACTTATGTCATGATGTCGAAATTGTGACATTTGGACATTACTTAATCAGCCTTACGACCCCACTCACTGGAAGAGATGGGCTAAGTCCACGCGGGCCCAGTGCGGTTAATGCGAGACGAGTGGTCACCTGACAGTTAGTGTTTTTAAGCTGTAGGCCACCGACTTGGCTTAACGAGTGCCATCAATTGTAAACAACTGGGACCGACTATCTAAGGACTGACCACGCCAAACATTGTTTAACTTCGCCAATAAATAAATATCCTTAGACATACACACAGCGCCATCTAGTTCCACAGTAAGCAACTATAGGCTTGTGTTGTGGATACCAGGTGGTTGATATACTACATAAATACATTATTTAACCGCCTCCGTAGCTCAATGTATACAACATTGGGTTTACGATTCGGAGGTCGTGGGTTCAATCCCCAGCGGGGTACATGTTTAAGTACTCCGTTTGGTTGGTGGTAGGGCATTTTAAATGTCCGCCTGGCTAGCTACCACCATCTTATCTAAATCTGCCGACAAACAGCAATGTTAATAGTATTGTTGTGTTCCGGTTGTCAGAGATAAGATAGCCAGTCCCCCAAATAAGATGGGGTTTCCGGGTCAGTACGCTACCACCTTCGGCCTCATCTTCACTTAATATCAGGTGTGATTGAGGTCAAGTGCTAACCCGTTGTGGATATAACAAAAAAAATAGGATATTATTATCCCGATAAATTGAATAGTTCCCGCAGATAAATTAAAGATTTCCGCGATTAAAATTAATCCACGCAAGCGAAGCTGCGGGCGAAAAGCTAGTATGCAAATAAAGGTTTTATCAAATACCTTACAATATTAAAAAAAGACATGGCCTCGACCTTTAGCTGCCATGTGAAATCGGTCAGCGGAACTAACTGTAAAATGCTCAGTTAATTACTGATGGTGAATAAACTTAACTATAGTTTATTAATACCGTTGTTAAACCATGGCCTTGTGGTTCAATGTTATGGTGTTTGAGCATATGGTTCCGTACTCACTATAGTTATCTACACCCCACGAAATTGCGGTCGATGGCGTTGCTACTCAGGTACTTAATTATACAGGTGATTTTTTTTACCGTAAGGAACAAATAGGGCATATTAGGTAAGTGAAATAGAAGGTATTGGCATTGGTACTTAGTTGATTTTTTTTAAAACCTTCTACGCACGCGCCGGCCGGAGATTGATAAACGACTGGCGAGATTTTATTCAAAATCAAAAAATGCTTTATTTTGTAGGTACACAGGGTACACTTAAAATAGTCAGATTTGACATTTTTAAAGCTACTGCTTGTTCAAAAGGCAATTTTCCCCTGAGAAGAACAAGCAAGAAACTCGAGAGGTCGCTCTTTTAAAAAAAAGGTTTTTATACATTATTAATTGTGAAATAGCCTGGTTATGCGAACGGGCTGGTTATGTCCATGATTGTTTATCATCTAAATAATCTGATATTTTATAATATGCTTTCTTAATAAGTTTCTGTTTTATAGTATCTTTAAATTTATTGAAAGGAAGATTTTGTATATCAACAGGAACTTTATTGAAAAAGCGTATACATAACCCTTTGAATGAATTACTGACTTTGTGGAGGCGACTTATGTGACCTGCAAGTTTATCTTTATTTCTTGTATTGACACCATGTTTATCACTATTTTTCCTAAATAATGCTATATTTTTTTTGACATATATTAGATTTTCAAAAATGTACTGTGACGAAAAGGTTAGAATATTATACTCTTTAAATCTGTCTCTAAGTGACACTGCAGGTCTCAATTGATAAATTGCGCGAACGGCAAATGTTCGGAAGGCTCAAATCTGTGGCTGGCTTCTATTTCGCGCAGAGGCTAGTCTGGCTATCCAAAGAGGAAACGCACTTAGCCTCTTAGGTTCCGTTTCAGCAAGATCTGGGACAAATTTTTTATTTGTAAACGTGTGTTCTATTTATTTATTATTTTTTAATTTGTAAATCAATCAATCAAATACTCTTTATTGTACAATTAACAAAAGCTACATGAAGAATACAGCGTACATCATTAATCGCACCAAAAGGCGGCCTTATCGCTAACAGCGATCTCTAAAAAATGTGTGTTTTAGTTATTTATTATTTTTAAATTTGTAAATGTATATTTACTTTTTCGTTTTTGTAAATATGTACAAAATTTTTGGCATAGGTAGTTTTTTTTTTCAAACCATAAACCCCTGTACATTTGTCATTTCACGGTCGTGTTTGAAGCCTATTCCACTTAACTTCATCATTAAATTAAATAAATTTTAAAAAAATGGAGATAATATGAGTTGCAAATGTATTTCGCGTGATAGTAACCCTGCGAATCCCGCTAGTAGTAATCAATCTCCGGCCGGCGTGTGCGTCGATGGTTTAAAAAAAATTCAACTAACAATGCCAATACCTTCTCTTGCACTTACTTACTTCGATAACGAGGTCTGGGTTCGATTCCCAGGCCGGCATTTAAAAACACATTTGTACATCCAATGAGTTAACTTTAATTTAATTACTTATGTGCTATCCGACTGCTCCTAAACGGTGAAGGAAAACATCGTGACGAAACCCGCATGCCTGAGAAATAAAAATTCAGAGGCATGTGAAGTCCCCAACCAGCATTGGGCCAGCGTGGCGGACTAGCATATACGTGGGAAGGCCTATATCCCGGCAGTGGGATGTTTACGGGCTGATGATGATGAATGATGAGGATAGAACAGTGTGATAACTTGTTCATATTGTGAAACAACATTGGGTTTACGATTCGGAGGTCGCGGGTTCGATCCCCAGCGGGGTACATGTTTAAGTATTCGGTTTGGTTGGTGGTAGGGCATATCAAATGTCCACCTGTCTAGCTTCTTATCTAACTGCCGCCAAGCAGTAATGTTAATAGCATTGTTGTGTTCCGGTTGTCAGAGATAAGATAGCCAGTCCCCCAAATGTGTTACCATTTAATACTATTCATTTTCCACACACACATAAATATAAATATAAGCTGTATATAAGTGTAACAAGACATTAAAGAAGGCTCTTACTAATAAAACTATCCCAAGACTGAGGTTGGGTTGGGGTTTCCGGGTCAGTACGTTTCCACCTTCGACTTCATCTTCACTTAACATCAGGTGTGATTGAGGTCAAGTACGAACCCGTCGTGCATAAAAAAAACATGTAGTGTGTTAAGTAAGCAGTGCCTTTCTGCTTGTATGAAGGGGGCAGCACTGGTCCTATATTCTACTATGCTCCATAATTTCTTATCGATCAATATAGACTTTACATTGGTCGTGTTACGGTCTACGTGACATCAATAGTACATAAAGAATGTAACTGTAAACGCTAATATAAACAACAAACGCTTAACGAGTTAGGTGCGGCCATATTGAGTATTTTGACGACCGTTACTACGAGATGTCTAAGACATTAGCTTCAATATCCTGTTCACACAACAGTTTTAAGAGGATTTATCCCGTGCAGTTTGGGTGACACGGCTGCAGCATTTATTATAGCATTCATGTCTATTATATAGAGTCTAACAAAATTACTTAGTGCCAAAGTACTTAGAGCGCGCGGCCATTAATGTCCAACTCACAAAATTACATTTCTAAATTTTATTTTTTGAATAAAATCTGTTAACTAATATACTAATCTAGCAGTATTTACGTCTGATATTTGTCGACTGCATACGCTGCAGAGCTGAGCCTTTTATGGATATGAGGACCCCACACTCAAAGAACAGATTAGATACCACAGCTAAAATTGGGTACTGTTTGCTAAAAATCTTCCAAACTATACGGATAGGCAAGAGATTAGCAACTACAGTTAAAAGTTTTTAGCTGGGCGAAATTAGCAGTGCTAGCTAATTAAATTAAACCTAATATGCATTGTAAAAACGGAACACTTATAAGATCACTGTTTTTGACGTCTGTCCACGTGAGCTCTTTCCCGCAGAAAGGGCAAAGTATAAAGTGTATGTTTTATTTTTTTCGTAATAGGTACATTCTATACATACACTCTGCAACGTTTGTCGGTTTAATTTTGTTTGCCCTTATATATGTCGTTGATAGCGATAAATTAACGATGGAATTTATTATTCGAACGGTATTTGACCGGGTGCTCAGACTCTTTTTAGGGAGTTATCTGAGCGTCTGGTTGATGCATCCCACGATCGGAGGGCTGGCCAATACTTTGGTCAAAGAATCAGCCTTGTTATACAGCGAAGCAACGCGGCCAGCCTTCTGGGTACCATTCCACCAACCAGAGACTTGGGGCTAGTTTTTTTTTGTGAATTTGTTTTTATAATAAATTATAGAAATTAAATTCAAAAACTCATTGGTACATGGCCTGCCTGGGAATCGAACCCGCACCTCCCAAATTGGGAGATCGCGTATTAACCGCTGAGCCATCGGCGCTTACTATAGTTACTATATATTTTTTAATTTATTGTTTATTTCCTAATTGGAGCACTAACAACGAGCATTAAGAGGGCTTAATGTTTTACAGCATACCTACAACATACAGCATAAAACCAAAATATTGCAATACCTTCTTCTTCAATTTAAGAGCTATGCTCTTTTCGGTGGAGTAATGACCACGTCTCTCTACATTCCGCCATCGATTTAAATAACTAAATAGCTTTATTTTATTTTTATTTTTTCGGAAGACAGTCAGCTTCAATAACACTCTTACAAACTATTAGGTCCTTACCTATGACATTGGCGTTTTGTATGAATTTCATTAAGACTGTTTTCTCCATACAAACATTTTTGATTTTTATTTAGGAACGGCAAATCCAAATTTAGCTAAACTTTGTGTGTATTATCGGATGAGATTTCTGTTCAAATTTTTTTTATTATGTGATTTAGCCCAGAAATTATATAATAAATATTTCATGTGAAAGCTTGAAATAATACTCCATTTTCCAAATAAAAAACAAATTTGGATATAGCTTTGAAAATCGCAGGAATTGGTACCTATGATAACGAAGAAAAAAAACTTCAATTTCATAGGTAAAGACCCAATATTTATTAAAAAAAATATGTATTTATGTAGTATATCAACCATCTGGTATCCACAACACAAGCCTATAGTTGCTTAGTGTGGAACTAGATGGCGCTGTGTGTATGTCTAAGGATATTTTTTTTTTAATATTCATCACCCTCTAAATAACATGCGTTTCATCCCTCCTCATAACATGTCCATACCAAGCTGAAGGATTACCATTCCAATTTTCTATCACGGGTGTCACTTTTAAACTCCCTCTAAGATAATCATATAGTTTTATCCTCATCACCACACCTGTATGACTAACGTCAAGGCTAATCCGGCTTTTTAAGCCCCCTGATGCATATCAATCAAAATTAGACCCTGGGAGATGGTAAAGAAGATCTAATACGACGCGAAATGCCCGATTGCCCGTGCCACATGCTCACGCGCATTTAATAAGGCAAGAAGCCATCCATGACTCTCCGAACGGTGTACACTTTCACTGCAGCATCACGATATACTTTCGTATTGAAGTTGGTTAATTATATTTTTTATAAATATTACAGTCGGCAATACTTACCACACAGACAATTCTAGTAAACACCTTTCATTATTATGTCAGTCACAAGACTTAATTAATAAACCACAATTAATAATAATAATTTCAGGGTTTCACATGAAATATTTTTTAATTTCTGGGCTAAATCACATAATAAAAAAAATTTGAACAGAGCTGTCATGTGCTTCCCATAACCATTTCTTAGATTCGCTGAAACGTTTATAAAGCGGTTACTTTTAAAAATTAACGCTGCCTGTTATCCGATAATACACACAAATTTGGATTAATTAATAAACAGTCTTAATGAAATTCTTCATTCAAAACGCCAATTTCATAGGTAAGGACCTAATACTTATTATAAATGAAAACATCCATAACTCGGGTACACATATCCGTATTCAGCACACAAACATATGCCCCCAGCGGGATTCCAACCCGCAACCTTTTGCTATAGTGGTCAGAGTTGCTAACCACTATACCAAACAGATCGTCGAGATGAAGGTCGATGGTTGGAAAGGAGGAGGAAGACCACGATCTCTAGTGGTTCTGGCATCGTGAGACCTGCGGGCTGGGGCGTACCTTCTCTTTTTTTTTATGATCGACTGGATTCGCGTTTGACCACAATCTCACCTGATGGAAAGTGACGATGTGGTCGAAGATGAAGCACGCGATCCCAGTAAATGCCTATTCACTCTGCTCTTGAAGATCCCAAGGTTGTAGGATTCAGGAAAGACTGACGCCGGAAGGAAGTTCCATGCCTTGGCTGTTCGCTTCAATATAGTCTAGCTGTTCAGCGAGGTAACGCGGCAAAGATGTTAGGGTCCATGCCCCAAACGGAAGGTCTGGATAACGCTTTCGTCATTTAGTTTAGCTTTCATTGTTTTTTTTTTTATGCACAACGGGTTAGCACTTGCCCTGATGTTAAGTGAAGATGAGGCCGAAGGTGGTAGCGTGCTGACCCGGAAACCCCATGTTATTTGTGGAACTCGCTATCTTATCTCTCACAACCGGAACACAACAATGCTATTAACATTGCTGTTTGGCGGCAGATTTAGATAAGATGGTGGTAGCTAGCCAGGCGGACATTTAAAATGCCCTACCACCAACCAAACCGAGTACTAAATACGTTTTGTATTTTGTAACAAAATTTTATGTATATACCATATTCATTGGATCCTTTTGAAAGCCGCCTTTGTGTATGACAATGGGGATTCCAGCAACACGTGAATGTGACTCCAGAATGATCAAAATATTGAATAACTCTTGGACTACAATGGCACTAAGTTTTTCCTTTGGGAATATTTTAGCACATTTTTGTCATTATCAAAACAGCTGAATTCCATTTTCTGTATTGCATATGCAAATGATAATCCTTATTCATCGTCATCGCCATTTTTTAGAAGTTGACCTGGATACATCCTACGCCTTTTACCGCCTTTAACTGCCTCCGTGGCTTAATGTAAACAACATTGGGTTTACGATTCGGAGGTCGCGGGTTCGATCCCCAGCGGGGTACATGTTTAAGTACTCGGTTTGGTTGGTGGTAGGGCATTTCAAATATCCGCCTGGCGAGCTACCACCATCTTATCTAAATCTGACGCCTAACAGCTATTTAATAGCTATATTAATTCATGACAGCACTTCAATTGCAGTATTTAAGAAAAGGCTAAAAGAGCATTACCTCTCCCATCTTTCTTGATTGGTGTAGATTCGAAAGTACACCAACTAAATTAAACTAAACTAAAACCAGTTTTGGAGTGGTGCCGTCGCATCATACTGTTGCAGGGAGAAAGAGACAGTACTACTTTAAAACTGGTTTTAGTTTAGTTTTAGTTTAGTTTAGTTGGTGTATATCCGGATAGACACCATTATTATGCTCGTATGTATATGTAGGTTTATAACATATATATTTTATGTTATGTACATATTTCGCAGTAGATATATCTAGGTATTATATTTAATGTAATTATATTATTTGGTTTTATTTTATTTGTCATTCGTTGCACATTTTTTTCTTTAGCACACAATTTGCTGTTACACCCCCAAATTTACTCCTTTTCCTACTTCAATGCTGAGGTTGGAAGAGATCTCTTGAAGAGATCAGTCCACCTTTGTACATGACCTATCATTTAACTGCCTCCGTAGCTCAATATGAACAACATTGGGTTTACGATTCGGAGGTCGCGGGTTCGATCCCCAGCGGGGTACATGTTTAAGTACTCGCGGTTTGGTTGGTGGTAGGGCAATTTAAAATGTCCGCCTGGCTACCACCATCTTTATCTAAATCTGCCGCCAACCAGCAATGTTAACAGCATTGTTGTGTTCCGGTTGTCAGAGATAAGATAGCCAATCTACCAAATGTGTTGGGGTTTCCGGGTCAGTACGCTTCCACCTTCGACCTCATCTTCACTTAACATCAGGTGTGATTGAGGTCAAGTACGAACCCGTCGTGCATAAAAAAAAACGACCCATTGCTAAAAATGTAGGTAACATCTGTTACCAAAACCAATTTTTCATAGCTAAGATTAGTAGGTATATTATAAAGATACATAATGTAATCAATTCTAATGGCATGCTAATTTACAGCCATTAAACTACAAATCTAATATGCTATTAAACCATCTACAACTGCCCAAACTCGATATCATCAGGACATTGACCGGGCCTTGACTCTTCACGCTTGGCCAAAGTCTGAGTGGTCAAACAAAAAAGTGCCTTCGACTTAGCCTCTAAAAATAGAATAAATATTTAAAAAAAAAACCGCCAAGTGCGTGTCGGGAAGGGAAGATGCCTGTCACAATATGCGGATCTAAGGGCTTTATCACACTAGCGAGTTGCGAGCGAGTGGAAAGCGGGGCGAGTGCGCAGCGAGTACGCCGCTAGTTCGCGACGTATGCGCATCGAGCTCGCCGCGGGTGGGCAGTGGTTCAGTGCCAGAATGGATTACGACGAGGAAACACTGCTGTTAGCTTTGTTACTCCGAAGACGGAAACGAAGACAAAAGCAGATAAAACGACGAATATGGGAGGACCCATTATCAAGTTATCGACTGGCGTCAACAGCGCTGTTCGCCGTGAGCTCGCTGCGAACCCGCGGCGTGTTCGCCACGTACACGTCGCGAACTCGCAGCGTGCTGGCTGCGCACTCGCCCCGCTTCCCACTCGCTCGCAACTCGCTAGTGTGATAACGCTCTAAGGCCCGTATTAATAAACGCATTCTCAATACAAGTCTTGAGTCTGTATCAACCGAGATATGCGTCTTAAGCAGTTGACGCTATCTCAAGCTCCGTGCTAATTTATATAAACCAAAATTGAGGTCCACTCAGCTGAGATCACTTCTCAAGAATTCGCCTCAGCGGCGAATGAATGATAGTCTTGAGTTTCGTTTATTAATACGTGAAACTCGGCGCACGTCTCAAGTGAGTACTACAGGTCTCAAGTAAGCTTTATTAATCAACACGTTTGCTTGAGACCGGTCACAAAACTATTCTCAATCTTGAGAACGGTTTATTAATACGGGCCTAAGTCCGCATAAGCCCTCTTCTAAAAGAGGGCTTTTTGTTGTTTGACAAATAATTTTGAACGGAAAGTACATTTTATAAGTTTTTCGACTAATACTCTTTTTTTTCGTTTCATTCTCTCCTCTAGGAGAAGGCAAAGGGATCTAGCCCATAACAGCCATGTCTTATTTCTCTTATTTCTTCAGTTTGTAAATCAGTCTCAGTCAAAACAAGTAATTCGTCGTATACTTGGCGTATACAGAGTCTAGTCACGGTCAAGTCATTCTTCAGTAAAGTGGCAGAATGCTTTACAAAACATTTTGGCGGCTTCTTGTGGGAACCCGAAAACTTCGTTACGCACTTTAATTTACACTTCCCTTCACTTGTACACCATCACTAACGTTTGCTGCACAATATTCTGCCATTAGTAAGCTTCAAAAGTTAGAATGCACAAATTATAAGAATTATAAACAAAAATGCAACTTCACTCGCCGAGTTCCCGCCAAAAAGCCCGACTATTACTCACTTATAAAGCCTACTTACCTTTAATAGTTTTCTTTTAACTTCATTATACTATATATTATACTGACCACTATACCAATAGGTTACGAGTTCGAATCCCGCTAGGGGCATATTGTTTGTGTGATGAATACGGACATGTGTACCCGAGTTATGGATGTTTTCATTCATAATAAGTATTTATTTACAAAAAAATAAAATTATGTAGTATATCAACCATCTGGTATCTATATGATATGATATTGTACACAAAAACATCAACTTATTTACTAAACAGTCTGATGTTAATTATAAGTCCCATACAAAAACTTCAAGGTAACGTACAAGCGTGTACTGTACGGCAGTTAGAATTTATAATCATTTACCTAATGAATTCAAAACTAGAATTGGTAAAATATTGGGTCTTTACCTATGAAATAGGAATTTTTTTCTTAGTTAATCATAATGTACCAATTCTTGCGATTTTCAAAGATATATCCAAATTTGTTTTTTATTTGGAAAATGGAATATTAATACAAGGTTTCACATGAAATATTTTTTAATGTCTGAGCTAAATCACATAATAAAAAAAACTTGAACACAGCTCTTTTCATGAGCTTCCCATATTATTTCTTAGTTTCGCAGAAACTTTTATGAAGCGGTTACTTTCAAAAATTAACGCTGCCTATATTTAACTTAATGTTATCCGATAATACACACAAAGTTTAGCTAAATTTGGATTTGACGTTCCCAAAAAAATTGGAGAAAACAGTCTTAATGAAATTCTTCATACAAAACGCCAATTTCATAGGTAAGGACCTAATATATGTGTTATTACTAAATACGTATACTGTATCTAAAGTAAGCTACCGATTTATTAGAAAACCTTTTCATTCTATCTCTAACAGGTATTCAATAAATGTCCAAAAAATGACGGCCTTTAAAATTATCCCTACTAGACTAATCTGGAAATTTCCATACACGATACAGGCGGCTAGGCCAGCAAATTATGTATGGTCCTTTTTGGTAATCAAACATCTTATCTATCTTATTTAATACTAGTTATCCGCCCGCGACTTCGTCCGCGTGAAAGTTTTATCAAAATCGGTTCAGCAAAAAAAATTGCCTATATGTTAAAACAGGTCCTAATCTGTCTACCCACCAAATTTCACTCAAATCTGTCCAGCAGGCGTGAAGAGGCAACACACAGACATACACACACAAACTTTCGCGATTATAATATTAGTTGGGATAGTTGGGATAATTATAAAACATGCCATCTTACCGTTAATAACCTGTATAAGAATAGAGAATAGCACCGCTCCAAGGCGGCACTTCGTCCGCCATTTTGTCCCGCCGGCGGCCATCTCGTTTTATTCGCACAACACTATTGTCCATCCGTTCGGCTCACTTCACATTATTGTTGAACGATTGAATTGTTTGTTTGTATGTTTATACGGCGTGTTTAGTTCACATTTGAAGATGCATCTGGAATTAAACAGAAAAAAAAAATCAATTTCAAATTGAAAAATAACAATTTGAAAGTAGGTACAATTTTCTTTATTAAAATAAATATTTAAAAACCAAAAACCCGACGCATATTTTGTATTTTGTCGACGCCATGTTGCTTTTTATCATAAAATGTATCCTAAGGCCCGTATTAATTAATCAATCTCAATACAAGTCTTGAGGTTGTATCAACCGAGATGCGTCTTAGGCAGTTGACGTTATCTCAAGCTCCGTGCTAATTTATAAACCAATCTTGAGGTCTACTCAGCTGAGATCACTTCTCAAATATTCGCCTCAGCGGCGAATGAATGATAGTCTTGAGTTTCCCTCTCAAGTGAGTCCTGCTTGAGTATGCACGTGCTTTTCAGGTCTCAAGTTAGGTTATTAATCAACACGTTTACTTGAGACCGGTCACAAGACTGGTCTCAATCTTGAGAATGGTTTATTAATACCGGCCTATGACACTTCAGGTATCAAGACGAATCTAACGACACCATGCACTTCGAAATCGGTCAACCCGTTTAGGCTACAGGCAGCGGGTATTAGCTCGAACAGTTCTTCAGAACACTCCCCATGAAATATGCGACAGATAATGCAGAGGGACGCGACGTCTCTTCGCAACGCCAGGGGATCCAGTCGGTCAGTGAGACTCTCTTGGCCGACAATTCGGACTGCGCGACGTTGAAAGGGGTCAAAAGGAAGAAACTGGTACTGAGGTGCCCCAGCCCATAGGTGAGAACAATACTCCACGTGCGACCGAACTTGCGCCTTATAAAGTTAGAGGCGGTGAGCCGGCGTGAAGTAACGAGCCGCTCTACTGAGGATTTCTCCATATAAATCGTTACGTAAACGTGAACGCGGTAATAAAGTTAAGTCGAAACAAAACTCACACTCCGCTCTCTGATATCTAGTGCAGTTACACGTTCCGATTTGGCTGGCGCCAGCCAAATTGGGGCCGACGTGGCAACCAGCCTGACATTGCTACAGACGTTCCGACGGTCGACAATCCAACCGTAACCCAATGCCAGTATTGCCAACTTAGTGGATTTTCCACTAAAACTTGTGGTATTGGCCTCCCTTTTAGTGGCGAAATATTAATAATAATAATAACTTTATTCCAAAAAAGTTTACAATTTATCTTATAATCTATATTAAGCTAGTAATTTTGTATTCCAATAATATAGCCCCTGTTGCTGAACTAGGTTGAAAAACCTGTATTTCAGCATACAGTGCCCTTCCCCATAGGACAGTATCACTAGCCTTATAGTCATCATAGCTAAAAACATAATAATAACATTATTGACACGTGTAGGGATACAATATTGCTTTTAGTGTCTGTTAAAATTTTCTAGTTTTTAAGTAGATTTGTAAATTATGTGTAACGTGATCACTATACTACTGATGAACCTTTTGTTAAGTATATTATTTCTGTTTAATTTTCAGGACTATTTACTACGTAGGCACCACAGAAAGACGAACGATTCCGTTGATTCCTCTTGTTACGATACGACGTTACCGTAATGCGCGAGATGCGCGCATAAATCTCAATTCTTTGGTTAATGCAGAATTATCAGCGTTGTGGGGTCTCCCTGCAACTTTATGCTGAGTCAGATCCAATTCGTTGGCCTGGTACAGAGCGCACATAAATTATAAAATTGTCAGGCCTTTTGTACTTTTATTGCTTGTTGTGAATTGTTGGGTCGGGTGGCGATTCACACCACAAACGGTACGCACCGCGGGGTGAAACGACCCATTCAATTTTTGAAGAGCCCCTTTCGCACCGGTGATGTGAATCGCCACCTGCAAATTTTGAATAGGTCGATTGGCACCACAAGGTAAATGACCTATCACCAGCTTTTTTTTATAGATATAGATAGATATAGTGGCCTTCCAATACAAAGTGTCCGGTCACGTGACACAACTTAGTATGGGAAATCCAAAATTTTTTTTCACATTTCGACCTATGTTTGTATGGGAAAGTTGTTTGTTATCATATCACGGACACTATTATCAGTTTCTTTTTCAAAGATTGATTACCAAATTAAGAAATACTAAATAGATAATCTTGGAACAATCATAAATAACATTTTTAAATAATTATAAAAATCAAGTAATAAAAGTCATGTAAACTTAAACGGGAAAAGAAAAAGAGGAAGACCGAGAATAAACTACTACATGCAGCAAACAAAAGAGAAGTTGAACGTCGTGTCGTATCAGGAGGTCAAGAGGAAGGCGGAGAGCAGAGAGATATGGAAAAATCTCCACCGACAAGAGCATGGCTCTTAAATCAGATGATGATGATGAATCTTAAACTAATCTTTGTAGGCTAAATAGATAATCTTAAAATAATCACAAATAATCATAAATAATACTTTGTATTTATTTTGTGGTTATATTGTAGTAATTCTCTAGTCTAGCCAGTATACATAGAAGCTTATTTTTTAGTAAAAAAATATATTTTTAACGTTGAGTATATTTACTTCTTTATAATAATAAAAGTAAAGCAATCTATTATGTTAAAAAAATGATTTATACATTTTTACTTACTACTTTTCTATTTACCTAGGTGAAATATTTTTATTATGAGTCCGAAACAGAATCAACTTCCGAATCAAAGGTCATTTACCTTGTGGTGCGAATCAACCCATTCAAAATTTGCAGGTGGCGATTCACACCACCGGTGCGAAAGGGGCTCTTCAAAAATTGAATGGGTCGTTTCACACCGCGGTGCGAACCGTTTGTGGTGTGAATCGTCACCCGACCCGAATTGTTTCTGTGTACCTTGTATTTCTGTCAGCGAATAAAGTTATTCTATTCTATATTCGCGGCGATTCCCCGTATAATATTTTTAACCCTAAGATAGATTCGCTCTAAGGCAGAAATTGTACAGTCAAATGGCGAATAGCTTTGGCAAAGATTCGATGAGGGTTTTGCTGTTTTCTTTCGTTTACGAGTGAGTTTCATATTAGTTAGTACTTTGTTTACGATTACAAAACCCAGTCACTCGAAGTACTCTTTGGTAAATGGGTCTTGAACTGTGTGGTCGGAGGCGCCGGCGAGCCGACCACATCCAACCAGTATCAATAAAAATTATGTTGGACCGTTTTAGTCGTGGCTGGATAGTCGGCGCCAGCCAAATCGGAACGTCTGTTAATACTAATTCTATTGCAGTAACCAACTATCTACAGAGTAGGACAGACAACACCGGTATTGAATAATAAACATAACTGTCAATGTATTGGTGACTGGCCAAGCGTGACCGCGCCCCAGTAAAGTCGGCCACGCATATCAATGTGACGGCAGTGGAATTTTAATTGTTTTTATAAAGAATATTGTATAGACGGCCTGTTTGGTATAGTGGTTAGATACTCTGACTACTATACCAAAAGGTCGCGGGTTCGAATCCTCCTAGGCATTTATGTTTGTATGTCGATAATCGGTGATCGATTTTTTGTAGGAGAAAAATGGAACGTACTGATTGCAATGTTTTAACGCCCACGTCCTACAAAAAATCGGTCACAATATCGATGATAAAAGTATTGAGGAAAAAATCTGCCCGATTATCGGTCCTAGAAAGAGTCGGTCGTGGGCGGGTACACTAAGGCCTGTATTAATAAACCATTCTCAAGATTGAGAACAGTCTTGTGACCGGTCTCAAGTAAACGTGTTGATTAATAGACCTAACTTGAGACCTAAAAAGCACGTGCATACTCAAGCAGTACTCACTTGAGAGGTGCGTGTATTAACAAACGAAACTCAAGACTAGCTGAGGCGAATACTTGAGAAGTGATCTCAGCTGAGTAGACCTCAAGATTGGTTTATAAATTAGCACGGAGCTTGAGATAGCGTCAACTGCTTAAGACGCATCTCGGTTGATACAACCTCAAGACTTCTATTGAGACTGATTTATTAATACGGGTCTAAGTTAAGCATAGTTGGGGAATAAACTTGTTAATAACTCTGAGGTCGGTAATTTTGCCACTTTGTCACGATGCGCGAACTTAAAAAACCCACTTCTTGCGCAACTGCAACTTATTCTTATTACGTAGTGCGCGTGCGCAGATCCGCCTCTGATTCATAATGCTGTGCTAGACTCTGTATCCGTTTGACCTGTATATATATTCCTAAGTTCACATTAATTTATAGTAGTACTTACAAAAAATTGCAAATTCGCCTTGGTGTCTGTCTATCACAGCTATATTTACTTCGGCAAACAAACAATCAAGTAAACAAACATCCAACTTTCGCATTTATAATATTAGTTAGAAGTTAGACTAGTAGATTATGCGGACGCCATTTTGAGTTTTTACCATAAAAAGTAAATAAATAAATAAATAATAATATAAATATTTAAAGACTTACATCAATCATCTAGTCCCAAACTAAGCAAAGCTTGTGCTATGGATACTAGCTAACTGATAAACATACATAAATATTTATATAAACATCCAAGACTCGGGAATAAAAGTTCGTATTCATCATACAAACATTTACGCCTCGCGGGATTCGAACCCGCAACCGTTGGTTTCGCCATAGAGGAATGATTTCGCTGACAGGGTCACTATCCACTACACCAATCGGTCGTCAACGTAATTACACTATTCGTCGTAACTCCCTAATTACACATTCCTGATTCTATCTTTCAAAGTCACCCCATTCATATTTCTCAATGATCTCATTTCTACTGTATTAATTCTACATTCATTCTTTTTATGCCATACCCAGCATTAAGGGTCTGTTTCACGACCTTCTGATAAAATTTCAGATAGCAATCTAGCAGATAGCTTATCCGACGGTTAAAACTAGCTGATATTTTTTCTCCTGTTTCACCGTCTAAGTGCCTGATAAACTTACTGGCAGATAATTATCCAATACTTTGCTTGACAGCAGAGTGGCAACGTCGCATTTCGAGTATACGTTCCGTTACAGAAAACTTTTATCATCACGTTTCATTTATAATCTTGAAAAATAGTATTTTTTCCAAATAAAGTCTTTACGAGTGCATGTTAACATTATTTATTGAATTATGGTTTATTATTTACTTATAATTCAGTTTATAAAAGTTAAAAAAAAACGTTACATATTACAAAATTCCATCACGTAAAACGGATTGCGCATCCATCACTTCACTCACTTTGATCCTTTCATCTTCTATCAAAGACAACACATAAGTTACTGCTTCTTTTGTCCATCGAAATCTAATCCTAAAGTCTTGATCATCGTATAGCAAAAAATAATTTGGACGATTCCGCACCACTCGACGCCTCCGCTCCGAGGTCGTGCTATACGACCGAGAAAGTCGTCAAATTCATCTTCCAAAAACCCAAACAAATCCATTTTACATGTAAACTTATTTTCAACCCGATTACAAAGCTAATACTACCGACATACAAAAAGCTAAGTTCTTAAAGTTACCCGCCATGTCAAAACATTCCAATTGTCCGTCAGATGAAAACATATCAACTATTTGAACTGACTGTTATGATATATGACTCTTTAACTGCCAGTTAAAACTAACCGAGAGTGGTGAAACAGAAATGTGTTTGTTATCTGTGAGATAACTTCTGGATAGACTATCCGGATCTTTATCAGCAGGTGGTGAAACAGAGCCTTAACTCTCGTAAAGTCTTGGAACTAAAACCACATCCGAATAAATAATAAACGTGGATGAATCAGATGCAGAGGCCGCAACCGGATGATATAAAATTGCGTTGACTTCAACACAAGTATTGCAAGACGTATGCATGTACAACACTACGCAATAATGACGTGTCTGTATACCACTGTTGCTTTGATTGCAAAAGAACACTTCTTACCTATGAAATGTGTTATGCTTGTGTATGCCTAAAGAGTTACTTATCAATCTCACAGAATTTTATAATGATCATCTCGCACTTTTATCACTTTCGCCTTATATTACTTATTTTAATTTTCAATAGAGGATAGCATTGGTATCTTAGCAGGCTATATTGCTCACTTTGTCCCATTCCTCTCTGGCCACAGAAAAATTAATGCTAATAATTTTTTTTTTTTTTTTATGGCCATATTATATTGTTTAGTTAGAAGAGATGGTCATTCGAAAGCATAAAAAATAATACAGATTATCAGAGATTAGTTGAAGACTGTTGAAATATTTTGTATTCTTTTTTTTATGCACGACGGATGCGTGACCTCAATCACACCTGACGTTAAGTGAAGATGAGGTCGTAGGTGGAAACGTACTGACCCGGAATCCCCAACACATTTGGGGTACTGGCTATCTTATCTCTGACAACCGGAACACAACAACGCTATTAACATTGCTGCTTGGAGGCAGATTTAGATAAGATGGTGGTAGCTAGCCAGGCGGACATTTAAAATGCCCTACCACCAACCAAACCGAGTACTTAAACATGTACCCGCGACCTCCGAATCGTAATTATGATTATTAATAAAAATTATAACTTTATTTCACAAAGACTTTCCAAAATCGTTTTCTAAACAAACTATGGCCGTCTATCCTCGAATTACCCTACACCTATCATGTCATCATTTTATTTATTTTATCTCTTTTATTAAATAGGTTTACAAATGCTTGCTACATCGCTTAGAGTGAAGCCTTATGTATATTAGTTATTAGCTAATGTACAAACAATTATATGTAAACACCGCATGCATCAGATAGATTACATAAAAATTATTGAATTCAAAAACAAGAAAAAAAAATAACTTAGCGAGAAAAAGTGTACCCATTTACCCTAAATAATAAATAAATATCCTTAGACATACACACAGCGCCATCTAGTTCCACAGTAAGCAACTATAGCCTTGTGTTATGGATACCAGATGGTTATATTTTTTGTAAAAAAATACTTATTATAAATGAAAACATCCATAACTCGGGTACACATATCCGTATTCATCAGACAAACATATGCCCCTAGCGGGATTCGAACCCGCAACCTTTGCTAACCACTATACCAAACAGATCGTAAAAGTTGATCATTCAAATAGAAGAGAAGCCCAGCTTACATACATAGTAGTATCACGAGAACCATCCCAAATTGGAGGTTAGAAACATCCCAAACACAAGCGCTTAGGAGTCCAAATATCATGGGCCTTCAATGTGATAGATTATTTCAGTTAAACAGGAATACCAATTTTCCCTTAAATATTCTCCTGTATATTAAATTTCGTTCCAGTTCGTCTCGTGTATAAAGTATCTAATAACTACTTAAATAGTTAACTTCAAACTTCAAGCATTTATTTCAACGTAAGATACATGATATCATTTGTTGAATGTCAATTTAAATCTATTGGAAATAAAAATAGGGCTTAAGTATGTCCAAGCTAACTACCGCTTCGGAAAGGGAAATCATCTGTGGGAAAAGAAGCGGCGCAAGAAACCCACAGGATCATTTTTTATATACTATATATAAAAGTATACAACTAATACAATTTTATAATTTTTGGGAGCTGGGCGAAGTATACTAAGCGTTTTTGTCATTCAGGTAGTCACTATGTTGTTTTGACGTGGGTTTTATATTGTTTTTCATTTAGATTAATGATATTCTCAGGTATAAGGTTATAAAAGCGTATACAGTGTCCCATAAATGATGTATTAACTTTGCTCAGTCTGAACATAGGGGTGGCTAATTTGTCCTTATAAGTATCTCAAATTTAAGTTATGCTTAACACAATTTTTTGGGAATGCAGAAATATTTTTTCGCACGTACATAATATTCTCTTTTTTTTTTTTTTTTTTTTATGATTGGATTCGCGTTTGACCACATAAATCTTCTTGTAAATAAATTGTGAAGGAACAGTTAAAATATTAATTTCTTTGAACCTGTCCCGAAGAGAGTCCTATCGACGCAGGTTGTATATTGCGCGGACTGCCCTCTTTTTCAAAATAAAAATATTTTCAGTATCTAATAGTAAGTTATTTCTTGGTAGATATGTTAATATCCGAAATTGGATTTTAATAAAATTTTTAATGTATTTAAGTATACGTACACAGCCCTAAACAATTCGGCCAACCCAGCAATAGATTATTCATTCACGAGCCATAACGATGGTATAACCATTCGAACGATCAACGTCGAACGCGTGCGCAGGCGCAGCTACGGTACTAAGCTATGTGGGGCGCGCGACTCCACCTGTCGTACCGTTATCCGGCACGCGGACATACTCGTATGTGTGTCATGGTCAGGTTTAGTTGGGATCTGATGTTCTTGTAATAGTGTGGTAATTCATCCATCATCAATATCATCAGCAAAAAATCATCATCATAGCAGCCGAAAGACGTCCACTGCTGGACAAAGGCCTCCCTCAAAAAATCTCCACCACGATCGATCTTTACCAAATCTTGAAAAATCAAAATCAAAAAATGCTTTATTTGTAGGTTCACATACACTTAAAATAGTTAGATTTTACATTTTTAAAGCTACTGCTTGTTCAAACGGCAATTTTCCCCTGAGAAGAACAAGCAAGAAACTCGAGAGGTCGCTCTTTTTAAAAAAAAAAGGTTTTTATATTACAAAATTATTAATTATTATTTTATATTATAATATTTCATTATTAATTGTGAAATAGCCTGGTTACGCGAACGGGCTGGTTATGTCCATGAATGTTTATCATCTAAATAATCTGATATTTTATAATAAATGCTTTCTTAAAAAGTTTCTGTTTTATAGTATCTTTAAATTTATTGAAAGGAAGGTTTTGTATATCAACAGGAACTTTATTGAAAAAGCGTATACATAACCCTTTGAATGAATTACCTACTGACTTTGCGGAGGCGACTTATGTGACCTGCAAGTTTATCTTTATTTCTTGTATTGACATCATGTTTATCACTATTTTTCCTAAATGATGCTATATTTTTTTTGACATATTAGATTTTCAAAAATGTGTTGTTTTGCAGACATATGTGTGTGTTTACAAAATGTATCTACAACTTTAATAAATTTTAAATTGCTGTCATCTACACTATGCTGTCATCAACTATTTCTACATATTATATTCCTTATATTTAAACCGTAGCTTCTTCGACTACATCTGATACTACTTCATGTATATAACAGGCAAATTGCGTTGTTTATTTTAGTTTTAGTTTAGTTATTCCTTTAGTTTTGTACTTAGTACTGAGTTGTTAGTTATTTTGTGGATAATGCTGCTGATTTTGCAATCATCTATACTTGTTTGTTAATAATGTTGTAAGTTAAACACATTGTAAAACTGTTTATTGTCCCTAATACATAAAAAAAAAATCGTCGGTCCACTTCGTGGGGAGTTCGGGGCGTACGCTGCGTCTCCAGGGCAATGGGCTCATTCCCTTTTATGTCTGCATTTCTGACAAATATATGCGATTAGGGATTTTTTTTTGTGACAACATTTTGTCTGGATTTTTCAAATTTCGAAATGTATCTACCCGCGAAAGCTTATGGACATGTGCATTGTTCCCATTCTCACGTACGGTGCTCAGACTTGGTCTTTGACGGAACGTCAGAAATCAAAACTCAGGGTTTGCCAGAGGAGCATGGAACGTAGCATATTGGGAGTCAAACTGATCGACCGCGTCAGCAATGCTACACTACGCTCACGGACTCGGATCTCTGACGTAGGGAAAAAAGCGGCAACGTTGAAGTGGGACTGGGCGGGTCACGTAGGTCGCATGCCGTGCGAGTTGTGGGCAAATACGTCCACTATTTGGACTCCTAAAACCGCCAGATGCAAACGTGACAGACCGCGAAAACGGTGGAGAGACGAGCTTGACAGTTTCAATAAGTGGTTTGTGCTCGCCAAGAACAAAAACGGCTGGAAACAGATGAGGCAGGCCTTTGCCCAGGAGTGGGACACTATGGGCTCTTAATAATAATAATAATAATCTACCCGTTACGGTTTATTAATTTAAATTAAACACGCTTCTATGCCGGTAGATAGGTATTACACTGAATTAAGGCTCTTAGCCCGCATAAACATGCGCGTACTTACCTACAATGTTATGTGCATACAAGTGAAATCGTTTTTACACTTTCAAATGATAACAAAACTGTTACATTAACTTTAGTACCTAGGTACTTAAATTGTGTTACCGTAGGGCTTAAAACAGTAAAAGAAAAGTAAGAGTATAAGCCAAAAAAAATAAAAAAAATAAAAAGTAAAAAAAACATGTACCTATCAGGGGGATTTTTGGCGGGATCTCGGAGAGTGAAGTAGCATTTTTGTTTATAATTCTTATAATTTGTGCATTCTGACTTTTAAAGCTTAATAATAGCAGAATATTGTGCAGCATAAGTTAGTAATGGTGTACAAGTGAAGGGAAGTGTAAATTAAAGTGCGTAACGAAGCTTTCGGGTTCCCACAAAAAGCCGCCAAAATCTTTTGTAAAGCATTCTGCCACTTTACTGAAGAATGACTTGACCGTGACTAGACTCTGTATACGCCAAGTATACGACGAATTACTTGTTTTGACTGAGACTGACTTATAAACTGAAGAAATAAGAGAAATAAGACATGGCTGTTATGAGCTAGATCCCTTTGCCTTCTCCAAAAGGAGTAAATAACACGAAAAAATAAATGGACCTAAGTTACAGAATAATTAATAGTACTAAAGGTACCTAAGTCAAGGAAAGGCGGAATGTAGAGAAGTGTGGAAAGGACTCCACTGACAGGAGCATAGCTCTTAAATTGAATTAAAGAGGGCTTCTAAATAATAATAATAATCTTCCATACGCAAAAACGGGGTAGGCAATAATCATGTTTTTTTTTAATATTTTAAATATTGACGACCTGTTTGTTGTAGTGGTTAGCAACTCTGACCATTATACGATTCGCGGGTTCGAATCCCGCTAGGGGCATATGTTTGTGAGATGAATATGGACATGTGTACCCGAATGTTTTCATTTATAATAAGTATTTATTTACAAAAAAATATATATTTATGTAGTATATCAACCATCTGGTATCCACAACACAAGCCTATAGTTGCTTACTGTGGAACTAGATGACGCTGTGTGTATGTCTACAGATATATTTTTTTTATACATTTTTTTAAAGTTCTTCTTTCATTTTGTAACTAAAATCTTCGGCCTGAAACTAAAAGGTAACCCTATAACGCGTACCTCGTTACGGATGGAAAGCACTGATTGATGCTAACAAGGAAAATACGTCGATGCTTTTTACATTTAAAACTCGATAATCAAAAGTAACAAAACACTCATACATGAGAGCTATGAACTTCAAGATGTGAGCAAGGGCACTGGACAAGCACCAGTGACCCAAATGGCGGGGGGGACCGGTTACACGCGTTAAGGGGGAGCATCATAAACTATAATATTTATATACGCTTTATCTATGTATAGGTACCACAGCTCATTGATGTATTGATGACATTCTCGTAACAACAACATTCATATAGATTTGGATCTGCCAAAGGGATCAGAGCCCATACAGCCTAGTCTTCTGTAGTATTCCTTCGGTAGTAATTTCATTAAAGTAACAGAATGCTTTACGTTAGATTTTGGCGACTTCGTGTGGAAACCCGAAAACTTCGTCACGCACTTTACACGTCCCTTCACTTGTACTGTACACCATCACTGACTTTTGTCGTACAATATTCTCCCGTTATTAAACTTCAAAACTCAGTGCACAAATTTCAAGAAACAAAAACATAAATGGAATATCACTCGCTGAGTTCCCGGCAAAAAACTCCTATTCGGCAGGTGAAAGGATCTGATCTGTGACTTTTTTTTTTTGTAAATAGCACTGAGCCCGTACCATCTTTATTTCCTTGATGCCCTTACAGCCATTTAACAAACCCATTGATTTTGGACATAATATAACTGACAGCACAGAGTAAGTAGAAAAAAAAACGTAATAGACAGTTAGCACTTCTCCTTAACTAACCGGTGAGATAATTTCGAAGGCACTTCTCAAAGACGGTCGGACGGACCGACAGACGTTAATTATTGTGTATTTGTGTCGAGCGTGCGTGAATGGGGAACGTGGTGCGAACGAGATGGAGTATAGGCATAGGCCTCAGATGTTTCCTTGGTCTGAGACCACAGACTTACGATACTTACAGAATGTTACTCAAGTAGAGATCTCCTCTTGAGTTATAAAGGGACAGCTTTATGTAAGTTTTATAGCGGCATCTCTTTCTAACTATGCTCAAGCGCAGATCTGCGCAATATTCTGAAATACGTGCCTTAGAAATAGTAGATAAATTATTATTTGTATGTACATTTGTTGACCAGTGTCCGTGCATCGTTTGGAGGCTCCACTGAAAACCAGCGTTGTAGTGAACGGCTACAACCCATGCTGAGTTGGAGACCTTTTTGACTCCACCTTGCGACACCGACAATTAGATGGCAAACAGAATGTTATTTTTTGTAATTATATTAGAATGCTGCTGGTTTTTTGGTTACGATTACATTAACGGTTTCTTTCGGGATTTCTGTTGAGTAAAATCTTCTATTATATCCTTAAAGTAAATTTTTTGAAGGATATCACTTTCTATGCACATAATTGACAAATTACTCAGTTTTGAGAATAAATGTGTGAGAGAAATTGTCGGTCTTTCGGGGCCCCCTGAGAATGGGGGCCCTGGGCCCGGGCCCCGTGTGCCCTTATGGTGAAGACGGTACTGACTACAGCGCCGAAATAGATGAAATGACTTAGTGAAGTTTGGTTTCGTCACGCAAAAAGAATGAAACCAAACCTATTCCCGTGGGTGTCGTAAAAAGTGAAACGATTTTCCATCAATTTGCAAGTTTTAACGGCGATGGATTCAGACCCTCTTTTTTTTTTTAATCTTTATTTAAAGAGCTTGGTCACTTTTGTGACTATGTCGCTCTATACGTAAGCCTACCTTAAGGTTGAAATTAAGATAACATGGAATTTATCTTAATTTCAACCCTAACCTAACCAATTTATACATCGCTCGTGCCGCTGCCGATAGCGGCGAGGCCAGCGCCGTATTACATCCTCCGACCTCCTTAAATTATTATATTCTACGAAAATTTGGAATCTGTAGGACTCGTTCCGGACACACTCCATCATTATGTGGTATGCGTCTTCTATCACATCGCACTCAACGCAATTTGGTGACTGAGATTTTCCCATCATAAATGCAGATTCAGCCCCTGTCACGTGTATTTCTAATAGCGAACCGTGGATATTGCCTCAAGCATTTAACTTTTAATGTTTGGGATATCTCTGACCACTCCATTTGGAATAAAGGTCGGGTTAAAATGTATTATTTTCGAGATGGTTCTTAGCTGTGTCTTTTATAAATCAGTTAAGCTGTCTCGAAGACAGCTCTTAACAGTTTTTTTTTTATCTGGATGGTAGGTACCTATGTCTCGGGGGTTTACTTTATAATTTACTATAGTTTTTTTTAGCAAATATCTCAGAAACGTGTGGACGTATACATATTCTAGTGTTTAGGCACGAAATGTGACGGAATATTTGTATGGCCCGTCTGACAAGAAGACAACATTCCGCTGAGGTAACGCACACCATTGGCTGACAGAGTTGAAATAATCAGAGTTCTCTCAATTGGTACACATGTATCTACGAGAGTAAACCTTCTGGTTGTATTATTCTACTCTTTGGTCAGTATTCTAGTAAAATGAAACGAATCTTTTCTCAAATTGTACTTAAAAACTCTTCAGTAGAACTTCCCTTCTTTTTCGCGATTTCGGAGTTCGATTGATTGTGCTAAGCAGAGCAATTAAAAAATATAGGTCAGGTCTTAGATTAAAACAAAAAGGTCAGGTATATAATTTTTTTTTTGCACTGAGAATATTACGCTGAGGCATCGGTGCACAATTTTTTTTAAATGTTTCCTTTTCCTATGTTCCTAGCTCCCAAACCATTAGCTGTAGTAGGCGGTATAAAATTATGTTTACCTATATCTGAAGTGAAAAAAATGTCCAAACTTACCAATTTTTGTTGTCCAAAACACAATAAGCAGCTGTTCTTATTGGGTAAAAAGAAAGAGCAACACTGTTTCCTTTCGTGTCCAACTTTCACATTCACAGTGCACACTGAACACGAGGCGTTCACAATAATTATTATCATAAAATACACTAATAAAATATTTCATACACAAATTAACACTTTCAAGACAATTCTCTATTACTATTTAGCGTAAGCGAATATAATTTTTTGTAACGGTAATTCTGTTTACGCGCCTACTAAAGTCCGAGACGAAAATCGACTGGCTGGCTCTTTCAAATTGAATCCATCCACTTCCAGTCGCTAATGCTAGAAGGAGAGAAGCTATCGTCATCGTGCGTGTAAGAATAGGAGGGATATTGGGTGTCATGTAGCGGTAATTTTTTTCTCCTTTCGCGCGGCAACTTTCTAAAACGCCTTGAGGTGTTTTCTGAATTGTTTTGGTGATAATTTCTAAATCACTTGAGTTTTAATTTTAATTGTAGGTAAATGAAGTCAGTACTACAATGCAATTTAACTTCTCTGCCTATTTAGGATTTCACTAAATATAATCTGTCTTTGGTTCCTTCTCGAAAATAAAATATGGAGGACGTACGTCACGATCGATAGCAAGTAATGAATAAATTCGACTTTTCGTAACACGGCTCGTTGGTCTAGGGGTATGATTCTCGCTTCGGGTGCGAGAGGTCCCGGGTTCAAATCCCGGACGAGCCCGGTGGCATTGATGCCATTTTTTTATTTTTGACAGTTAATTATTTTACAATGTTACTGTGTGATTTCATGTTTTTGTTAATGAAATTGTTTTGACTCTTGTTTCACATTCAAATGAAATTTTTAATATCAAATTATTTTGTCAACACCGCCATCTATTGACATTGTCTTGATTTTTTTAAACACCGCCGCCTGAACCTATCAAGTACGTCTAATTTGTCTATCACACTGAAGATGGCTCTGACTTGAAAAAATAATGATAATAGATTTTTGTGAAAAAGTATGGTAAATAGGTTTCAATGCCTTTACCCCACTTCAAGAAAAAGATGGATTTTGTCAATTCGTGGCATTTTTTTTTTCAAGTTTCTTTAGTCTTTGTCAAACTTTCATTACTTCTACTTGGTGTTAGATGGCAGCACAACTGCCATCTATACTCGTTATAAATCGACTAATGAAAATTGTCACTAGCTTCATAAATGGTTCATGCATTTAGTTATGTTTGTACTTTACCAGCTTACACGCCAGGTGTTTGTGGTTTGTTGGTCTTCTTTCCCCCGCTACCCTTCCCCTCAAAATCAACCAACCGAAGTAAACTATAACAAGTTTTACTTTTAGAAACATAAACTTTTCTTCACAAAACGACGCATTTCCTCTGTGAATATGAAGTGAAATCCAAGCTTAGAGTGTGTTCTATGAATTATTATAACATTTTCAAGTGATAAGTATTTTTCTACATAAAAAAATTCACTTCAAAAGTATTGAAATATGTCGGCCGCTAGTGGTAGCAGTAGTTCGACCCAAAGTCCTCCTTCTATGGCCTCAATAAGTGATGTTGGTGCCTTGTTCCAGACTGCAAAGAAGTATGAAGAGCTCAATGTGATTGGCACAGGTGATTTGGCGCAAATTTCTTAACCAAAACCACTTGAAAAAAGTAATAACCTTGTTCGCCATGTGCCGGCGTTTGGAGCAATTTCTCGCGCATTTTTGGTCCTTTCCTTAGATTACAGAAAACTTGTCCTATGCTACAACTTATTGCTACTAGCTGTTCCGTCTGTGACTTAATTCGAGGGGATCTCGAAATAAAAATAAAAAAACAAAATGTTATACGACAAAACGTTGTTGCTTTATTGTTAAATTTTATATTATTTTAATGACATCGGATATATTTAAATTTTGAATTATTGTGACATTCGACTAAATTAAATGACATTTTATTATTATCACAAATAACCTAGCATTTGTTTGATTGTAATTGTTTAGGTTTTTAAATTTATTATTATAACATGAATTCTATTCTGCATGCCAGTTCCTGGTAAAATGTGTGATACTTTATTTTATAATTAACAACCTTGTGTACCACATTTTTAGCAAATAAGGATTATTCTATTCTATGAGTATTTATCTAGTTATATTCAACATGAATCTTGGTCAGTGTTGTTAGTTCCAGTGTCTTCTACTTCATGGGGAGTATAAGCAAAGAAATGCAATAAATGTGGTTGCAGATTATTACCTAAACTTAAAATCTAAACTTTCATGTTGCTAAGGAGGGGTCAGAGTAAGTCTACCCCATGGAAAGTCAATGCGGGACATTTGGCCATTTGTGCATATATTTTATGTGGGTCACGAGCTAATGGAGGTTGTAATGGTTGCCCTAAAATCACATAATAAAATATATTATTATAGATTAATAGGCACGCAGCAGATGCTGAAGTGTCCAAGCTGGTGTATAGGTAAAGAAAAGGAAAATGTCACAATTTTGGATTAATAGTCCATGGTTTCAGGCTTTGTTCTCTTTATACCACCTGTCAAGTCTATTTTTAAAACAGTTCATGGAGGTGGCATCAACAACTTCTTGAGGAAGCTGATTCCAAATGCTCACAACCCTGTTATTGATTGTGTGAAGGCAGACGTTGGTGTTTGCTTTAAAGGGAATGAGGATCGTAGCAAGTAGAAGTCTGTGGTCTCTGCCTACCCCGACGGCAAACAGGCGTGACATTATGTATGTATGTAATAATGTTTCCTTTCTGCTCACAGGAGCTTACGGCACAGTGTACAAAGCTCGCGACCTTCACAACAGTGGGCAGATCGTTGCGATGAAAAAGGTGAAAGTTGCCCTCACAGAGGATGGTATCCCCCTCTCCACACTCAGGGAGATAGCCCTGCTGCGGCAACTGGAGGCCTATAGACATCCTAATATTGTACGGTGAGGCTCCATTTTGATATGCTAGTAACTTGACAGTAAATGCGCCAAATAGAAGTATTTAGATACATGGTTGTACCACAGATTACTAATAAGTTACTAAAGTACAGTCGGTAACACAATTAAGGTAGCAGGCTTAAGTGTGATCATATTGTTTTGAGGGTCTTGGTTGGATTTTGTTATATTCCTTCTACATACGTCCTTTACATCTAGATCGGTGTATATCATTTGATAGATAAAAACTTGAATAACATACATACATAACGTCATTCATTTCAGATTATTAAATCTTAAATATGAAAGAAATTACTAGACATACATACATAACCGCCTCCAATAGCTCAATATAAACAACAATACAATACAATACAATACAAATACACTTTATTGCACAACAGATAAGAAAATACAGTTTCAGAAAAGTGGTAAGAATAGAATGTACAATTTGGCGATCTTATCACTAAACGCGATCTCTTCCCGGCAACCTTTGGGTATACGATTCGGAGGTCGCGGGTTCGATCCCCAGCGGGGTACATGTTTAAGTACTCGGTTTGGTTGGTGGTAGGGCATTTTAAATGTCCGCCTGGCTAGCTACCACCATCTTATCTAAATCTGCCGCCAAGCAGCAATAATGTGTTGGGGTTTCCACCTTTGACCACATCTTCACTTAACATCAGATGCAGGCGTGATTGAAGTCAAGTACTAACCCGTTGTGTATAAAAAAAACTTGTCAACCCTTTTTCAGACTCCTGGATGTATGCCACGGGGGCCAGTCAATGGAGAGAGATCAGCAGCTGGTCCTCTTCCTCGTCTTCGAGCATGTAGAACAAGACCTGGATTCCTATCTGAAAAGATCACCTGGGCCGCTATCGGAGAATAGAATACGAGTATGTATATCTGTGAGCTTTTAATTAAGTATAATTTTTTACTTGACTGCCTCAGGAATGTAATTGGAGTCTGGAACGCAAACTCATGCTTGACAATCTAAATTCGGATATCCGGCCGGTATATTACGGCGACCTAGTACAAAACCGCTACAACTTCCGAGCGTTCAAGCGCTTCTGCCATACCTACTATTGGCACTTTTACCTACGGTAGCCTTCTGGCTATCCCACCATCAACGCTCACTGCGATCTGGCGCTGTCCGTGGTGTATTAAATTAGGGAGTCAAGCTTCACTTGGCTCTCCCCCATAGAGTTAGCCGCTTTGGCTTTTTGCGTCACATTAGCTACATTCTGGCTAGCTACCACCATCTTATCTAAATCTGCCGCCAAACAGCAATGTTAATAGCATTGTTGTGTTCCGTTTGTCAGAGATAAGATAGCCAGTCCCCTAAATAAGATGGGGTTTCCGGGT
The DNA here is from genome assembly GCA_949316235.1 of Oegoconia quadripuncta. Taxonomy (NCBI): domain Eukaryota; kingdom Metazoa; phylum Arthropoda; class Insecta; order Lepidoptera; family Autostichidae; genus Oegoconia; species Oegoconia quadripuncta. The sequence goes on along the minus strand of OX438741.1, from coordinate 40,424,798 downwards.
CAGTACGCTACCACTTTCGGCCTCATCTTCACTTAACATCAGGTGTGATTGAGGTCAAGTGCTAACCCGTTGTGCATAAAAAAAAACTCCCATTTGCTGGGGGGGGAGGTGGGACTTCTTTCTTTCCTACTTTTTCACCCTTAAATTAGTCTGGGGTCCAAGGTAGCAATAGAGTCACGTAGGACACCGTCTACCTTCAATGGGCGCCGTGCAGAGTACCACTGTTGATCCTGGCTTACAGGAGTTACAAGTAGGAGGAGAGCGGAGGTGGGATCTACCTCAGGAAGGAGGGTAACGTTTTTCCAGTATATGTATGTACATTTCTTTACTTTACGCTTTTTCAATAAGGTCCCAGTTGATACACAAAATCTTCCTCTCGATAAATTTAAAGATACTATAAAACAGAAACTTATTAACAAAGCATATTATAAAATATCAGACTATTTAGATGATAATCATCCCTGGACATAATCAGATTGTTCGCATGCCAGACTATTTCACGATTAATAATGAAGTATAAAAACCTTAATATAAAAACCTTTTTGTGATATAAAAACCTTTATGTAAAATCAAAACCTGATTTTAAAAGAGCAACCCTTCGAGTTTCTTGCTTGTTCTTCTCAGGGGAAAATTGCATTTTGAACAAGCAGTAGCTTAAAAAATATAAAATTGACTATTTTAAGTGTACTCTGTGTACCTGCAAAATAAAGCATTTTTGACTTTGACTTTCTATATTACCTCCTGTAATCTAAACAGGCTTGATCGATTTTGAAGTACAAGATATCGTTAGATTTGTCATGATTCCTAAAGTGTCATAGGATATATTAGGTCCTTACCTATGAAATTGGCGTTTTGTATGAAGAATTTCATTAAGACTGTTTTCTTCATACAAACATTTTTTTTTTTTTGGAACGGCAAATCCAAATTTAGCTAAACTTTGTGTGTACTATCGGATAACATTAAGTTAAGCATAGGCAGCGTTAATTTTAGTCTGATTTTACATTTTTTAAGCCAATTTTCCCAAGCAAGGAACTGAATAAGTTTCTGTTTTATAGTATCTTTAAATTTATTGAAAGGAAGATTTTGTATATCAACAGGAACCTTATTAAAAAAGCGTATACATACTTATGTGACCTGCAAGTTTATCTTTATTTGTTGTATTGACGTCATGTTTATCACTACTTTTCCTACTATCTCCTATATCTCTTCCAGAGCATGTCCTTCGACATCCTATCAGGGGTGGACTTCCTTCACTCCCACCGTATAGTCCACCGCGACCTGAAGCCACACAACTTGCTGGTAACATCGGCTGGGCGCGTCAAGCTCGCAGACTTCGGCCTCGCTAAAACCTATGACACAGAAATGAAACTGACCAGTGTTGTAAGTCTATCTATAATATGATTAATATTTATTTAAAAACACGTGTTACATATTGTAGACAATTAATGAAATGACAGACACGGAAACAGTCGAGGCACTTCCAGCCAACTTACGTGAGTTCGCAATTGGAGATTTATGACATTTATTCAAAATGTGGTCCAGGTGGTGACGCTGTGGTACCGGCCGCCCGAGGTGCTGCTGGGTGTGTCCTACAACACGGCCGTGGACGTGTGGTCCGCCGGCTGCGTGCTGGCCCAGCTGCGCACCCGCGCCCCGCTGCTGCCCGGCGCCTCCGACGCCGACCAGCTCCACCGCACCTTCAGGTGGGCCACACCAGCTGCAGCCGGCCCCGTGTGGCCCAGCTGCACCGCACCTTCAGGTGGGCCACACCAGCTGCAGCCGGCCCCGTGTGGCCCAGCTGCACCGCACCTTCAGGTGGGCCACACCAGCTGCAGCCGGCCCCGTGTGGCCCAGCTGCACCGCACCTTCAGGTGGGCCACACCAGCTGCAGCCGGCCCCGTGTGGCCCAGCTGCACCGCACCTTCAGGTGGGCCACACCAGCTGCAGCCGGCCCCGTGTGGCCCAGCTGCACCGCACCTTCAGGTGGGCCACACCAGCTGCAGCCGGCCCCGTGTGGCCCAGCTGCACCGCACCTTCAGGTGGGCCACACCAGCTGCAGCCGGCCCCGTGTGGCCCAGCTGCACCGCACCTTCAGTTGGGCCACACCAGCTGCAGCCGGCCCCGTGTGGCTCAGCTGCACCGCACCTTCAGGTGGGCCACACCAGCTGCAAGCGGACTCCGAATTATGGGTGCTTTGGGGAAAGTTGTTCGTAATCAAGAAGGCGTTACCAGTAGGGAATTACACGAATTCAAATTCACCCTGTATATCACCGGAAACGCGTCGTTCCATAAATTGACGACCGATTGGTTTAGTTCATAGTAACCTTGTCAGCGAAAGCAACTGTTGCGGGTTCAAATCCCGCGAGAGGCAAATATGTGTTATTCCCGAGTCATGGATGTTTCTAGTATCCATAGCACACTTTTGTATGTCTAAAATATTCATTTATTTTCTATGGGGACGCGGCTTTATCTCAACCTTCTCTTACAGACTGATCGGCCGCCCACCCCGGGAAGAGTGGCCAGACAACGTGACCATAGATCGGGACAGTTTCCCGGACTACCCTCCACAAGATTTAGCAGACGTCATGCCAAGGATACAACCACACGCGTTAGATCTCATAAAGGTGAGATTGAATCCTATTCTTAGGCCCGTATTAATAAACCATTCTCAAGATTGAGAACAGTCTTGTGATTGGTCTCAAGTAAACGTGTTGATTAATAAACCTAACTTGAGACGTGAAACGCACGTGAATACACAAGCAGTACTCACTTGAGAGGTCCGCCGAATTTCACGTATTAATAAACTAAACTCAAGACTATCATTCATCTTGAGAAGTGATCTCAGCTGAGTAGACCTCAAGATTGGTGTATAAATTAGCACGGAGATTGAGATAGCGTCAACTGCTTAAGCCGCATCTCGGTTGATACAGCCTCAAGACTTGTATCGCGATTAGTTCACTAATACGGGCCTTAGAGAGAGGGGACGAAAAGGTATTTTAGCTACCTGTAAAATAAATCTAAATAAAATTTTGACAGTTAAAAAAGGAGATAGATATTTCTTCTTATTTTTGAGGATGGCAACCAGTCAACCTCACTGTCGAGGGACATTACTGCCAGTTTCGAGTGAAAAATTTTATTTCTCTTATTTCTTCAGTTTATAAGTCAGTCTCAGTCAAAACAAGTAATTCGTCGTATACTTGGCGTATACAGAGTCTAGTCACGGTCAAGTCATTCTTCAGTAAAGTGGCAGAATGCTTTACAAAAGATTTCGGCGGCTTCCTGTGGGATCCTAACCTCCGTTACGCACTTTAATTTACACTTCCCTTCACTCGTACACCATCACTAACGTTTGCTGCACAATATTCTGCCATTATTAAGCTTCAAAAGTTAGAATGCACAAATTATAAGAATTATAAAGAAAAATGCAACTTCACTCGCCGAGATCCCGCCAAAAAGCCTTTTTTTTGTTTTATTCGCTCCTCTCGGAGACGGCAAAGGGAACTAAGCCCATACAGCTTCTATTATTTCTTCAGTTTAGTCAAGTTAGTTTCAGTTTTAGTCTAGTCACGGTCAACTCATTCTTTAGTAAAATGGCAAAATGAAGGAAGATTTTTTTCTTGTGGGGAACTCGAAAGCTTCGTTACGAACTTTAAGTTACACTTCACATGTACACCATCACTGAATTTTGCCATACAAAACTTCACTCGCCGAGATCCCGCCAAAAAGCACATAGATATTTTGTTAGTGTTCTCTTCTCTTTTCTTAGAGAATCACGGCAGCGTAAATTATATATTGCTCTGATTGCTCTTTGATTGATCTATCTTATCATTTAATTTTAGAATTTGCAGTGCTCTAACAGAGTTTCATTTTTGTACTACTTAATTATGTTTTTTTTTATGGTTACCTGGATACGCATTTGACCACAATCTTACCTGATGGAAAGTGACGATGTGGTCGAAGATGAAGCAAGCGATCCCAGTAGATGCCTATTCACTCTGCTCTTGAAGATCCCAAGGTTGTAGGATTCAGTAAAGACTGACGCCGGAAGGGAATTCCATGCCTTGGCTGTTCGGATGATGAATGAAGAATCGAACCGCTTAGTGCGAATGTTCGGTATGTTAACTACATACGGGTGGAAGCCCTAGTAGGCCGAAGATGGAATGGCGATGGTGGAATAAGATTGTGTAATTCCAACGCACACTCACCGAAGTGCATCCTGTAAAAGACTGAGAGACAGGAGACCTTGCGACGGTGTTCGAAGCTCTGCAATTTAGCAGTGATCGAATGGTCACCAAATGTAATAACTAATGGTAACACATGAAAGCGTGAATAAATTTATTTATTTTATTTATTGGTTATTTATTTATTTAAAAACAATAACAAATAAAGAGATGGAATTTAAACATAAACTAGAACAAATGTAAAAAATTGGGGCCGCGAGGCAAGGTACCCAAAACGCTGGCAGCGTTTCCTCGTTGAATGCAGAGGAAACAACCAGCTCTCGGGTCACCAGTGACATCGGCTTAACGCTTTGAAATAATAATTTAATATGTATCACTCAACGTAATAACGTCGATTGTATTTTTTTTTCAGCGTATGCTAGTCTTCGATCCAGCGAAGAGACTGACTGCGCTGGACTGTCTCGACCATCCCTACTTCACGGAGGAACCACTCACATAATGAATAAGGCGATGTTAGTCTCCTGGTAACACATCGAGAACTGGCCACATTCTCAAATCGAAACCCAAGCCAGAACCGGATTCGTTTTTCGGTTCTGAAGTAATTAGAAAAAGAAAAGAAGAAAAATAGGATGGATAATGACTACTTGTTTGGTGTAGTTGTTAGCAATTCTGACCACTATACCAAAAGGTTGCGGGTTCGAATCCCGCTAGGGGCATATGTTTGTGTGATGAATACGGACATGTGTACCCGAGTTATGGATGTTTTTATTTATAATAAGTATTTATTTACAAAAAAAAAATATTTATGTAGTATATCAACCATCTGGTATCCACAACACAAGCCTATAGTTGCTTACTGTGGAACTAGATGGCGCTGTGTATATGTTGAAGGATATTTATTTATAATAAATCAAACATTTAATTCCAAATCACACTTATTATTTAATAAAATACAATATTCTCAAAATACTTGAATTGGTCAATTATTGCAGTGTTGTTGCTTGGGTTATTCGTCGTTTTGTATTATCGTTTATGCAATGCAGCTATTTTTGAAAAGAACCGAAAAAGACCGGCTTTTAATTGTGGAACCGGTTCTGTTGCCCTGGTTATCCATTGAATCTGTCCATGGTTCTCTTGTTGTTAATTTATGAGGCTACACTGTCTTTGCTTTAAAACATGTGACATAATTAACTGGAAATCAGACACTGAATCGAATTGCAAATATTTTTAATATGTGTTATTATAGTTAAATGTAATAAAATGTAGTTGTAAAATGCTTCGTACAATTTTTTATGTTAATCTGTGTTGTCTTTATCGAACATTTAGTTATTAATAATTATAAATAATTACTCAGTGATTTGTCGAATAAATAGTTTTTACAACAATAATTGAATAAGTGGAAATTGTAAATATATTTTTTTTTAGAATTGATGCTTTTTGTCAATCTAAGTGATTTTTTTTTGTAAGTTTTTTTTTTTATTGTATAAGAATTTATACGATATGTTCCTGATGAATCCTAACCAAATAAATTTATTTTTGTAATTGGCTTAAATTATTTTTAATTATATATACAACATTGATCAGTGGCGTGCCTTCCACACACAGAAAGGCATTGCGTACCTTGACGACCGGTTGGTGTAGTGGATTGTTCGAACCCCGCAACGCAAATTTATCGGACGTAAATACAGCTAGATTACTATATTTTAGTTATTTCCATAGCCTGATGTTTTACGGTATCTTGCTGTATGGAAATGCCGCGGATATAAATACAATCTTTGCTTTACAAAAACGAGCCGTTCGCTCAATTTATCAATTGAGACCTGCAGTGTCACTTAGAAATAGATTTAAAGAGTATAATAATAGGTCTTTACCTATGAAATTGCCGTTCTGCAGTACTAGCAGTTTCAAATCAAAATAAATTTTTGTTTGGCTAACAATTCTAATTTCAAATTAACTTTATTTTAAAAACATGGAATTCTTTTTCCAAAAGTAGTCATTTGTTTATTGATTAGTGTTACATTTTCATCGCATTTCAATCTTTTTCGTCATCATCGATACGTTAAAAATTCGAGTAATTATTGAATATGAGTACAGTCGTGGCAGCAACACGGCACAAGCGGCACGCAACATCAGCAACGTTTACGGAGCTAACACTACAAACCAACGCACCACCTGTTATTGGTTTGCTCGCTTCCGTTCTGGGAATTTCGACCAGAAAAATGAACCTCGCGGTCGTCCGAAGACTTTGGTCGACAATGACGAATTAAAGGCGATTGTGGAAGCTGGTGATACACATTCTACGGCTGAATTAGCAGCAGCTTTCGACGTTAGCGTCAAAACAATATTAGTCCATTTGCGTCAAATTGACAAGGTAAAAAAGCTTGACAAATGGGTGCCCCACGAACTCAATGATCGCCAGCGCGAAGTACGCGTCGAGACGTGCCTTGCACTGCTCAACAGACACACAAATGAAGGAATTTTGAACCGCATTGTTACCTGCGATGAAAAATGGATTCTGTTTGATAACCGCAAGCGCTCAGCAAGTTGGTTGGATCCTGGTTCAGCACCTAAACAATGCCCTAAACGAAAACTTACCCCTAGAAAAGTGATGGTCACTGTTTGGTGGTCTAGCGCCGGTGTGATTCATCACTGCTTCTTACCAAACGGGATGAGCATTACTGCAGATGTGTACTGTGAAGAACTGAACACAATGATGGAGAAGCTGGCACATCTCCAACCAGCATTGGTCAATCGCTCCTCTCCGCTGCTCCTGCACGACCACGCGCGACCTCATACTGCACAGCAGACGGTCTCCAAGTTGCAAGAACTGGGGTTGGAAGCTCTCTGTCATCCGCCTACTCACCAGACCTTGCGCCTACAGACTACTACTTTTTCCAGAATTTGGATAACTTCTTGGCAGGAAAAAAATTCAATACCCGAGAGGCAGTACAAAATGCCTTTGAAGAATTTGTTGCATCCCGTCCAGCTGATTTCTTTAAGAAGGGCATCAATAAACTGCCACTGCGTTGGCAAAGATGCATTGATTGCATGGTTGATTACTTCGATTAATACAAATAAAAAATACATGAAAAAAATTCGTTTAAATTTTTTCATACAAAACGGCAATTTCATAGGTAAAGACCTAATATTATAACCTTTTCGTCATACATTTTTAAAAATCTATTATGTGTCAAAAAATATATAGCATCATTTAGGAAACATAGTGATAAACATGATGTCAATACTAGAAATAAAAATAAACTTGCAGGTCACATAAGTCGCCTCTGCAAAGTCAGTAATTCATTCAAAGGGTTATGTATACGCTTTTTCAATAAGGTTCCTGTTGATATATTATACAAAATCTTCCTTTCAATAAATTTAAAGATACTATAAAACAGAAACTTATTAAGAAAGCAATATAAACTATCAGATTATTTAGATGATAAACATTCATGGACATAAACAGCCCGTTCGCATAACCAGGCTATTTCACAATTAATAATGTCAAAAACTTTAATATACAGGGCGTCCCAAAGTTATGGGACATGAAGGGGAAGTACCTTAAATATTGTAGATAGTGAATTTTGCTCAAAGAAGACTTTATGTTATTTTTAAAAGTTAGTAATTCTGCATTCATAGATTTTCTAAAAATTACTTGCTTCGGCTGGGAATCGAACCGACTTAAATGTGAAAAAAAAAACACCCTACTTTTATGATGCCAATCGAAAGAATAGCTAAAAAATAATAACTCTGCCTAAGTAACATAGTATTTTAAAAGAAAGGAACAACATAAAATGATTGAGTCAAATTTCAAGAAAGTTATTTATTGCCGACGACGTTCGAAAAGTAGCGATATTATCATTCCAAAGATAGCATTGATTATTCGTAAATAAGTACCCACTTCATAAAATAGGTACTAACATAGTTTTCCTTATTATAAGTGCACGTGTAGATGAAATGATAAAACTTGTATTTCAATAATAGTCGGAGAGCAGCAGATTTTCTAAATGAATGTTTTCCTACATGGATTGGTACAAATGGACCGATTAGATGGCCGGCCAGATCCCCGGACCTCACACCATTAGATTTCTTCTTTTGGGGATACGTGAAAGATATGCTATACAAAAAGCGATACGAGAACGTAGGCGAGTTGCAAACAGAATTGTGCCATATCACATCGAGTGTTCACCATAAAATGATTAGAAAATCAACAGGCAGCGGGCTCATTAAAAGATTGGCGATTTGCGTAAGACAAGAGGGATCACATTTTGAGCATTTAATTAATTAATTTACAAAAAAATACCTACTTAATTGACTACGGCAGTTTCATGTATGTTTTTTATTTGATTAAAATGATTAATTTCACGTTGTTCCTTTCTTTTAAAATACTATGTTACTTAGGCAGAGTTATTATTTTTTAGCTATTCTTTCGATTGGCATCATAAAAGTAGGGTGTTTTTTTTTTCACATTTGAGTCGGTTCGATTCCCAGCCGAAGCAAATAATTTTTAGAAAATCTATGAATGCAGAATTACTAACTTTTAAAAATAACATAAAGTCTTCTTTGAGCAAAATTCACTATCTACGATATTTAAGGTACTTCCCCTTCATGTCCCATAACTTTGGGACGCCCTGTATGTTAAAAAATGTGACGTTTTCAAGTGATAACTTTTATCCTACGAAATAAATATTTTTTGATTTTGATTGATTTTGATTTTGACCGTAAGCCTTCTTTTTTTTATTCACAACGGGTTAGCACTTGACCTCAATCACACCTGATGTTAAGTGAAGATGACGCCGTACTGAACCGGAAACCCCATTTTATTTGGGGGACTAGCTATCTTATCTCCGACAACCGGAACACAACTATGCTATTAACATTGCTGTTAGGCGGCAAATTTAGATAAGATGGTTGTAGCTAGCCAGGCGGACATTTAAAATGCCCTACCACCAACCAAACCGAGTACTAAATATGTATCCCGCTGGGGATCGAACCCATGACCTTCGAATCGTAAACCCAACGTTGTTTACGGCGGTTAAGATTGGACCCTTGAAAAGATTGGACGTGTATTTTTCTCTCCCGCGACCTCCGAATAGCAAAGCCAATGTTTACATTGAGCCACGGAGGCGGCACATTTACAGTGACTCCGAACACGAAAATCCATTGACGATGCAAAATTTAGGACAAACTATTTGTTCGATGTTTTTGTACATTATGAAATTCGCAATACACACTAGATATGATCTAACTAAAAACACCACTGTATTTAATACTAAAATAACAGATGCAACTCAAACTCCGCGCCAAAATGGAAAACAGGTGTGCCAATATAACAACAAAAAAAAAAGAATTTGGAACCCAAAACAAATCCAATACCTACTTTTTGACTGATTGTATTGCCGACTGTACCTATTTTCATATTTTTGGAGATACTAAATAAATAAATATCTTTGCACATACACCAGCGCCATCTAGTTCCACACTAAGCAACTAGGCTAGTATTATAGATACCAGATGGTTGATAAACTACACAAATACATTTTTTTTTGTAAATAAATACACAATATAAATGAAAAACATCCATAACTCGGGAACACATTGTCTGTATTTATAAATAAATAAATAAATATCCTTAGACATACACACAGCGCCATCTAGTTCCACAGTAAGCAACTATAGGCTTGTGTTATGGGTACCAGATGGTTGATATACTACTTATATACATTTTTTTTTGTAAATAAATACTTATTTTATATGAAAACATCCATAACTCGGGTACACATGTCGTCCCTCGCATGACTAACTGTCCTATCTCAGTTTTTTGGCCAATTGAGTTAGGACTAACAGTGGCTTTCTGCGGGTCGTTCTCTACTTTTTCCACTAATTCACGTATCTGTATGTACATCGCATCTCTAGATATTGATATTTATATTGCTAACGTATCTAAAATTTATTCGGTAAAAAATATGACTAAGTGACGTAACTTACTTAGGGTTGTTAGTCAAAACCAATTGTGTGACTTTGACGAAATATTGTAATCCTATCTCAGATAGGAGTTTTAGTGAAATTTCACAAGGTTACATTTTTTCTTACCCACTTAGATACGACTCCGACTGTTCTTTATTGTGACAAAAAGAGATACAAAATAGTACTATTTCAAACAATCACGCCACTAGCGAGCGAGACCACGGAGCGCGGAGGGGTGAAAACGGTCACTCGCTTGCCTTTGCACAGTCATACACCACAGTCATGACAGTTATTTAATTGAGTGAGTACGTTCCGCTGTCGTCGAATATCTAAGTGCAGTAATTCGTTGGTAAGTAGGTACTTTATGTTATTCGTAGGTAATGAAAATAATTAAGTACTTTGTGGTTCATGTCAGGTTTAATTATTTCGTACCTATTTACGTTAACACTGATTAATACCTATAGTTTCGTTCAAAATTTTATCCCAAATAATTACCTACATTTTAGAGCTGAGATGTTTAATATACATAATTTTATTATTCATAGGTATGTTATAAACACAGTTTTCATATGAATTACTAAGCTTGTCCAAGCATGACACAAATCACAGCGAACTCTTTCTTTCAATGGTAGGTAAAGTACTGAATGGGGTGTGTGCATACCTAATTTCTTGCACTTAATAACTATTATCTATTGTAAGTACATTACCTATATAAACGTAAGGCTACATTTATATCAATTACCTACAATGTAATAATAACTGTTTATTTATTTATGATTATTTTGTTGTAGGTTTAATGTTACCTGGATAAATAACCAAAAATGGATGTGATTGTTAAATGGAGAGATGGGACTGAAAATTGCGTGTCATCTAAAGACTTAAAATGTATACGAAAGGGCAACAAGATGCGTATAGGAGCACCAGTAAAAATGTTGTTTAAACGAAAATGGTACTATGGAATTATTGTAATGACCGAAAAAGAATGTCCACTAGATGAAGACACAGACAATAACTCGGAATCTTCTTCTGATGAACTACTTGCAAATATCGCATTGTCCAAAAAAGAGTGTAACTATGAAGATATATTAAATTATTCAGATGACTCTCTTAATGATCCTGATTATAATCCCGAACTAAAAAAGAAACGAAAAGTATCACTTTTGCGTGGTATTACGTTTTGCGATGAGGATAATTTTACAGGTGATCTTATTACAGTCGTAAGTGGCCAGAATGTGCCTTTTAATCATGACAATGATTTTATCTCATGTGACAAGTCAACTTTATCGGAAAGAACAATAAAAGATACGGACAATTCATTTAATAAAACTGCATGTGTACAACAAAATATACCTACCAGAATTAGAATAGCTTCTTTTTCAAGCGATATAACTGTTTGCGTTGATGATATAACGGACGCTGGCAATTTGGCAACAATGCAAACTGTAGGTAAGATCACGGTTCAAGAGAATGTACCTGAAAATTCCAGACTGGATGCCATTTTAAGTGACCAAACAGATTGCTCAGAAAGCATAATTTTATCCAGAATTATTGACGATCCAATAGAATGTATCCATGAGGAAATTGCTAATGGACAAATCATCCCAAATGGTAAGGCACATACAACTTACACAATTCCTACTCGAAATGTTGAAGAAGAATATAGACCTCAATATTGTGAGGTAAACGGATGCGACGAGGAAGTATTTAGTACATGTGTAAGGTGTTTCATTCTATTGTGTTGGCACCATTTTGAAACTGATTCTGTCTGTGACCATCATTTACCACCACTTCGTACAGTATCATCCAGCAATGTAATTGCTAGTTTTTCTGACCAAAGACCCATACCAGAAGATTTTGCAGTCGAAGGTGCACCGAGACAAATAAACCGAAGAAGGGAAAAGTGTGACAAAAGAAAAATTACCAAAAAGAATAAAGATTTTGGGAAGGAATATTCTACGCAAGTTTCAAAAAAGGTAATACCTGAACGAAAACTAGGACCCTTATGTAACACAGTCAATTGCAAAAGAATCAACCGTGACTGTCATACTTTTAGTGAAGATTATCGCCAAGAAATGTTTAAATCATACTGGGCTTTAGGAAGTTTAACAGCACAAAGAGAATTTATTGCACGACATATTGAACAAGTAAGTACCAAACAAAAAACAGCTGGTCTTGAATCCAGAAGACAAAACTCTGTGTTTTACTATTTTTATCTCAACGGCGAGAAGAAAAAAGTTTGCCGAAGTTTTTTCTTAAGTACTTTGGGGATTGGAGAGACCATTACTAAAACAGTGTTGAATAAGCTATTGCCTACTGGAATACTGGAGAAAGATATGCGTGGAGGACGAAAACTAGCAAACATTGAAAAAGATGAACGTGTTAAAGCCATTATTGAAGAGCATATAAAACGATTTCCGAAGGTTGAGTCCCACTACTGTCGGGTAAAAACTACTAGAGAATATTTGAATTCGGACTTGACCATTCGAAAAATGCACTCCATGATGGTTGAAGAGTTAAGTGCTGATGCGCCAAAACCCAGCCTTTCCCTTTACAGAAAAATTTTTAAATCTAAAAACCTGTCCTTCCATCGGCCAAAAAAAGACCAATGCAGTATTTGCTCTACATACCGCCAGGGAACTGAAGAAGTCAAACATAATTTGCAAGAGAAGTACGCAATCCACATAGGTCAAAAGCAATCGTTCCGTTATAAAAGATCAGAACGTAAAGGTGAAGCTCAAACAAATACAGTATCTACAGTTTGTGCCACCTTCGACATGCAACAAGTAATTAATCTACCCATAAGCAGTGAAAGTGCTGTGTTCTATAAACGAAGATTATCAGTATACAATTTTACCATTTACGAGATGGTTTCACATGACTGTTATTGTTGCACTTGGCACGAGGGTCAAAGTAAGAGAGGGGCTTCAGAAATTGCAACTGCTCTGTACCTGTTCCTGAAAAACTTGGATGAGAAAGGTGTTAAAAAAGTCTATTTGTTTGCGGATGGCTGCAGCGGGCAAAACAAAAACTCTATCGTTGCATCTGCTCTCCTGTATTTTGTAAATAATTCTGTTTCCATTGACGAAATCATCTTAAGCATCTCTGTTCCTTGTCATGGTCAAAATGAAGGCGACTCTGCCCACAGCGCCATAGATTACGCAATAAAAAAAAGTGGTGACATTTTCATACCCTCTCAGTTGATCCCTATTATGAAATTAGCAAGAAGACGACAACCTTACAAAGTAAAGGCTATGAACTACTCTGATTTTTTGGATTTTAAGAAACTGTCCCAAGATTTGCGCCTACTTTCTGTGAGGAAAGATAACGAAGGTGAAACTGTCGATTGGAGGAATATGGCGGAACTTTCTTTCTTAAAGACCGATGGTGACAAAATATTTTATAAAACTGATCACACAGCTGTGAGTTATCGATTTTTGTCACTAAGGAGACAAGTTTCTGTAGTAATGGAATCTGAAATTTTACCACTCAATTTAACTAAGCCAAAAATTTCCCAAGAAAAGTACAACGATTTGATAGCGTTGACTACAGGTGATACGCCAGTGATTAGGTTGCACGAATTCGTTGAATTTTATCATTCATTGCCACACTAAGCAAAGAAAAAAATACATTTCTTGTTGTAAATTGATTACATTAAGACTGTTTTATGATACTCAATTGTGATCTCAGAATGAGAATATTTTAAGTTTTTTATAGATTTGTCAATTTTGTTTTCTCTTCTAGATTTTATCTAGAGTATACTTTTTAATTAAGTTTTGAGAGTGAGACTTACTTAGACATTAAGATTTGTTAAATATTTAATCCTCTAAATTTCATATTCAGAGTATATTTCTTACCAATTTAGTTTTGAGACTGAGTTTTCGTTAGTTATTAAGATTTGATAAATGTTTACTTTTAGACTTAGTCTAAAGTATAGTTTTTAAATCTGCTACAATTAAGACTTCAGAATGAGACTTACTTAGTTATTAGATAACATTTGTTAAATGTTTACTCCTTTTGATTTTATTTAAAGTACCTATACTTTTTAATGCGGCTACACAGCTGCTTTTCTATTGCAGTATTAGAACTTTGTGATTTGTAGTTATTTAATATTTAAGTATATTTTAATACGTTAACATTGTAAACACTATTTGGTGCTCTTACCACACAATGTTTGGTTGTGATGCGTGTAAAGTACAAATTAATATGGTTACGTAACAAAAAAAATCTGTGCAAAACAAGTTCCTATTTTAATATTAAAACTTCTTTAAAATTATTACTTTTGAGTGTTTAATTTTCATACATAGTGTAACCTGTTGGCTCGTAAGTGAAAAAGTATAACGGATATTGAAAAACAAAGTTATCACAAAGTCTCCTATCTGTTTTGGAATATCAAAATAAATATTAATAATGCAATTACGCAAGTTTGCTATGTATAGATAGATAGCACAAGCTTTACTCTTTATTTGTTTACCGAAATTTGCTTTCAGAAAGTCCATGGAAATAAAATAAAAACGAAGTTTGAAATTTGCTAACTGAAAAACGGTTGTTTTGAGGAACGTACAAAAATGAGATAAGATAGTTAGTCATGCGAGGGACGATGTCATGTCCGTATTCATCACACAAACATATGCCCCTAGCGGGATTCGAACCCGCAACCTTTTGGTATAGTGGTCAGAGTTGCTAACCACTACACCAAACAGGTCGTCATACAAAAATGTCCCTTTTGGTATAGCAGCATAGTTTCTAACTACACCGGTCGTCAAATACTAGTTGGTATATTTCAAGATCCACGCGGACAAAGACGCGGGCGGGAAACTGATTTATTAGAGGTCTGTGGTGAAATTAAGCTTTGCAGCAACGCAACGAAATACAAAGCGGCAAAATATTATAAAAACGTATGCTCATGATTGCAAATTCTTTGTGAACACTTTCTCTCGTTCGCCGCTGGCTGGTCACAGTCAATTAATTATTCTATATTTTGCTCCAATATTACAAGTAGCCAGTTATATCGTAGACCTAACAACAGAGTTCGATGTAGTAAACTTGCTGTTCATGTTGTAACGAGACGCCATGCGGCTTGTTGGTTCTCTTTTTACAGTAGGTATTCTTTTTTTTTTTTTTTTTTTTTTAATGGCTATTACTCCTTTTGGGTATTAAGCCAACGACAAGTTTTGGGAACTTATTAAAAAACGAGGAAACGTTTAAAATAAAATTATAGTATGTACAATATTTACAAAAGAAAACGAAAATTTGGAAGGGACGAAGGATAGGAGAGGATTTAATGAGAGGAGGAGAATTTACAGTATTCTCCTTGTTTGTTTCTTTTTTTTTTTAATTCAACAGTGTAGCTTTGTAGCTTTAGCTTGACACATTTGGGGGGACTTGCTATTTTTTTTTATATGAGAGGGCGGCAAACGAGCATGCGGGTCACCTGATGGAAGGCAATCACCGCCGCCCATGGACACCCGCAACACCAAAAGGGTCACAGATGCGTTGCCGGCCCTTGAGGAAGGTGTAGGCTCGTTTCTTGAAGGTTCCAATGTCGTACTCGTTCGGGAATACCGCTGCCGGAAGTCCGTTCCACAGGGTGGTCGTACGTGGTAAGAAGTTTCTTGAGAAACGTACAGTGGTAGACTTCCACTCATCCAGGTGATGTGGATGGAAATTTAATTTTCTCCGAGAAGTGTATCGGTTAAATTGAGCAGCGGGTATTAGCTCGAACAGTTCTTCAGAACACTCCCCATGAAATATGCGATAGAGAATGCAGAGGGACGCGACGTCTCTTCGCAACGCCAGTTGATCCAGTCGGTCAGTGATTAACTTATCTCTGACAACCGGAACACAACAATGCTATTAACATTGTTGCTTGGCGGCAGATTTAGATAAGATAGATAGATAAGCATTTACTTGCATCCATGTACACACACATAACAAATTTTACATATGAAAAATACAACTAAAACAATAAAACACAAGTACAGAAACAAACAAATATTATGTGTGTGCCGCAGTATATAAAAAGGCTACAAGCTCAGTGTATGGATTTGCCCGAGGCGCGCAAAACACTGGTATTCTGCTGAAACCTGAGGGTTGGTCGTGGGACAAATGGAATTTTGAAATGTGTTTACTAACGTTATTGGTAAATGAATATTGTGTAAGATTATTCTCGTAACATATTGGATTCAATTAATAAAATATAGGTACCTAATTAAGTTATTGAACCTAATTTATTATTTATTATTATAGAATAAATTCATAATTCTTTTTCAAAATTAATAAATTAATTTTGAACAATAAAATTGAACGAAATTGAAAATTGAACAATAATTAATGAAAAATTAAGAAATTATTGCAAGTTTCGATTTCATTTTTTTTTATTCACGACGGGTTCGTACTTGAACTCAATCACACCTGATGTTAATGTTAATAAATGAAGATGAGGTCGAAAGTGGAAGCGTACTGACCCGGAAACCCCAACACATTGGGGGACTGGCTATCTTATCTCTGACAACCGGAACACAACAATGCCATGAACATTGCTGCTTGGCGGCAGATTTAGATAAGATGGTGGTAGCTAGCCAGGTGGACATTTAAATTGCCCTACCACCAACCAAACCGAGTACTTAAACATGTACCCCGCTGGGGATCGAACCCGCGACCTCCGAAACGTAAACCCAATGATGTTTACATTGAGCCACGGAGGCGGTTTATAATTATAATAAACTATTTTTATTTGTGATGCCCAAGCTATGGATACAATCCACAGCCCCCTACTGCATCATATATTATTCTCATGATAGGAAGACAATGGAAAGGTAGCGGTCCGGAATACCAGTCTTCTGCTTTTCCAGCAAAAAACATCTATATTTGGATTTAAATGTTGGTTTAGATCGATAGATTAGATAAGGTGGTGGTAGCTAGCCTAGCCAGGTGGACAATTAAAACGCCCTACCACCAACCAAACCGAGTACTTAAACATGTACCTTCTGGGGATCGAACCCGCGACCTCCGAATCGTAAACCCAACGTTGTTTACACTGAGCCACGGAGGCGGTTAAGATTGGACCCTTGAAAAGATTGGACCCTTGCCATGTGATTTTTCTCAAACTAACATAAATTCTGTTTGTTCAGTATAAAAGTTATTTTAAATATTTCATCGAGTTATTTATTCAAGTGATAGGTACCTTTTAATAAGTTGTCACTGACAACGATTTCTAAAGATTTCCGCCGGCTCATCTTCATCTGTCGTTTTCTACATATTGTGGCCTACTCCTGGCCGTCCTCTGCAGCATCAGCCTGGGAGTAGTGCTTCAATGTCAGCCGTTTACACAAAGTCACTAAGTCATTTAAGGGGCAATGTATACGCTTTTATAATAAGGTTCCAGTGGATATTCAAAATTTACCAATCTCATTCCTATTCTGATGTCATTAAAGTCAATATTTGGTTAAAAGTCTCACATTAGCAATGATAATATAAACAATTTGATCTTTATTAATACACAAAACAATAATGTACAAAACTAATAATGTACAAAACTAATAATGTACAAAACTAATAATGTACAAAACTAATAATGTACAAAACTAATAATGTACAAATCTAATAATGTACAAAACTAATAATGTCCAAAACTAATAACGTACAAAACTAATAATGTACAAAGCTTTTTTAATCAGTAGATATATCAAAAAAAAATATTATACTTAATGAGTATATTTTTGAAAAACAATGTAGGTCATATTTACAGAGTAAAAACACAATACCTACAAATAAGTATTGTGTTTTTACTCTGTAAATATAATGTAAGCAAGTGATTGCAGTAATTTAACTACGGTAAATATATGCAGTTTATTATCTATACTACAAACAATAGCAATCTCCTAGATCTTCTTAATTATACAGGTTTGAACGTTGCACTAGTACCCTACCCTCGCTTTCTCTCGCAGGGCACTAGCTGAAAATCAGTGTCTTACTGCTATAGGTGAGGATCCACGCTGAGCGATGGCCCATTTGTGGTACAGATACACATACAACTCTATTATAAGTTGTAACAGTTGTACTTAATTTTAGTTTTTATTTTTATTACTGTGAAATAAGGCTACATTGTGTAAGAATAACACACCAAGCAATTATTGTTGCGTCGAATATTTTTTGTATGTGTTTCTGTAACATGCAAATAAACGCTTTATCTATCTATCTAACGTAGGAACATTACAGGGATTATTCCGTCCAGTGGCGCCCTCATAGGATAAATTAAGATGTCTTTTTAAATGTAACTAATATTATAAATGCTAGTTTGGATGTTTGTTTATTTGTTTGTTGATCAATCACGGCGAAACGATTGAACGGATTTGGATGAAATTGCACGTAGGTACATGACAATAAAATAATATATTCATTAAAAAAACTAGCCTTTGACGACCGATTGGTGTAGTGGATAGTGACCCTGTCAGCGAAACCAACGGTTGCGGGTTCGAATCCCGCGAGGGGTAAATGTTTGTGTGATGAATACGAACATTTATTCCCGAGTCTTGAATGTATAAATATTTACGTATGTTTATCCGTCATCTAGTTTCCATAGCACAAACTTTGCTTAGTTTGGGACTAGATGATTGGTGTAAGTGTCCGAAATATAAAAAAAAAACCAAATCTGTAGCCTTAAAAATTTTGTTTCCGCGTAAAAAAATTAAATGTAAGTGTAAATGAAAATACAAATTAACAGACTTACTTCATTTCGATTGTACCTTATTTTATCAATGAGAAAAAAAAGACAACGTTCATATGGAAGACGCCAAAGGGGGTGGCGGGGCACAGGGCGCAACCAATCACAGCAAGTCGCGGCGGCGCCGGGGCAAGCGCGGGCGGCGAGCGGCGAGTGATCGCCTTTCGGCGTCTTCAAAGATACCGCGGCACGTGTTTGTCTGTTGTGGCAAAGTACTTAGAGCGCGCGGCCATTATGGTCCCACTCACAAAATTTACATTTCTACATTTTATTTTTTCAATAAAATCTGTTCACTTTAATGTTTTATTTTTTTCAAAATAATCCTATACATACCCTCTGCAACGTTTGTCGGGTTAATTTTGCTAAACCTTATAGGTAGAACCTACCCTGGATTAGGTATGGATGTTTTCATTTATATTAAGTAAGTACCTATTAAAAAAATGATGTATACCTATATCAACCATCTGGTATCCGTAACACAAGCCTATAGTTGCTTAGTGTGGAACTAGATGGCATTGTGTGTATGTCCAAGGATATTTATTTATTTATTAAGGCATACGATATTTTTTATACCGATAAAGTGAGTATTTCCTGCGAAATAAGCAAATTGTCGCGGTAAACTTATTCCACGCAGGCAAAGCCACGGGCGGAAAGCTAATTCATAATAAATCAAAAAATCGCTCTGACCTGCACTCGATGAGCCTAAAAGCTAATTATGAATTATACCTAAATATCTTTAACTGCAGTTATTTTCGAGAATTTCAAATTAAAGCGGTCGCATTTTTTATAATTGTGAATTCTGTAAAATAACCTTTGAAAAGCGATTGTTTTTGATTGATTCTATATTTAATAATTATCCAAAGAGGCCGCTGGCATATTAGGTAAGTGAAATAGAAGGTATTGGCATAGGTAGTTTGATTATTTTTTTCTTCTAAACCATAAAATATAATAAAACCTTGTGGCATTTGACGGTCGCGTTTGTAGCCTATTGCACATAATAAAATTACATCATAAATAAAAAAGGGCTTTTTGGCGGGAACTCGGCGAGTGAAGTAGCATTTTTCTTTATAATTCTTATAATTTGTGCATTCTAACTTTTGAAGCTTAATAATGGCAGAATATTGTGCAGCAAACGTTAGTGATGGTGTACAAGTGAAGGGAAGTGTAAATTAAAGCGCGTAACGGAGCTTTCGGGTTCCCACAATAAGACGCCAAAATCTTTTGTAAAGCATTCTGCCACTTTACTGAAGAATGACTTGACCGTGACTAGACTGTATACGCCAAGTATACGACGAATTACTTGTTTTGACTGAGACTGACTTACAAACTGAAGAAATTAAGATAAATAAGACATGGCTGTTATGGGCTAGATCCCTTTGCCTTCTCCTAGAGGAGAGAATGAAACGAAAAAAATAAATAAAAAAAAGTTGGAGAAAATACGAGTTCCAATTAAAATTCACATGATAGGAACCCTAGGAATACTACCAGTCGCATATCAATCTCCGGCAGGCGCGTGGGTCGATGATGGTATTGAAAAAAAAAAAACTACTTATGCTAATAACTTCTATTTCACTCGAAATCATCAAAATCAAAAATGCTTTATTTTGTAGGTACACAGGGTACACTTAAAATAGTCAGATTTTACATTTTTAAAGCTTGTTCAAAAGGCAATTTTCCCCCGAGAACAAGCAAGAAAATCGAGAGGTTGGCTCTTTAAAAAAAAAAGGTTTTTATATTACAAAATTATTAATTATTATTTTCTATTATAATATTTATTTATTAATTGTGAAATAGCCTGGTTATGCGAACGGACTGGTTATGTCCATGATTGTTTATCATCTAAATAATCTGATATTTTATAATAGGCTTTCTTAATAAGTTTCTGTTTTACACTTACCTATATAATATGCCCTATTTTTTTCGTCACGGTAAATAAACTCATCCGGTATATGTCGTCCGTGTGTGTGTCGTGTCGTCGTCAGTTAATAGAAACATATTTACAATTCATTTGAAAATAGACATAGACATAGAAACTTTTTATTCAGTGCCACAATACATTGTACAGAACCATAAATATAATTATTATTATACAGGAAGAAATCTTAGAATAATGCACAATATAATTGTAGCAGTGAAAGGGCTTGCTGGCTCAGCTAACGCTGCAAACGCTGAACGCGCTTACAACACTGATAATTCTGCCAGTGCCTCAAGTGGAAAGTGACGTTCAGCTTAAAACAGAACTTTGGAAGTAAATAAATAATTAGTGGGATTGTAGCAGTATTGGTTGTTTGTCATAAAATATGTACTAATATGTATTTCGTTTGAACAGCGTACTGGGTTGAGTTGGTTATTAATATTATGTTGGTGATGCATGTATTTATAATATTAGTATTAGTAGTATTTTAGTCTAGTTTATCAGACGGGGCGTAGGACACGGTCAACTAAGTACAGATTTGCCAAGATAAGCTTT
Organism: Oegoconia quadripuncta; assembly: GCA_949316235.1. Classification (NCBI taxonomy): domain Eukaryota; kingdom Metazoa; phylum Arthropoda; class Insecta; order Lepidoptera; family Autostichidae; genus Oegoconia; species Oegoconia quadripuncta. The sequence goes on along the minus strand of OX438741.1, from coordinate 40,403,458 downwards.
TTAAAATGAATTTCCCATAAATAGAAATCGCGTATGGCTGCTTCAAAACCGGTCGCCTAGTTTCAAACTGGATACCTTGTACCATAAAAACCAGATAGCTACTTCCGGGATCATATTCCCAAGAATATTTTACAAAGTTCGCTTTCCATCTCGCTGTGTGGAACCACTGCGCCACAGACGTTGTCAAAAAACATTTTTATAACACTGCCAAGTTTTTTACATGCAAAGAGAACAATGATCTGTTTTTCTGTACATATTTCATACTTTTTTTTATTAACAAAACAGTATAAATAGTAAAAAATCTCAACTTCGAGCATGACTCAAGTCCTCATTATTATAATAGTACGCTTTAAAAATACAGTCCGTAACAATCCGTTTAGAGATCTATTTTATAGTCCAGTAAGGATACGTGAATGTTGGTGTATAACTTTCGATAATTTTGAAGTTCCTAATTTTTTTACACATGTTAGCATTAAGTACCTTCTTCTTCAATTTAAGAGCTATGCTCTTGTCGGTGGAGTAACGACCACGTCTCTCTACTTTCCGCCCTCGTTTTAACCTCTTGGTACGACTCGGCATTCACCTAAGTGCAGTAAAGTAACGTACCTATCAGTGCAAAATTAAAATACATACACAAAGTCACGACCTTTTTGGCTAGACACGCACTTGGCCGGTTTTTTTGTTTATTGTAAGCAATGATTGTTGTTGAGCTCTGAAGTAGAATGTATTGCAAATTTTAACACAGTTGGTTTGTTTTATATATATGTATATGCACAAACGTTATGACCGTTATCCCAAATAGGATGGTTAGAGATAATCCAAACATTAAAAGATTAATTCTTGAAACAACATAACACGGTTCAGCTTTCGAAATACACAGAAATGCACACGTGACAGGGGGTCAGCCTATTGTTATTAAAACGTGCAATTTTCTAGATGTTTTTGGTGGAAAGTCCCTTAGTCCCTCTTTTACGACATTCACAGGAAGTGATGGCTTGGTTCTACGCGTTGTACGTGGGGAAACCACAAAATGTTTTATAAGAACTCAATAGCTTGGTTTAGACATAGTGCAGCTAATTCGATATAAAATCTACGATATTAAATTAAAATAAACGACTATAAAATTCATTGCTTCGTAAAAGATACAACGGTCTCTTAAAACTATTTTCTAAAAAGTTAATCATTCCCTTTATGGGCATATCTTATTTACTTCGGTCGTAAATAAATATTCAAATAAATCGAAGAAAATTATTCTTAACGCACACTATACAAATTTACACGGTTATTGACTGATTGGTAGGATAGCAGATGGCGTAATTCATTCTTTAACGTGATGCAACGTTACCAGTTTATCAATTACATTTAAGAGGAAGCTTACACTAGAATACGTAATTAATTTGTTTGAAAGAATAACTTATTTATTTTTTCTATTAAACATAAAAAATCGACCAAAGTTGACGTAGCTAACCACCTGTTTCAAGGAATGTCGTCTTGTACCTTACAGCCAGTATATTCTAAAAATAATTTGTAAATTAGTTTGATTAATCGTAATGTTAGAACTTAGGGAAATATTTCCCAAATACGTACAAGTTATTTACAGATTTTTTAGAAAATAGTTAAGGAAATTCTGAGTACGACGCAATGAAGTTCACAGCGGTGATTTTAATTTAATATTATACTTAAATACTATATCTACAGCAAGCTACAGATTTGTTAGTAATCATTTTTATATTCTATAATTGTGCAAAAAATTTGGAATTTGAAGATAATCGGAAGTAAAAACGTTCGCTTACTGGACTAGTCACTGTGCCACGAACAACAATTAATCGTTCTCCCAAAAGAAGTGGCCAAAGTTGAAAAAACTACGTACAATATTAAACAAATAGTGATATATTTCTTTAATATTTCAATTAGTCGATGTCATAGGTGACCCGAGAGCTGGCTCTTCCTTCGCTCAACGCTTAAGTAGGTATCTGCATCTAACGAGGAAACGCTGCCAGCGTGCTGGGTACCTTGCCACGCGGTCCTTTTATTTGTTACTGTTTTTAAATAAATTTATGTCAATGCCTTAAAAAAATGGGTAGGTAGGTACCCATCTTTCACAATCACAATGAATTAGTCACTTTTGTTTAAAACGGAACCTGATATGGCGGTTATGCGTTCACACAAATACAATAAAGAATTCAACACACGACCAAAAAAGGGGGTCACCTATAATGTTTATCTGTTAAACGAATTTACATGTACACAGAATTTGTAAGAGCTGGTTTCAATGTTACAACTTTTTAACAAAAAACAACAAAGAAACAATAACTTTATTGAAAAGCTCCTTTTATTATTATTTCTACTATATGATTAAATCTTTCGAAGTCGACGCTAATGTGTAACAGTGATTTTTTTTATGAACAACGGTTTGGTACTTGACCTCAATCACACCTAATGTTAAGTGAATATGAGGTCGGAGGTGGAAGCGTACTGACCCGGAAACCCCAACACATTTGGGGGACTGCCTATCAGACAACCGGCACACAACAATGCTATTAACATTGCTGCTTGGCGGCAGATTTAGATAAAATGTTGGTAGCCAGGCGGACATTTAAAATGCCCTACCACCAACCAAACCGAGTACTTAAACTCGCGACCACCGAATCGTACACCTAATGTTGTTAATTATAATGTGACTTGACACTAGTACCGACTTCCAAAGATATTTTTTCATATAGTAGAAATAATAAAAGGAGCAATTCACTAAAATTATATTTTACTGTGGTGGCTGATATAGTGAGGTCGGTTGTTTTTGAGTTATTTTTCGCGTTTAAGTATTTTAGCGCGCTTGCCAACCTTCCGATCCTTCTAATAACAGGTTATTAAGCCAATGAAAATTGGTTAAGCCGATTCGAATATACGCTTTTAACGCCGATTTTTGGTCTTTCGGGAGGTTTTCTAAATTGAATTGTATTTATTGACTAAGTTTACATAATATCCGTATTAATTCGGTCGCGCCATTTTTTTGCTCTCGATTGTATTACTTCAACATTTGGCCACTAGTTCGTGAGGCATACTTAATCGTTCCTAAAAACGTCATCACTGGTCTTTTTCCACTATAACGTCGTCCACTTCACCCTTCTCACCGTCGTTATTCGTAAAACTGAAAATTCTTTCTAAATTCAACGTGTTTTGATTGTAAATCGTATGGTCTGGATTGTCGCCCCAACTGACAGGTGTCACCCTATCTTTCACTTCTATAACCTCCGGATCTGGGGGCGGGGTATTAATTTCTACGCTAGCCACTTCTGGTATTGTATTCAAAGCTGTTTCAGATTGTACACTAGGCGTTCTGTCAGGATTCGACACGTCCAAAGACGCGCACCTGTTTAAGAAATTCATCATCCTCTCTTTGTAGAACTCTGAGCTCGTCTCTGTATTCTGTTTCGCTCTGTTGTTGTGATTTTTCAAAAAGAACCCATTGTCGCTTTGCGCTAGAAATATCCTCTTTATCTTTGTGCTTGGATAATGGTCTATTAAGTCCGGCTTTTGCGGTAATAGTTTGCCGTGTCTAGGCATTTTCTTGGGGTTATTACCCTTAATTGTTGTCACTACTGATATGCAATTGCCTCTTCTCTCATTACCATCATCTTTATAGTTATTTCTCATGCCTTTATATGATATTTTAACGCTCAACGCAGACCACAGTAACTCAAGGAAAGCGGCGATCATAATATTTATACATAACACACGTTTCGTGAAAAGATGCGACGTATCTTTCTCGTCATCTGATTTATTTCTTATTGTCATATGAGAGTCGTTCCTATCCACGACGTCTGTATGTTTGATAACAAAATATCCGTTAAATGGATCTTTGTCTTTATAAAACTCGGTGATATCCCCTTCCGCTGTCGTGGAAAACCAGACGGCGATCATAACAAAAGAGATTAGAGCAATTAGTGTTGATAACACAGACATAATGAATAGCCAGGTTATATTTCTATCTATGTACCATCTGACTGAGGCCATTATAGAAGCCACACCAGCCGCTAAAGCGAAAACCGTGAGCAGAGTCGGTGCAAGTACTAGTATATAATTACTGTCACTGCTTCTCGCATCATTAACCACATTTTCCTTCGCGTCTTTCTCTTCAATATCGTCTGTGTTGTTAAATTCGACATGCAACTCGGTCAAATTGAATATCAACTCGCTTTTATTTACAACTGACTGTTCTGTGTCGTTTAAACTTAGGCGTGTTATGTCGGAATTCGGATTGACTAATGCTAAACACGCTAGGAGGAAAGATGTGGCGGCCAACGCTATGTGCACCCATGCCAATCCAGAGACAGTGGACGCTGAATATCGCCTCTCTGAAGGATAGAGGTTCCTGGCGTCTGGCTTTGTCTTAACTTTAATTGTGTAGACATCCTCCATTGTCGCAGGTTCTTCGGTTATAATCAACAATAGTCGTAACTTTTCATTGTCCTTGGTTGAATTTCGGAATCACTTCACTCTTTCTATTAACCACAATAGTTCAATTGAACACTTTGAGATTTGCGAGAAAAAGAAACGACTTTACGAAAGTTATCTAACGGAATTTCGGTTCAAAAACAAAAAGTTTGAATTTAGAATGTCAACAGACGACTCTCGCGCATGACAGTTGGTTGCGGACTGAAGTTGTCTGCGATCGGAATGAGCCTGCTTGTTCTTTGTGTTAGAAGCGGCGTATTCTGTACGCTAACTAAGTTACGAGGCGGTAACAAAGCGACATTGGTTTTCATGACATATTCATTAAAACGTACTAGAAGCTCGAATCACACACACAATATTGGAAATTAAAAGCTTACTCACTTATACGAAGCGATATATTTCTGGAATGTGAGAGATAAACATATAAAACTAATAAATAAATAATAATATAATAATATATTATTATCTTCGTCGTGTGTGATGCTCTATACTTTTATCAACTGTATATTTTTTTATTAGAATAAATTACTTTATTATTCAATAATCAGTTCAAATCAGAATTCAATTTTATTGTATTCAGAGCGCTGATTAGCTGTAAATTCTCATAATATTATTTTATGCGGCTGTTAATAAATGTTATTTTAAATTTAATTATTATACATCTAATGTTATCAGAGGCATTAGTCCGCAAACAATTTGGGTTTCCGGGTCAGTACGCTTCCATCTTCGGCCTCATCTTCACTTAACATCAAGTGTGATTGAGGTCAAGTGCTAACCCGTTGTGCATAAAAAAAAGTCGTTGAAAGATTCTTGTTCCAATTTTTTTTTATTAATATTTACCTACCAAAACAGTCGCCTTTGAATAAAACTCGATTGCTCTGTATAGTAAGCTTCAAAAATATAACAACAACAACAACAAAATATTCTTTATTGTACAACAATAAGAAGCATAAAAAGAAATAAGAAAAAGGGGATAGTACAATTTGGCGGCTTTATCACTAAAAGCGATCTCTTCCAGGCAACCTTTGGGTTAGGAAGCATTATGCACATGACATGTAGGTATATAATTTTACTAAAATAAATAAATCACCCATATAAATACATACGATAATTGAATATATTAACTAAAAAGGTATTTAATAACTTCGATCGACTTTCACCGAATACCCCGACAGCATATTTTGTATATTAGGACTCTCTAATGACTAATACACAAATTTTCATTTTTAAGAAAACTGATTTTGTAATGTATTGGTAACCTTGCCTTATTTCGGTGTTTAACCGTAGCGTAATGGTTTACTGCAACATAAATGCATATCGCTTAGTCAGCGCCGTTAGCAATATTATAATATACGCTTATAAATAATTAAAGGGCCTTGTCCGTTCAACATCACAATAGACAACGAGTCTTGGCCTGTATTAATAAATCAATATCAATACAAGTCTTGAGGCTGTATCAACCAAGATGCGTCTTAAGCAGTTGACGCTATCTCAAGCTCCGTGCTAATTTATAAACCAATTTTGAGGTCTAATCAGCTGAGATCACTTCTCAAGTATAAATAATAAATATCCTTGGACATACACACAGCGCCATCTAGTTCCACAGTAAGCAACTATAGGCTTGTGTTGTGGATACCAGATGGTTGATAAACTACACACATATATTTTTTGACAGACTACACAATACGAATGAATGATAGTCTTGAGTTTCGTTTATTAATACGCGCACCTCTCAAGTGAGTAGGCACTGCTTGAGTATGCACGTGCTTTTCAGGTCTCAAGTTAGGTTTATTAATCAAATCAAATCAAATCAAAATATTTTATTTCATAGGATAAAAATATCAATAGAAAACGTCGCTATTAATATTAATATTACATATAAACAGTCAAGGCATGGAACTCCCTTCCGGCGTCAGTCTTTCCTGAATCCTACAACCTTGAGATCTTCAAGAGTAGAGTGAATAGGCATTTACTGAGATCGCGTGCTTCATCTCCGACCACATCGTCACTTTCCATCAGGTGAGATTGTGGTCAAACGCGTATCCAGTCAATCATAAAAAAAAATAAAAAATAAAAATTTCTGCTCATTCACATCAACCCGATTACTTGAGACCGGTCACATGACTGTTCTCAATCTTGAGAATGGTTTATTAATACGGGCCTTATTTACGATACCCACCGTCTTTGGGCAAAACCGCCACGTTATATTATTACAATTTAGCTACCTGCCCCCTGGAGCCGTAGCCGCAGCGATACAATATTATTCTTTATTGCACCAAAATATTACAATAACAGAGTACAAACAATAGGTCACGTCAATTGAAATAGGAAACTTAGTAAATTTGGGGTTTAGCAGTAAATTGTGTGCAAAAGAAAAAATCCTATAACGAATAATAAAACAAATAAAAAAAGAAAAGATAACTGAATAATAAACTTACACTAAATATATTACATATACCTACTGCGAAATATATACATAACATAACTTAAATATATATATATATATATATATGTACCTATATACTATAAACCTACATACACATACTAATATCACGAAAGATGGGAGAGGTAATGCCCTATATCAAAAATACAAAATACAAAAAAATCTTTATTTCAGTCTAAAATAATAGTGACTACGAACAGTGGATGGAGTCAACCTAGTAAGCATAATAAATATGCTTGTGGCAGGTGATCCTTATCGCTAGCTTACATGGACTGCTTCGCTTCATAGTAGTAATATTGACCAGAATACGCGCGGTATAGGAATGTGGTAGGGCGACTGTCGATTATTATCGCAAACCCACCTACCGTACCGCAAGCCTTCTATGGCATAAAGCGGCTACTTACAGCTGCGACATTTTATGGCTAATTGCCATGATGTATTATAATTTTTAATCTGTGACGGAAAACGAAGGCTGCGTATTTAGTTAATATTGTTTCTCATCACAGTCATCACATATATTGGGTCTTTACCTATGAAATTGGAGTTTTCTTTCTTCGTTAATCATAATGTACCTATCAATTCCTGCGATTCCCAAAGCTATATCCACATTTATTTTTTATTTGGAAAATTGAATATTATTTCAAGGTTTCACATGAAATATTTTTTTAATTTCTGGGCTAAATCACATAATAAAAAAAATTTTAACAGAGCTCTTTTCATGTGCTTCCCATAATCGTTTCTTAGATTCGCTGAAACTTTTATAAAGCGGTTACTTTTAAAAATTAACGCTCCATAAACTTAACTTAATGTTATCCGATAATACACACAAAGTTTAGCTAAATTTGGATTTGCCGTTCCCAAAAAAAAATCAAAAATGTTTGTATGGAGAAAACAGTCTTAATGAAATCTTCATACAAAACGCCAATTTCATAGGTAAGGACCTAATAGTACTTATTAATGTTTTGCATACCCATAAGATAACACCTTAGGAAATTATTTGTGCTAACTCACTTAATTACTCGTATTGAATTCCGTGATGATAGGTTTGCCTGGAAGAGATATGGCCGCCTAGTTTGTAGTTTCTATAAGATATTTAAATGTACCTTCCTTATTTAAACAAAAAAGCGTATTTGATTTATTGATTGAAGGCTGCTGTGTGTTTGACGACGTTGTGTGTCCAGTCTTGTCTTTGTCCCATATCTCATCTATAACGGATGAGTTTTTTTTATCGTAAGGGAAAAAATAGGGCATATTAGGTAAGTGAAATAGAAGTTATTGACATAGGTAGTTTTTTTTACACAACCCTTATAGACGCTCGCGCCCGTCCGGAGATTGTATGCGACTGGCGGGATTCGTAGAGTTCCTGTCAGATTCAGATTATTTAGATGATAATTATCCATGAACATTAACCAGCTCGTTCGCATAACCAGGCTATTTCACAATTAATAATTATTATTTGCCTTTTTGTAACTTCCTACCACGTACGACCACCCTGTGGAACGGACTTCCTGCAGCGGTATTCCCGAATGAGTACGACATTGGAACCTTCAAGAAACGAGCTTACACCTTCCTCAAAGGCCGGCAACGCATCTGTGACCCTTTTGGTGTTGCGGGTGTCCATGGCGGTGATTGCTTTCCATCAGGTGACCCGCATGCTCGTGTGCCGCCCTCTCATATAAAAAAAAACATAAAATCCTCTTTTTAAAAAGCAACCTCTCGAGTTTGTTTCTTGTTCTTCTCAGGGGAAATTTTTTGAACAAGCAGTAGCTTTAAAAATGTAAAATCTGATTATTTTACATGTACCCTGTGTACCTACAAAATAAAGCTTTTTTGACTTTGAAATTCCTTTGGAAATTGTTATCGTTCATGACGTCAAAGCACTGTCCGTCCGTGTCATATGACTTGAGCAATCGTGTATGGGTATGCACGATTGCTCAACTCTACTCACATCGTCCATTTGCATCCTTCCACTCTTAGTTTTCTTTCCTTTTTTCATTTTTATGCTTGTTCCCGCGCGCCTCCTGGATGATAGCTGAAAATCAGTGCTTGCTCGTTCATTGAGCATTTTTAATGCACTGAGCTATGACCTTGTTGCATGACTCTTGCACACATGCCCACATATAATGAATCGGCATTACCCGCCTCCACACTCCTCCCACTGCAACTCCTGTACAGGATCAACAGTGGTACTCTGTACGGCGCCTACTGAAGGTGCCCTACGTGACTCTATTGCTACCTTGGGCCCCAGACTAATTAAAGAAGAGTTAAAGGTGTGAAGTAGGAAGTAAGTTTCTTAATAAGATTCAATTTTATAGTATATATCTTGAAATTTATTGAAAGGGAGATTTTGTACTCGTAACAGGAACCTTATTGAAAAAGCCTATACATAACCCTTTGAATGAATTATGAAAGAAAGTATTTATTTCGGATTTCTGTTATAAAGATGCATACATACGTAAGTTTACAATACCTAAATCCAAAAATTTAAATTACTGACTTTGCTGACGCGACTTATGTGACCTGCAAGTTTATTTTTATTTCTTGTATTGACACCATATTTATCACTATTTTTCTTAAATGATGCCATATTTTTTTTATATAGATTTTCAAAAATCTGCTGTGTCGATAAGGTTAGAATATTATACTCTTTAAATCTATCTCTAAGTGACACTGCAGGTCTCAATTGATGACTGCTGGTTTAGTGCTTCATTACAGGACAGTCTGTATCCTTCCCGCCATGAGCTGCAGGTAGCTGTTGGAGCTGCTATCCGGTGCAAGCTGTCCACTCTCGCTTCTTCAAACGCCGGCAGCTTCATCAATGGCCTGATAGCCCTTTACGTATGCCTAAGTGTAGCGAGTAGCGACACACCTGCGAAAGGTACGGCACCGAGAATTTATCACTATTTTTCCTAAATGATGCTATATTTTTTTACATATTAGATTTTCAAAAATGTACTGTGTCGAAAAGGGTAGAATATTATACTCTTTCTATCTCTAAGTCACACTACTTGAGTTAAGCAATCTGACTGCTGGTTTAGCACTTCATTATAGGACAGTCTCTATCCTTCCCGCTGCCATCCGGTGCACCAGCGCGACCATAAAACTCTCCACTCTCGCTTCTGCAAACATCCCCGATGCGTTACAGAACGCCGGCAGCTTCATCAATGCCCTGAAAGCCCTTTATGTATACCTAAGTGTAGCGAGTAGCGACACACCTGCGGAAGGTACGGCACCGAGAATTCGGCTGAACACGCTCGCAGTGTTTTTTATGTTACCTATGACCCATCAGCCTACGCGGCGTTCAGTGTAGTCCCGAACCTATCGTCTAGCGACTGTTTCTGAGAAAACGTCTTTTTTTTTACTTTTTATTAAAAACTGGTTTCGCGTTTGGCTACAATATCACCTGATGGAAAGTGACGATGTAGCCGAAGATGTACCTATCACGCGCACCCAGTAAATGCCTATTCACTCTAGACTTGAAGATCCCAAGGTTGTAAGTGTCGGGAAAAACCGACGCGGGCAGTGAGTTCCATACCTTAGCAGTTCGCATTATAAATGATGAAGCAAAGAGCTTAGTGCGGATGTTCGGTATGTTGACAATCTTCAATGTATTTTGCATAGCAAGCTATACATCACGCGACCAAATGTTCGGCCATCGTAGTTGAACGTTCAGCGCGCGCTTTCAAAGCGAAGAGCGCCAACGGGTTTGATCTGGGGATCGACGGGTACATGTTTAAGTATTCGGTTTTGTTGGTGGTTGGGCGTTTTACATGTCCGCCGGGCTAGCTACCACCATCTTATCTAAATCTGCCGCCAAGCAGCAATGTTAATAGCATTGTTGTGTCCCGGTTGTCAGAGATAAGATAGCCAGTCCTCCAAATGTGTTGGGTTTTCCGGGTCAGTACGCTTCCACCTTTAACCTCATCTTCACTTAACATCACAAAAAGAACACGTTTTTTATCTTTCATAGTTATGGAGAGTAGAGGGCGTGTTCGGATCAACTTCCGTGTTTTTTTTTTTGCTATTTGGTGTTTTAATTACGTTCATCTTATACAAAATGTTCATTGACAAAATGAAATATACAATCTAATTGTTGATAAGTCCGGCAAAAATAAAAATAAATAAATTATTGTTTTTCATTTGGCCCTACCTACTTGCCCTATGTGACCTTTAATCGTGAATTATCTTGAAATTGGGGTCAATTTGATAGGTGAGTGAATGAGTCAATTTAGTATTAAAATACATGATTTGCATTTCATTAGGGGCTTTATTCGCATTGGGGATAGAAGTCAGTTGTAGGCCAATGTTCTGGAAAGGGGGATATTATATTAAAGTTACCACTGTGAACTTCATTGCGTTGTAGAAGAGGCTAAGATTTCCTAAAACAATTTTCTAAAAAAAATTATCAATGGCTACTTTATGACGACGACCACGACGATGACGACCTATTTGGTGTAGTTGTTAGCAACTCTGATCACTATACCAAAAGGTTGCATGTTCGAATCCCGCTAGGGGCATATGTTTGTGTGATGAATACGGACATATTTACAAAAAAAATAAAAATTATGTAGTATATCAACCATCTGGTATCCACAACACAAACCTATAGTTACTTACTGTGGAACTAGATGGCGCTGTGTGTATGTCTATGGATATTTATATTATTATTTTCTAAAAATTGCTTATTGAGTCTTGTTATTTGCCCTCGGTGAAATTTTTCATAAATATAAAGAAGTTATTGATTGATTTTACGAAAATAGTTACAGGAATTCTAAGTATACTAATATTCTCTGACGCAATGAAATTCACACAGTGGTAATTTTAATCCTTATGTTTTATTAATTACTAAATACCTAAACTATATCTAAAGCAAGCTACCGATTTATTAGAAAACACTACACATTTTATTCTATCACTGTCAGGTACTCTATACAAGTGCAAAAAATCACGGCCTTTAAGATTATAGGAAATTAAAAGTGTATCCATACTGGACCTAGACAAGACCTAGGATATCATAAGGTATGAATTATAGATGCTTTCGTTCAAGGGCATCCTACAGCAGGCTTTTAGAAAAATTTTCCTTCCCTACATTGAAAACTAGACGATTACTCCTGGATTGCATGTTTTTATATAGTTTGCTTCATAACAATATTGATTGTATGGAAATGGTGAATGAAATTAATTACAATTTACCTAGTCCTTCTCTAAGAATAAGGGAATTATACCCACATCGCTTGTTTGCGCTTAATAGCAGAACGCATGCAGGGGAGCGTGCCCCTCTGTGTCGACTGACTAACATCTATGTATAATAAATATCTAACGGATGTGGATATATTCTATTTGTTTAAAAACCAATATAAGAAACAGTGTTTGGAAGTCCTGTCGGATATTGGTGATACTTAAGATTTAAATTAACTGGTTCGGATTGCTTTTCTGTCTTTGCAGTTTTATATAAAATTGTCGTGGATAACGGAGTTGGTTACACAATGACCTCCATTGTCTACATATAAGACAATAAAACATAATTGTATTGTGTAGCTGTTAGTTGTCCTGAATAAAATAAAATAAAATAAAATAATTTATATGAGAAGTTTGTTTGTTTGTAAACGCTTTATTGTACTTCATATGAATAAATATACACCGATAAATTAAATGTAACTTAAAATTGGTGACGACCGATTGGTGTAGTGGATAGTGACCCTATCAGCGAAACCAACGGTTGCGGGTTCAAATCCCGCGAGGGGTAAATATTTGTATGATGAATACGAACATTTTATTCCCGAGTCTTGGATGTGTATATAAATATTTATGTATGTTTATCCGTTAGCTAGTATCCATAGCACAAGCTTTGCTTAGTTTGGGACTAGATGATTGGTCTAAATGTCCGAAATATTTAATTTATTATCATTAAAAAAAAAAAAAGTACAAAGGCGGACTTATCCCATAAAGGGATCTCTTCCAGTCAACATTGACTGGGCGTACAAAAAGCTAAACATTTTCATTAAAACTATGAATCTACATATTATATACCTACTGTACTACAATATATATGTATACTTACATAATTAGACACATACATAAATTTAATGCTTATACAATACATAATATATAATATAAGAAATTTGTCATTTGCATTATGTAGGTACTACGTCTGCAAACCTTCATTAATATTACCTACATAGGTTAAGTAAGATACAAATTGACCATATGAGACGTGTTCGAGAAAAAATCGTGAGAATCGCCGACCTTGTCATGACGAGCGACGTTACCTTGGCAGCTTGTGACTAGATATTCACACGGACACGCAATAATTATATTATTATGTTATGTGTAGATTGTGCTAAATTGTCTCAAGCTTTGTTTTTTGTGGAAATTTTCTAAGTCCAATAGCGAGGTAACTGTTGCTACTTTATGCTAGTCTGGTACCGGATGTATTTATACAATGAATTATATAAGGATTTGAAAGGATTTTTGAACGCGGCAATAAAGAAATGACGGTCAAGCACGAGCAGTACTGATGGTTTCGTAACATCACCATTTAAAAAACTAAAAAACACGCTACATTTCCACCATCCATCTCCTGGCTTCATCATCAGATCGTCAACAGCAAGTGTAATATTTTGGACTTGTCAAAAGAATCATAATGAGCCCAAACTCGAGGGGTTTACTGATGCCACTGATGAGTTTCACCATCCACCTCCTGACTCTATCATCAGATCAGCTCCAAAATGATATTACTGTGTTCTCGTAAGTAAACTATGTTGATACTGTGACCCTTTTGGTGTTGCGTGTGTCCATGGGCGGCGGTGATTGCTTTCCATCAGGTGACCCGCATGCTCGTTTGCCGCCCTCTCATATAAAAAAAAGTAAGCGATTTATCTCATCTGTTCTTATCTTATAAATGCAATAAGTCCTTTTTTATTATTTTTTTATGCACAACGGGTTGGTACAAGACCTCAATCACACCTGATGTTAAGTGAAGATGAGGTCGAAGGTGGAAGCGTACTAACCCGGAAACCCCAACACATTTGGAGGACTGGCTATCTTATCTCTGACAACCGGAACACAACAATGCTATTAACATTGCTGCTTGGCGGCAGATTTAGATAAGATGGTGGTAGCTAACCAGGCGGACATTTGAAATGCCCTACCACCAACCAAACCGAGTACTTAAACATGTACCGCGATCGATCCCGCGACCTCCGAATCGTAAACCCAATATTGTTTACATTGAGCCACGGAGGCGGTTATTTCCAGTAGATTTAAATTGACATTCAACAAAATGATATCTTGTTTAAAGTTCGCATGTATAAACGAAATTACACATACTCCACGCGGCCAAAAAAACGGGTAGATACTTAGTAGAAATATGTTACTATGTACAGTAGGTACGTTATCAATTGACGACCGTTACGACCCGACCCCAATACCGTTATTATCTAAGTAGCGTCCACAATAACGTAATCACTAACGGTCCGTTCAAATAGCCAACACATGTATTAGAGATATCCCAAAAAATTATATTTGGGTGCAGCTTCATGCTTGAAACAACATCCCGGTTCACCATTTTAACCGCCTACGTGGCTCAATGTAAACAACATTGGGTTTACGATTAGCAGGACGCGGGTTCGATCGCCAGCGGGGTACATGTTTAAGTACTCGGTTTGGTTGGTGGTAGGACATTTTAAAATGTTCACCTGGCTAGCTACCACTATATTATCTAAATCTGCCGCCAAGCAGCAATGTTAATAGCATTGTTGTGTTCCGGTTGTCAGAGATAAGATAGCCAGTCCCCCAAATGTGTTGGGGTTTCCGGGTCAGTACGCTACCACCTTTGACCTCATCGTGCATAAAAAAAAACCCTTTGAAATATTTGTATGCACACGTGACACGGGGGGCAATATACGTGTCAGTAAAATCGCCTACGTCCATGCTCCACCAGTGTACGAAGTGCGAGTATTGCTTCGTTTTTAACTTTACCATCGCATTCGCGTTTTCGTAAAATGTACCTACATATGAAAAAAATTGTTTTGCAAACTATCTTCTAGAGACGCTGCACATTCCTTCGTACAAATCGTCACGTAAACGTAAACGCGGTAGTCCGCCCTTTGTACAGAAAGTTTTCCATCGACGTTGCTCGAAAAATTAAAATAACACCTCTTCACATAACTAGGTACAAATTGATTTCTTTACTCATCTTTTCCGATAGACTCCGTGCTGTCACGACAATGACATTAAAAGAATGACCGACAGAAAGAATAATGTAACCACAACGTCAATAATGTGATCAGTTAACCAAAATTCCAAATTGTTTATTCACGCATCATTTACACCATTTTTTAGCGATTTAAATGAATAAATTGCTTGATTATTCATAATGTAAATAAGTGCCTATTGAGTGAGTCTGTTACTACTTGGAACAATTATTATTATTAAGAGCCCATAGTGTCCCACTGCTGGGCAAAGGCCTCCCTCATCTGTTTCCAGTCGTTTTTGTTCTTGGCGAGCACAAACCATCCCTTATTAAAACTGTCAAGTTCGTCTCTCCACCGTTTTCGCGGTCTGCCACGTTTGCGTCTGGCGGTTTTAGGAGTCCAAATAGTGGACGCATTTGCCCACAACTCGCACGGCATGCGGCCCACGTGACCCGCCCAGTCCCACTTCAACGTTGCCGCTTTTTTCCCTACGTCAGAGATCAGAGTTCGTGAGCGTAGTGTAGCATTTTTAATCAGTTTGACTCCCAATATCCTACGTTCCACGCTCCTCTGGCAAACCCTGAGTTTTGATTTCTGACGTTCCGTCAAAGACCAAGTCGGAGCACCGTACGTAAGAATGGGAAGAATGCACATGTCCATAAGCTTTCGCTTTAGTGCCATTGGAAGGTCTCCCTTCATGAACTCTTTCATAGACCAATAGCTTTTCCAGGCATTATCGGTTCGCCTTTCGATTTCCTTGTCGTGTCTGGCCTGGAAAGAAACTATTTGACCTAGGTAGATGTAGTCTTGGACATATGCTATTTCTTCTCCATCTACTTCTATTCTGAACAATTATTCTATTAAAATTTTTCGATACTAAAAATTATTCGGACTGGGTCGCGGCCCACCCACCTTCGTTCAGTAAAATCATTTTCGTGGTATAACTTCCTATATCCTTCCTATATAGCGGTCTATATCCATGCTTGCTTATCATCCAGATAGTCAGAAATTTTATAGGAGCCTTTGGTACATAATGTCTGTTTTATGATGGTTAATAAGCGTATAAATTGCCCCTTAAATGACTTAGTGACTTTGTGTAAACGGCTGACATGAACAGCAAGTTTATTTTTATATCTGGTATTAACATTATGTATATCACAATTTTTCTTAAACGATTCTAGATTTTTTCCTACATACCTTAAGAGACACCCTGAGGCCCAGTTTGTAAATCGCGTGAACCGCTCGTTTCTGCAGAACAAAGATACAATTTATGTCCGCGGCATTTCCCCACAACATAACTTCCGACGTTCCTTGCGTCCGGTACTAACTTGTGATGTCCAACTATACAGGATGAATTTGAATACCTGTGATTCCTATTAACTGGTGGTTAAGGCAATTTTTAAATCCAAAGAGTTATCCAGAATCTCTCGAAAGCAATCCCAATCTGTATACCTGTTGTATAGTGTGGGCCGTCTTTTTATTTGGATAACTGTTGCGCTAGCCGTTAGTGTTACAGGAATGTGGCTAGAAGAGGCATCCAGACATGACTCCACTAGAAAAAACAGGCGCGAGAGTCCCTTTACTATAAAGAAATCCAAGACGTCTGGTAAATTATTAGGGTCAGAAGGCCAATTTGTGGGTTCAGCTGTGGATCACCACAGATGGTAGTCGGGTTGTTTTTATCAACGCTTTTTTTCAACCCCCTGCCCCTAGTCGACGTTAACCGGGACCCCCAGTGGACGTGCTTGGAATTCCAGTCTCCACCGGATAAAAGAAAGAAAGAAGAAAGAAATCATTTATTTCGGACTTTGAGGTCCATACATTATAAAATAAAATACATACACATAAATATACAAAAGTGTTAGTACCAAACAACTTAATAACTATGTCAGTAAAATTTAAAATGCTCATTGAATGCCACATGCATCGACATCCAGTGAGCGAGAACAGCCTGCCTATTCTCTCGGCTATCACCCTCAGGAGACCGTTGTTACCGCCCCTCACCCGCTCCCTCAGAGAAGCCACGCGCTTTCGCAGCACGGCATGAAAGCTGTCCGTGTTCCAAGCGGCGAACAGTCCCGAGGCGCTGCAGCGCGAAGGCAGAAAGAAGGAAGGAAGAGTTATAAAGCGCGTTCCAATATTCGGAGAACTGATGTTCTGTTATCTTGTGTCTTCGAGGACAATATACTGATGACACATTGAACTCTCCGTTTCTATCTTCCACAGCAATAGTCGCCGCTTGGATGTGGTCGGTTTTATATTGTTGTAGTTCGACGTGTTTGATTGTCGATTTTATGATAACAGCAGCGCTTGCATGACCAGTGCATCCGGGTGATTCGTCTGGTATAATTGGTAATTTTTAAGTCGTACCTACTTGGCTTTTACTTTTTTTTTTTATATAAATGAGAGGGCGGCAATCGAGCATGCGGGTCACCTGATGGAAAGCAATCACCGCCGCCCATGGACACCCGCAACACCAAAAGGGTCACAGATGCGTTGCCGGCCTTTGAGGAAGGTGTAGGCTCGTTTCTTGAAGGTTCCAATGTCGTACTCGTTCGGGAATACCGCTGCCGGAAGTCCGTTCCACAGGGTGGTCGTACGTGGTAAGAAGTTTCTTGAGAAACGTACAGTGGTACATAGAACTCATTTGTGGGAAGACTGGTGCCTGAAAAGGAAGAACCAGAATTACAGGTCACCAGGCCCCCCAGCTATGGACATAGTGTATTAGAGCAGAGATATGGTGATTGAGGAAGAAATACTTAAGGAAAGATACAAGCGAGAAGGAAATCACAAAACATAAGACCTGGACTCATCCAGGTGATGTGGATGGAAATTTAATTTTCGGCGAGAAGTGTATCGGTTAAATTGAGCAGCGGGTATTAGCTCGAACAGTTCTTCAGAACTTGTAAAATGGGTATCTGATATTAGTAATATGTCGATGTTGTTGTATGAACTTAAGTGACTTTCATTTGGGACCTTAAGAGTGAAATTTTTAAGGAATATGCCTAATCCTTTGTTTACATAATATTACTTTTTCTCTTATTCTGTTCTCTTCTCCTCCCGCGGGAGCATGTATGAACTGCGTTATACAATTAGTAGGTCACACGCCGCCAACTCAGCACTTACGTAAATATCATAATTTTATGACATTTGCCAGTTCACGTCCGGTCTCCATACCATCACCATTTTTCCCGCGTGTACTCACACCAATTATAATTAAATTAGTTTTACATATTGATTTGATTTATTTTATTTATTTTCAATATATGTTACCATACAGTTGTGTAGATGTAATGTAATGTAATGTCTCCACTTCATCCTTATTTGGGCTTAGCCCGTCTATGTTCCAGGTGGCTATTGTTAAAGAAGTCATTTTGATATTTTTTTAACTTTATAATTGACACAGCAATTTGCAAAAGAAAAAGTCCTAAGTTACGGCCGTCCGAAGCTATTTTCGTTAGAGAGTAGACCCTCTGACATCTAATAGCGACTGCTATGACCGTGTGCATCATGGGCAGATACACGAGTAGCTAATAAAAATGTAATATCTCCAGTAGGCAGTACAAGTGAACTATGGGAAGCGGCTGTGAGAGTGTGGTTGCTATTGTTGAAGCTCTCCGCGACGCTGGTGTCCTGGTAGCTCTTACCGAGAGCAACACACGACATGACCGCAGATGCCCTGGCATACTTGGTAAGTTGTCTATTTCATGAACAGCCTCAGCCTTATTACCCGCAATGTAAGATGATCACTATAATAACACTTCTTTAGATAACTTAGATTTAATTTTTTAACCGCCTCCGTGGCTCAATGTAAACAACGTTGGGTTTACGATTCGGAGGTCGCGGGCTCGATCCCCAGCGGGGTACATGTTGAAGTACTCGGTTTGGTTGATAGTAGGGCATTTTAAATGTCCGCCTGGCTAGCTACCACCATCTTATCTAAATCTGCCGACAATCAGCAATGTTAATAGCATAGTTGTGTTCCGTTTGTCAGAGATAATATAGCCCCAAATATTTGGGTTTCTGGGTCAGTACGCTTCCACCTTCGGCCTCATCTTCACTTAACATCAGGTGTGATTGAGGTCAAGTGCTTGCAAAAAAAAAACAAACCAACTTAATTTTGAGGTCAAACGCGTAGCTTGTACAGACGCTTTATATTCTACATTTGATACGGATCCCTAATTGTGCAAAGTCCGTCACGCACTTGGCCGGTTTCACCCCGTATAGTTATATAAAATTGGTCACGATCTGATGATGTCGTTCGCAGATACAAAACTTTACTGAAGTCGATTGTCTTGCCAAGGTTGGCGGTTCAATTATTTATTCAGATTCGTATTATACTCGTACCTACGGTGTTTTCTATAGCAGAAATAAAGAGTTTGAACAATATGCCAATCCCAAGATCCTCTAAAACGGTACAGACAAGCGAACACACACACAAGGTGAGCCGGGGTGCTCAAATCAGAGACGGAAGACATGTCAGCAGTTATCAGGTGAGTCGAGTTTTCGTCTAGGGCCCCGTATTAATAAATGATTAATATTAAAGATAACTCTGGCCACTATACCAAAAGGTTGCGGGCTCGAATCCCGCTAGAGCCATATGTTTGTGTGATGAATACGGACATGTGTACCCGAGTTATGTATGTTTTCATTTATAATAAGTATTTATTTACAAAAAAAAACTATTTATGTAGTATATCAACCATCTGGTATCCACAACACAAGCCTATAGTTGCTTAGTGTGGAACTAGATGGCGCTGTGTGTATGTCTAAGGATATTTTATTTATTTATTTTTGTTTTTTATGGGTTCCAAATAAATTTGGCATGATACCCCATGATACACTAACGAATCCCGCCAGTTGTATATCAATCTCCGATCGGCTCATGCCTGAGGCGGTGGTGGTCTTGTAAAAAAAAAAACTACCTATGCCAAAACTTCTATGTCACTTACTAATTTACCCTATTTTTTCCTCGAAATCCTTTCCTCATTAAAAGCCATGATCTTGTCGGTGAAGATTTTTCCATATCTCTCTGCTCTCCGCCTACCTCTTGACCTCCTGATACGCCACGACGTACAACTTCTCTTTTATCTGCTGCATGTAGCTTATTCTCGGTCTTCCTCTTTTTCTTTTCCCCTCTATACCTATATGTAACGTAAAACAGATTGGAAAAGGTATGCCTACAGATTGTTTGGACATGTGGAGAGGATGAATGAAAGAAGACAAAAGAAAGGGAAAATCGGAACGAATCTGGATGGCAATGTTAGTAGCAGATCACGACGAAATTACCACGATCGAGCACGTCTTCAAGAATGGCCAAGTCAAGATAGTTAAGCAGTATGAAAGAAGACGTAGTGACAAAGTGACAGAGATTGAAAAAGGTATGCTGTGATGGTTTGGTCATATGGAGAGATGAATGAGAGAAGACTGACGAAAGAGATATACGAGGTGACTGTGGATGGTAGTGTTGGTAGGGGAAGCCCACGGCGAACGTACCATTATCAAATGGGGACGTCAAAGGCCAAGTCAAGAATACCCTAAACCGACAATCATCTATGAATAACATTATGAGAGTAAATGAAGCAAAAGAGGCGTCAGGGTCGTAGCAAGTGGAAGTCTGTGGTCTCTGCCTACCGCTAAGTATAACAGGCGTGACTTTATGTATGTATTTATTACTTTTCTTCCAGCTATCACACTGCGCCTCTCCACCTCAGGGTCTCGAGAATCCTCAACAGAAAGCCAGGTTTAATCCGTGTAAGTATTGTTTTACACCTTATCAATAAACTTATATCCCACTGTCTCATTAGATCGTTTTGGACTATGGTTCCTTTGGGAAAGCTGTTCGTTTTCAGGTATGCAGTCACCAGTAAACAGGAATTACACGAATTTTATTTCACCCTGTATAGGTAGTACAACAGTGTATATAGTGTCTAACAAAATTAACCCGACAAACTAATAATATATTGACATGACAATAAAATAATATTTTCATTGATAAAACTAGCCTTAAATATTTTTGTTTCCGAGTAAAAACATTAAATGTAAGTGCAAATGAAAATACAAATTAACAGACTTACATCATTTCGATTGTACCTTGTTTTATCAATGAGGAAAAACAGGCAACGTTCCATTGATATGGAAGACCCCAAAGGGGGTGGCGGGTGGCGGGGCACAGGACGCAACCAATCACAGCGCGTCGCGGCGGCGGCGCCGGGGCAAGCGCCGGCGGCGAGCGGCGAGTGGTCGCCAGAGACGTCTTCAAAGATACCGCGGCACGTGTTTGTGTGTTGTGGCAAAGTACTTAGAGCGCGCGGCCATTAAGGTCCAACTCACAAAATTTACATTTCTAAATTTTATTTTTTGTATAAAATATGTTACCGTAATGTTTTATTTTTTTATCGTAATAGGTACATCCTATACATACACGACGACCTGTTTGGTGTAGTGGTTAGAAACTCTGCTGCTATACCAAAAGGTCGCGGGTTCGAATCCCGCTAGGGGCATGTTTCTATGATGAATACAGACAGGTGTTCCCGAGTTATGGATGTTTTTCATTTATGTATATTTATTTACAAAAAAAAATGTATTTGTGTAGTTTATCAACCATCTGGTATCTATAATACAAGCCTAGTAGCTTAGTGTGGAACTAGATGGCGCTGTGTGTATGTGCAAAGATATCTATTAATTTATTTATTATACCCTCTGCAACGTTTGTCGGGTTAATTTTGTTAGACCTTATATTTCACTTTTAACACAATTTCTTTGTATATTGATGACATTATTAGGTTTACTAACTCGAGGGTTGTCAAAAATATCCATTTATATAACTTTTCCAATCTTTGTCGACTAAGGGCACGGCGATGCGAGCGGCCGTGGGGAGCTCGCTCGCCCAGCCAGGGACGCTTACACTAGCAGGAGTGCCATCGTGTGGTCAGACAGATGTAAGTAGTCCAAACTGTAGGTTATAAGTTTTAGCGGGCATGATTTCCGCAACTCGACGCAGCTTGCGCCTATTTTGTGTGATCAAAAAAAAAAACAAAAATCGTTTATTTCCTTTACTGACAATACAAGTTGTAGGATCCTCCTTTTAAGAAAGTCAAAGTCAATGTCAAAAAATATTTATTTCGTAGGATAAAGATTATCACTTGAAAGTCACATTTTTTATCTTAATATTAAAATTATTGACATTATTGCTCATTCGCAAAGCAGATTCCCCAGAGAAGAACGAGCAAGAAACTCAAGGGTTGCTCTTTAGTTTGGGTTACAATTATATTATATTGTATAATTAGGCTGAATATCGCCGAGCGGTCTATGTCCATGCTTGCTTATCATCTAGATAGTCAGAAATTTTATAAAGGCCTTTGGTAAATAATGTCTGTTTTATGATGGTTTTGAATTTATTTAAAGGTAAATTTTGAATGTCCACTGGAACCTTATTATAAAAGCGGATACATTGCCCCTTAAATGACTTAGTGACTGTGTAAACGGCTGGCATGAACAGCAAGCTTATTTTTATATCTGGTATTAACATTATGTATATCACTATTTTTCTTAAACGATTCTATATTTTTTCTAGCTTAGAAAAGCTTGTAGTAGGAGGAACCACTCTTCCATATCATATGTTAGCAAAGGGTTTTTTTTTTACAAAACAAAATGTCTTATAAAATTTTTAAAGTAAGCTTACATTTTACATAATCGTGTATGTGTGTTTGTGTGTGTGTGTGTGTGTGTGAATATATGTTAATAGATATTCAGTATCCCGATAGTTTAAGAGTTTTTATCCAAGTAACTAGTGTTTTTTTTACATTCATGGAGAGATTTATTATAAATACTTAATTCGTTGTTTATTTTATTGTAAAGGTAACCAGACCGATTTTTGAATTACTCTTGTGATGGGTTGCTGACTACTACTCTTGCCAACCCAGATCCTCCAGGAAGCCTAGCAGACCCCTGATGTTGCCAACGACTTGTAGAAGCGACTCCGGTGTCCCGAAGTACTGTGCCCTGTATACTGCCACACCTGGACATCCTAGGATGACGTGTGCGTCTGTTTCTCCTGCCTCCATGCACGCTCTGCACAGGGAGCTGTCTGTAACACCTAGAGTAAACAAGTGTTTGTTTAATAGTGCATGGCCATGTCCAAACTAACGTTGGTTGTGGTACCAGTAGCGGGAGACCTGGCAGCAGCCTAAAGTAATTTGGTTCAGTCCCAAGCAGCTGTCGTGGTGCGATGTGGGGAGATGATGAAGAAAAGAGGTGGTGAATCACGCTGCAATATTTCTGTAATATTCATAAAGGCTGCCTGGAAGAGATCGCTTTTAGTGATTAGCCTAATTGTACTCTTTTCAGTATTGTGCTTTGTAAAATGTATATTCTCCTTTTGTGCAATAAAGTGTATTTGTATTGTATTGTTAGCTTTCCGCCCGCGGCTTCGCCTGTGCAATAACTTTATCGCGGAAATTTGTTTATCCTGCGAGAACTACTCATCGGGATAAAAAATATAAATTGTCTTAATCTAGGTTATATTCTAACTATATATACAATTTTATCCAAATACGTTCATCCTTTTCGCCGTGATTGGGCAACGAACAAACATCCAAACTTTCGTATTTATTTATTATTAGTTAGATTCCATAATCCTACAATTTCTTATATTGATTGAGAGATGGATGGCGATGTTAGTACATACCATTTAGAACAATTTCAGCCATGGTTGTTCAATTTCAGACGAAGTCTGATAATTATATTTGCCAATTTTTTTTTTCGAAAATTTTATCGTTTTTTTTTTTTTTTTAATTTCGGACACTTACACCAATCATCTAGTCCCAAACTAAGCAAAGCTTGTGCTATGGATACTAGATAACGGATAAACATACATAAATATTTATATAAACATCCATGACTCGGGAATAATTCATCACACAAACATTTACCCGTCGCGGGCTTCGAACCCGCAACCGTTGATTTCTTATTAATAACCAAATTGAATGATTCGTGAATTCTTTTTATAAAATTAATTGTAATTGATCTAACAATGATGCTGGGAACATAGTGACCAGGGACCAAAGAAAAGGAGACAATAATTTTATCGGACGTAAAAATATCTGCGCTAATTTCTCGGCTCAGCTCGCCCAGCTGATTGATCTCCTTCTTCTTATTTTTGAGGATGGCAACCAGTCAACCTCACTGTCGAGGGACATTACTGCCAGTTTCGAGTGAAAAATTTTATTTCTCTTATTTCTTCAGTTTATAAGTCAGTCTCAGTCAAAACAAATAATTCGTCGTATACTTGGCGTATACAGAGTCTAGTCACGGTCAAGTCATTCTTCAGTAAAGTGGCAGAATGCTTTACAAAAGATTTTGGCGGCTTCTTGTGGGAACCCGAAAGCTCCGTTACGCACTTTAATTTACACTTCCTTTCACCTGTACACCATCACTAACGTTTGCTGCACAATGTTCTGCCATTATTAAGCTTCAAAAGTTAGAATGCACAAATTATAAGAATTATAAAGAAAAATGCAACTTCACTCGCCGAGATCCCGTCAAAAAGCCAGCTGCGTGCGTGCTAGGGTTGCCAACCATGTGATTTTTAAAACAACTTTCGCGGTGAATTACTACGTCATATTACTCATATTATGTGATAGTTAAGTTTTATTAGCGCAGATATTTTTACGTCCGATAAAATTTTATCCTAAGTCCTGAGTAACCTGGTGCCAATGCTTATACCCTACTCTTAGCAGTTGTTGTTGCAGTATACTACACAGCACCTCAGTCCACCCGTGGTACCGACCCCTTCGCCGAGTCCCTCCGCAAGTATCGGAGTGCGTCCCCCGAGAGGAGCTCCTCCGCTGACCTGATACAGCGACTGCTTATCTACACGCAGGCTAAGAACAGTGAGATTACATAACCACAGACACATAAATTTGTAAAAGTATAGATAGACATGCTAGTAAGTAGCACGAAAGCATGTTATTGATGAGCAAGTGCTACCTATTGGCATGTGTGTCGAAAACATTACTAGCAACGAGCATGCTTATGAGCATGCTTACAAATTGATTGAGGTTCGATTTTTGAGCATGCTACCTGAGGCGGGGGTAGGAGGGGGCTTTAAGCATGTTTAAGCAGGTTTGTGAGCAAATATCGTCTGTTGCTCGTGCGTTCACGTTTTCGTGCCAAAATGTCCCGCTGGGGTAATCCAAATCACGGCCCCAAATTTTTTCTTCACTTTTTATTATAAGAATAACATTTGAAATCGTCATGACATACAGTTATCGCTCATTCACTAGGCAGTCTCCCCTTACAAGTATATTCTTTATTACATAAATATACAAACAATCATATTATATAACCAGCGCATGCGTCCCCTGTGTGTATGTCCAGAGATATTTACTTAAACATTTTGCAGTGAACAAGACCGCACCTAACTCCAAAAGCGTACGTTCCTTGATTCGGAAATCGCAAGACGTGACACGAGACAGCAGTGCATACAGGAGGAGAACCTCGCCATCACCGAAGAGGCAGGACGCCAAGGAGAATACTAGCCCCAACACAGACACGGGAACAGCTGGGGACAGGAAGACGAGGGGTTTGCTTAATTCGGCAAGAAGTGAATGCAGAAATGTAAGGTATGTATACAGGGAAAGAAATTGGATTCATTTACAGAGTGAAATGAAACTGTGAGAAGGGATCCTAGTAAAAAGGAAGAGGTTCTATAATACGATACGATACGACACGACACGACACGACACGACACGACACGACACGACACGACACGGCACGAATACAAATACACTTTATTGCACAACACAATAGTAAATACCATTTTAGAAAAGTGGTAAGAATAGAATGTACAATTTTACAATGTACGTTCGTCTGTATTTTTTTAATCAATCAATCAAATAAAATTTAAAAAAAAACTTTTCCCGATTTTTTTTATTACTTTTCTTACGATTTTGAGCCCAATTTCACGTCCTATCGTTGGTGCACCTTACGACTGGACACATTGCATTTAAGATTATATGGATAAAAGAATTCTTTCTTTCTTTTAATGGACACATAGACTATTGTTACCTATTTCTTAACAGAGACAAAGATAGACACACGAACCCGAACTTCGATTACCTCAAGAGCTTTTCACCCCAATTCTGCAGCAAGGCGACTGAAGTACGCTATCTGCCTGACGTCACACGCTACGTCAGAGACGCATTGCGGCAGCTCTATGAGGAACAGGCTGTGGTAAGATAAGATATCTCCTAACTCCAGGTCAGTAGGTAGGCGGGCGGCTACATCTCGGGGCGATGTAGTCGTCGGACGCGGCCCGGGAGAGGATGTCATCCTGGAGCGACCGGAGGGGTGTCGTCGCATCGGGCCCTATCGCGCCTCATACCGCTCGCTGATCGCGGTGTGAGGCACGACAGCGCCCCCTACGGAGGGTGCGCTAGACGCCCTCCGGGAATGGGCCTCCCCTTGTGAGGGGGGGCTGGAGCCGTTTATGCCGTTCCCAGGTCCTCCCTACTGCCGAAGAATGTCGCCGCGGGATTTTACTGGGTGTCCCTCCCAACAGGGAAGGGAGTCCCACATAACCGTCTCGCCGTCCCCCATAGGCGAGCGGTAGGCGTAATGCGTTTCCTCGCGAAAAATAAATATATATCTGATGACGACATACTATGTGAGAGACGCACTGCCGCAGCTCTATATACGAGGAACAATCTGTGGTAAGATATTTCCTGACTCCATGTCAGTAGGTAGGTGACTGATGTCCGCTATCTGATGATGTCATACGCTACGTGATAGACGCATTACGGCGGCTCTACGAGGACCAGGCTGTGGTAAAATAAGCTCCTGACTCCAGGTCAGTGGGTAGGCGATTGATGTCCACTATTTGAAGACGTCATACCTACGTGAGAGACGCACTGCCACAGCTCTATGAGATGAAGGCTGTGGTAAAATAAGCTTCTGACTCCAGGTAAGTAGGTAGGCGACTGATGTCCGCTAGCTGATGACGCCAGTGCAGTTCCATGAGGAGCAGGCTTTGGTAAAATAAGCGTGGCTCAACGTAAACAGCATTGGTTTTATGAGGTTTTACAACATAGGTCGCGCGGGTTCGATCCCCAGCAGGGTACATGTTTAGTACTCGGTTTGGTTGACGGTAGGGCATTTTAAAATGTCCGCCTGGCTAGCTACCACCATCTTATCTAAATCTGCCGCCAAGCAGCAATGTTAATAGCATTGTTGTATTCCGGTTGTCAGAGATAAGTTAGCCAGTCCCCCAAATGTGTTGGGGTTTCCGGGTCAGTACGCTTCCACCTTCGACCTCATCTTCACTTAACATCAGATGTGATTGAGGTCAAGTGGTAACATGCTGTGCATAAAACTTATCTTACATAATAAGCGACATTTAAATAGAAACCTATTTAAATGTCGCCTGGGGATCGAACCCGCGACCTCCGAATCGTAAACCCAATGTTGTTTACATTGAGCCACGGAGGCGGTTAAACTTAGTATGTATTAGTACTTATTAGTATGTAGTTATATTTATATTCAGTTAGGTTTTTTTTATCTATCATATTTATTCATTTCTTTAGATTTCCATTGTGCACGTCTTATCTGCCTCTTCCAGTCATATCTCTCTTTCGTAGGTAAGAAATTTCATTGTAGAAATAAGCAGAACATGTTGTGTCTCTATTATGTTGTATCTGTATGTTTTTTATTGTGTGCAATAAATGATAAATAAATAAAGGAAGGACTCATTTGACAACATAGAAATATCCCTTTGTGGTTTACAGGTGTGTCCGCAGATAGCCGGGAGATACAGTCAGCACCGACGGGAACATCACAGGCAGGACGCGCAGCAGCAGTCGGTGAGTATACCCTCATCCCTGCCAATTGGACGACCGTTTGGTGTAGTGGATAGTGACCCTATCAGCGAAACCAACGGTTGCGGGTCCGAATCACGCGAGGGGTAAATGTTTTTGTGATGAATACGAACATTTATTCCAGAGTCTTGGATGTTTATATAAATATTTATGTATGTTTATCCGTTACCTAGTATCCATAGCGCAGGCTTTGCTTAGTTTGGGACTAGATGATTGGTGCAAGTGTCCGAAATATTAAAAAAAAAAATTGGTCAAAACTAACACCTGCAAAGGACCTACAGCGGTACAAGGTCTGTTGAAAGTAGACGATACTTCTGTCTACGTATTTTTCTTTGTCAACGAAGTATTTAGCGTCACGATCTTTGTCCCAGATCGTCAGAGATGTACCAAACCTTAGTTTAAGGCGCTGAATAGAGCCAATGACCTTGAGCAATGGATACGCCCACTTAATGTTCGATAAAGCAGCGCTGCGTCTGCGACACGGTCAATATGCGTACCGTCAGACGAGTCGACCTTACGGGAAACCTTCTTGCGAACTGAACTTTGAGTTAGAGCTCTCCTAAATGCAACAGGTGGCGCTGTTCGCGAAATAAAACACAACACAAAATAATAATATAACAAGGATGATTTATTGAAATATAAATGTATAGGTATTCATAGAATGTTTTCAAAAATAAGTTTGGGACCAGAATGTTTCAGACACGGCGAAATAAATAAATAAAAAGTGTTATTTTTAAACGACTTCAAAAAAGGAGTATGTACACCGATATCTCCGAGATTTGGCGGTTGATTCACATGGTTCTTTTTGTAAATGAAAGGGGATACCGTCGAGTTGGTCCCATTGTAATTTCAGCGCAATCGGTCCAGTAGTTTTTGTGTAATCATGGTAAATATCAGAATGGCATTACATATTTAGACGATTGCGTAGTTTTTACACAGGGAAACTAAGTAGATACAGTTTGGGTTTGTATGGAAAAAGTGTAGACTAGATCGGTGTGATTATCAGCAATAAATATGACAAATCGAAGATCATCAGGTCGAGCTGGTACACCCGAACTGCCCATTTAACCTGTAGGAGCGAGAAGGTCGCCATCGCACAAAAATTATCATGGAGATTAGCAACCACGGATAATACTAATAACTTTTTTTAACCGACTTCAAAAAAGGAGGAGGTTCTGTATTATTTATGTATGTACATCGATTAGTCCGAGATTTTTAAGCCGATTTACGTCGGTGTGATTATCAACAATAAATATGACAAATCGAAGATCATCAGGTCGAGCTGGTATACCCCAAGTGCCCACCTAACCTGTAGGAGCGAGAAGGTTCGCCATCGCACAAAAATTATCATGGAGATTAGCAACCACGGATAATACTAATAACTTTTTTTAACCGACTTCAAAAAAGGAGGAGGTTCTGTATTATTTATGTATGTACATCGATTAGTCCGAGATTTTTAAGCCGATTTACGTCGGTGTGATTATCAACAATAAATATGACAAATCGAAGATCATCAGGTCGAGCTGGTATACCCCAAGTGCCCACCTAACCTGTAGGAGCGAGAAGGTTCGCCATCGCACAAAAATTATCATGGAGATTAGCAACCACGGATAAATACTAATAACTTTTTTTAACCAACTTCAAAAAAGGAGGAGGTTCTGTAATCTTTATGTATGTACATCGATTAGTCCGACATTTTTAGGCCGATTTACGTGATTATAAGGCCGTGCCTGCGCTCACGCTGCTCAGCGGACTCCTCGGCAAGCCGATCGTGTATAAAACCGAGTCTATGCTCGTTCTGTTCTGGAGTTTCCTGGCGAATACGTGATTTAACGTAATCTTTCATAGCTACTAGACGTACTCGGCGAGCTTCGGGCGTCTCCTGGGAACGCGAAATTGCGTTCCGTGAGGCATTTTTTTCAAGCCGTAGTACCCTTTCAGTTTCGGTTTCTTTTGACCGACAGTTCTTTAAACGAGCAGCAC
Source organism: Oegoconia quadripuncta (assembly GCA_949316235.1). Classification (NCBI taxonomy): domain Eukaryota; kingdom Metazoa; phylum Arthropoda; class Insecta; order Lepidoptera; family Autostichidae; genus Oegoconia; species Oegoconia quadripuncta. The sequence goes on along the minus strand of OX438741.1, from coordinate 40,373,507 downwards.
CTTTCGTAAGCCTGCCCATATTGGTCAATTAATATATTTTATTATTTTGTAATGTCTGACCAGACACTAAAAAGAATTAAATAAAAAAGGATTTAAAAAAAACGACTTCAAAAAACCCGGAAAAAATAATTTAATTAAACTACTGCAATATTAATAACTGAAAAGTATGAAATAAAAAACCAGAGCAGAATGTTCTTTAGAGATAAATATACACTATTATATATAATGAGAATACAATACAATTTATATGCTATACAATAATAGTTAGGTATAATGATCATTGAGTTCGTGGGGCACCCATTTGTCAAGCTTTTTTACCTTGCCAATTTGACGCAAATTGACCAATATTGTTTTGACGCTAACGTCGAAAGCTGCTGCTAATTCAGCCGTAAATTGTGTATCATCAGCTTTTTGGAATAGCATCCATCAGCAATCACATCAATTATCGGTATACCGTTTTTCCTAAGGCTTCCTTCTGCTATCGCAAAATTTCTTTCTTTTTCCCCTGCTTTCTTCATAGTTTCTTGAGCAACCCTTTGCCAATTTCTGGACAGAACGTCATGTTGGGTTTGGTATTTTTTATTTGAAATAAGAGGTAGATTTATTGCCGTAGAAAACTCTTTCAAATGTGAATGACCACCACCAATAGATATTATGCCTGCTATGGCACAACTATTGACATCTAAGTAATCATCCTCCGGATAATCATTTTCTATATGAAACTTTAAATTGCACATTCTACACACGAAAGTAAATTTAGAGATGAGCCCATCTTGTTTTTCGTTTATTAAATCGATAGTATTCAGATTACAGCCAAGAGGTCCGTTCAAATTTCTTGCAATTTTTTATAAAAATGCGAGTTGGCTACAAACCGCCGACAGATGCAGATTTCTTATTCCGTATTCTGATCACTTGTAATCTGATAAGTCTGAAACAGAAAACTTTCGTTATTATTTTATTAGTTAATATTATATTTACCGACTACGGCCCATTATTATTATTATTTCGTCTTTGGCCTAAGTGTTTCTCAAAAAACAAGACAATAAGGCGGTCATCACGAACAAAATACTTTTTAGTCATATTTTCCGTAGTCAGGAATTAGTTTTTGTCTTTTATTTCATATATTATATAGCGCATTTGACGTTAGTTTGACATTTAGTTGACCATTCAGGTTACTAAGCCATTAGTTAGTACATACCTCTTCATCTTTTTTTTTTCTGAACACCTTGTGCCTCAATGTCGTACCTGTCATTAAAAGATAATATTATTGAAACACTTCAGGAAAACTTTTTGAATAAAATCTGTTAACTTTAATGTTTTATTTTTTATTTTTTTCGTAATAGGTACATCCTATACATACACTCTGCAACGTTTGTCGGGTTAATTTTGTTAGACCTTATATATTATGATGGCCGAATCTGTGATTTTCGTAAGTCTATGGTAATTCTCAATAGATTATTTTAGCGGTTGAAAGGAATTTATTTGTTTTTTTTTATATAATTTTTATTATATGTCCCATTGGCAATCATTTTATAAAAATCTCAAAGTTATGCTTTTGTTTTATGATGACCTTTACATATTTCTTTCGACAAGGTTTGTTTTTGGTCAAAAATAACAATATTGCCTATTATCTATTTCAGAAATCCTAGATACTGGTAAAAATAATAATTTTACTCACTCTTGCAAAACAAGTCCGGTTGATGACTCTTCAGGGCCCAAATGATTTTTAGAACTGAAAATCAAAGAATTGTAGTACGTCAGCACCTAGGAATAAAAGTACACAGCCATGCACAAAAATGAAATTTTTGATAAATATCACTTAGACATGTAAAAAAAGATTACAGGATTTATTTAGACATACAATAAATAAAAGCAAATAAAATAAAAAAGACAAGAAAAGTACTGGAATCGATCCACCACGACGAAATTCAAGCGACAAGCCCAAGTCGACTGAGCCAAACGTCTTACACAAGCGGTGACGAAAAAAGGTACCTATACATCCCGTATCAGTAGACGCAACTACAAAATAGTGAAAACATAATTATGGTTGCGTTTTATAAATTTGGTGTTTCATGTACATACTTAATTAATTAAAAAGAGATATAATATTTTATTATACTTACTTTACAACCTCCATCATGTGTTTCTGATTTCTTTTATATTGCCGTTTCTTCGGTTTTGTTTTTTTTTCGAGTCCATTTTCTATTATTAACTTTACCAACTTATTTATTTACAACTGTGATTACCTACCTAATAAATAAAATTATTTACACACATACAAAATTTTACCCTAATTAAATAAACAAAACAAGAAAAAGAAAGTCCTGAATATGAATATGAAAAAAAGTTCGAATATTTGGGAGAGCGTCTCAGCGCACAACACAGGTCCATCCAGCAACGCGCCTAAGCGATCACTGTCGCATTGAGTACGAGTAACAGAGAAAGCGTTACTTAGAATTATAGGGCGTAAGTGCAAATCACAAAATTAATTATTTCAATTAAAATAGACGCATTATTGAAAATCTAAAACATGAATTTGTTTTAGTAACATATACGACACAATATTGTACAAAATATCATTTATGTTAGTGAATGCATATCTGAGAAAAATAAGATTTCATGCATTTTTAGATGCTACTTTGCAATTAAATTCTATCGAGAGAAGATTGTGTAATTATGTTTTGAAAACATGAATCATGTCAGAAATATGATCAATTTTACCTATAACTTTTTTTATAATGATACGAGCTATATGCTTTACAAAAAATGATAATCTTTCAACGCAATTGGCTGCTGTCAGCCTCTATGATACGGATAAACCGATTCTAATGAAACTTTATACTCATAACATCGATCTAAAAAGTTAGTGGAGAACATTTTCGAAAAAGAATACTTGGAACTAAATTAGAGCGATTTTAAGTTTTCCATAGTAACAGAAGAAATTCAAGGTATTCGTTTACATTCGATATTTTGAAAATATATTTAAGACTAACTTTTATATCTATGTATCCTGCTTATTTGTTTGGTGTAGTGGTTAAAAATTCTGACTACTATACCAAAAGGTCGCGGGTTCGAATCCCGCCAGAGGCATATGTTTGTATGTTTAGGATAACAATGTACTATTATCGTCTACGAATGGGATGGGGTTTTTGTACATCGAGGGTAACATCTCTCGTATGATGAGTCCGTCTGAAACTTAATTAAGTATTTTTTTTTTTCAGAGCTCGGATTCCGTCAGCACGGAAGTTCAAAGTAACTATTTTGTTTTATGCATTCTATTCCTAACACTGAAATAATAGGAAGCTATCGGAAAATCGCTAAATCCGGGTCTTGTGCGATTTGTTTTATGGTTTTCTAATACCTAACATGTTATTCTAGCTAAAAACAAGCGAACATGTTACCCGAGTGCGAATGGAAAACATCCCCGCGTTCGTATTTTTTCGTTTCATCGTTGCTTGCGAACAGTGAGTGCGGCTTATCTCCTTCGTATTTATATCCTTTAACCGCCTCCGTGGCTCAATGTAGACAACATTGGGTTTACGATTCTGAGGTCGCGGGTTCGATCCCCAGCGGGGTACATGTTTAAGTATTCGGTTTGGTTGGTGGTAGGGCATTTTAAATGTCCGCCTGGCTAGCTACCACGATCTTATCTAAATCTGCCGTCAAGCAGCAATGTTAATAGCATTGTTGTCTTCCGGCTGTCAGATATAAGATAGCCAGTTCCCCAAATGTGTTGGGGTTTCCGGGTCAGTACGCTTCCACCTTCGACCTCATCTTCACTTAACATCAGGTGTGATTGAGGTCAAGTACCGTTCTTAGTGCTGTTTTATGGCGGATATGTTACATTTGTTTATGCCGCGAGGACTACTCACTTTATCGGGATAAAAAGTATCCTATGTTTTAATCCAGGTCTATTATTCAAATATATCAAATTTTATCCAAATCCGTTGATCCGTTTCGCCGTGATTGAACAATAAACAAACGAACATCCAAACTTTCGTATTTATAATATTAGTTATTATACATGTCGCAAAAGTGCGGAATGAGAGAGTCTAAGGTCCGTATTAATAAACCAATCTCAATACAAGTTAATAAACCATTCTCAAGATTGAGAACAGTCTTGAGACCGGTCTCAAGTAAACGTGTTGATTAATAAACCTAACTTGAGACCTGAAAAGCACGTGCATACTCAAGCAGTACTCACTTGAGAGGCGCGCGTATTAATAAACTGTCATTTTTGATTGATTTATTAATACTGACCTAGGAATCCTTTATTTGCATAACTTCAGACGTTCCTTGCGTCCCGTACTAAGTTGTGATGTCCAACTATATACAACAAAAGTAAAATAATGACGATTGATTTATAATTGACACGACAAACTGCAAAAGAAAAAGTCCGAAGTAGCGGCCGTCCGAAGCTTTTTTCGTTAAAGAGTAGATGGAGATGCCCAGCTTGTGACCTCTGTGAGTGAAGGCAACCGACTGGCAGAATAGGCCACGCCCAACGCGACGTCATTGCACAATTGAAATCACACTGCACAGTCGCTGTCGACAGCTCCTCTTTGTATATGGTTCGTGGTTATACCACATAGGTTGCTGTACATATTAATTAAGTTTCTTTGTTTTTCAGCAAATTGTCTGCTGTCGCGGGAGCTTTCTGTAAACTCGCCTCACGACTATATACCCTCACCAGAAGTAAGTTTCGTACTTAGAACATAGCAATAAAAATCAAAAATGTCCGTCCCTCTGCATTCTCTATCGCATATTTCCTGGGGAGTGTTCTGAAGAACTGTTGGAGCTAATACCCGCTGCTCAATTTAACCGATACACTTCTCGCCGAAAATTAAATTTCCATCCACATCACCTGGATGAGTGGAAGTCTACCACTGTACGTTTCTCAAGAAACTTCTTACCACGTACGACCACCACAAACGTAAATATATAGGTGTACTAAATAAATATTTATTGATATGTAAAATAATAATAACAAGCGACAACAGGATTGTGCTCAGGTATAGAGAGAGGATAAGAAAGTAGCGGATATCAATACAATCTTTGTTTTACAAAAACGAGCCGTTCGCGCAATTTATCAATTGAGACCTGCAGTGTCACTTAGAGACAGATTTAAAGAGTATAATATTCTAACCTTTTCGTCACAGTACATTTTTGAAAATCTAATATATGTCAAAAAAAATATAGCATCATTTAGGAAAAATAGTGATAAACATGATGTCAATACAAGAAATAAAGATAAACTTGCAGGTCACATAAGTCGCCTCCACAAAGTCAGTAATTCATTCAAAGGGTTATGTATACGCTTTTTCAATAAAGTTCCTGTTGATATACAAAATCTTCCTTTCAATAAATTTAAAGATACTATAAAACAGAAACTTATTAAGAAAGCATATTATAAAATATCAGATTATTTAGATGATAAACAATCATGGACATAACCAGCCCGTTCGCATAACCAGGCTATTTCACAATTAATAATGAAATATTATAATATAAAATAATAATTTTGTAATATAAAAACCTTTTTTTAAAAAGAGCGACCTCTCGAGTTTCTTGCTTGTTCTTCTCAGGGGAAAATTGCCTTTTGAACAAGCAGTAGCTTTAAAAATGTAAAATCTGACTATTTTAAGTGTACCCTGTGTACCTACAAAATAAAGCATTTTTTGATTTTGATTTTGATTTTGCACATATTAAAGCACCAGGAAATGCTCTTTGACGGCGACTTTGAAAGCATTGTTTACTATTGAAGGCAATCATTAACCCTACACCGGCGGTATAAAAACACTGGACTGTCAGATGGCCACTATTCTGACACATATCACCAATCAACACTGAGACGGCGTAGTGGATTATGTCCGATACCCTGTCCCTGTGAGAGGAGGCTGTGCATATATATATATATTATAAAACACAATTAAAAATACCTAGGTAATACCTAGAAAAAATACGCCGTCCAACTCGCTTCCGTATAGTACCTAGTACGCTAGCGCTATTGCCCCGCTGAATGCATAAGCTCAGCTGCTGAGCAAAGTAGGTACCAGCTCTCACATCTCCAGAGGCGTGGACCAGTCTAACGGATAAATCCTTTACAAAATGTTTCGTGTCAGAAGACCACGGGCCCAAAGTCTCCACTGCAAGCGCCGCAAACTCGTGGTTTATAGAGATTGACGCATATTTACGGCGCTTGTTACTTTGAGCTTGTTCAGCCGCGGTTCCAGCTCTTTGCGCAGTTCCTTGTATATGGGACGGTGCCAAAGTATCCACACAAGTTGCGTCCCATACCAAGGTGCGCCCTAAGCACCAGGGTACTAAGGTGGCTCCATCAATTTGAACTGTTTATTCCATGATTGATTGGCAAAGAGATGAGACGCAGATTAATAATGAGTTCAGTTGTCGCCCTGAGGGCAGAGTGTGAGGTTTGTTTCGACTTAACTTTACTACCGCGTTCACGTTTACGTGACGATTTGTATGAAGAAATGTGCAGCGCCTCTAACGGATAGTTTGCAAAACGATTTTTTTCATAGGGAATTTTTTTGTAAACGCGAACGCGATGTTAAAGTTAAAAACGATACAAAACTCACACTTCGCACACTGAAAACCCTATAATTCTATGGCCTAAGGCAATAAACCATATACCTACGTTATACGCTTCAGTCTAACGACGTGGTTGGTGAGGACTTTGTGATACGACCTTTTACATTTACCTCCGGCTCCAAATTCGCTGTGTTCATTGTCTATTTTTACACTTATACATATGCGTGTGTCGCTAAATGGGTCAAATTAACGATTCTTATTCTTAATTGTATTTTTCAGACATCCAGCCACGTTGATGAGAAGCTATGCTGCTACTGTCGCAAGTCATTGCCATGTGAATGCAAGCTGTCCTCCAAGAAGCTGAGCTTTAGCTGTGTGAAACGAGTTTTATCTCCAACCACTTGCAATTATCCTCTCGATCAGACAGAGGAAGATGAATGCCCTTGCTCCAACATAGATGTAAAGAAGAAGATTGAGGATATAGTCTTCAAGTGGTTAGAAACCGTGCCTGTAAATGCTAACTACACATCGAAGGATAAAGAAATGAGAGAGGAAATGGCCAATGTTTTAATAGACGCTTTGACAAGTATAACAGATGATGAGAATTTTAATGAGAAAGTAAAAGTGGAAGCACTGATTTGTCTTTCTGATTTGCCAATGTGGTATCCCGATAGTAAGATCAAAGAGTTGTTTAAAAATCAAATGGCTGATAATCTTTTGGATAAGTTGAAAGAATTGAACTATAATTTTGACAAGTTCTGCGAGGTAATCGTTCAATGGGTTAGAGGGCTCCCTTTAAAGTCCAGAAATACTAAAGGTCAACCTGTAGACAGGAATCAAATTGCTAAAGATATTTTAGAAAGGTTAAAACCTGTAGCGATAGCGCGAGCGACGGATGACGATGAATATAAAGAGGCTTTGCAATCTGGTATACGGGAGATTCTTAATGAAACACCGTTGATGAATGCTGATAAAGTGAAAAATTTTATGACAAGCCTATTAGCCGATAAATTAGTAGGACTACCAACATCGTTTTATGTACCTGAAAATCCGTTAGAGGGACAACTTTTGGAAATAATACAGGATATTCCCGAATTTATTAAACTTGATGGTAAAAACAAGAAATCCATTGTCAAGACATTGACAAATAAGTTTATAGATTTCCAAGCTCAAGGTGTAAAAGGCAATGAAATTAAAGTGAAAATTATTGAAGCATTTTTTTATTACTCGGAGTTCTTAGGAGAGCAAGATTTAGAAGAACAATTTAAAGACGAAATAAAGAAATGGTTGGATGGCATCCCTGAACTACCCAATGCATCGTATAAAAAAGGCAATAAACAATTAATGGATAAACTTGCTAAGACGGCTTTAGATATACTTTCTGAAGATACAGATGTTGATAGGAAAGATGTAACCGCAAAAGAAATAAAAAAAATTCTTGATTCCATATTGGATAAAGAAGACGCAGATATAAATAATAAGACAAAAAGTAAGTTAACAGGAAATTTAGCGGCGAAGCTGATTGAAACAATGAAACAGGCAAAGACGAAAGGAAAAAAGAAATTAGATTTAAAAGGAGCATTTGAGAAAGATATAACTGCCTGGCTTGACGACATATCGGATCTGTCATATGCGTCTGAAAAGACAGAAGTAAAAAGTGAAATGAAGAAACTGGCTAAGGAACTCAATGAACTACAAGCAAAAGGAATTGATGAAGAGGATACTAAAGATCAAATGAAGAACAAAGCCATGTATTTTCTTGAATCTACCTTAGACAAGGAAGATATTGAAATGGGTAAAAAAGCAAAACATGCCTTGGCTGACAATTTAATAAATACAATAGTCGACACAGTGAAACAGGCTGAAAGAAAAAGTAAAAGAAGAGATTCTATGAGTAAGTCACAAGTATTTCATAAAGAAATAACAGGTTGGCTTGACGAAATTCCGGAACTACCTGAAGCATCAGAAAAGAAAGAAAATCAACAAGATATTCAAAAACTGGCTAAGAAACTAGTAAAATTGCATGCAGATGATGCTGACGATGAAGACATAAAAGAAGAAATGACTGACGAAATCTCAAATTTTCTTGATTCAACTTTAGAAAGAGAAGGTGAAGAGATTGATACTAAAACAAAGAATAAGTTATCTGAAAACTTATTGAATAGATTGATTAAAGCGGCTAAAGAGGCTAACAAGAAAAACGCTAAAGTAATGGAACCTATAAATATTAGATTCGAAAAGGAAATTGTTAAGTGGCTCGATAATATTCCGGAAGTTTCAGAAGCTTCTGGAAAAAAAGACACAAAAAGTGCAATAAAGAAGTTAGCCACTGAGCTTGAGAATTTACACACAGAGGATCTAGACGAAGACGCTAAAGAAGAAATGGCTGATAAGGTGAAAGGTTTCTTAAGTAATACATTAGAACAAGAAGAATCTCATTTGGCGGAGAAAGTTCAGACATCATTGACAAACATTTTACTGGAGAAGCTAATCGAAGCAGGTAAAGAACCTAAAGAGGACGAAGACAATAGTTTTGAGAGTGATATAACACTATGGTTGAATGATATTCCTGACCTTTCTGGTGATGATAAGGAAACTAGAAATATGATTAAAAAGCTTGCCAAAGAGTTACAGGAATTAAAAATAAATGGTATGGATGATATTGACGTTAAAGAAGCAATGATTAATAAAGTCAAAGATTTTTTAGAGACATCATTGAATAGAGAAGGTAGTGAGATGAACTCAAAAGAAAAACATGCATTAGCAGAAAACTTAATAAAAAAATTAATCAAATCATCGAAGCAAAGTGATAAGAAAGGTAAGAAAGGAAAAGGTGAGCCCATTAAAGATTTAATTGAAGAAGAAATAGTGTATTGGATAAAGGAAATTCCTGAAGTTTCTGAGGCACCTGAGAAGAAAGAAAACAAAACTGTTATTAAAAATCTTGCAAATGAGCTAGACACTTTACAAGCAGAAAGATTTGACGACGAAATAAAAGAGGAAATGACTGGCAAAGTACAGAGTTTTCTTGATAATTTGTTAAAGAAAGAAAAAGCTGAATTGAATGCTAAATCTAAAAGTGTAGTAACTAATAAATTCATGAATAAGCTAGGTAAATTGATCCAAGGTGCACAGAGAAAAGGTAAAAGTAGAGAAGACTCCGATGAAGGGATTTTGGAATGGCTTGATGAAGTTCCCGGAATGGCCAATAGCGATGATGAGAATGAACCTAAAAAGAAGGTTAAAGGTAAAACTCAACAAGTTATGTCGGCCGACGTCATTTGTAAGGGGCCAAGTGACACTATACTCTTGCAAGATTTTACCGAAGAAGTTAAAGATTGGTTCCATAAGTTCCCACAATTAAAAGGCGCTGATAAAGTGGATAATAAGAAAATGATAACAAAACTAGCCAGAAAGATACTAAAACCACGGTTCCATATTGAAGATGAGGACATAAGAAAGGAGATTGAAATTGAAGTTAAAGATTGGTTGGAAAATTTATATGATATGAAGCATGAAGAACTTATTGAGGAAACTAAGGATGACTTAACTGATAATATTATAACTGATATCAAAACCAGTTTAGAAGATAAATACCGTAAAGTACGCAATGCTGACGGTACAATAACATATGCTCCTGGTAATTGGGAGAGTGTTAAATCGGTTGAAAAATTTATTCCTAAACAAAACAAAAAAGACAGTGACAAGATTAAAAAGCGCTTAGAAGATGACACTACAAAAACTAAAAAAGGAGCTACTCACAAAAGTGGAAAGGCAACATCTTCCGAAGAAGAACTTTTTCTCGCCGATTACAGCAAAAACGAATCGAGCCCGCCACGGAAAAGCACAGAAATTACAAAATTTAGTGACAAAGCATCTGGTTCTTTTAATAGAGGATCATATACTATTGACAATAAAAATTCTACAACTGGGAAGAAAGGTCGAACTGTATCTTCGGAAAGATCGGATTTCACTCGAGGGAAGCAGGAGCCTGGAAGGCGAGGAAAATCTCTTTCCCCATCTGGAAAAAGTGGAACACGAAATTCAGAACAGGAGTCCCTCTATGACGATGTATCTGATACTGATAAGAGTAAAAGAAGAATAAGCAGCAAAAGCCCCCAACCTAAAAATTCTGAAATATATTATATGAAACCAATAAATGATTCGTCTCGTCCTAAAAGAGAACAAGATAAACCAGTTCAAAAGGCAGGGAAATCTGAATTGGGAAAGAGATTAAGCAAAACCGTTAACAAGGCTTCTAAACGATCTATCTCAACCATAATACAAGAAAGCGTAAGTAAACTGCACACACCTGAAAGCGAATCAGTTAAAGCGGAAATTGTTAAAGTTTTGAAAGATAAGGTAGGTTTGCCTGATGATGAGTCGGTACCTTTAGCAACTAATATAATCAAGAAAGCGAAAGTGGTGTATAAACAAGCTGGCAGAAAACAATCTGGAAAAATTAATGATGCTGATTTGGAGGATTTACTTAGAGACGAAATTAAAGATATTTTGAAAGAAACCGGTATTAATGATATCGGTCGCGCAATTGAAGATTCGCTTACAAATATATTAGCGGACGAAATAGTACGCGGGCGCCTTAATGATAATACAAAAGGTTCAATGTATAATGTGTTTCAAGCCGCCGATGTACCGGACGAGGTTGCTGTTAACGCATCACAAAAACTGATAGACCGTGCGAAGAGGATGTCTATGAATATTCCTGAAGCCGCAGGGAGTTCAAGAAAATCCATGCCAGCAGCTGAGGATGGTAGGAGAAAGTCGATACTCAATGCCATGGGCGGTGAAAGAAAATCCTTCGCAGGTGGTGAGAGAAAATCAATATCTATTGCACAGGTAGTAGAAACCAAAAGAATTTCAGCTACCTCAGGTCACTCTAGATCTCCATCCTTAGCTCTGACTCCAATGGAAAAACCAATGTTCCTTGAAAATGCTGAAAGAGAAATAAGTGCTTTTGTCGCAGAAAGAACAGGCGATGTTACTCCCCGCTCAAAGCAAAAGATAAAACAAGCTACCGAAGACTTAGCAAATGATTTAGGAGAAATTGTTTCTAACCCAAATGCGACTGATGATATAAAAAAGGAAACAATGAAAATTGAGATTGCCAAATTCTTGCAAGGGGTACCCCTTCGTACTGACGAACCAATAGAAGAGTTAGCAAATTTACTAGCAAACAAATTGCAAGGTGCTGCAGGTAATGCAGATACAAATAGAAGGAAGTCTATGTATTTCACTCCTATTTCTATGTTAGGTCAGCCTATGTCAGTAGGTGAACGGCAAGCTTTTGAAAATGAAGCTAGAAAATCAATTCAGGAATTTGTCTCAGAAAAAACTGGTGATACCACACCACGATCCAAACAAAAAATTGACGAGGCTGCTGAATACCTAGTCGGTGAACTTGGTGAAATTATGATTAATACAAATTTAACAGCTGATGAAAAACAAGAAGCAGTTAAAATCGATGCCGCTAACTTTTTGCATCAACTACCATTAAATACTGACATGCCAAAAGAAGAATTAGCAACTCAACTTACATATAAATTATTAAATACTGGATTTAAGGCAACCGACAAATCTAAACGAATGTCGATGAGTCGACCAAGTATGAGTGCATCGCAAAAACAAGCTCTTCGTGATCAAGCCCATCAAAATATTTTAAATTTTATTGAAGAAAAAGCTGGTGAAATAACACCACGGTCAAAACAAACTATAACGAAAACAACAGATACTTTAGTGGACGGCATCGAATATATGATTTCTGATACAAATTTATCACTTGAAGACAAAATTGTTAATTTAAGGAAAGCCATTGGAGAATGTTTAGAGCAGTTACCAATACAAAGAGAAAGATCAGAAGAAGGTATGATTACTCAAGTGATGGATTTATTACCTCACACAGAAATTTTACAAGACCAAACTAGGAGATCATCCGGTTCGAAACGACTTAGTTTCGACAAGGATATGGTAAAAGAAAAAGCTAAACTAGAGATAACCAGCTTCATAGATGAATTGACTGGGGAACTTACTCCTAGGGCTAAAGAACAAATAGCCGAAGCTACTGGGTACTTAGCTGAACTTCTTGGTGATATAATGGCCGATCCTAACCTTTCGCCGGAAGAGAAACAAGAAATTATAAAAAGTCACATTGGACAATACATGCAACAGTTAGGTTTACCTCTTGATATACCTGAAGAAGAACTAGTAAATTTACTCATGGGCAGATTAGAAACTACGGCCTTTAAAACTTCTACTCCACGTGTATCGCTAGGAAGCTTCACTGCAAGAAGGGGCACACACGACTCAATAATATCTTCCATTGGAAATGAGGATAACATAATTAAAAATAATGAGATGCACTATACCACTCAATTATGTGACATTATACAAAATTGGGTTAGTGATTTACCTATAGATTTGAATGCGTTAAAAGACAGGGATTTTCGTGATACTATGGTTAAAGATTTAGCTACCGATATTGTGGACAGACAAAAATATTTGCAATTAAATTCTGATGCGAAGACTTGTTGCGATGAAGAATTGGAACATTTGAAATATCAAGTCTTTAGACGGTTAAATAAGGTATCAGATATAAATGATTTAGGCCCTTTTGTAACTAATATAGAAGTTTTAATGGAACGCATTAAACGGATTCAGGTGCCGCATCTAGTAAAGCCATCTAGTAAACGAATACAAGATGAAATATTAAGATGGTTTGATCAAATGCCTCCAAATATGTATCTGACTTGTGACAGAAACTACCATCAGCAAATGATCAGAGAACTCTCTGATAGAATTCAACGTCGGCTGGGAAGACCAGATTCCGACGCCAAAATCGATACAGATATACAACAGTGGTTACCTAAAATGCTAGATATTAACTGCTCAGATTTAAGTAACATGACTAATTATTTAAAACGAACATTGAAAAACAAGGGATTAATTGACGATAAAGCGGAAGGATCACGACCGTACAGAAAAGCCGCTGACGTTCTTTATGACATAATTGTGAATTGGTGCAAAGATCTTCCAATTTACAGCGGAGATACTCCAGAGGAACAGGAACGCGTGGAAACAATAAAACAGAATCTTGCTAGTAAATTGATAAATAAAATAGGCGCACTAAATATGAACCCGGAGATTTTTAACGACGAGTTTCTATACGATGACTTGTTGGTTGACGAAATTGATAAGCTATTAAGTGCGGTGCCTCGAAATCCCGAACTTGAAAAGTATTTGCCAGCACTGAAAAGAGATTTTATTTCAAAAATTAAAGAAAATAAACAGCACTTTCGTGACGAATTAGCTGGGCAAGCATACAAACAGCAACTGCGAGATGCAGTGACGACATCAGCTTATTTACCGGAATGCCTATGTCCTGAAGAGTTGAATTCGTTTGAAATTCTCAAAGAAAATCTTGTTGATGCTTTCATTGGTTTACACTATGCCCCAGATGATGATGAGGATATAAAGAAATACAAGAAGAAAATATACGACGAAATTAACAGATTTTGTAACGACTATCTTCGACGTCATCCAATGTCCCCTGTAGATTCCAAGAAGTTGAACCAGGATTTATACTCAGCATTGCAAAAAGTACCCGTGCCTAAAGATGATTCTATGAGATCTGAAGTTGAACAACTACGAGTTAAGGAAGTGATTAGTGATTGGGTTAAGGAGTTGCCAATGAAAAGGGAGACCGGCTTGGAACTTTTGCAACGTAACAAAATGAATTCGGTTTTGGCAAAACGACTTCGCGAAATGGAGAAAGAAAAGGAATTAAATCCATGTTACGATAGCGAAGGGAATATGCTTCAAGAAATTGTTAAGTGGTTGAGAAGGAATCCGTTAAGGTACGGGCATGAATGTGAGATCCCTAGAATGGCGGAGAAGTTAATTACTTATCTAAGAAATACGGAACAATCTAGGATTTTTAATGCATCTAAATCTGCTTGTCTTTCTATGAGCCAAGATGACTGTTTTTGCACTCCATGTTTTCCGCCATCTGTACCACCGTGCACCTTAAGTATTTCCGATAGAGCTCACATGCAAAGAATAAGAGATAGGGTGCATACGAGAAGTCCACGCTTTAAAGAAAGTTATGCCGACCTTAAAGATTGCGGCAGCCAAACTCAAGTAAAACCCTGGTGCAACGTGGGGACTTCAAATTGGAATAGGACCGCTTCCCCTAACATGAGACAATCTGCATCAACTCAAGCAGACCCATACTGTTGTATGACACCAAGTCAGAGCCCTTATGAGATTTCACCGCAGATTATTGTGAAAGAATATGCCTGGGAATCTCCGCATACATCGAAAATGCATGATTCTGGATACCAGCTGAAAACTTGTCCTACTGCTCAGCCTTCTTGTCGTAATCAAAGACCTTGCATGCCTCCTTTCCCAGCTCATGAACCCTACTGTGCCAAACCGGTGACATCTCCACAATTTGTAACACCAAAGACTTCAACATGCAAATGTCATCCTCAATCGCAAGAGTCGGATAAGCCACAGGCATGTGGCAGTCAAAAAAGTCCAGAAACTTTTGTAATTGAAGGGGAGGCGTGCTTTAGATCGCCCGATCACTCTAGTGAAGACTGTGAAGTAGGGAGAACATGCAGAAGACCCAACGCTAGGAGGGAATGCACACAAGACGCTCCACCTGACGGAAATGACTGTAAAAGGTCAAAGTGGAAAAAATCGCAACCGAAACCCTCTGAAGAGGAATCGGAGTGGAATTCTCTGAGATTTCCCGACGACAATGATTTTTGGCATTCCTGGCATGATAAGCCGGCTGATAGCGAGCCGTTCACGGAAAGAGAAAGGCGAGAGGAGAAGATGAGGTGTCGATGTAAAGAAACGGTTGTTTCGTCCAGAGGCCGCCAGGATCGGTCTAGCCGTGAGCAGTCCTGTGATGACGCCTTGAAACAATGTTCAAAAAATTGTGGTGTCAACTGTCCTTACCCGAGTTACCTGTATTTTAGATAAGACAGCAAAAAAATTATCGTTTTGTGACTGTAAAACTGTGTTGTTCTTTGGTTGTAAGTGTTGGTACATAGTTTCAATAAAGGTTTTAAAAAATATTATTCTAACGTTTGAAATCATCTAGGTACAATATGCGGTTTCGAACCCTGAATATGCGGTTTCCACTTTTGACGTTCAGTTGACACAACTCGATCGTTACCACCTTCAGATGACGTTCTTGTTAATCATCGTAATAGATGGTTGAAATTATCAAAATCGTGTAGATTGTGGTTTTTTTTATTAAAGAGTTATCATAGTAATATACATGTCGAATCGCAGACATCAGATGGATCAGAGTTTTCATGCCGCTCCGCCATGATGATTGGGTCACAATTTTCAGGCTGCTCTGCCATGACGGTTCAATCTTCTTTTAATTATAACACAAGGTGATGGGTCTTCCAATAATAACGTTAACAACGTTAAGAGTTTACTGACACGAAGTTAACACGACACAAACCTCCATTAAACATTATTACTTTAGTCTCTCACTGTAAACTTTAATTTATTTATTTTTATTTTCTAAAAATAGATCGTAGGAACAACCACGAGTCCTTCACACAGCAACCGGCCAGGGCAAGATTAGTTATAAAACTGCACTATTATTTTATTCTCGAAGTTCATACGTTATACTGCGTCCATACATCTCCTCTAAGCCGAGCACGATAACATAAACATTGATCTCAAGCCAGCCAACACCGAATTTTAAAGTTATGAAATGCTCTCCTTTCTAGCATCGCCATACACAATATAAAACACAAAATAAAAAGCAAATAAAAAATACGGAAATCGACTCGAATACGCCATAACTATGAAAGGTAAAAAACTAGTTCCCGAGGTCCGAAGCGTGCGGAAGGGTGCCCAAAAGACTGACGGCATTACCCCGTTGAATGGCAAGGCTTAGTCGCTGCCCGAGGTAGAGCTGCTGTTGAAAGTATGTAAGTATATAACTGTAAATTATGAACGCAGCTTGATCTGACAAATGACAGGTGTAATTGAAACGTTTGACTTTCCCTTTATACTCTGTGTGCGCCTTCTTGCTTCTCTGCCAAAAACTAAAGAATTGAATTGACGTTTGACCTGCCCGGTTGCAAATTATTTTATAATGTAGTAATCTTATGTGGATTCCAACTCCAAGTGATATTCTGATGAATATAAACTGCGAAATTCTCGACAAAGTGGTGGTTTTATTTTCTCGGTCATGTGGCTGTCGGTCGCTCAGCGATCCACGATTTCCTTCACAACAGCTGCCAGCTAGGTCTAGATATATACAAAGTACTCTGTGGTCTAGATTTGTTGTAATGGGCACGCAAACATATCGTTTTTGCGGGTAGTAGATATTACAGCGCCATCCCTTAGAATCCTCGGGAACTAATAAGACTGCTGAGAATAAATGGCCAGCCAAAACCAACACCGCGTACAATCAAAATTTTTTCCCTCTGTTCCCACCTGTTCTGTTGATAGATTCTCAAAAAGATAGATTCGCATGACAGATTCTCAAAAAGGTGGATTCGCAAGGACAGATTCTCAACAATACAAAGTCCATGAGATCAACACACTATTTAAAAAAAATTTAGACGTCTGCGTCGAAAGATCTAAAACTCTCACCATCTAATTCGTTGCTCTCACCTGTATATTTTTGCTTATCATTCCCCTGTTTTACCATTTATTCATAGTAATATCTCATTATCTCTTTAAGGAGATTTTGTGAGCGCTTGGTCAATGCGTCCTATGATCGGAAGGCTGGCCTGTATTTCGCGCAAAGGATTAGGCTCGCCATACAGCGGGGTAACTCTGCCAGCCTTCTGGGAACGCTCCCGTTTTCGAGGGATCTGGGTCAAGTTTTTTATTTGTAAATAGTAGTTGAGTTTTATTTATTTGTTTTAATTATGTACGTTCCTATGTTTTATTTTAAATAAAGTGTTAACTACATATCTTCATAGTAATTATTTGCAATAATGCATCATCATAACAGCCGAAAGACGATCACTGCTGGACAATCTCGAACGGCCCTGCCCTGCTCGCCTCCAGCGGTTTTCCGCGATCTTTATCTTCTTGCATAAACAACTCGGGCTACTTGGATGATTATGTCGTCCTTTTGGTATACTGGTAATCAAAAAGGGATTGACTATGCTAAATTTAGAAAAAACGACGCCAATGTGTATGAGAGATTTGATAACTATCAAATCTTTAAACGCACAATGACACCGATCGGTACCAAACATTATGTATAACGTCAACACTCTGACACCGATCAGTGCCAACGGACACTCTACTTTCAACTCGTTAATTATAATGATCCTTTGGGCTGTCTTTGTACTTGTTCTCTATTAAATACCGCATCCAATAATGTGCGCTGTGTTATGTTAGCTATGATATTTAGTCTGTACATCCGAAGAGGATTTTTTTTCTTGGCTGGGAGTATGGGCATAGAACTCTCAACTACTATTTTTATTAGAACGGGCTTTTTTTTTCATTACCCGTTACAAATAAACTGTAATTTCCGTAAAAAAATACCAATTATATCGTGGATATAGGACGATACCTATACATTACAACTCGTAACATTTTTCTGATTTTAGTATTAGAGCTGTAGCAGTGTTCATTCATTATATCCATATATAATATATTCCCGTAGCCGTTACTTTTCACAGATTACAAATACACCCAGTAGAGGAGTATCTGTAAACGTTTTTAATACCGCAGGTATTTTCGCAAAGATCACCGGCGCGGCGCGCCGCGATAGTTGACGGTTATATTTGCACGTACAAACGGGGGACAAACAGGAAAACAATTCATTAATGTTCCCTTCTAAAATTAGTATAACGCGGCAACCCTATGCGGTCACGTGTCGCCGTTCCATCTAGTGGCCTAATTGAAAACGTTCCAAGGGTCTCTGCTGCCAACTGGAATCGAAAGGGACAGGGCGTGCGTACCTTATGTTCCCAGTAGTTCTGTTGGACAGTTCTGTTGGCCAAACTAATGAGAATTTTTGTCTCACTAGTTCTATCAACAGAACAAATGGTACTAGGGATTCCCAGTAGTTCTGTCGAGTTCTAATTCGAGTGCGAGCGAAGCGAGCACGGGAGTTTTTGGCACCCCGACATGGATAGGTTAGATTAGTTAGCTCGCTCTGCTCGCCCGGCTCGCTTCCGCCATACCCTTCGTGTTAGGTTGACATGTTATTCACTAGAACTAGTGGGACAAAAAAATCCCATTAGTTCGGTCAAAAAAAGTTCAAATTATTTACAGAACTAGAGAGACAAAAAATCCCAATAGTTCGGCTAACAGAACTGTCCAACAGAACTACTGGGAACAAAAGGTGCGTACTATTATGCCATTTCGTTTTACAAATGTATAATACTTACTATTTATATACTAGTGAGCATAGGTTCACAGAGAACTGTGCAAAAGTGCGTAGGTATGTGTACCTGACACAACCTAAAACATATTGGGCAGCAATGCAAATGTAGCTCTTTCGACTTAATTTGCACCGCAGCGGACGGCAAAATGCGCTGCGGCTCTAACTAAATTCTGAGAAAACTCAGTCGCCCGCTGACGAGGGCTTCACCATTGTCTAGAATAACGGCCGAAGGATGTCGTGTCAAAATAAGAGCGGCACTGCACCGACAAGGCTCCACTTCTTGCTGCGTGCTGCGACACCCACACCATCACTGCGCAGGATGTTGCCGAATACCTTCGGCTGAAAGCGAAGTACCTCGTGAAGGTTTAAAACGTTTGTGGCGCGAGTAACTGATCACCTGATAAGGAATGCAATAAATGATTTGATTTGAGTTGAGTTTGATCTACCTAGTTTTTTTTTAAGAACACAAAGCTAAATACAAGAAACATATTGTCAAAATAATAATTCTTTGACAAACAGTGTTCACAGATAAAATTTTTCAGAAAACTTATTCATTTAACACCACCAGAACTATAACAGACAAATACATCGACATGCCATGTGCAATGGATCCCAAAAGCGCACGAACAACCACAGCCCCGGCTTCTGTTTTTTTTTATAATTTTTTATGTAAATTATATTTTATTCTTGTGCAGTCTTTGCTTTTATACTATTATTTATACAATATAACAAAATAGATAAAGAGTTCCTGCGGTTTCGTGGAAGCCTGCGAAACAGGACGCCACACGTGCTTAGAAATTTTCATTATTATGTAATTCGGTATTTATCTATGGGCCCTAATCGCCAGATAATAAAAGATTATTAATAATTATTATAATTATAATATAGTCTGGCCGGCTGATATGCAACAAAATTCACCCTTTTTACTTTTGTCAAGACTTCAGTAACCCTAAACAGCAGAGCTATAAGTAAACTGGACGGAACGAAAACATATTTGAAACCAAAATTTTACTTTGCACCACTTTTATTTAAACAACAGCAAATACAAAAATGTTGCAACCTGGTTACAATTTCAAAAGACAAAACTTAAACAGACACACTAAATAAATATTAATAATACATGTATCTACATGGGGGAGGCATCGGGTAGTAGCATTGGCGTTCCATCTCATATCTCCTCCTACATTGATATACACGCTCTAAACAACGGCACCTAACGACCTGGTGTCCGTCATCATCAGATTCATATTCACTATCATCTTCAGCGTTTGACATCTGATTCACTACCGCTGTACTTCGCATGATACCTGTTGGTGTTGGTCCCTGACTATAAATACCTTGGCTTGAAGAAGGTTGCATTGGGTATTGAGCAGGAGGCATTAAATTAGCCTGGTATGATCCATAGGGCTGAGGCGCTTGAACGTTCTGACTTGCCATTTGACTGCTACAAACATTTGGTGTTAACGTCTGTCCATAGATACTTTTGTCAGCGGGTGTTATTAAAGGTGCCAAGGGTGTGCCGTGGCCCATTTCAGCGAAACTCGAGCTGGCTGGCTTCGACTGAGCAAAAGTGTCGTAACCTACGAAGCTATTGTGTCTTTTATGTAACATTTTATGAGTTATCTGATCGACCATAGAGTTGATGTTCAAGTCCATATCGGCTTGTAATTCTGCATCATCGTTCAAAAATCTGCTCACTTTGTTTCTGATTTCTCTTTCCATTGATGCATCATCTAGGGCAACTTGTTTCTCAATCTTGTGTAGTTTTCTCGCTAGCACTTCTTGTAATCTATTCCTCATCAAATTATGAGCTTCACTTTTTAAAGGCTTAACTGGTAAATGGTTGTACCATTCTTTTATTTCTTCACCGAGTAATATTTCATCTGCTTCATCTTTAAGAGTCTCATCGTTTGGTATTGGTACAGTGCCGAGTATTTTGAAGGCTTCCTGGCATAATTGCGGTTGATTGACATTTCTGAAGTCCATATTGTTAACCTTTTTCACATGTTCTGCTATATCTTCCAATTTTTTCATGAGTCTATGTTTATAAATGTTAGCCTTCATGGGATCTTCGTTTTTATATCTCGTGTAGAGTATGTAAGCGTCGGCAGCATTTATAACAAAGGCGTGCTGCATTTTATCTGAGTATCTATTAAATCGAGCTCTAATAAATTGTCTGTTGAATCGATCTGCTAATTGCTGTCTAAAGGACGGACTGTCTGTTATACCGTGAACATACTTTAACATATTGCTGGTACTAAGTATTACTTTTCCTTTCCATCCTTGTCGGTAACTTTTCAATTCTTTAGTTTGTGGTAAGCAGTCTAATAAGGAATCTAACTCATCTTCAAATACGGCTTCAAACAGGGTATAGTCATTTTCAATATCTGGGTTTGATTGTAGTTTAAAGTAAGTCTTCCAAATCCCATTATGAATGCCTTTTCTTGCCAGTTCTAATAATGCTTGCTCATCAGGCGTGGAAGCAGTAATAGGTAGGTCCTGACAGAAATCTTTAAAGATTACGTCGAAATATTCATAAGTTTGAGTGACTGTCATTCCTTGAGGCAGTTCTGCTATCCCTTCCGCTTCTGTTACGCTTTGTAGAGGCGTTTTAGGAATTGCCAACTTCGCAGGAGCACTTTCTCTTTTATTATCCTTTTTAGCCTTTGACTCTTCCTTCACACTTCCCGCGCGTGGTTTGCCAACATTAGGTACTTGATAAACTTCAGAGACCTTCGAAGAGATTAAAATTAGTAATATAATAATATTATGTAACAAACATTCTGGGGGATCCTCAACGAAATTGATCTATACGCTGATCCGTTGATAATATTTGTTGGGGTAATTTTATCAAACACATGAACGTAAAAAAAGCGGCCAACTTCACATTCATCTGCCATTTAACCCTACAAGAGACCTGAAATCTAGATCTATGCCAAATTCAATGAGACCTAAATTGTTGAACAATAAGTCTATAAAATTAGCTGTTTCATAATAAAGGTGTTTTAGTTGGGTTAACTTGGGTTACATATGTTGTTGCTTCATATATTTCAACTTTTATATGAAATAGCTGATTATTTCACGTTTCCAGCATCTTCGCCTTTTGCATACTTATTTTAAATAGTTTTTGCATGTACGTTCATTATGTATATACTTATATGCAATGAACTGTTAATTTAATAAATAATAATTTTATCAACACATTGAAGTTACTCGACCAGCTCAGGCTGAGAAAAAGAAACACCACGAAAATAATGGTAACATATTTTGCTGGAAGAGATCATTTATAGTTTATCGTTCGCCTTTTGTATATTTTAAGTACAGTCATTGTATGCCTATTCATTATGTCACTTATATGCAACTAGCTTTCCTCCCGCGACTTCGTCCGCGTGGAAGATTTTATCAAAATACAAACAACAAACTTTCATCCCCTATTTTATCCCCTTGGGGGTAGAATTTATCAAAATCCTTTCTTAGCGGATGCCTACGTCATAACATCTACCTGCATGCCAAATTTCAGCCCGATCCGTCCAGTGGTTTGGGCTGGGCGTTGATAGATCACTATGTCAGTCACCTTTCAGTTATATATATTTAGATGAAGTATTAGATAACTGATTAAAAATTTGGTACAAGATTGAAGCTGTTCCAACTCACACTTGATCAATTTCGAACTTTTCCTTTTACGCGCACATAAGCTACTTGGAACTTACCTAGTCTAGAGGTTTAAATGATCTATTAAGTGAGTGAGTGCGTGAGTCAGTGAGTGGCTCTGTTTTTAGAGGGTCCATAATTTGGGATCTACTAAAGTTACAGTAAGTGAGTGAGTGCGTGAGTCAGTGAGTGGCTCTGTTTTTAGAGGGTCCATAATTTGGGATCTACTAAAGTTACAGTTTTGAAAGTTGGAATATTCTGTAATAATACACGGTAATGTTATACTATTTATAATAATAATTATAAATAGTATAACATTACCGTGTGCTTCGAAGTTAAAAATATTGCATGAATATATTCCAAAAGCTTTAAAACAAATTTTCAAGCTTTAAGCATTTCTTTGAACGTGAGATACTTGATATCATTTGTTGAATATCAATTTTAGTCTATTGGAAAGAAAATAGGGCTTAAGCATGTCTCTGTGAGTCAGTATGTCCAAGCTACTACCGCTTCGGAAAGGGAAATCATCTGTGGGAAAAGAAGCGGCGTAAGAAACCCAGAAAAGGCATTTACTTTCCTGAATACTATTAAGAGATTTGAGGATAGTGGTGTTTACCTCCAAGTAGTATATATTGCTCATTATACTAATGAAAAAGTCATGGTAAACCTGAACATCTTAGATCAAGTAAATAAATAATTCTGTATTTAAGTATCGGTATCATTTATTTGAGGTCCTGCAGATGGTTAATGAGAAGAGAGTGTTTTGAAGATCCTTGAAAACAGAAAGGAAAAGATGCTGGGTCATCTGATATGACACGAGAACTTTAACAAGAACATCATTGAAGGAAAAGTAGTGGGGAAGAGGAAGAGAGGAAGGTCTAGAAGAACATACATGGTACAAGTAAAGGAAAGAGTAAATGCCGTGTTGTACAAGAATAAGAAGAAGAAGAGGAAGGGTGTCAAAGAATAGGCAGAATGTAGAGAAGTGTGGAAAAGACTCCACCAACAAGAGCTTGGCCCTTAATTGAAGAGAGAGATAATTTATTTATCTGTTTAACTATGTGTATAATATAATTACCAATGTATTTAATAGTTTTTACTACTACTGTGCCTATGCCTACTAATGTATTCTTTTGTACGTTGTCTGTAACTGTGTCATAAATAATTGAACCGCCAACAATTATCAAATCAACCGACTTCAGTCATGTGAGGATTACCCGCAATTCCTCATAGATTCCATCTTCAGAACTGGATTGGATTTGTATATTAAATAAAAAAATTTAGAAATTACTCAGTTCTGAGGTAACATACATAAATTTTAAAAATACAACCAAACAATCTAGTCCTTTTTGAAGTCAGTTAAAAATAGGTTGACTCGATGTGATATAAGAGGATATACTTGTTTTACTTTGTACAAACAAAGAAATTGTTAACTCTAATCATTTTGCTAAGATTATGTGGTACCATACTGTTCAAGAATCAAGATTTAGCAGGGTATTGTAAAAAGAAAAGTACATTAAATTTTGAAATATAATTATTACTTACTGTGGAATCTACATCCGCCTTCAAACTAGTAGGATATCCCAGAAAACTATTTTGTCTTATCGGTTTTACACCTTGATAGCCTTCAGCTTCATATCCTCTGTTATTTTGACCAAACCAACCTACTGGATTTGATTTTATGCTTGGGACAGAATTCATATTTGAACCATTTGGGTAAAGTACATGTTGCATGGGTTGCATTCCAGTAGGTAATTGATTACTATTTACATTTTGAATCGAAGTTCTTACAGACTGGGTTGGTCGAAAAAAATCTTTATTAATATTATATCCAGGATTTAAATTTTGAATTGAACTTCTGACCGGTGGGATAGGTCTAACTCCAGGAAAAATGTTGCTGTTTACATTTGGATACGAATTCTTAACAGGTGGTGTTGATTTAAAGGTAGGGCTTTGGATATTATTATGAATTTCGCCACCAGAACTTGGACTTGGCTTTTGGTTTGTTTGGATTTCCGAAGCAGGACTTGGTAGAGGCATTGGTTTAATTTCATCAGGTTTGGAGTTCAAGTTAAGGCGATGTTTTAAGTTAGTGTTATCATGTTGTCTCGTTAACTCGGGGGCAGGTATACTCTTAATCCTTTGCAGCAATTCTGGAGCATGTTGAATGGTCTGAAGGTTTTCTTCTCCAACCAATTTGTTTATCCATTTGAATATCTGATACTTTAGATTCTCTAGATCATCTTCACTGGAACTACATATTGAAGAATTCAGTTCCAAATATTTGTATCTATCAACTATGTCGCCAGCTAGGTCGCTCACTGCCAAATTTTTGAATGGGTTTTCTTGTATTTGTGGAATTAGTTGCTTCAACCATTCGTCTATTTGCTTGGAAACCTGTTTCAAATACACGTCAAGATTTTTATTAGTATCTACTTCAGATATGTCTTCGATACTGACAACAGTGTTATTGCCACAATTGCTTGTAGTTGTTTCAGCTTGCAATGAAACATCATTCTTTGTAACTGGAATAACAATTGGTTCGAAACACGGAAAGGATATTTCTTTAGCTTTTTCTTTCAAAAGTTCTAATATATCTGTCTCCGGTATTCGTTTTAAAGCCTTCTTCGACCATATATCAACTTCTTTGTCAATAACATCATCAATATTCTTATTTTCTTGAATGCCTTTTTCTATATTATCAGCTAAGTCAGTAACAAGTTGAATTCTAAACCTCTCATCACCAGCGGACCGGAGCTCATAAGGTACATCATGAAACCATTCAAATATTGTTCTGTACAATTTCTCTAGATAAGGCTTATCTGATACTTTGTGATTCCTTTTTGGCAAAGTTTCAGATTTCTCCTGTACCTGTTGACTTGTTGAAGCTTTACCACGTTCATGTGGTTTTGTTAATTTAGGAATTGGTATGCGTCGTATTCTTTTCATTAATTCGGAAGCGTGATCCATTGTTTCCATATTATCATCACCTACTAGTTTTCCCATCCATTGGTAAATCTGACCTTTCAGATTTTCTAATTCATCTTCAGAGCTTTGGCTTGAGGAATGCAACTCTAATTTCTTGTGTCTCTCGACAATATCTCCAGCAAGATCACTAATTGCAATATTTCTGAATGACTGCTGATGTACTAGTGGTATTTTTAAATCTAATTTCGTCAACCATTTATCAATTTGTTCTTCAACCTTTTTCGTATACATTTTCTGATTGGTTTTCACATCTTCCTCAGATGTTACGTTTTCAGATTTCTTCTTATCAGTTTTATCGTCATCAGACAGATTATTATCATCGGATGACTTATAATAGACAAGATAAGTCTTAGAAAATGAACTTCCTACTCGCTTATGTTTAGTCTCACGTGCTCCACTATTAAAACTAAACACAGCCTTAAATTTTTTTAATATTACTTTAGCGTAGTGCTTGGCATAATATTCGGGTAGTTTCCCAATATCATGGAGTACGATGTGTAGTTCATTAAGTAAACGGTCATCAATATGTTCCAATTCGGCGTTTATTAAGATTTCGGTTAGTTCTATTTCTATACACATTATTCTTCTTCTACTAATTGCCCAATCTGTCTCTTCTAAGAAAAGCATTATTTCATGTTTCACAAAATCTTCTATTAAGGAAGATTCGTTTTTCTTGTCGATCTTATTCCGATGTTTAGATTTTTTTGTAAAATTTATAGTTGATTGTCTATAATTTACTATTCGTGAAGGACAAATAGTTAATTTGCTGTTTTCATTAGTCTTTGACAAGTTTTCAACTAGCTCATTTGTTATTGTATTCAAATAGTCTTTTCTATTAAAACCGTGCGTATCAATTGGAATTTCATAAATTATCTCCATCAAATAAGATTTCAATATACATTTAAAATCTATATTAGATTTGGGCCTGTGTAATATAAATGGTTCAAGTCGATGTACTATAAAGTCGTATATGTCGCTTCTTCTGATGGATCTATCTAAGAAATCTCTTTTTCGAAGTGGTACAGCTTTAAACCAATTTTTAATTACTCCTTTATAGTCAGTATTGTTTAAATCTTTGGAAACTTCAAGCCTAAAAAGATTAACAGTGGTTTCCTGTCTATTATCGTCACTAGGGTCCACATATATATTTTTTAGTTTCTTAATAATATTATCAGGTAGCTGCTCTCTGAACTCCTTTCCATCTTCATCGCATTCAGAGAATTCGCTTGGCATCTTATTTAAATACTTCTTAATCTTCATCTTCAATCTTTCTTCAACACCAGGCTTACCCAACTTCTGGGCTAGTCTGTGCAACTTCTCTGTCCATTTTCTAATCTTCCTTATATTACACGCTTCTCTCAGCCACCCGAGAATCTCGTCTTGGGTATCGTCTTGTCTCAAATTTTCATGAGACCTAGTTTGCCTTGATGTAATTCTGCAATCACAGCATTTATCTGTCACAGTGAAGTCGACAGAACTGAAGGCTGTCTGGACAGCTTTGATGATTCTTTCTCCGCACTCATCTATTGTATATGAAGTGCTATTAATTAAGACTTTTTTTCTGCTTTCACTTTTTGACCTTCGGTGTGTCATCGGCACCTGAAACAAAATAAACTAACTTCATCATTCGTGCTTGGATCTCTGGTACTGTAAAACAAAGAGTCTTTACACAGGGCATCACGAATGGTTTATAGAGGGTTTGTATCATTAAAACAAAGAACACTTTTTACGACTTTTTCATTTCGTATTTTCAAAATAAAAATTGATGACATTAAAGTCTCTTTTGCGGAGGTTTTCATTTCGTATGTTTTTGTTGTGTTATCAACTATCTATCTATTTTGCCGTAGAGACGAGAAATACTAAATACGTTTTATTAAAAAAAAAATAGCAATTTTAAAAGCCGTAAAACAGCAGTTAGTTGCACCAAAAGGTTTTCGGTATAATGTACCCACCCTTATAACAAAAAACCTTATGTAATAATGAAATGAAGGTCTTTTACATACGTAATATACATAGGGTATACAATAAAGTAGAATTCAGCTATTTTGATTATGTCAAGAAATGATAGCAAATAAGGAAAAAATGTGCCATTCAATATTTTAAGTTGACATTGTGTCACATGTTGCTGGAATTGTCATGTCTCATACGTAGAAACTGCTTTATATCCTAAAGAACATACACAATCCTCATAAACAGAACTTCAAAAACAACGAAGCTATTTAGGTGTTTGCGAATATGAGCAGCGTAGACAAAGGACTGTTTGTACGCCGGACTTTACTGTGTGTATAAAATTGTCCGATCTGGATTTCTTTTGTCCGGCGAATTATGCAATATAGTACAATACAAATACTCTTATTGCACAAAATAATTTACAATAATTTTAGAGCGATAGAACACAGTTAGGCACCTTTTTTGGAATAGAAATTATAAGATAAAGCAGTCTCTGCGTATGAGAATAAAGATTCCAGCACCACCGTGACGCTAGAATGCTTACTTAAAATATATAACTCTTACAATTGCACATTTTTTTTGTTTGGGTACTATTTTAGCACATTTTTTTGACATAGATATTGGAACTTATGGTAACTGGAGAAACAAATAAACGATTTATCCATCCATCCATCCATCCATCCATCCATCCATCCGCCTATCCGTCCGTCCATCCGTCCGTCCATCCATCCATCCGCCCATCCGTCCGTCCATCCGTCCGTCCATCCATCCATCCGCCCATCGTCCGTCCATCCGTCCGTCCATCCATCCATCCGCCCATCCGTCCGTCCATCCATCCATCCATCCATCCATCCATCCATCCATCCATCCATCCATCCATCCATCCATCCGCCCATCCGTCCGTCCATCCGTCCGTCCATCCGTCCGTCCGTCCGTCTATTTATCCGTCCGTCCGTCCGTCCGTCCGTCCGTCCAGCGATCCATCGATCCATCGATCCATCGATCCATCAATCCATCGTCGATTCATCGATCCATCGATCCAATGATCCATCCACCCATCCATCCATCCATCCATACGTCTGTCCGTCCGTCCATCCATCCATCCATCCAGCCATCCATCCATTCATCCATCCACCCATCCATCCGTCCGTCCGTCCGTCCGTCCACCCATCCATCCGTCCGTCCGTCCGTCCGTCCGTCCGTCCGTCCGTCCGTCCATCCATCCATCTACCTATCTACATAGCTGAAATTCACTTTGTATATTCTTGCATCGCGTACGTGTTCTTCACCCAGGTTATTCAAAATGTCCTGCTCACGATATTGCAGGCTGAAAAGAAGGTGAAAAAGGAATGAAAAATGTTTCAAGAATACTTCATATCGTCGTAATCGTCGAACAAAGGCGGATCTGCAAACTGTCAAGTTTCCAGGAGAGCGTTTTGAAGGTTAGAAACCGGTTTTTTTGCAACTGTCAAAAATCGACTGAGCCGATATATTTCAAATTTGGGAATATTATTAACGTTGAGATCTATTTTTATATGAACTACGAAATGTTCTCCTGAAATGCTCAGTTTCTGCAGAAAATCACATGCGTCATTGTTCTGTAGACAACTCGGGTATGTATGTGATAATACGTCGTTGTTCTGCGTTTTCTTTCTATCTATACTGAGACGTATGTCTCTTTAAGTCAGTATTCTACGGAACCTCTGCAATGACTTTTTGTCGGATGTTGAAGAAAGATGGAGGAATTAAATAAAATAATGTTATATTTATGTCTAATAATTATGTATTTATCAAAAGGAAAACCTTTGTCTTCTTATCTAGGCATAATATCAAAGGATATTATGAAAAAATTAACAGTACTAGCTTCTTGGTATAATAACATATCTTTCCATACAAACTAAAATCAAAAAAGCAACAAACAAAGATTAAACATTTATCATCTCCTCGACAACACTAAGGACCGTATTTCCCAATGTTGCTCAAGCGTAGATCTGCGCTTGAGCATAGTTAGAGAGAAATGCCAATGTGCAAGCTACATAAAGCTGTCCCTTTTTAACTATTCTCTCTGCTTGAGTAACATTCTGTAATAAGGGCCCTAAGTGTAATTCGTAGCACAGTTTCAAAATGTTGACAGGCTATCTAATGTAAATACCTACCTACAAAAACCTATAGACCGCCTTAAACGTTTATTATTGTATTCTTGACAACCTAATGTAATACAATAACTATAAAATAGACGACTCGACTCATCATAATCCGATTCCATCTCTGCAACCCGACCATGCGGCAACCCTTGGAAAAAGTTGTGATTTCTGCTGGGTATGATACCCGAATGTGCAAGAATACGCTTTATCTATAACGATATTATTATCGCCACGGTTTCTCGTTTTCTTACCAATGACCAGGGTCATGGGCTCCTCGTCCAGACCATACTTGTATTGTAGATTTTAGTTGTATTCAACTACTACCTCTCTAATTTTGTTCCATGCTACTTTTTGGCCAGTTTTTATTCAACAGTAGCATTTTGAAGTCAAAAACATCCTCCTGAGTAAGGTCTCTAACCCGGTATGGTTTATCAGTCTTGGCCCATCTTATTACAATCTTCCATTCTTCTGGAGTGTATATCACCACAGCTCTTTCAATGACGGAGTGTACGCTGTCTCCTTCGTTCTGTGTATGTCCCCTTTCAAGGAAACGATGAGTTACCTTAACTAAGAATTTTTCAGTCGCGAAACCATACATTGCAAGCATAATCCTATTTTTGTTTTGGCCAGCACAGTTGCCTGACCAACACTGAACTCCCCTTTGCAGCAAATGTTTTTATGAAGTCGTGAGCCACGTTTTGCAACTCGTCCCACACATAGCAAAAACACAGTCATATTATAGCAAGATAATTTCCGTTTGTAGTATAAAATGCTCATTTGACCATGTGCACATGATAGAACTTTTTGCAAATCAAATGTCGCACACACAATCAAACCGTGAGATTGAGCTCCATCATCTTTGTCCTTGCTTTTTAACTGCCGCGCAACTTTTTTGTTGTGTTGGTGGTTAGTATGTAGGGTGAAGGAGCTGGGCCCGGATAAATGTAATATCTAAGGGAAGAATCGCAAAAGTAACACTATGTTACCTAGCATACCTACGTTACCTACATTACCGACACTTAGGGTTTTAGGCAATCCAGCTCTTTCACATAGGCTGGTTAGATCACGATCACTTCACACACGACCATTCATCGGTTAGTGGTATTTGGTGAGTCCACGGGCGGGATTAGACCAGAGATCGGGACGGCGATGAGCACAGTGCTACTTGTCTGTCAGTGCTCTGTGTGGGACGGGACCCAACTGTAAGAGCAGGTATATTATGCATAGGTAAGTAGGTATTACATCGCCTAATGTATTTCCCCAATAGGTCCGATCTTTAACATAGTATATTCCAATTTTAGTACGTCGGAGGGATTATAAGTATTCTTGAAAACGTGGCATTAGTCACATATATCTTTATTTGGAATATGGAACGTCAAATTGAAATGGGAGTTGACTATGGGCGTAGAGTTTTTGCTGGATTTTCATGCCTTGCCTGATTGAGCCAGTCTTTTTACAGAATAAATATTCGCGCAATACTCAAACTGCCATCTAAATACAACCTTGATGATGACTAACGACAGTAATGCGAATGTATTGGTACGAACGACTTAACATGTTCGCATACGGACGTGATCATACCTTCATCCACTACCTTTTTGTGGTTGTTGTTGAATCCATGCAAGTCTTTTTCGACAGATGTAATGCCATCGTACTTTTGCCAAGCTGTTCTGATCATCCTCTCAATAATAACCAGGGTGTTAAATGTTTTTAACATTGTTTCACGTACTTAAATTATAGTGTGAGATGCGTTTCCATCTTTGGCAGAAAATATGTGTAGGCGTGTCTTTGATCGAATGTAAGGAATTGAACTATTCTATTATTGGAATTATTTATACAAAAAGATCAGTTATTTCATTATTTTTAATAAATAATATATATATTGATATTTACATTGTCTAAAAGAAGCACATTATAATCCAATTGCCTTATACTTATTCGTTTATTTTAGTGTTTAATGATTTTTAAAATTGAATAAAGACGTAGAAACAAAATCCGTCCCTAGTATAAAGTCAGTTGTGTACATCCGACATAATAATGTCCCACGTACAATGCTGGTTCTCATCAACCGTGCTTTAGAATTCCCTAGAATAGCGCAGGTTAAGTTAATCCGTCACCAAAAAGAATTAATCACAGCTAACAGTCTCATCACTTTGTCATCATAATAACACAACCCTGAAACAATATATATTATTAATAAATGGACATATTTTTTTAACTACAAACTTTGGTACAACGACAGATGTGCTTATCCGTCACGGGTTTTTTGTCTCTCATTTCCCTACAACAGAGACGGTTGTGATGATCAGTCATTTTAAAGTGCAAATACCATAAAACGTCCACTTTTATAGATATTAAAATCGCGCTTTATATATTATTAATAATAAATTTTAGAGATAAAAGAATAGTCATTTCTTACCTGAAATGCAACACGGATAGTTGAGACATTACTACGAATCTTGTCCTCGATGTGAATAATATTCCTCTGTTCCTTATTTCTCACTAAATCCAGTAAGCGTTTTGACCTTCTTAAAAACATTTTAATTTAACAATACCAAGGCTAGTTAAATAAAAACATAATATTCAAATTTAATAACACAACAAGTTATAAACTCTTCTCAAAACTATAACTTGAGGTCCTGCGTGGAACACGGTCGGTACTAAACATCCGTCGCGCGGAGTGAGGGTGGCGGGGGGAAGGTATGCGAAGTACAACGATGCATGAACAGATACGGCCTTGTCCTACGTTAAAAGATCCAGATCCGCCGATGTTCGATTCTGTAACTTCGCTATTTTTATGAGTTTAAAAAAAAAAAGAAATTATTATTTAGAGGACCTATTTTAGATCAGTTTCGTATATAAATATAGATTTTGACGAATTGTCCCATACGCCGTTGTTCTACGATCATGACGATATTTATATCCGTGACACCTAGAATAAAGACCCTAAGAGGTGGAAGATTAATACTCACGGTCTGGGGCGTATTAACAACATAGCCGACAGTCAGAGATAGCGCTGCAAAATAAAGTATTCTGTTAAATATAATGGGACAGTGTAATAAATAAATATCTTGTCATATTTAAGGAGTGAACGAACGAACGGTCACTATGAATAATCTAGTTTTACAGAATGTTACTCAAGCAGAGATCTCCGCTTGAGGAGAGTTAAAAGGGGACAGGTTTATGTATGCTGTATAGCGTCGTCTCTGACTATGCTCACGCGCAAATTTACGCTTATTGAGTATTTTTTCAACGAATACTTCCGAGACGCAGTCCGATATTTATGACTGTCTGGAGAGTTTTGTACGTTCTCGGGCTACACAATATCATCGGGCTACAAATGTCACCGATTTCTAAAACCGGTGGCTAGGTTTACGTAAAGAAAATGGGGTATATTAGGTAGTAATGACCCACCCCCACACCCTCCCACTGCAACTCCTGCAGCCAGGATCAACAGCGGTACAACTGAACGTCGCCTACTGAAAGTAAGCGGGTCCCGAGAAAAGACTTTACGCTACCTTGGGCCCCAAATATATTTAAGAAGAAGAAAAAGGGGTTTAAAGAAGGAATAATAAAATTATTTTCACCTCCCCCTTTACAAATGGGAGTGGTGTTATTTGTAGTAACCCATAGTAAGTGAAATAGAAGTTATTGGCATAGGTAGTTTTTTTATAATGAAAGCATTATCGATGCACGCGCCGGCCGGAGATTGATATGCGACTGGTGGATTTGTAGGGTTCCTATCATGCGAAATAATAATAATAATAATAATTAGTTTATTCATTCTTAATAGTACACAGTTAATTCTTAATGGTACACAGTTAACAAAATTGTAATACATAAATAAAACTAAAGTGGGTAGAACTAAAATCTTACATCATGAGAAATTGATGCGACCACTTAAACTGTGAACTTATTTATTTAGTAGTGTACTTTCTAATTATCGTAAGTAATGCTAGTATCTAAACTACGCCTAGCCTGTATCTTAGATACTCTCCAAGTTTTTTTTGTGAAACAGGCAACAAACGCGACCGCTAAATGACACAAAGCTTTATTTGACGATGGTTTAGAAAAGACATAAAAACGAACCTACCTATGCCAATAAATTCTATTCCATTTACCTAATATACCCAATATTTTCCTTACGGTATGAAAATTTTTCACCCGTCTGAAGAAGAAAAGCTTCTTTCAGCCGAACAACTTGACGCTGCAGTGCCTGCAGTACATAGACCCACGCGAACTGCTATATCCAATTTTGGATAATGGTCATGTCACTCGTTCCTGGGGGTCTACTCTCTAACTCTATTAAGTATTTAGATGATAAACAATCATGGACATAACCAGCCCGTTCGCATAACCAGGCTATTTCACAATTAATAATGAAATATTATAACATAAAATAATAATTAATAATTTTGTAATATGAACACCTTTTTTTTTAAAAGAGCGACCTCTCGAGTTTCTTGCTTGTTCTTCTCAGGGGAAAATTGCCTTTTGAACAAGCAGTAGCTTTAAAAATGTAAAGTCTGACTATTTTAAGTGTACCCTGTGTACCTACAAAATAAAGCATTTTTTGATTTTGATTTTTAACGAAAATAGCTTCGGACTGCCGTAACTTCGGCCTTTTTCTTTTGCTAAGATTCCTTAAATTGCATAATTCCAGACGTTCCTTGCGTCCCATACTAACTTGTGATGTCCAACTATATACAACAAAAGTAAAATAATGACGATTGGTCCGTTTAGTGCCCGTGGTCCGATCGCCGAGTTCTACTGATCGATTCATGGGTAATTTTTTTCGTTTATTGCCCGTGGTCCCATCGCCGAGTTCTACTGGTCGATCCATGGGCAATTGTTTTGGCCTGTGGTTCTATCAATCGGACCATCATTATAAAAATATAAAATTGTATTGGTACTGGATCTACTGGAATAGTAGTACCAAGATAAATATTTTTACCCATGGTACTACTATTTTCGTTAGAGAGTAGACCCCTAGCGCCGCAATCAAACGTGACTACGCAAATTGTCGAAACAAAATATTATCTAAGTGGTGAAAACATTACACGTTGAATTGTTTGCGTGGATCTAATAACATTTATGTATATAATTACAAGGTGAATTTAAATTCGTGTAATTCCCATTAACTAGTGACGCTACTCTTGATTACGATCAACTTTCCCCGAGGAACTGTAGTCGAATTCGATTAAAAAAAAATCGATTACCATACAAGTAAACCATTCTGAAACCATCTTTATGTAGGTTTGTTCATATAATAGGGTGTATTATTGTTAAGGAGAACATTTTATTATTGAGAGAAAGAAATGTATTCACGTATGTATTCTTTTCTTTCTTTCTTTCTTTCTTTCTTTCTATGTATCCTCTCATCGCATCTTGCTGATTACTCCTATCAATTGTAATTGTTATTTGTATGTACATTTGTTGACCAGTGTCCGTGCGTCATTTCGAGGCTCCACTGAAAACCAGCGTTGTAGTGAACGGCTACAACCCATGCTGAGTTGGAGACCTTTTTGACTCCACCTTGCGACACCGACAATTAGATGGCAAACACAATGTTATTTTTTGTATGTGACTCGACTGTGTAATATTTGTACCTGATTGTTTGTGTCATGAGATGGTTTAAAATAATTTTTTCTTTCTTTCTTTCTTTCTTTCTTTCTTTAATATGGAAGTCCAACAATTTTCGTCTGGTGACTTTTCTCCTGGTTACGAATATTTAGTCGAAAATTGTTGGACTTCCATAATAAATTCCAGTTAATGGGAATTACACGAATTTAAATTCAACCTGTATAAATCTTTTTAATTTCTGTAAGGCATAAAAAAAAATGATGGTCTCAATTTGCCGCTTTAGGCTCTAGCCTACCCAGCCTGCTGATAAATCTGCCACTGATACTAATTTAGTCAAACAGACCTGTATTTGAATAATTATGACCCTGACTGAGAAGTGAGCAGAAGCATTACCTGCTTTAGGAAGAATTCTTTTCTACATAGTCTTAGCCTAAACTATTCTCTAATAAATAAAAATAATCCGTTGTTTTATATTAACGGTTATTTTAATGGTTTTATTTTAACAGTAAACAATACACCTAATAAAAAACCAATCAAACAATCTAACTTCAAAATGTTACAGCAACTAAGAAAACAGATTCACAAAAATAACGCACGAAATTTCAACTGTCACTTAGATAATGGTTTTGATCAAAAACAATTCCTTTTAACTGCTTATTTCATATCAGTAACAAGGGTAGTAGTATCGTGGTTGGGGACACTGGGGATATTCCATTTCATAATCACATGGTATGCAAATCCGTCTCTTCTTATATCTCTTCATTCTTTCCAAACACCGGCATCGCACTCTAGAATCTTTACCTTCCTTATCAGTGTCCTCTTCTGTATCTTCTAAATCTAGTCGTCTTCTTACATTGTCTTTTCCAGGTCTTTGCGTCTCTCGTGATGGCTTTCTACCGGGTCTTTGTGGGCTCCCGCCGCTCATTCCACCATACTGTGGTGTCGAAAAGCATAGAGGTGGAGTGCAAACGATATTGCCTCTCTCTGAAAATTCTGGTGCTTGTTGACCTGCTTCTTGTGATGCTCTAATTGTTTGAGTGCCACCTTGATTACCCATTTGTTTTCCCTGACGACCTTTGCTACCTGGACCGTTTCCAGGACAAATGCACGGTTGGTCGCTATCTACTTCACCGCCTTCTTGGCCAAATCCAATGCCGCCAGTTTGAGCACCGGGCCCATAAGCACCGCCACGGGCTTGGCCACCTGGACCATAACCACCACCGCTGGCTTGACCGCCTGATATGTTAGCGCCATAGCCACCACCACCGGGTTGGTCACCTGATATATTAGGGCCAAAACCACCGCCACTAACTTGACCGCCTGACATGTTAGGGCCAAAGCCACCGCCACGGCCGGCTTGACCTCCTGGGCCATAAGCAACGCCAGCTGCTTGGCCACCTGATATGTTAGGGCTATAACCACCACTGCCTTGACCACCTGATATATTAGATACATAAGCACTACCACCTGCTTGGCCACCTGGACCAAAACCGCCACCACTAACTTGCCCGCCAGATATATTGGAGCCATAACTAGCGGTAGCGGCTTGGCCGCCTGAAATGTTAGAGCCGTAACCACCACCGCCTTGACCACCTGATACATTAGATACATAAGCACCTCCACCCGCTTGGCCACCTTGGCCAAAACCACCGCCACTCACTTGCCCACCTGATATATTAGGACCAAAACCACCGCCGGCGGCTTGGCCGCCTGACACGTTAGGTCCATAACTACCTCCACCTGCTTGACCGCCAGCCATTCCTCCTGATATATTAGGGCTGCCAAAACTACCACCACCAGATCCGCCTGATATGCCACTTCCAAAACCGCCACCACCAGCCTGAGCTCCCAACGCTCCACCTGGCATGTTAGGGCCAAATCTACTGGCCTGATCGGCATCCGAAAATCCTTGTCCTACACCACCTTGGCCTGGTGAACCCTGAACTTGTCCTAACATATCTCCTTGGAGGACTATAGGAACACCAGCCTGACTGTCGCGTAGTGTATACCACTGTTGTCTTTGTCCAGCTGATTGGTTGAAGGACGAGCTGACAGGTCGTTCATAATCAAACGCGCCGTAGCTACCAGGCTCTTGCACAGCAGAAGTATAAGGCCCAGGACGAAGCTGAGAAACATCTGCCATGCCACTTTGCCCCATGGGCGCTTGAGGCTCTTGTGGCCATTGACTTGGTGGTCCTGGAGCTATGCTGACACGTTTTTGTTGCGGACTGCCACCGGCCGGCTGAGGTTGTTCTTGCCTAGATTGGCTGAGCCGTCTCACAGGAGATGCACCTCGGCTATCAGGTATAGTATAATATTGTTGTCCCTGTCCAGTCTGTGATTGACTGAAGGACGAGCTTATTGGCCGTTCAAAATCAAATGCTCCATAGCTTCCAGGGTCTTGTACTACGGAGGTGGGTGGGTAAGGACCTTGAGAACCTCCAGTCACTTGACTGTCATTCCATTGTCGCCTGCTCGGTGGTGGACTACCTTGCATCATTGATTGCTGCATTCCAAAACTTGGTTGAG
Organism: Oegoconia quadripuncta; assembly: GCA_949316235.1. Taxonomy (NCBI): domain Eukaryota; kingdom Metazoa; phylum Arthropoda; class Insecta; order Lepidoptera; family Autostichidae; genus Oegoconia; species Oegoconia quadripuncta. The sequence goes on along the minus strand of OX438741.1, from coordinate 40,335,710 downwards.
ACCCAAACGACTGAGTTATCGGCGGCTGACCGCCTGCTGTTATTTGTGGAGGGGCCATTGACTCTTGAGGAAACGAAGCAGCTATGCTTTGTTGTGCCATCGGTGGTCTACTTTGCTGTCCGGCACCCGAAGATTCTAACGTCTGGCAAATTGGGCATTGAATTGCTGGCATAATGGGCGGGGCAGCCCCTTGAAGACTTGGTCGTCTAAAACTTTGTTGACCAGGATAAGATTCAGAGTATGTGGTTTGAGGCATCATTGGCGCCGCTTGTTGGGCTGGTCTGAAACTTTTCCCAGGGTCCGAGTTATAGCTCATGGTATAAGACGGGCCAGCTGGACCTGCCATCTGGGGTGGAGGTCCTCGACTGTCCAATAAAGTGTGAAAATTAGTGTCGGTTGACCCTTGAACTATAGATACATCTCCGACCTGAGGCATATTATAACCATTCATAGAAGAGCTCATTGGCTGACGCATTTCGAACGATCCGTAAGTGGGTGGACTTTGAATCATTTGTGGTTGATATCCTGAGGATTGCATTTGGGAAATATTCCCACCACCTATTATTGAATTTGGTTGGCCCTCTCCTTCTTTGCAACATGGACTTGAAAATGGTTCACAGCAGGGTAAGAGTGGACCGTGTAAATTGCCACCGAAGGGCCCTAGTCCGGACCTGCCCCCAGCATTAGGCCCTTGAGCAAAACTTGAGCTACCAGGCACGTTTTGGCTGAATTCGTCATATACTACGGTATCTTGAAACATAACTGATTTTCTTTTACCATTGCCTTCCGCTGCACGCTCTCTAACTCTATTCTTCATTCTGTTAGTAAGATCATCGACCATGTAGTTGATATTTAAACTTTCATCTCTTCCTAATGGCATTCTATCTAAAAACTTGGACACTTCCCCTCTCAGTTCTCGCTCACCATTACTGTCAGATAGATTCATGGATTTTTCCATTTCGTGAATTTTTTTTGCTAATCCATCTCGCAATCTTCTTCTCTTTAGTTGTTCAGTAATGTTATCATTATGTGCAATAGGTAAATCTGCATACCATTGCTCGATTTCGAGGCCAATTAGAATTTCGTCAGCTTCATCTCTTAATGTAGTTTCACCCGGTAGAGGTACTTGGTTCAGTGCACTCAATATGTCATTGACATACATTTCTTCATTTATATTTTTCAGCTCTGTACCGTGAATTTTTTTTAATTCATCAACAAATTCTTGGGCACGTTGCAGCAACTTTTTTCTATAGGCATTTGATTTGATTGGATCATCATCTTTAAATCTTGTAAATAATATGAAATCTTCGACTAAATATAATACTTGTACATCTTCGTACAACTTCACCGGATTTTCTTCCCTGTTGTCGGTTGATAGCCGAGGTACGTAAACTTCTACTTTTTCTACTAAATCCTGTTTGAAGGTTTCCGGAGCAAAAAACATTTTGATGAGCTCATTGAATTGAGAAGTTTTCTCAATCAACTGAACTTTCAGAAGATGTTTCTTTGCATCTAGTTCTGGAGTCTGTGGTAACATACCATATAATTGTTCAATTTCATCATCGAACGCATCCTCATAGTGGAAGGGGTTCATCATGATCTGTGGTTGACATTTCAGTTTAGTGATTGCCTTCCAAACGCCATTATATAAACCGGTTCTCATTGTCTCCGCTAGTTGCTTTTCTTCGGAATTAGAGGATGCTATAGGTATTTCTTGGACCCAATTTTTAACAAAATTATCGTATTCCTCACTCAGTTCTTTGACTGTTTGACCAGGTGGTCCTACTGGTTGGCGAAGGTTACCGGTAGGAGCTGCGGTTGCTCCGGCCGCAGGTCGCATACTTATTCCTCCAAGACTACTAGATCTACTTCTTGAATCTGGTGACCCACTAGCTAAGGTATCAGCAGGACTAGCATACATTGGCATTTGACCAGAACCACTCATCGGTGCTGGTGTAAAGCCACTTGGCACACTGTATCTACGTGTCGGAGATTCTTCTCGAGATGATTCCCGCATACTGCCACCAGGACCTGCCGGTCCAAACATTGGCATTTGACTCATATTCATTGGTCCATGGATAAAGCCACCTGGTTCACCGAGGTTTGCAATTCTCGATGCTTTGCGAGGTGATTCTGCTATAGCACTTGATGGTCCATATGCTTGGCTCATATCCATTGTAGCACTCATTGGTGGCATAGGTGCAGCGTAACCACCTTGTCCAATTGATGTTCTGCGCATCGGTTCCGCCATGCCACCGCCGGTTGACATATATGGCATTGTAGCGTTCATTGGTGCAGAATAACCTCCTGGCCCAGAAACATTCCCACCCAGTGATGATCTCCGTACAGAATCTGCCATCCCACTACTGGGCGCTCCGAAAGTTTGGTTCATGCCCATTGTCGGTGCATAGCCACCTCCTGCACCAAATTGTCTAAGTGGTGACTGGTCACGGGGGCTCTGTATGACACTTCCATCTGGACCAAATGCCGGTATCCGATTCAATGACTCCTCACAGCAAGGGTTGCGATGTCCATCTGGGCCAGAGCGCCTGCTTCCTTGAGTAGAATCCATAATACTGCCCCCAGATCCATACATTGCTTGTTGACCGGATGAACCACCAGCTCCCCCCTTTTTTCCTCCACTGGCATTCATGGAAGCGTTGGGTCTTGTTAACATTGGGACAGGCACGCTTCGTATCCTACGCATCAAATCAGGTGCATTCTCTATAGTTTCCGTGTGATCCTCACCAACCAATTTGTTTATCCATTTGAAGATCTGATACTTAAGATTCTCCAATTCGTCTTGGTCACTACCACGACTGCCAGGATTCAATTCTAAGTATTTGTGTCGGTCGACAATATCACCAGCTAAATCGTTGACTACAATATGTTTGAAACTATCATCAGCAGCTTTTGGTAATTCCACATTTAAACTTGTCAGCCAATCTTCTATGTGCTCTGATAACTTATGTAAATAAACATCTAAATTTGCTTGAATATCTCCTTCTGTTATACCTCCAATAGAGAAATCTGTTTCGTTCATTGATTGGGACTGTACCGATGAATTCATGACCATGTAAGTTTCTAATCTACCTTTTCCTAATGACCTATGTGACTCTTCAATAACATTAAACATTTCCTTCAAATGATCTAGCATTAGGTTTGCCAAATACATGGCTTGGTGCTCAAAAATTTCTCCTGAGTCGCGAAGTAATGATACTATTTCTTCTTTCACGTGATCATCGTTATCGCAACGAATAGAATCAATGGAATCTGCAAGAACATCAACAAGCTCTGTCTCCATTTCCTCTATTTGTTTGGATTCCATTTCTAGATGGAATTTATCTAAGAAATCAACCATTTCGTCTTTAACGAAATCTTTTAATTCGTCTGTTGTCGGTTGGATGGTGCATTTTGGGATTCGCTTATCGTCATTGCAATGTGCTTTATTGTTTGGAAAATTCTTACAATGATTTGTACTATTTATATTTCGCAATTTATCCATTAGAATATTCGCTATTTTATTCAAATATACCCTTTTATTATGGCATCCGTGTATGTCTATGGGTATTTCATCTAGTATTTCAATGATTTCTCCTCTTAACTTCTTCCTATCACATTCTGGTCTACTCAGGGCTCGTTTTAATCGCTTTATAAATGAACTTAAAATCTGTTCTTTCTCAACTAATCTTCCTAGGAAATCGTGGTTTTTGATAGGTAACTCGTTGAGCCAATCTCTGATGATATTTTTAAAATCATCACATATTTTATAAGGCACGATTTCAGCTCGATATATTTTAGCGGAAAATTTGGGCTTGTATCTCATTTTATTGATAAGTTCTGCAGTAATGTCTTCATCATAATCTTTGTACCATAACGAAGATTCTTTAAAGCATTTTTCAAGTTTCATCTTTGTTTTCTCACCGTCACTATCCAGTGATTTAGAAAATCTCTTCAGTTTTATACTCAGCTTTTCCAAAACATCATCGCGTATAATTTTATCATCTGGATTACACAAAATATCTTCTAGACACTCAAGAATCTCATCCTGCAAATCTTTGTTTACTTTTAACTCTTCTTCCGATCTGCTTCTCCTGATGTTGACTGCGTTAAAGTTTCCCGGTTTAGCTATTTCAATGGACGAGAGAGTTGTTTGCACAGATTTTCTTATAGTTATGGGTAAGTTTAGTGGAATTAGCGTTGTTTGTACGGATTTGAATACTTGTTGCGAAGTGGATAATCGAGAGGGTAATAGTACTCCACCTTCGTGCGTCGGGCCAGATTCGGACGAAGTTGGGGACAGAGGAACTGCTACCTGGAACAATGGGGGGGTTTATGACCTGAACCGTTACTTCGACTTTTCGGATTTCGAAAGACAATAAATTGTAAAAATATCAGAATTTGGAACCCATTACTATCCCAATAAATTTTAAACTAATTGCATTGGATCAAACATTAAGTAACGGTTAGAGTGTAATTTACAATCTATCAAATTAAAACGATAAATTTAACCAAGCCGTCTGATCCCATGAGAGTCGTAAAACGCGACTCCATATGAAATCTTACGACGTTTCAACGGCGAAGAGTTTACTTTCGCGGGTGTATATTTATATATTTCTAAAGGTGAAACGTGGATATTATTTCAAGCTGTATCTTATGTTTAGTATCTAACAGACCATCCGATTTGTGATAATGACAAAATGTATTATTATGTGTATGTCGCAAAATGGGTCAAATAAACGATTCTTATTCTATATTCATGTGAGGCAGGTCAATTCTCCTTACAAGCTAAATTCATCTCTATTTATTATGTCGTAAACATCAGAGTTAATTAAAGTCTTTATGCGACTTAATGTTCCTTCTAAATTGAGAAAATAATGGAAAAATGCAGCATTGGCATTGAGTATTTATAATTCTTAATTTGTTCCTCAGTTTGGAAAGGACATAAGTAGCATAAAATTTCGACTAAGTTTGATACTTATCGCACGAGCAATACGGTTGAATTTAATTTACTGCTTCCTTCGCATGTTAATGAGATGTATATGCTTAGTTACTTAATTTGAAAAGCTATGCTTATGTATTAGATGTCATCTAGTCAATGAACAATAGATGAATTCATGTTGAAATCGTTTAAGACCATAAGCTAGGTGATCGCAAGAGAAACACGTGCCTCAGTTTGATAGAACCATACTACGGGTGCCCGCGTCACTTTGGAGAGAGAAATATCAGTAAAGGTGCTTCCTATCGCGTCCCACGTTGGGCGCCAAAACGAAAGAACACTAATGGTTGGTACCAAATCGATATTTAAATTTAGAACTAGTTATGTTCTTAATACTCACGTTTCGCTTTGATGGCTCCAATCTCGGAACCGTCGCGACCTCTCTGCACACCATTTGGGCGGACGCTGCGAAAAAAGTACCCACTTATTTTTTTTAGACTAAACCGACTAAACCAAGTTTTTTTTTTTTTTTTTTAATTAAAATGGGATCGTTCTTCTACAGTACAAACGTATATAGAGATCATCCAATAATTGTAGCACTACTCGACAATTAATAAATACAAACCGTAAATCTAGAAAACTTCCGAGAGACCAAATGGTTAGATATATAATGCAGTTAAATATACCAACTATGTTAAACATTAAATATCTACAAAACGTTTCAACCCATATTCAGCAAAGATGGCTAAGAATCACGTCGCAAGCACCGGCATTTGAAATTAGATACTATTTTAATATAAAATATATTATATTTTATCTATTCAGCTGTTTGACGTTACAATGGCACAGGCAGACAGATTACACATAATAGACCGGGTTCAACACTGCTAATTTATGAACAAGATACAAATGAGTGAGAACAATGATACTGGGGTTCCCCACACCAGTATACAGGGCGTCCCACGGCTATGCCACATGGAGGGAAAGTACCTTGAATTTTGTAGATGGAACATTTTACTGAAAGAAGACATTATTTTAATTTAAAAAACAATTTAAACTGCATTCATAGATTTTTAAATAAGTACATGGTTGAACCGGGAATCGAACCCTTTATTTATAAAAAAAAAATTACCATGTAACTTTATCATACCGATCGAAAGGCTTCATCATAAGGATAATTTTTTGCTAAATAACATAGTGTCAGAAATAAAAGGAAGACCATGAATTTTAACATTTTTAATACAAAATTAATCAAATTTATCAAATGCTCAAAATGAGCCCCATCCTGTTCAATACAAAGTCGCACTCTTTTGATTATTTCGCTCCCTGTCGATTTTTTGATCATGTTGTGGTGGATATTTAGAATAATACGTCGAAGTTCAGTTTGTAGCTCGTGGACACTTTGACACTGGTTCTTGTAAAGTAAATTTTTTACATAACCCCATAAAAAAAATCTAACGGGGTTAGATCTGGGGATCTCGGCGGCCATTTTTTCGTCCATTTGTCCCGATCCAGGAAAGAAAATGTTCATTGAGATAGTCCTACTTACTAATTATGTATCTCTTTATCATTTTATCATGAACTTAAATTATAATAGGGAAATGATGCATACTTCTCGAGTGGGTAATTAGTATTAGTAATGATAATGTCAGTTGTATGTCCTTACGGCAATGTCAGCTTTTCATTTTTCTGAACAAAATTGAACATCTAATGTTAAAATTCATGGTCTTCCTTTTATTTCTGACAATATGTTATTTAGCAAAAAATAATCCTTATGATGAAGCCTTTCGATCGGTATGATAAAGCTACATGGTAATTTTTTTTTATAAATAAATGGTTCGATTCCCGGTTCAACCATGTACTTATTTAAAAATCTATGAATGCAGTTTAAATTGTTTTTTAAATTAAAATAATGTCTTCTTTCAGTAAAATGTTCCATCTACAAAATTCAAGGTACTTTCCCTCCATGTGGCATAGCCGTGGGACGCCCTGTATAGTTAATATACCGAACATTCGCACTAAGCGGTTCGACTCTTTATTCATACTCTGAACAGCCAAGGCATGGAACTCCCTTCCGGCATCAATCTTCTCTGACTTCTACAACCATAGAATCCTTAAGAGCAGGGTGAATAGGCATTCTACTGAAATCGCGTGCTTCATCTTCGGCCACATCGTCACTTTCCATCAGGTGATTGTTGATTGTGTCACAGGTTTATACAGTCTTAAAATTATTAAAATCATGGTGTTATTTTAATCAAATAAAATTTCTTATTTAGCTTCTTTACCTTGAATTTCCGTGTTGACCATGTTGGAAGGCTGAAAAAGGAAATAATTAAGTACTTACTAGGGTTGCCAACTGTGTAATTTCTGAAGCTACTCTCGCGGTGATTATCTACGTAGAACAAATTTTGTTAGTGCTGTGATTGGTTTTCCTAATTTTATGATATTTTTAATATTATTTTGTACAATCTGAAACAGAGTAGCCTATACAGGCCTGCTAATACAAACTAAGTTTTCTGAGGAAATCATCATCGTTTTTGGATGATTCTTTACTAGCAGCAGCAATTACTGAGTACATATACCAGAATATTCACCATTGCCTGAGAAAATTTAGATTGTATTATGCCGGGCTGTATAGGTTTATCTGTTTCAGACTGTACTATAGCTATTTCAATTAATTTTGTATTGGCAACACAGCCACTTGTACGTGATTGGCCGATAAAATTCCGCCAATTACGCGCGATTACGATTGACCAATTGGAGCGTGCCTTGGTTGGGATTGGCGGCGACGGAATCGAATTGTTCGGTCGAGACGGTCGATAGGATCATTCTGGTTGCGAATTTTATACTGAGAGGTTGTAGACGATAAGCTCTATACTTTGTCACTATAAATTATAATAATATCAGTTAAAGAAATAAAGGAGTTTAGTTAATAACATAGAGAGGTGTCACGGCACATGAGCCACTCGCGTGTGACACAAGTGGCGCCACAATATCATATAATTTCATTATTAATTGTGAAATAGCCTGGTTATGCGAACGGGCTGGTTATGTCCATGATTGTTTATCATCTAAATAATCTGATATTTTGCAATATGCTTTCTTAATAAGTTTCTGTTTTATAGTATCTTTAAATGTATTGAAAGGAAGATTTTGTATATCAACAGGAACTTTATTGAAAAAGCGTATACATAACCCTTTGAATGAATTACTGACTTTGTGGAGGCGCCTTATGTGACCTGCAAGTTTATCTTTATTTCTTGTATTGGCATCATGTTTATCACTATTTTTCCTAAATGATGCTATATTTTTTTTGACATATATTATATTAGATTTTCAAAAATGTACTGTAACGAAAAGATTAGAATATTATACTCTTTAAATCTGTCTCTAAGTGACACTGCAGGTCTCAATTGATAAATTGCGCGAACGGCTCGTTTTTGTAAAACAAAGATTGTATTTATATCCGCGGCATTTCCCCACAGCAAGATACCGTAAGACATCAGTCTATGGAAATAACTAAAATATACTAATCTAGTAGTATTTACGTCCGATATTTGTCTAATTTTTTTGACTTCATACGCTGCAATCAGGCAATACATTGTCTCATACACACCAGTAGACGAGGGTACTTGTCAGTCAGTCGTGACCAGAGTTGGACGTAGGCCTGCGACCAGTGGAATACATCAGTGCTGCTGCCATGTAAAGAATCCCATCCTCGTCGAGTTCGCAGGCACACATAATAGCTGGTCGAATTGCGAGTGGCTCGTGTACCATGAGGGTAATACCTCACGCTCCTATATTTATTACAATAATTACAAATCTTTGTATATCCATCTTACGGAAACCTCATCGGTTTATGTGTAGATCGTGAGTTCACAATTCTATCTTGTTAGTATATAATGTATTAAATGACTTGCCGTCAGCTTTTCGTCGACGATGTGGCCATTATTGAAAATCGATGGCATTGCCTTGGATTTCTAAGCCCGCCTCTCGAGTTGTGTCTCAGAACGTGTTAAGGTCTTAAGGTTAAGAAACGTTTGTTTGAGATTTTTGATAAATTATTAACTTACAGTATGATCGGATAACTTCTTATCCGGCATCACCTCATACCGCTCTCTAATGATAGGGCATGCTGGTTGATGGTATGGCTGTAATAAATACACAAATATCGTTGGACGTACACAGCGCCATCTAGTTTCACACTAAGTAAGTAGATTCTCCAGTGTAATCTTAAATATAAAAGAAACCGCACTCAAATCGGGCTGCGCATTACTGAGACACATCCACATAAAGACTGGACACACTCATAAGAAGACTAATATAAGAATAAGAATAGTTTATTATGAATGCCACAACACTATACAAAAACAAAGAAGTAGTAAATTACAGCTAAAATAGAAATACAATAATGAAGAAGATCCCGACAATGCTGTCACGTGTTGCGGCGTGCACAAATGGGTTAGCAGTCAGCTCATGCTGCGACGAATCACAGCGCTGGTTTTCAGTGCCCCCAAATGGCCAGTGACGCACGGACGCCACGTGAGGTATAATAATGAGCAGAATAATAATAAATAATTATAGTCGGGTTAATGTATGTATATATGTAAATATACAAAATAATAATTACGTAATAGTATTTTTCTCAAACATGCATGGAAATATGGTCATTACTTTCGAAAAAAGAACACGCGAAGTATCTAATTTACGGACAGCGAAAAATAAATCCATTGCAGGAGCGTTTTTTGAATTTGGAACATTACAACGCTCCAGCAATGCTGTATGAAATGGCGTGCTGAGGTTATATACTCTTTGATTGGATCTCTTTTATCATTCTTGGCATACCAAACTCTCTTTGCTTAGTATAAATTGCGTTCACGTGGCTGTATGCGTAAATGCGTTTGCCTTTCGGCACAAATGATAAATAGAAAATCGGCGGCAAAGCTGAAAATTCGTCTTGATTTGTCACTTAAATATTTATTATTTCCCTGCATTCTTTTGAGAAAACCACTATATATGCCTCGGCGGAAATGGCAATTGCCTATTTCCCGGCCTTTGCCGGTACTAATAAATAAATACGTCAGAATATGGATATAGTGAGACTGTGAATGTATATCAGTGGACATGATGAAATTAGTGATGTCATGGTGACAAAATATCAAAAAACTCCTCACCACGTAAGAAGACATACTCCTGATATTATCCCTAACCCTTCTCGACATATCTCTCAGGTATTTCACATCATAATTCTTGCAGAAGATCGGTCTTCGATAATCTGCGTACTCATAATCAGTCCGTTTGGACTTCTCTCTTGTTGGTGAATCGTCGTACATTTTGGGTCGTGATTTGACCTCGTCGTAGGCCCTGGGCTTGTTGACTGCCCTGGTGGAGCCCCTGTCTAGGATTTGGTCGGAGTAGTTGGTGTCCAGGCCGTTACGTGTAGGTGAAGACGAGAATTGTAATCGCGATGATTTTGCAACTGGAAGAGTAAAATAAAGATGGATTAATTCCATATTACAGAAACACATACAAAAATAATCGTCCGCACAATTATTCTGCTTGGTATTATGGTTTTCGAAATGTAGCCTTATTCCACAGTAAATAAAAAATAAAAATTAACATTTTACAACTAATAATAGAGTTGTAGGTATGTGTATCTGTACAACAAATGGGCCATCGCTCAGTGTGGATGTTTTCGGAATAGATATTCATCTTTTGAACTTCTTGAAGTCTTTACGGTGGAGTGATATTGTTCCAACATTTCGTCGCCTGGTAGCGGAAACTGCCCATGTACGTTCTATGTATTGGTATCTGCCAGATCCATCCATTCAGCTGGTAAACGTAGCGAAGTACAAATTTGATTAATGGTGTGGAAGCAATTTTTGGCTTTCTTCCTTTTCCTAATAATATCTTTATATTTATTTCTGTTGCCAAACATCAATTCCCGTTTTTTATTCCGGTGAAAAGGACAAGAGAACCAGTGTATCTACCGGAATAACATTTAGCATTCCTTTTGTACCCTCAAGTTGAGTGTGACCTGTAAATTTGCCGTTGAAGGTTTCGACCTTAATTTTGGAAGGTTACAGATAAGGCAAATGATCACTTGAACCAGGAGAGCTACTATAGACGTACGCACATCTCAGGACATCCAAATTGGTAGGAGGAAGAGCAGTTTTGTCCCAAACAGCTTCAGCTATCTTTATAGCATCTGGATAATCCATCACATCACACAGGTGTTCACTGCCGCGTGACTGCCGCACAGTGTGAGCTTGTGGAGTGGCGTTAAAATCCACACCACCGGCACCCGGGTAGTGACAGGAAGTCTACTCTAAAATCGCACTTACAGTTCTTAGCCTGGGTATACGTGATGAGTCTCTCGACTATTTCAGTCGATCTGTCTGGGGACACGGCTGGGTACTTCCGTAGTGAGTTGGCAAAGGCGTCAGGCTCGCGTGATGGCCGCGGTGAACACACTGATCCTGTAAGAATGTTATTAGTTACAGACTTGAAGTGGCCGCTACCAGGAAAAGCGGGGCCACGGGCCTGGTCCTTGTTGTTGCTCATAGGGGGGGTTTCCATCATTGCCACGTTAGGCAAACGGGTTGGCGATCGCAGACCTCGGGAGCTTTCGGCCAGTGACGATTGGCCAGTGGCCATCACAGCCACAGGATGATTCTATTCTACTCTACTGGAAACCAGACGACCCAGTAGCCAACATGCCGACAATACCATAACTGTTTTTCATGATTCTAACATTGAAAATGATTGGTGAGACATTTGAGGTCCCCTTACCTCTGTCAGACCAAATCAGGCCGCCGCCTCTGAAGGTGCCGTTGGCCCGAATGGCGTTGAAGTTTGTGTCTCCACTCCCAGTCCCCCCCACTTCGAAATTATCGTGTCCTGCAAACAGAATAACGGGCGGTCAGAATGCTTTAATCCACAAGCCATCTGTGCTTTCCATCTTTGCAAACCATAAGAATATAAGAATAAGAATAAGACTCGTTTATTTGACCCATTTAGCGACACACATATTATTTTTACATAAAGTGTGAAAATATATAATATAGTGAGTTTGGGACCGAGTGAGATAAAAGTATAGTACACAAAACAGTTTCATGTGTTAGAATAGGTACTCCTATCTCATAATGTAGTTTACAGTATACATTAAAAATAGCTAAGCAGTTTCCCTTAAAGACTAAAGTTCTTAAAAATTAATTTTCGGTGTCGCAAAGTGGTATCAAAGAAGGTCTCCTTCTCAGCATAAGTTGCAGTCTAGAAGTTAGACTACAACGCTGGTTTTCAGTGGAGCCTAAGGTGAAAACACGGACGCTGATCGGACGTTGACGATAAGTTAAAAATCCGTCCAACCATCTTACCACTTTTCTGAAACTGTATTTTCTTTTCTGTTGTGCAATAAAGTGTATTTGTATTGTATTGTATTGCGCTTTACTCCTTTTAAATTAACCCATAGAGTATCATCATCTTCTTGCCCTGGTCTAAACTTATTTGAGGTCAGCACAGTACCTACGTCTTTTTCTTCCAATCTCCTCTATCAGCCGTTACCTCATCGTTCACGCCCTTTTCGTTCATATCACCCTTCCTTCACACAATTCATCCATCTATTCTGATATATAGATATCATATAGCTGTGATTCGTCGCAGCATGAGCTGAGTGCTAACCCATTTGTGCACGCTGCAACACGTGACAGTATTTTCGGGATCTTCTTCATAATTATATTTCAATTTTAGCTTTAATTTACTACTTCTTTGTTTTTGTATCGTGTTGTGGCGTTCATAATAAACTATTCTTATTCATATTCCATGGTCTTCCTCTCCAACCATCGACATCCATAATCATCCCTCTCTTAGTAACATATGTTTCATCCCTCCTCATAACAAGTCCATACCAAGCCAAACGGTTTCCTGTCAACTTTTCTATCATGGGTGCCAATTTTAAACTCCCTCTAACCCATATAGTCCCGAAATGACATTCTCAATGTCAATTTCCCAAAAAATACCAACGGGGTGATCCTATTCCATGAGTCATCATCATCATCAGCGCCTAAACATCCTACTGCAGGAATATAGGCCTTCCCTCGTATATTGAGGGAGTATGGGCCATAGTACGCCACGCCGGCCGAATGCGGGATGGGGACTTCACATGCCTTTCAATTTTTATTTCTCAGGCATGCAGGTTTCCTCACGATGTTTTCCTTCACCGTTGAAGTATATTCTATGAGTACTGTACCAGGAACTTCACAACGGTTTTTATCTTTATTACCTGGACAAACCTCGGAGCGTTGTGGTGGAAATTCAGTTAGCAGTAACGGTGGCGAGGTTGGCTTAACTTTGCAGTGAGTAGTCTGTAATTAACATGAAAAAATGTTTATTATTCTACAATAGATGACATAGTGAATTACCAAAAACATACTAAAAAAGATAAATAAAAGGGGCTCAGAAACATACGTCATAGGTAGACCAGTCATGTTCTACGTCACTGCTTTGAGGCAGGGTGCCCATTAAGGCTAGCGGCGTTGCCACGTGTCAATGATTTATGAATGATTGAAGCCAGCGCCCAAGGGTGAGCGCACGAATACAGATTCGGGTGATGACGACACGATTGCCCTCACTCGTTGTCTCTAAAAGACAGTTGTGTTTAGCGAATGGAATTCCGACAAGTTGTGTTCATCAATTATTTGCTAGACATAAGAGGATTCTACTGTTTCATAGTGTTGTCAGTATTTTTCATTCGTTTAATCGCCGCCTTGGATTTGTGTTCAGAAAATGAGAAGCGAGCCAACGAATATCCAATAACTTAACCGCTGGAAATTGGGAAAACAAGGCACTTCAGTAATGATTCTCTCTCCCCGGAGTGTATATCAGATCTTTACGGAACCACCTTGGTATCAGACCAAAAAACATTCATCAAAATAAAATAAGTTTATTAGGGTTTAAACACCAAGAAAACATTATAATTATTTACATAGGCATAAAAAATAAAAACTAAAAACATCTTCATCAAAATGGGTAAATGATTGAAGATAAATTTCGATAACGATTCCTTACAATCCCAGAACTCCCATTACTACACTACTGCATAGCCCTACATCTAGAACAAATGTTCTACGTCATTCTCCAATCCCGAGACTGTGGTGAATTTAACCACATGAATAGTCAGATCCCACAGACTGATATCTTTCACGATTCATTAGGTGTGTTTAAAAGAAGAATTTCTCAATATTTGCGGAAGCAACATTTATAGACCATTGTGCTGTTTCAATTAAATTAATTTAGTTTTTAATTTAGACTTAACTTAATTATGTTTAGAGCTGTGTATATCTCTTGAATGTTGTACACGCCTATTATTGGCACATATATCAGACCTGTTTATACTTGAACCTGTTTGTTATGTGAGTTATATGTGTGCTGTTGGTGTGTCTTATTAAATAAATAAAGATAAGTTCAATACTTTTAAGCTTTTTTTTTTGCCAACACCAAAAGGGTCACAGATGCGTTGCCGGCCTTTGAGGAAGGTGTAAGCTCGTTTCTTGAAGGTTCCAATGTCGTACTCTCATTTTAATATTCCATCATTATCACATATTGTTCTAGTACAAAGACTAACTTAGATGGAGTTTACAATTTTCTGGCTCCATCTTCAGGCCCTCGTCATCATGTGTAATGTAAAGTGCTCATGGCAGCAAAACAAATTAGCCCAAATTCGAATCCTGCCCAAATACATCCCGGCTCCATCATCAGATCAGCTCGATGCTACAATATTATTGCATTTTTTTTTAATGCTAAACGAGTTGGTACTTGACCTCAATCACACCTGATGTTAAGTGAAGATGAGGTCGAAGGTGGCAGCGTACTGACCCGGAAACTCCAACACATTTGGGAGACTGGCTATCTTATCTCTGACAAACGGAACACAACAATGCTATTAACATTGCTGCTTAGCGGCAGATTTAGATAAGATGGTGGTAGCTAGCCAGGCGGACATTTAAAATGCCCTACCACCAACCAAACCGAGTACTTAAACATGTACCCCGCTGGGGATCGAACCGGCGATCTCCGAATCGTAAACCTAATATTGTTTACATTGAGCCACGGAGGAGCAGGTGAGCATTATCACCGAACTTACATAAATATGCCAAATTTCAGCTCAGCTCAGCTCAATCACATACCAGAAGGGGTTCAAATATGGTTTGCAAATTTTGGAATGAACAACTTTTTTTTTTATATGAGAGGGCGGCAAACGAGCATGCAACACCAAAAGGGTCACAGATGCGTTGCCTGCCTTTGACTTACATTTGAACATAGCAAGCTAAATAGAAGTTTGTAAGAATATGAGTGAAGATACAGAAAAAAATGCATACAGATGAACATAGTGACTCCTCTTTTTTGGGAGTCGGTTAAAAAACCTATATGTTTACCTTGTATACGCTTGCGTATCGACCATCAACGGCTTGCGCGCCTGAATCGCAGCTGATGCCAGGGTCGAAGCGGTTCGTGGCGTCTGTAGCAGCCGAGCGCTGCAGATTGCTATACTCCCTCGAGTCCCTTGTAGCCTGGTGTAGCACTGCAATTATTAATATTAGGTCTTTACCCATGAAATTGGCGTTTTATATGAAGAATTTCATTAAGACTTTTTTCTCCATACAAACATTTTTGATTTTTTTTTTAGCAACGGCAAATCCAAATTTAGCTAAACTTTTAGCTAAACAGCGTTAATTTTTAAAAGTAACCGCCTTATAAAAGTTTCAGCGAATCTAAGAAATGATTATGGGAAGCACATGCAAAAAGAGCTCTGTTCAAATGTTTTTTATTATGTGATTTAGCCCAGAAATTAAAAAATATTTCATGTGAAACCTTGAAATAATATTCCATTTTCCACATAAAAAACAAATTTGGATATAGCTTTGAAAATCGCACGAATTGGTACATATGATACAAAGAAAAAAAACTCCAATTTCATAGGTAAAGACCCAATACTTTGTTTGTTTATTTGTTCAGCTAAGAACCTGGGTCTGTAAACTGTCCGTGGCTTGCGGCTGAATCCGCGGTGAGTACGACCTTCACGAACTGAAAGTTCATGGCCGCTGAAAATCTCGCCGTGGTTGTTGTTGCGAGCCGCTCAAATAAACCTTACAGAACCGACACCCTGTTAAGCATGAACCCGCCCCGAAGGCTACACCGTGACCCATTTCTGTTCTGCCTAATACATTTATCCAAAGTGAAGAGAACAACAACAATAAGTGCATGTATTGAGATTGATTTATTAATACGGGCCGAAGTCTCACCAGAGTTAGGCACCAGTGTGTACTGTTGTCTCACCAGAATTAGGCACCAGTGTGTACTTTTCTCACCAGAGTTAGGCACCAGTGTGTACTGTTGTCTCACCAGAGTTAGGCACCAGTGTGTAATGTTGTCTCACCAGAGTTAGGCACCACTGTGTACTGTTGTTTCACCAGAGTTAGGCACCAGTGCGTACTGTTCTCACCAGAGTTAGGCACCAGTGTGTACTGTTGTCTCACCAGAGTTAGGCACCAGTGTGTACTGTTGTCTCACCAGAGTTAGGCACCACTGTGTACTGTTGTTTCACCAGAGTTAGGCACCAGTGCGTACTGTTCTCACCAGAGTTAGGCACCAGTGTGTACTGTTGTCTCACCAGAGTTAGGCACCACTGTGTACTGTTGTTTCACCAGAGTTAGGCACCAGTGCGTACTGTTCTCACCAGAGTTAGGCACCAGTGTGTACTGTTGTCTCACCAGAGTTAGGCACCAGTGTGTACTGTTTCCCGGAGTCTAACAACGTAACAGCTAGCCCAGCGTCGCGGAGGCCTCTCACTACAGCGACCATACCATTGCCACCATCCATACTGCTTCAATTGCGGTCGAGAGGAATGTGCTGGGAAATGAAAAAGTATACATCATTAAAAGATATATAATTTTAAACATAAGATCATCATTACGTATGTATGTATCATCATCATATTAGCCATAGGGCGTCCACTGCTGTTCATGCAGGAACAAGATTTAAATTATACTCCAATCTTTTGAATATAATATCTTTGCACATACACACACACAGCGCCATCTAGTTCCACACTAAGCAACTAGGCTTGTATAATAGATACCTACCAGATGGTTGATAAACTACACAAATACATTTTTTTTGTAAATTAAATGCATATATAAATGGAAAACATCCATAACTCGGGAACACATGTCTGTATTCATCATACAAACATATGCCCCTAGCGGGATTTGAACCCGCGACCTTTTGCTATAGTCAAAGTCAAAGTACATTTATTTTGAATCACAGGTAACATTTTGGTCTTACAAAATCCTTAGAGCGCCATGTTCCGCCGTAAAGGCATACAATATGACAACATTTTAGCAATTACAATTTACAAAAATTTACTTTATTTACTAATACAATTCTTTATGTCAAATAAAATACATTGCATATATTATGATTAATAGGTACGTTACAATTGGTTACAACACAATTATACAGGGCGTCCCACGGCTATGCCACATGGAGGGAAAGTACCTTGAATTTTGTAGATGGAACATTTTACTGAAAGAAGACATTATTTTAATTTAAAAAACAATTTAAACTGCATTCATAGATTTTTAAATAAGTATATGGTTGAAACGGGAATCGAACCATTTATTTATAAAAAAAAATTACCATGTAACTTTATCATACCGATCGAAAGGCTTCATCATAAGGATTATTTTTTGCTAAATAACATATTATCAGAAATAAAAGGAAGACCATGAATTTTAACATTAGATGTTCAATTTTGTTCAGAAAAATGAAAAGCTGACATTGCCGTAAGGACATACAACTGACATTATCATTACTAATACTAATTACCCACTCGAGAAGTATGCATCATTTCCCTATTATAATTTAAGTTCATGATAAAATGATAAAGAGATACGTAATTAGTAAGTAGGACTATCTCAATGAACATTTTCTTTCCTGGATCGGGACAAATGGACGAAAAAATGGCCGCCGAGATCCCCAGATCTAACCCCGTTAGATTTTTTTATGGGGTTATGTAAAAAATTTACTTTACAAGAACCAGTGTCAAAGTGTCCACGAGCTACAAACTGAACTTCGACGTATTATTCTAAATATCCACCACAACATGATCAAAAAATCGACAGGGAGCGAAATAATCAAAAGAGTGCGACTTTGTATTGAACAGGATGGGACTCATTTTGAGCATTTGATAAATTTGATTAATTTTGTATTAAAAATGTTAAAATTCATGGTCTTCCTTTTATTTCTGACACTATGTTATTTAGCAAAAAATTATCCTTATGATGAAGCCTTTCGATCGGTATGATAAAGTTACATGGTAATTTTTTTTTTATAAATAAAGGGTTCGATTCCCGGTTCAACCATGTACTTATTTAAAAATCTATGAATGCAGTTTAAATTGTTTTTTAAATTAAAATAATGTCTTCTTTCAGTAAAATGTTCCATCTACAAAATTCAAGGTACTTTCCCTCCATGTGGCATAGCCGTGGGACGCCCTGTATATGGACTTGTCATCTAAGAATTCGTGTAAGCTGTAATAACATTTTTGGACCAACAGATCATGAAGTGTCCTCTTAAATACCGGTAAATCAGGCGCTTCCCTAATCAATTTTGGAATCTTATTATAATATATAACAGCAGAGTATCTAACCACTACACCAAGCAGGTCGTCAATACTATACTAATTAACGTTATCATATATAAATTGAAGAAGAAGACTTACGAAAGAGATATACAAAGCGAATGTGGATGGTAGTGTTGGTAGGGGAAGACCACGGCGAACGTACCATGATCAAATCGGGGACGTCTTAAAGAAAGGCCAAGTCAAGCGTACCCTAAACCGACGAGCATGTATGAACAACCTTATGAGAGTGAAGGAAGCAGAAGAGGTGTGTCAGGATCGTAGCAAGTGGAAGTCTGTGGTCTCTGCCTACCCCCATGGGAAAGAGGCGTGACATTATGTATGTATGTATATACTAGCAGCTGCCCGCGACTTCGTCCGCGTAGACTACATGAATCAACACTTTATTACTTTCCCACGGGAATACATTCAGCAGAAAAATTACCATGTAGAGTTTATCTCAAACAGGAAAAGACCCAGGGCAGATAACAGGTATGTGGAACCGTGTTGGTGTTTTGCCAGGTAAATGAATTAGGACAGGGATCCATTAAAAGACTATGACTTCGACTATGACTTTGACTATGACTTTGCCTATGGCTATGACTTTGCCTATGACTTTGACTATGACTTTGACTATGATTTTAACTATGACTTTGACATGACTTTGAGTATGAATTTTACTTTTCGACTTTGAGTCTTCGACTTTGAGCCTTCGTCTTTGAGCCTTCGTCTTTGAGCCTTCGATTTTGAACCTTCGACTTTGAGCCTTCGACTTTGAGCTTTCGACTTTGAGTCTTCGACTTTGAGCCTTCGAATTTGAGCCTTCGTCTTTGAGCCTTTGACTTTGAGCCTTCGACTTTGAGTCTTCGACTTTGAGCCTTCGACTTTGAGCCTTCGACTTTGAGCCTTCGACTTTGAGCCTTCGACTTTGAGCCTTCGAATTTGAGCCTTCGACTTTGAGCCTTCGACTTTGAATTTCGAATTTGAATCTTCGACATTGACTATTCGAATTTGACTCTTCGACTTCGACACCAATTTGAATTTGTGATTTCAACCCCTACCACTATCGCAACCCGTAAGGGGTTAGCTTCAAAATAAATGTCTATTTCGCAATCAACGTCCCAAAAAACCTAAATAACGACACCAATATAGACTCTTTTGGTATCATCCCCCACCCCTATCTCACCCCTAGAGGGTTGGCTTAAAATAAATGTCATTTTCATAATTATCATCCCAAAAAACCTACATAACGACACCAATATCTATTTTATGGTTTAAACCCCCATTCCACACCCCAGGGGGCTGTTTTTCGAAAAATCTCAACTCACCCTTATCACATTCTCTAACCCCAAGGGGTTAGCTTCAAAACAAATGGCATTTTCGTAATCAACGTCCCAAAAAACCTAAATAATGACACCAATATTGACTTTTTTGGTATCAACCCCCACCTATCTCAACCCTAGAGGGTTAACTTAAAATAAATGTCATATTCATAATCAACATCCCGTAAAACCTAAATAACGACACCAATATCGATTTTATGGTTTTAACCCCCATTTCACAACCCAGGGGGTTGTTTTTCGAAAAATCTCAAAACACGTATTAGCTTATTTGTTCCTAGGAATACTCTTGCGAAGTTTCGAGTCGAAAATAGTCGAAATGTCCAAGTTATACTGTTTCTTCATACAAACTTCCCACCCCTGTTTCACCCCCTTAAAGGGTGAATTTTGAAAAATCCTATCTTAGTGCTCCCCTAGACCTCATAAGGAATCTACGTGCCAAATTTGGAAACTCTATTCACCCCTTTGACTATGACTATGACTTTGACTAAAACTTTGACTATTACTTCGACTATGACATTGACTACGACTTTGACTTTGACTATGGCTTTGACATTGACTATGACTTCGATTATGACTTTGACTATGACTTTGACTATGACTTTGACTATGACTTTGACTATGACTTTGACTATGACTTTGACTATGACTTTGACTATGACTTTGACTATGACTTTGACTATGACTTTGACTATGACTTTGACTATGACTTTGACTATGACTTTGACTATGACTTTGACTTTGACTATGACTTTGACTATGACTTTGACTATGACTTTGACTATGACTTTGACTATGACTTTGACTATGACTTTGACTATGACTTTGACTATGACTTTGACTATGACTTTGACTATGACTTTGACTATGACTTTGACTATGACTTTGACTATGACTTTGACTAAAACTTTGACTATTACTTCGACTATGACATTGACTACGACTTTGACTTTGACTATGGCTTTGACATTGACTATGACTTCGATTATGACTTCGATTATGACTTTGACTATGACTTTGACTATGACTTTGACTATGACTTTGACTATGACTTTGACTATGACTTTGACTATGACTTTGACTATGACTTTGACTATGACTTTGACTATGACTTTGACTATGACTTTGACTTTGACTATGACTTTGACTATGACTTTGACTATGACTTTGACTATGACTTTGACTATGACTTTGACTATGACTTTGACTATGACTTTGACTATGACTTTGACTATGACTTTGACTATGACTTTGACTATGACTTTGACTATGACTTTGACTATGACTTTGACTATGACTTTGACTATGACTTTGACTATGACTTTGACTTTGACTTTGACTTTGACTTTGACTTTGACTTTGACTTTGACTTTGACTTTGACTTTGACTATGACTATGACTTTGACTATGACTTTGACTATGACTTTGACTATGACTTTGACTATGACTTTGACTATGACTTTGACTATGACTTTGACTATGACTTTGACTATGACTTTGACTATGACTTTGACTATGACTTTGACTATGACTTTGACTATGACTTTGACTATGACTTTGACTATGACTTTGACTATGATTTTGACTATGACTTTGACATGACTTTGACATGACTTTGACATGACTTTGACATGACTTTGACATGACTTTGACATGACTTTGACATGACTTTGACATGACTTTGACATGACTTTGACTATGAATTTTACTTTTCGACTTTGAGTCTTCGACTTTGAGCCTTCGACTTTGAGCCTTCGTCTTTGAGCCTTCAATTTTGAGCCTTAGACTTTGAGCCTTCGACTTTGAGCTTTCGACTTTGAGTCTTCGACTTTGAGTCTTCGACTTTTAGCCTTCGACTTTGAGCCTTCGACTTTCAGCCTTCGAATTTGAGCCTTCGTCTTTGAGCCTTTGACTTTGAGCCTTCGACTTTGAGCCTTCGACTTTGAGTCTTCGACTTTGAGCCTTCGACTTTGAGCCTTCGACTTTGAGCCTTCGAATTTGAGCCTTCGACTTTGAGCCTTCGACTTTGAATTTCGAATTTGTTTCTTCGACATTGACTCTTCGACTTTGACTCTTCGACTTCGACACCAATTTGAATTTGTGATTTCAACCCCTACCACTATCGCAACCCGTAAGGGGTTAGCTTCAAAATAAATGTCATTTTTCGCAATCAACGTCCCAAAAAACCTAAATAACGACACCTTTGGTATCATCCTCCACCGCTATCTCACCCCTAGAGGGTTGGCTTAAAATAAATGTCATTTTCATAATCAACATCTCAAAAACCCTAAATAACGACACCAATATCGATTTTATGGTTTCAACCCCCATTTCACACCCCAGGGGGCTGTTTTTCGAAAAATCTCAACTCACCCTTATCTCATTCTCTAACCCCAAGGGGTTAGCTTCTAAACAAATGGCATTTTCGTAATCAACGTCCCAAAAAACTTAAATAATGACACCAATCTTGACTTTTTTGGTATCAACCCCCACCCCTATCTCAACCCTAGAGGGTTAACTTAAAATAAATGTCATATTCATAATCAACATCCCATAAAATCTAAATAACGACACCATTATCGATTATATGGTTTTAACCCCCATTTCACACCCCAGGGGGTTGCCCAATATAGACTTTTTTGGTAGCAACCCCCACCCCTATCTCAACCCTAGAGGGTTAACTTAAAATAAATGTCATTTTCATAATCAACATCCCATAAAACCTAAATAACGACACCAATATCGATTTTATGGTTTTAACCCCCATTTCACAACCCAGGGGGTTGTTTTTCGAAAAATCTCAAAACACGTATTAGCTTATTTATTCCTAGGAGTACTCTTGCGAAGTTTCGAGTCGAAAATAGTCGAAATGTCCAAGTTATACTGTTTCTTCATACAAACTTCCCACCCCTGTTTCACCCCCTTAAAGGGTGAATTTTGAAAAATCCTTTCTTAGTGCTGCCCTAGACCACGTAAGGAACCTACGTGCCAAATTTGGAAACTCTAGACCCAGCGGTTTGGCCTGTGCGTTGATATGTCAGTCAGTCAGTCAGTCAGTCAGTCAGTTTCTTCCTTTATATATTTAGAAGAAGATAAATTGCATCTAACTACAATGCGAGGCGGGTGCGGTGTGAGTCTATTGCAGGTGTCCCCCGTCTTTGTCTGCCTTCTCATATGTGGCTATGGATCGCAACGAGACTCCTTAACACTTCCTCCAAAGAATTCTAGAACGACCAGTTGGCAGCGGCCTGCATCCAGCGATTTCGCGCAACCTTTATGAGGTTGTCTTGTCCACACCTTGTGTGGACGTCATACGCTGCAGTTGCCGGTGCATGGTGTGCACTCGAGAACTCCACCGGCTATTATTTCTATGTGCCTTGCCTATTGCCACTTCAACTTGCTATCCGCTGGGCGATGTCAGTGACTTTTGTCAAACTTCAAACTTCAAGCATCAATTTCAACGTAAGATACATGTACGATGCACGTACATTTTGATTTGACCTAAAAAGCGGGTTATTGTCACGAAGCGCATTTGTCATATAATTAATTATAATATATTATATTCATATAGAATAAAGACAGTGTTACTTCGGTCGTCAACGGCATCATTGCATTTTATCATCATTTCCCTAGCATCCCCACGCACTCACGTGAACTCTGTATAATAGCTTAGAAGATCAGACTGTGACACTCATTGAGCATCTTACAATACATGACATCATTTATTGAATCTATTGGAAATAAAAATAGGGCTTAAGCATTTTTCGGTCAGTCAGTATGTCCAAGCTACCACCTCTTTGGAATGGGAAATCATCTGTGGGAAAAGATACGGCGCAAGAAAGCCACAGGATCATTTTTCTTTTCTTTTCTTTTTTTTATATATATAAAAGTATACAACTAATTCAATTTTATAATTTTTGGGAGCTGGGCGAAGTATACCAAGCATTTTTGTTATTCAGGTAGTCACTAATTTTGTAATAACCTTTATTTCGCTTAGCATCGCATTTTCATATCTCATTGCGTGAGTGTGCATTCTATGAGGCCCATAATTTGAGACTGCGTAACGTAATACAGAATATAATTTATGCACAATGAAAAATGAGAATGAATCTCAGCTGAGTAGACCTTCAGGTCTACTGTTTTATAAATTAGCACGGAGCTTGAGATAGCGTCAACGTATCTCGGTTGATACAGTCTCAAGACTTCTATTGAGATTGATTTATTAATACGGGCCTAAGTGTGATAAGGGTTGGTGGAGCTATGAAGTCCAAAATGGCCCTTTCAGTGGTGGGCGGATGCTGGATTGCAACTAAAGAGTGGCGGCCGCAGAGTGGCGGCCACAATGAACACCAAGATTAGCATCGAGCCATTGCAACACGCGTCTACGAGCAGTTGGTGGAACTGTCAAAATGGCCACTTTGTCAGTTGACCAGCCGGATGGGATGACTCAAACTGAAAGCGTGGGTGAAACTTACTGTCATCTTGAGGAGCCTCAAGAAGGAGTAACACAAGTGGGGCCTATAACAGCCCTGCCAATCTTCGCTTTGGGGTCCTGGCCTGAAACAATACAGACACACTGGTGTCAAAAAGTGCTCGAAACCAAATACAATACAAAAGAGCTTTTATTTTCCATAAAAGTACACAACTCAACAATATGTACTTTAAACTATGAGATATATTGGGTCTTCACCTATGAAACTGGAGACTTTTTTTCTTCGTTAATCATATGTACCAATTCCTGCGATTTTCAAAGCTATATCCAAATTTGTTTTTTATTTGGAAAATTGAATATTATTTCAAGGTTTCACATGAAATATTTTTTAATTTCTGGGCTAATACACAATAATAAAAAAATAAATAAACAGATCTCTTTTCATGTGCTTCCCATAATCATTTCTTGGATTAGCTGAAACTTTTATAGAGCGGTTACTTTTAAAAATTAACGCTGCCTTACTAAACTTAATGTTATCCGATAATACACACAAAGTTTAGCTAAATTTGGAATTGCCGTTCCCAAAAAAAAAATCAAAAATGTTTGTAATGGATAAAACAGTCGTAATGAAATTCTTCATACAAAACGCCAATTTCATAGGTAAGGACCTAATACATCCGTACTAGGAAATTTATGCGTCTCGTTCTCTGGAGTGTCTAGATTTGTGAGACGGGTGTAAAGATAAAGATAAAGATAAATTTATTAACATCAAACTTAAGAGTTCACATAAAAAGGAGAAACCTGAGTAACTTCGTAGAGTTCCACACCCTACGTTAGGTTAACCTGTTGTGGGGTGCGATGTCAGACAACCTCCTCGTGTGCCTGATGGCTACTTGTCCCCCTGGATACGTCTGGGGGGAACGGTAGTCGTTGGGCCGGTGCACCCTGGGCATCGGTCAACAACTTCCCTTTTAAGGGTTCTTGTTGACCGATGGCTAATAGTCTGACGGGGTGGGCTCCTCCGCGTGTCCCTCTGGTTTAGCAGAGGGCACTGCGGATGGAGCAGGAGACGCTCCCCTCCTAGTGGGGGAGTAAGGGTGGGCTCGGTGTGCACTCGCACTGCCGCCGAGCAGGCCTGGGGAGGAGGTTAGGGGGAACCTCCTACCCCTTGCCACCGCCGGGCTCGTAATCCGGGACTGCGGCTTTCAGCTGCAGTCCGGGACCGAGGGTCTTGGCTTAACCGCCCGGACCGCGAGGAAGGAAAACCTCTATAAAAAACCAGCCCAAGTTTCGGCTCCGAGGCCTGCCTCGGCGCCGAATGCCCTCGTCGTTCTACTTCCGAAAATTCGTTTTCGGGAGTGGAACGACGAGGGAAGGTGGAGGGCAAATTCCACCACAGCGGGCTGCGGCGAGGAATGCCCATCTGGGCAGGGGACGCCGTGGAATCGTCTGCAGCACTTGGGCGACCTCTCCTTGACGACTGCAGCTAAGGCTGCGGCCGTCGACGAGAGGTCGTGGGAAGCGGCCCTCTCCCTCTGTTCGCAGGGGGAGACGGCGGGAGGGTTGGAGGGGCGGCGTTCCCCCCCCTCCTCTCCGGGCCTCCCGCTGTTGCAGGCCGCTATGGTAGGGGACGACCTCTCTGTTGAGAGGTCGTAGCCGTGCTGGACGGCCACTCTTTGCCGGCCGCAGCCAGGTTCGAGCTGCGGACGCCAAGGAGAGGCCGTGGAAAGCGGTCCTCTCTCTCTGCGAGGTCACTCGCAGAGCGAGGGGAGACGCAGCCGCATGGGGGGCACGGAGGAGAGCTTATCTTTAATGATAGGCGATCCTCTGCCCTCCTACCCTGCGGGGCCTGGGTGGCGATCCGGGGGGATCACCGCCCACACATAGGCCCCGCGAGAAGGCGCGCGCGGTGTTTCCGCGCGCCTTCTAGAGGTGGCTGGACCAGGCGATTCCTCCCTGCTCCAGCCCAGAGGTGGACCCGCCGCCGCTGTTGTTCGGCGGCGGGCATCGCGCTGGCGTGGCTGCGGACGAATACCAGATGGTACCCGTGGCCGCACAGGCGCGCGCGAAGGAACACCCAGGAGTTTTTAGTCGGTAGGCCGGCACCTTCTGTGCCGGAGTCCGACATAATCCGCCCCCCTCCCCCGAGGAGGGTGGATAAGCATGAGCGTTTCTCCTGGTAAAAAAAAAAAAAAAAAAGGTTAACCTGTTGTATGTGCATGGCTTCACCTCGCGGGTTATATCAACATTAGAAATTGTTATTAACCTAGCTAATTAAAGTATTAATCAAACGAAATACATATCATATAACAAATAACCAATACTGCTACCATCCCACTAATTATTTATTTACTTCCAAAGTTCTGTTTTAAGCTGAACGTCACTTTCCACTTGAAGCACTGGCAGAATTATCAGTGTTGTAAGCGCGTTCAGCGTTTGCAGCGTTAGCTGAGCCAGCAAGCCCTTTCACTGCTACAATTATATTGTGCATTATTCTAAGATTTCTTCCTGTTATAATAATAATTATATTTATGGTTCTGTACAATGTATTGTGGCACTGAATAAAAAGTTTCTCTATGTCTAAGTACATACTAACCATACTAATTACAGACATAATGGTATCGATTCGGATGTACACCAATTAAACTAAAACCTGTTTTCTCCCTGGAACAGTATGACGCGACGGCACCACACCAAAACTGATTTTAGTTTAGTTGGTGTACATCCGAATCGACACCAATGTCAAACTATGAAGTGTGACGGTCATGAACTGGCCAAGGGTGACTTTATTACTGAGATGAATACTTATGCTAATAAAGGTGCCCCAAATTGAACGCCGAATTTAAGTTTGAATTAAAAATATATTAAAATTAAATAGAGAGAGAGAGAGAGATAGCTAATTAGTAACAAATGCAATCTAAAGATGGTAAGTATGGTTGAAAGGGTGATCACTAGTTGCATTTTAATAGGATTGTTCCCGTGCTTCGGAGGGCACGTTTACAATACAATACAATACAACGTTTAATTGTAGGTCCCGGTTGTTTTAAATTAAGCTATGTCGGTGGCTTAAAGGGGCGGCTTAAGAACACTGCCTGCCACAAATCTACCAATCAGCACTGGGCCCGCGTGGTTGATGTGGCCCATATACCCAATGAGATTAAAGGTCATAGCTCATTAGACCCACCCGGCATTCACTCCGCACCGCCTCGCCTCGTGCGGTTAGTATTCTTTATATGGACTTATATGGGTATGTGCTCACTACGTCAACTTCGTAGCGTCACCGGATCGCCTTAGTCGTAAGCCCTCCACGCGCGGACGGCGAGTGGACCACTCGGTGACAACTCGTTGCTCGCATGCTTACCTTACGTTGACTGCGCATTGCCAACGCGCGGGTCTCGAGTGGACGCGCGCTGCCCGCGAATGATTCACGCGAGGACGATGCCCTATACCTAGTGCAAATTGTGAACTGACTACTCGAAAATTTGTAGACTGTTGACCACGCGGGTCCACTGGTTGACGACACTAGGTCCGCTGGTTGACCGCGCGACGTTTATTAGTGATAACGCGGCGTCCACCCGTGGATCACCTAAGTATAAACAACGAGTGGACGCCGTGCGACGAGGCGGTGCGGAGTGGACGTCGGGTGGGTCTAATGAACTATGACCTTAAGCTGGGCCCCAAGAGTGGGGAAGTGTAAGGCTGTCGATGCTGATGAAAGTTTACTTACATTTCCTGTGAGAAAAAAACCTTGGAATTTCGGTGTCTGCTGTTAAAAAATCTATACGATCTAATTCATTGTAAATTTACAAAAAAATAATTCATAAAATGTTACTATAAAAATTTTGAATTTACATCAGTCTGATTGACGGAAGACTTCACTAATCTTCTTAGAATTTGAATTTGACGTTCTAATTTTGAATTCGTTTCATAACGATATCATTTATTCTTTTAAGGGCATTTCTGTCCCACTTTATGACCTTCTCCCAAAAAATATGCCACGCCCCATAAATGTTAACTACTCAAGTTCACTCCCGTCTTGTGTACTACCTAAATTTATAAAAGTTAACAACGTTATATTATAATTTATATCTATCATGTCCACTTCTTAGAGTTTATCGTCTATTATCTTAATTATGTGTTGAGGTGGTGGTTATATGTGTTGTTCTGTTTGTGCTTTCTCCAGCTACACAAACTAGAGAAGCTTAACTTACCGCACAATTGTCAACTTTAGCATTGTGAACTTCAACCCTGACATTGGCAGAATCATCGCGCACAACGAAGCAGCCATAACACTAAATTGGAATTGGTTAAGGGCATTTGCACTTGACCATAGCGGCGATAAGATCCATGTTGAATAATAAATAAATAAATAATAAATATTTCGGACACTTACACCAATCATCTAGTCCCAAACTAAGCAAAGATTGTACTATGGATACTAGATAACGGATAAACATACATAAATATTTATATAAACATCCATGACTCAGGAATAAATGTGCATATTCATCACACAAACATTTACCCGTCGCGGGATTCGAACCCGCAACCGTTGGTTTCGCTGATAGGGTCACTATCCACTACACCAATCGGTCGTCATGATGAACTGGGGGGTCTGTATACGCTCATTACAGTAAGCCGCTCAAGCTCTACACAGGCCAACTCAGTAGTTCGTTCAACAGAGAGATTTACTATATCCAAGCGTTCCCGGTGTTTTAATTTATTATTGGTAATAATTAAGGAACCGCCCCGTACCGCTTTATCCCTACTGAACGAACTTGAAACCTGGATGATTTTTAAAGCTAAACATGAACTGACCCTGTTTTAACCAATGTTCTGTAATACATAATATATCAATATTGTGACAGTTCATGAATAGCTCAATCTCCAGCTCTTTGCCCAAAATGCCCTGGATATTTTGATGTACTAGGTTTAATTTGTTACTCTTACATTTAGATGAGGGCTCAAATTTTTTACATGAAGGTTGATTTTTATTTAATTTTAACAAATTGCCAGAGTTACCCTCTGTTGTATATATTAATTTAAATAACTTGGAATCGATTCCAAGGATGGTTCAATGTCAGTTGACTGCTCAATAGAAACAGTTGTCGTGTTTGCCAAGGATTTGGCAGAATTAATTATATAATATGATAGCAAAAAAAGAGTACAAATGAACTGTTAATGATGGTGAAGTAGAAGATATTCCTGTTTGCCACAGTTGAGAACTGAAGAGAAAGATGATAAGTCACTTGATACGACACGATATTTTTTTAAAGAAAATAATAGAGGGAAAAGTTGAAGGAAAAAGAGGAAGGGGAAGACTTTGGCGCAATTACTTTGACCAAGTGAAAGAACAGGTGAATGTCGTGTCGTACCAAGAGGTAAAATCGAGGGCGGAAAGTAGAGAGACATGGTCATTACTCCACCGACAAGAGCATAGCTCTTAAATTGAAGAGAAAGAGAGAGTTAGAGAAGAGTATGAATGAAGAGGTGTTAATGATGGTCAAGAAGAAGATATGCCTGTAAGCCACAGTTGAGAACTGAAGAGAAAGACGATAGGTCACTTGATACGACACGACATTTTTTTTTAAGAAAATAATTATTAGAAATATACTTAGATAAAAAGAAAGTGCGCAAAGAGCTGGAAACGCGGCTGAACAAGCTCAGAGTAACAAGCGCCATAAATATGCGTCAATCTCTATAAACCACGAGTTTGCGGCGCTTGCAGTAGAGACATTGGGCCCGTGGTCATCTGACACGAAACAATTTGTAAAGGATTTATCCGTTGGAGTGGTCCACGCCTCTGGAGATGTCAGAGCTGGTGCCTACTTTGCTTAGGAGCTGAGCTTATGCATTCAGCGGGCCAATAGCGCTAGCGTACTAGGTACTATGCCTCACGGAAGCGAATTGGACGGCGTATTTTTTCTATAAGATATAGGTATTTATAATTTGTTTCACATACACACTTAATTAAATATTTACATAATTTAGACGTAGCAAGGTTAGAACATGTTTTGTGGGACTTAGATAAAATATTAACAAATGTGGAATTTGTATATAACAATAGGTCAATAGTGGAAGTCTACCACTGTACGTTTCTCAAGAAACTTCATACCACGTACGACCACCCTGTGGAACGGACTTCCGGCAGCCTTATTCCCGAACGAGTACGACATTGGAACCTTCAAGAAACGAGCCTACACTTTCTTCAAAGGCCGGCAACGCATCTGTGACTCTTTTGGTGTTGCGGGTGTCCATGGGCGGCAGTGATTGCTTTCCATCATGTGACCCGCATGCTCGTTTGTCGCCCTCTCATATGAAAAAAAAATGGGGATTTCATGTTAATGGGCCTGGGGATATCGGGGGGGAGTATATCATACAAAGAAACTGATTGATTAGGGCAAAGAAGACATTACTGGTCAAAGCACAGAATACGCTGTCTGTGACACATCATGTCAAACTTCAAAAATGTCACACAAAAATGTATACAAAAATATTATAGATTATCTGAAAATCAGGCCTTGTAGCGATGTAAACTAGGGAATAGGATGGTAGGAGATGATGATGGCGCTGGTAGTCCCGACTAGTGGTGTCACGTTGGCTCTGCTGGGTGGAGCATTATCCCCGGTCTCTGCAGGTACATTATCCACTATATGCAAAGCTAGCGTCTTTCTCACGTTGACTGCCTGAAATGAAAATAGGTTATGTATGTATGTTATATCCCGGTAGGAAATTTATTACCACATTGTGTAGGTTAAGAATAGGTCATTGTAAGTTTCCTGATCATTTATTTAGACTTAAGCTATTAGAATAATCCATCTTGTATATATTGTTCAAATAATTTTTGTAGTTTAGATCATTTATTTTTTGCCTGTCCGAATTTTTCATTACAACGATTGTTATTTATTTGTTTGTGTCAAGAAGCGCTAGGTAAAAAAGATATTCCGTGTTCTCTGCAGGAACTGCTCAAGCATCCTGAATTGTATAGCATAATTTATGATTTTGTAACGTGTACCTTTAGTGATTTGTGCATTTAGATAGGTAGGTAGTAGTTTAGATTTAGGTTTAGTTATATTTTTTCTTACTTTAAAATACTATCTTGTGTAAATGAATGTTGTGAATTTTAGTTCGAAATACTTACTTTTGTAATTGTCACGGTTTTGGCTGATGGCTAAGTTGCCAATGCCGCAATAAATTAAAAAAAAAAATTATATATATATTATTATTTTATTTACTCATTATTTACTGATATTATATACTGTTGCCAACGAGCCATGGAGCGCAGTGTACTAAATGTTAAACTGACCGATCGCTAAACACTACACTTCGCTCTAAGACCCTTGTTGCTGACATAGCCACAACGGCCGCCAAGCTGAAGTGGGACTGGCGTGGGTATGTCGCATGCCAGACGACATGTGGGCCAAAATCGCCACCACCTGGAGCCCACCATTAGAAAGAAGGCGTCGCGGCAGACCGAAAAGGAGATGGCGGGATGAGTTGGATAAGTTCTTAACCGACTGGTCGTAGGAGGCCTGGGATAGAGAGCCGTTGAGAGAGAGGAGGGAGGCCTTTGCCCAGCAGTGGGACAGTATGGGCTCCTAATAATAATAATATACTGTTACTGTTAAGTATGAATGTGGAGGCATACAGAGGTAGAGGAAGACCAAAGAAGGTGTGGGTAGACTGCGTGAGGAATGATATGTATGTGAAAGGGGTGAGTACGGAGATGACGGCTGATAGAGGAGAGTGGAAGAGGATGACATGTTGTGCCGACCACACCTAGAGTGGGATAAGAGCAGGAAAATGATGATGATATACTGTTTCTATAATTTGTAAGTTTGTTTATATAATAGGGTGTATTATTGTTAAGGTGAACATTTTATTATTGAGAGAAAAAGATGTATACACGTATGTATCCTCTCGTCGCATCTTGCTGATTACTCCTATTAATTGTAATTGTTATTTGTATGTACATATGTTTTGTGTTTGGGTATAGTGGTTAGAAACTCTGCTACTATACCAAATGGTCGCGGGTTCGAATCCCGCTAAGTACAAATATTACACAGTCGAGACACATGTAAAAAATAACATTGTGTTTGCCATCTAATTGTCGGTGTCGCAAGGTGGAGTCAAAAAGGTCTCCAACTCAGCATGGGTTGTAGCTTCTTCTGTTCTGTGGTTGTAGCCTTTCACTACAATGCTGATTTTCAGAGAAGCCTCCAAATGACGCACGGACACTGGTCAACAAATAATAATAATAAATGTCTTTGCACAAACACACAGCGCCAACTAGTTCCACACTAAACAACTAGGCTTGTATTATGGATAATAAAGACATAAATGAAAAACATCCATAACTCGGGAAACATATAAATAAATAAATAAATAAATTTCTTTATTTAGCTCTCCACTTCTATTCATTCATATCTATTCATCATACAAACATATGCCCGCGGGATTCGAAGCCGCGACCTTTTGTTGTAGCGGTCAGAATTTTTTACCACTACACCAAAGAGGTCGTCAAAGTCAAGAATTTTTGCATTTTCCAGCGCCTTCCACCAGCCCTCTTCATCGGCATCCCTTCAGAAATGCAACTGTCAAGTACGATTACAATGTCCATGTCCATCGGTCACCTCGGGGCTCGAAGACGCTCGCCACATCCCGCTCCTCCCAAAAACTGCTCACCAAAAGGAGTAAAATACAAACGCGCAGATCGAAAGACAGGTAATTCTCATCATCATCAGCGACCAGCATCATCCGATCCGTTTAGTGTAGTGGTTAGCAACTCTGACCACTATACCAAAAGGTTGCGGCTTCGAATTCCGCTAGGGGCATATGTTTGTGTGATGAATACGGACATGTGTACCCGAGTTATGGATGTTTTCATTTATAATAAGTATTTATTTACAAAAAGAAATGTATTTATGTAGTATATCAACCATCTGGTATCCACAACACCAGCCTATAGTTGCTTACCCTGGAACTAGATGGCGCTGTGTCTAAGGATATTTATTTATTTATTCCAATCCTATCAAAGTCCACTATTGAGTATAAGCCTCTCCGTAGCGCCATTTGCATCCCTTTGTATCATGCCACGCTCTCGTCGATGGCTCAGTGGAGGAGACACAGTCGCTCAATTTGGGAGGTCTATGTTCGATAGACAGGCCATGTACCAATGAGTTTTTAAATTTAATTACGTATATGCATGTATTGTATCCGACTGCTCTTAAACGGTGAAGAAAAACATTGTGATGGGTTTCCTCATGGCTGACAAATTAAAAAAAATATTCGATGACATGTGAAGTTCTAACCGCCTCCGTGGCTCAATGTAAACAACATAGGGTTTACGAATCGGAGGTCGCCGGTTCGGTCCCCAGCGGGGTTTGGTTGTTGGTAGAGCATTTTAAATGCCCGCCTGGCTTGCTACCACCATCATTTCTAAATCTGCCGCCAAACAGCAATATTAACAGCATTGTTGTCTTCCGCAGAGATAAGATGGTCAGTTCCCCAAGTATTAGGGTTTTCGGGTACGCTTCCACCTTCGGCCTCATCTTCACTTAATATTGTATGATTGAGGTCGAGTACATAACCAGTTGTGCATTAAAAAATGTCCCCACACTATCGGCCAGCGTGGCGGACTATGGCCCATACTTCCTCAATATGAGGGAAGGTCTAAGGTGGGATGCTTAGGATCCCCGCTGGGGAACGAACCCGCGACCTCCGAAATGTTAACCCAATGTTGTTTACATTGAGCCACGGGGGCTGTTAAATTAAATGGATAATATTAGGTAGTCAGAAGTTAGATTTCATCCAAATCCGTTCATCCTTTTTGCCGTGATTGAGCAACAAACAAACAAACAAACATCCAAACTTTCGCATTTATAATATTAGTTAGATTATAATGTATGTGCACCTGAAAAGCTAGAATTTGGTGATACCATTGTACTATCAATGCAAAAAAGTATAAAATTGTAACCGTCAACACTCGCGGACACCGATCGGTGCCCACGGACACCCGACTTTCAACTCTCAACTGTAATGATTATAGAGTTCCAATTCCTTTGAACTGTGTTTGAACTTGTTCTCTATTAAATTCCGCATCCAATAATGTGCGCCATGTTATGTTAGCTATGATATTTAGTCTGTATTTGCGAAAATAATTTTTTTCTCTTTGGGTGGGAGTATAGGCATAGAATTCCAACTACTGTTTTTTATTAGAACGGGCTTAGAAACCTGCCATAGAGCTTCCAATTCTCATACCAATTTATAGAATTACCCGTTTCTTAAGAAAAACATGAAATAAATCTGTACTTTCCGTAAAAATACCAATTATATCGTGGATATAGGGATACCTACATATTACAACTCGTAACATTTTTCTGATTTTTTGTATTATAGCTGTAGTGGTGTTCATTCATTATATCCATAGATCATATATTCCCGTAGCTATTGCTTTTCACAGATTACAAATACACCCAGTAGAAGAGTATCTATAAACGTTTTTAACACCGCAGGTATTTTCGAAAATATAACAGGCGAGCCGAGATACTTGACCCTTAGACTTTTGGCGTGGGAACGGGCGACAGAGAGGTTAAACTAAACTAATACCAGTTTTAAAGTAGTACTATCTCTTTGTCCCTGGAACAGTACGATGAACTGGTTTTAGTTTAGTTAAGTTGGTGTACGTCCGAATCGACACCAATACCTACTCGTACAATTACTTAAATGATTAGCCTAGAAACGGTAGGAAGGGTAGAGTTGCGACACATAATGCAATGACTTCCACAGCCAGAGACGGAAGTCCAGAGATGAGTTACCCACAAGGGAAGGCAGCAAGCAATGCCTTGACAAGAAGCTGTCAAAGAACATGGACGTCAGATACATGACGAATTTGAGGAGCTATATCGATAAGATCCGGTCCACTTATGTGAGTAATTTGGTCTTATCAAATAATAATAATAAACAATCTTTGTTGTTACTGACACATGGTAAAAATCTAACAAAAGCATTGAAGTTCTCGAGTGGAAATCCGGAAACCGGCAAGCACAGTGTAGGACGTCGAAATCGAGTATAAATCATAGTTGGGATGTTCATTTCTGCGATGTACGTTACTGCGAAAGTTTATTATTGCGAAGTACGTTGTCGCGAAAGTTCTTTACTGCTGTTTGAGCATTTTAATCGTCCGCCTGGGTAGCTATCACCTTGTTATAAATATACCGCTGAGCAACAATGTTGGCGGCATATCGTGAAGAAATAACTATAAATTGGGAATTTAGAAAACCGCCGAGAAACCAAGCGATTAAATAATTCAGACAAACCAAACCAACTGTATTAAACACTACATATCTTCCAAATAGCTGAACCGATTTTCATAAAACATGGCTAAGGGACAGCCTTCGTTTAGACTTTAATAAAAAACCGCACTCAAATCGGACTATACATTATTGAGGCACGTCCGGACAAAGCCTGGACACAAAAACACAACGCCGTCAAATACATAACAGCCGTCGTTTTTCGCGGGTCATCGCAACCGCATAGTTTAGGGTTCCGCAATGCCGTGATGAGACCCTTTTAGTAAAATAATAATTTAGGGGTTCCGTAGGAAATTTTTATGAAAAGGTGATTTGCAGTTTATTAGGATACAGTATTATGTGTAAATATGTGGAGATATAATTTTGATTTTTAAGCATAAATGCGTAACGGCGCTAGACGCAACATTACAAAGGTTAAAAAATAAGTTACCTTTTAAACATTTCGAAATATAGCTGGTGTGGTAGCTAGCCAGGCGGACGATTAAAATGCTCAAACAGCAGTAAAAAACATTCGTGACAACGTACATCGTAGTGGTGAACTTTCGCAGTAACGTACATCGCCGTAAAGAACTTTCGCGACAACGTACGTCGCAATGATGAACTTTCGCAGTAACGTATATCGCAGTAAAGAACTTTCGCGACAACGTACTTCGTAATGGTGAACTTTCGCAGTAACGTACATCGCAGTAAAGAACTTTCGCGACAACGTACGTCGCAATGATGAACTTTCGCAGTAACGTGTATCGCAGTTAAGAACTTTCGCGACAACGTACTTCGCAATGGTGAACTTTCGCAGTAACGTACATCGCAGTAAAGAACTTTCGCCACAACGTACGTCGCAATGATGAACTTTCGCAGTAACGTGTATCGCAGTAAAGAACTTTCGCGACAACGTACTTCGCAATAATAAACTTTCGCAGTAACGTACATCGCAGTAATGAACTTCGCGACTATGATTTTTACTCCGGGAAATCGCTGGATGCAGGCCGCTTCCAACGGGTCACTCTGGGATTCTATGGGGGAGGTCTATCTTCAGCAGTGGAAGTCTTTTGGCTGATATGATGATGATGACAGCATTCTATATAGTAGTATTAAATATAGCTGAAGAGTTATGTAATACTACATGGTGACTGGTGCGT
This sequence comes from Oegoconia quadripuncta, assembly GCA_949316235.1. Classification (NCBI taxonomy): domain Eukaryota; kingdom Metazoa; phylum Arthropoda; class Insecta; order Lepidoptera; family Autostichidae; genus Oegoconia; species Oegoconia quadripuncta. The sequence goes on along the minus strand of OX438741.1, from coordinate 40,298,870 downwards.
GAACTAGGGAAACCTGTGTCTCAGGTAACGAGGTCTCACCCTATGGTTTGCTACAATCTAAGCTAAAAAAGAAAAGTTAATAAAAAAGAAGAAAGAAACAATGGAAACAACTCTTTCAAGGATTACCTTATAAATTATCATTAATGTATTGAATGGAGTGTGTATGACCGTGCTTTGTGTTGCGTGTGCGCATAAATAAGGTCTAACAAAATTAACCCGACAAACTTTGGCAATTGCACGCACATGACAATAAAATAATATATTCATTAAAAAAACTAGTCTTAAAATTTTTGTTTCCGAGTAAAAAAATTAAGCGTAGGTAAGGCAAATGAAATTAACAGACTTACTTCATTTCGATTGTACCTTGTTTTATCAATGAGAAAAAAAGGGAACGTTCCGTTGATGTGGAAGACGCCAAAAGGGGTGGCGGGTGGCGGCAACCAATCACAGCAAGTCGCGGCGGCGCCGGGGCAAGCGCCGGCGGAGAGCGGCGAGTGGTCGCCAGAGACGTCTACAAAGATACCGCGGCACGTGTTAGTGTGTTGTGGCCATGGACTTATTATTTAAACAGGACTGATAACTATCAAAAGAATCATTTAGGAAAATGATCACTATGTCAACGCAATAAGGTATTAAATTGGATGCACCATACACAAAGGCAAATCCGAGCCGAGAGAGATAGAAATAACGGAGGCCGTGTGTCTCGTTCTTACATCTTGCCAGCAAAAAAAATGATTATGATCAACAGTTTTGGCTACTCAAAAATTCCATTGAAACACTTATATTTTTATGTTATTTTAACAATTATAAATAAACAAATAACATTCGCATTAATTTCTTTTCATATATTCTTAAATCAAACAGAAAACATACATTTTTATTTCGATTTTGTTATTTTTATGGTAACCCTGAAAAGCATGTCATGTCATGGCGGTTCGGTGTGATTTTGAATTTTCTTTGCATTAAAAGTTTTTTAAAGTATTTGTTATATTATAACAAGTAAAAGGAGTAAAATGGTGAAAAAGTGTTGCGTTTATACTTGCCCAAGTGAATCCTATGGTGGTTGCAACATATCTTTCCACAGGTAAGCTAAAAATAATATTTTTGTAAATCAAAGAAGTAGGATGCCCATGAATTCTTGAAATGAGTCGAAATATGTGAAATATGTGTGATTGATTAGGGTCCTGACTGTTGTACTATTATTGCAGTTTCCCAAAAAATGAAGAAATGCGAAATAAATGGCTCACGCCGGCTAATGTGAAAACGCCAAAGTTTTTTGACAAATATTTTATTACAACATTTGTCCCAAGTAACAAATATATTGTGGTCACCCTGTTAGACAGAGACAAACGGCCTCTACGTTACACATCCTGCTCGGCTCGTTTTTCAGCGGCGAGTACTCAGTCCTGTTTAAATAATAAGTCCATGGTTGTGGCAAAGTCCTTAGAGCGCGCGGCCATTAAGGTCCAACACAAAATTTACATTTGTAAATTTTATTTTTTGAATAAAATCTGTTAACTATGTTTTATTTGCGACGTTTGTCGGGTTAAATTTGTTAGATCCTATATGTATAGAAAAATTATTTCTACTCCAGTCGTGCGACCCGCTGGAGTGTCCATCGCTGAAGGAACGCCTGGACAGACACCGGTGCGAATACCACCCAGACCAGAAAGCAGCGTCAAGACAACAACAGCCGGAGCAGGCTGTAAGTTGCGCCTATATTTAAAAAGGTTTTGCTATATCAACCACAGTCAAATCAAATCAAAAATGCTTTATTTTGTATGTACACAGGGTACACTTAAAATAATCAGATTTTACATTTTTATAGCTACTGCTTGTTGAAAAGGCAATTCTCCCCTGAGAAGAACAAGCAAGAAACTCGAGAGGTTGCTCTTTAAAAACTCGAGTGGCTGCTCTTTTTTTATTGTTAATTGTGAAATAGCCTGCTTATGCGTTTATCATTTAAATAATCTGATATTTTATAATATGCTTTCTTAATAAGTTTCTGTTTTATAGTAGGTATCTTGAAATGTCTATTAGTACTTATAACTAACTTATAACTATCTAATAAACTAAACTCTTTTTCTTACATACTCTACCATTTAAAAAAAGCCACCAACTTTAAAACAGCTCTTTCGGCATATTATGCTTTTGCACATTCCAGACTTACCTACGGAATCATTCTATGGGGAAATGTGTCATTACACCAACCGGTCGTCCAAATGAATGATAAGTTCCGGTCCGGTTTAATGAATGATAAGTACCTATTCGATACCACCACACGACTATCATTGATAGTGACCCTGTCAGCGAAACCAACGGTTGCGGGTTCGAATCCCGCGAGGGGTAAATGTTTGTGTGAGGAAAACGAACATTTATTCTTTAACATTTATTCCCGATTCATTTATATTTATATCTGGTATCCATAGCACAAACTTTGCTTAGTTTGAGACTACATGATTGGTGTAAGTGTCCGTAATATTTATTTATTTATATTTATTTATCAAAAGCCTTACACGTCCCCACTGTTGGAGCACAGCCTCTCACTGGGCCCAGTGCTGATTGGTGAAATTGTGACAGACTAGTGGTCACCTGACAGCCAGTGTTTTTGAGCTGCCCATGTTGGACACCGACTGCCTTCAATTGTGAACAACCGGGATTGATTATCGTACCCTCCAAAGCACGGAAACGTCAAGCATTAATTCAACGTAAGATACATGATGTCATTTGTTGAATGTCAATTTAAATCTATTGGAAATAAAATCAGTATGTCCAAGCTACTACGGCTTCGGAAAGGGAAATTATCTGTGAAAGAAACCCACAGAATCATTGTTATTTTCTTTTTTTTTTATCATCTTCATCAGCCCGCTTTTATAATAAGGTTCCGGTAGACATTCAAAATTTGCCTTTAAATAAATTTAAAACAACCATTAAACGGAAACTATGTGCCAAAGGCTATTATAAAATTTCTGACTATCTGGATGATAAGAATGCGTGAACATGAACCGCTCGGCATTATCCAGTATATTTTATTCTTATTTTTCTTTGTCGAATCATAAATTTTACAATTAAGTATTTCAAATTGTATTTGTATTGACTTATTTAAAAAGAGCAACCTCGGAGTTTCTTGCTCGTTCTTCTCTGGGGAGACTGCCTAGTGAATGAGCGATAACTGTATGTCATGACGATTTCAAGTGTTATTCTTATAACTTACGAAATAAAACATTTTTGATTTGTTTTGATTTGATTGGTAAACATCCCACTGCAGGGATATAGGCCTTCCCTCGTATAATGAAGAAGTATGGGCCATAGTCCACCACGCTGGCCCAATGCGGGTTGTGAACTTCACATGCCTTAGAATTTATTTCTTAGGCATGCAGGTTTCCTCACGATGTTTTCCTTCACCGGGCTGTGGCGCGCATTGGGCCGTGTCCAGCAGTGAACATCTGTAAACTGATGACTAGCAAATTCTCTATCAAATTTCAAAATACGAACATTCAAAATATTTGTTACCATATTCCATTTCAGGTTGGAAGATCTTCTTTTTCCCAAGACGCTACCCAGTCTTCCAGATACTCAGCTCAAAGTCCACCAAGAGATCTTGAAGTTCCGCGAACCTCCAAAGATCGGACAACAGCAGATACATCAAGTAGAGGTCAAAGTGCTGATGCTCGCTTACCAATAGACCATCGAGACATGCGTAGAAGTTCAAGAGATTGTAGCCCTTGTCAACCTTGTCGTATAAGTGAAGATGGAATTGGTAGGCTTATAGGTAGCTTTGCAAGAGTTTGTCGACCATCAAGGGATTATAGTCCACCTACTGGTCTAAAAGATGAGGGACAAATTGATCATGATCCAAAAAGTAACACTCGGAGAGAACGATCAATTTCAGATAATAGAGAGAACTATTACACGTCAACAGGTAATACTCAGAATGAACGCAGAGAGAGTTTAACTTCGGATAATAGAGACAACCACTACTCTTCAAAAGATAGCCCTCAAAGTGAACGGAGAGAAAGATCAATTTCGAATAACAGAAATAACCATTACGCTCAAACTAAAATCACATTTGCTGATTTAGGTAATTTGACTATTAGCATTGAAACGAAAGGTATGAATAATAACAATTTAAATGATAACTATAATCGTAATACAGATGATATAGATAGACCTGTGTCCAATAATAATAATAATTGTGGACGTGATTGTTCAAGGCCGTTGACAAAAACCGAAACTCATGATGTGTTGATACCTTTTCATGAAACAAACGTGTACACTGAGAGACTGAAAACAGTGGTCGGCGATTGGTTGGATAAAGTTCCACTTTATCCCAATCCTAATGTGTGTGCTATAGTGGAAAAACAAAATATAATAAATGAATTAACAAACATCATTTACGGGTTAGCTAATAATATTAACAACGAAAATTACGATGAAATGGTAACGGAAGAAATTGACCGGTGTCTAGATAATTTGCATATTTGGTACCCCGGTGACAAAAGAGATCAGAAGCTATTTAAAAATAGTTTAATCGAAAGCCTTTTGAAGAAAATAAAAAGTGTAAATAACAAGTCACGTTCCAAACTAGGCGTTAAGTCCAAAAATATGTGCACTCCAATAAACAGCAAAAACGCACGTAGCAATCATTCCGTTAGGTGTACAGTTAGCAGCCAGGTTGTATGTAACTCAAATAATAATAGTTCTCAAGCTTTGGGTTCCAAAAAACGAAAAGGTAACTGTTCCAAGAGAGAATTCGAGTGTGAAATAAAGGATTGGCTGAGTCGCTCCGATCTTATTAGACAGAATAAAAGAGGACTAATTAGTAAAAAAAATGTTGTAGGTATCCTAATGAGCAAATTAGCACCCTATTTGTCCCAACCGTACGATGCTATCAATAAGGCAGTTTTACAAGCAAAAATCGTTGACGTGTTAGATAGCTTACCTCTTTGCATCAGCTGCACTAAAACACAGAGGACAGAACTCATCAAATTCTCCGAAGAGTTAGCAACTAGATTGTTAGCAATTCAAGCTAGATTTGAAATTAGGGAGGATAATTATAGGAAGCGTTCAACTGCGTATAAACAGAATAATGATTCAGTAGATGATTTAAGAAATTGCCTAGTAGCAGAAATTAAATATTGTCTTGAAAACACAAAGATTCAAAACCAAAAAGACATAGAAAAAGAAATTCTTGATGTTGTACTAAGAAATATAAAAACGATTAAGTCTGGTAACAGCGGTGACGTAATAGAAGATATTGTGAAAGTTTTACAAATTTCACGTAATCTGTCTGTTACAGAAATGTTTCACATAACTGATTGTATTCTTGGTAATGTTAAAGACATTATATCAGATGGCGGTGGACATTGTTGTAAACCTAATAGAACGTCTGTAAATCCTACGCAATCTGGAACTCTATCGGTATACACATCAGAAAACGAAATCACTGGACCGTCTTATGCATCTCCTATTACTTCCACAGTTAAGAAAAAACATACGAGTACAATGGAAGATTCATCACATATAAGTTTCGATGAAAATACTTATGTGGATAAGGTTGTAGATTTAATAAAAAATTGGTTGTATTCACTACCCAAATCCTTTGGAGTGGGAGTGAATCAAAATTTTACTGAAACAATAATTCAAGATTTAGCTAAACATATCATGGAACAAATAACATTAGAGCAAATGGCACCAGATTCAAAAACGGATAAAGAAAGATTCTGGATTTATTTCGTGTACAGATGGCTATATCGATATCAACTATTTGAAGACCTGAACGAAGCTGAGCTTCAGATAAAGAGATTTGTCAACCAACTTAAATATATAACATTACATAGAAAGTCTAAATCTGAGGAAAGAACATTTAAAGAAAATGGCACACGTATGCAAGAAAATGTGTCGTCCAGAGATTTCATAATCTTAGCAGTAGATATCATACAAGATGAAATTGCAACTTGGATAAACGAACAACCTTCAGAAATTTACAAAAATGACAAAAATAAACAAAGTAATTTGGCAAAAGAACTTGCAGAAACCTTGGGCCCTCAATTAAAAAGTAAAAGATCAAGCATAGAAATATCTAAAGATATAACAAATTGGATGAAAAAAGTCGTTATTCCAGCGGAAAAGAAAAATATTGATAAGATGTCTAAAAATCTTAAAGAAAGACTTATGAAATTGCCTCAAAATGGTTCTGATGAGAAACGTAAAGACAAACAAAGACGGTCAACATCAACGGATGAGATTCCTAAATGCTGTCGTTTAAGGAGACGTTCGAAATCAACAGAAACTGATATACTTGAAAGTATTAACGACGATACGGCTGATAAAGACAATAGTACTAATACAACAAATACTTCTGATGTGGTGGACTCTAATGAAAATGACATGGACACTATAAATGATCCAAACAAAACAATGAAAGAATTTATTCTAAAGTATATGGAACACAATAATAATGTTAATGATACTATGACAAGGGGGGCATTCACTGAGTTACTTAAATCAGAATTACAAAAACTTCACACACCCACTAGGAAAGAAGTTTATGATAGTTTGGCAAAATATAAGACGGATGATAAATTCTTGCCACAGAAACTAGATAAAGAATTACATTACATTAAGGACATTTCTGATTGGTTAAAAACCATATCTGTCGATAGTTCCTTTAATACTGTAGGTAATAACAAAAGAATTGACTTTGTTAACAACTTGGCTAAGAACATAGCTGGAGCAGATGAAGATAAATCGAAGTTAGGTGGCATTATTAAGCAGTACATGGAGCAGTTACCTATACCAGCTGATAAAAAAGCGGACATTTTAAGTATGGCTCAACAATTAGTCACTAAAATTGACGGTAGACGAAATACATTAAATATCAAATCAAACACTTCGAAGAATACTGGCGGCGAATCTCATCGGAATATTAGAGACTTCCTTGATGAATACATCCGCGCTAATGGCACAGAGATAGCTGCTGATGGGTTAAAATTAGATGCATGGTCAAAACGGTTTATGGATGAAGTAAACCAAATGATTTTAGACGAAAATCCCGCTGCGTTAACTAAAACAAAAGTTTATGATAAACTGGCGAACGTACCACTACCGGATACTCAGACCGTGAGACGTTTTAGCCAAGAAATGGACCATGCCAAAGATGTTGCTGAATGGTTGAAAGAATTGCCAGTCCTAGATTCTTCTAATGACGTTATTTCGAAAAAGATCTGTGATTTAGCTGAAAAAATTGCTGACAGAAATCAAAACCTAACTGGAAATCTATATGATAGCCAAATTGATAAAGAGTTACGTGATTACATATCTACTTGGTTGCATGAATCGCCGCTAGATAAAAACAAAGATATTGATATGCCAGTTGTAGTTCAGCAATTGATAGATAAAATTGATAGAACAAGCAATATTAAAGGCTCAAATGGACTACAATCTGATCGCATTGAGGACGATAAACCTCAGTGTTGCAGAACACGAAAGGTTAGACGAGTAAGTTTAACCCAATCATATAAATCTAACGGAACTGAGGAAATGGAAACTGTCCATAATAATGAACGGAATGTGCGTAGAACTTCAAAAAATAATAGTAACTTTAAAAGTAACACTTTATCACGAAGCGATAGTACAGTATATACCTCAGTCTCTGATGAGGATAAACCACAGTGCTGTAAAACACGTACGGATCGAAAAAATGGGAATAAACCTGAGTGTTGTAAAACACGTTCTAATAGAAGATCAAGTAAAACTGAGTCTGAAGAGGACAAAGATGCTGCTGCGACAAGAAAGAGGGGTCGAGGATCTATAATAGTTGATACCATAGAATCATGGTCTAAGGACCTTCCTATCCAAGGAGAAAATGAAGAAAGTATCAAGGAAATTAAGAATGATATCGCAAAAAAATTGTTTCAGAAAATAGGAGAATTGAATGTGAATCCTTTAGCTTTCAATGATGATCGTCTTTATAAAGACAAACTTCACGATGAGTTAGAATTACAACTAAGCAAATTACCTGAATCAATAAAATTTGAAGGTAATAAAGATGATTTAAAAACGAAACTATTAGAGACAATAATAGAAGAAAAAAACGCCCTCAATGAAGAAGCAGCTGGCGGAAATTATAAAAAAAAGCTTGAAACTACTATCGATTCTTCAATGCCTAATCCAATGCAAGCAACGCGGGCTATTGACCCAGGATTTGAAATATATAAGCGTCGCCTAACAGATATGTTCATAATAGATAACTTTGATCATTCCGATGACTCTGCTAAATTGCAATATGAAAAGGCGTTACAAAAAGAAGTTGATAAATATTTCGAGAATGCACAAAAAAGAAATGCTATTCCTTTAACTAAAGATCAAATCTTTCACGAGATATACAGTAACATGTTTAAAGTTGGTGTTCCAAATGAACATGCTTTAAAGAGTGAAGTCGAAGAAGTTAAAACAAGATGTGAAGTTGATGGCTGGTTTGATGAATTGCCCTTGCGAGAACCTGCTGGTGTAGGAGAACTACTTGAATGGGATCAAATTCTGGCAACATTATCAAAAAAAGTTCATGACATTGAAATTCATGAACCAAGTGATGATGACAAAATACATAAAGAAGTAATGAAGTGGCTTGCAAAACTTCCCTTAAAACCTGGAGAAGAAAAAAATGTAGATGATTTGGCTAAAAAGTTAGAGACTAGATTAAAATCTACTGCGGATGCAAGAAAATGTGCTCCGTTTGAATATACTGATCATGCTGAAATTAAAGCTAAGGCTAAAGCAAAACTTAAGGAAAGTAACGGTGGAAAAGAAAAAGAATTTACAGGTAAAGCAGGAGAAAAAGGTAAAAAAGGGGGAAAGGGTGAGAAAGGTAAAACTAAAGCGGACGGTAATAAAGATAGTGAAAAGGGAACGGGCAAATCTAAAGGAGTTTTGGGAACAAGTCAAGTTGCTGGACCTAGCAGTGAAGGGAAGATGTGGGTTAGTCAATCTGACCAGTCAGGAGAAAATGAAATTGCTCAAACAGGACCTTCAGAGGTCGTTATACAAACTGTCGAAAATTGGTGTGATCAGCTCCCTTTACCTGAGAATACGCCTGCAGAAAAAGAAAGCAGTAAAGCTGCCAAAGGTTATCTAACTACAAAAATAATGATGACCATTAGTGAATTAAATAGCAATCCTGAGGCTTTCAATAATGATATGTTATATGATCGCTTGCTTGACAATGAACTAGATAAATTAATGTCTACTTTGCCTGCAAGTAATGTTCTTCAACAAAGTAAAGATGCTAGAAAACATCAACTTAAAGAAGCTGTAAAGTGTATAAAACCTTTAATTAAAGAGGAAAAAGATCGGTATGAATACAAAAAGGAATTAAAAGACACAATAAATACCACCATGGATACACCTGAAGATATGACACCACAAGAACAGAGGTTATTCGAAAATCTAAAGGATGAAATCGTTGACAATTTCCTTGAATATAATTTTAATAAAGAAGACGATGACGGCAGACAGGTGTATAAGAAAAGAATCCATGAATCTATGTCAAAATATCTTACAGAAGTGCGAGATGAGAAAGACTCGAGCAGTTTGCCACCTGACGCTTTGATTAGAGGGAATCAATTAATCACAGAGTTAACAAAAGTTTCAGAACCAAGTGACGCGGCAGTTAGGAATGAGATACAAGAAATAAGAATGAGAAACGAGCTCGATGAATTTTTTAATACACTGTCGTTGCCTGAAGTAAATGATGAAAAAAAAACTATAAGGAACAAACTAAAAACGAATCTCGCAAAGCAATTGAACCAAATAGAAAAGTCTGGTCACACAGCTGAAAATGACGAAAAAATGAAAGGTGAAATTACTAAATGCTTAAGAATGGTGGGTAAAGAGGTGAGTCCAGAAAAAATTGATGGGTTTGTCAACAAATTAAAGACAAATGAAATGATCAGAAAAGCTCCACCTCCAAAAAAGCTGGAAAACACTACTAACGACAGCCGGTTTACAGGTCAAGGTTCCTACCGCCAAATGCAAGGCCAGCAAATGCGTCAAAGTCTTTCTATGGGTCCACCAAGCTCATTTCCAACATTCAATCAGATGCCAGGTGGCGGGCACCCTCTTTCATATGGTCCTGTCATGCCAGGCCCTTATCAGTCATTCGCAGGAGCTGGAGGTGGACAATGGCCGAGTGCTGGTCAACAACAACAATTCAGTCAGTCAGTTCCTGGACAATATATTGCTCAATTACCACCTTCAGTTCATAGACCTACCCTGAATGGGCGCAGTCCACTGTGTCCAAGACATGAGCATAATGTCATAGTTGTGCGGGAATTTCCAGACCAGACTACCGATGTCAATTACAGCCAGCCAGCCGGTTACTCCAGTTTTCAGAACGGAGTTCCATCGAGTTCGACACCAAAATATCCAATGGGTCAGGTGGTTGAAGTACCGGTTTTGCTTAACTCATCTCCTAATGTACAAGCTCGTTATTCAGGTTCTCCTCAGACCACTGTAGATAATGAGCAATACTACACTTTGCAATCAAGTAATCGCGCGCCGTCAGTTCAGGGAGGACAATACAATCCTGCATTGACAAGATCATTCCAATCAAATAGTGAACTGTGGCCATGTGGCACTGGACAACCAAGAAGAGCTAGTCAATCGAGTAGAGCTCCAGGCTGTTGCCATACCATTTTACAATCTAATTCTGGAAGCCAACCACAACAGCAGATGACTGATAACTATTCTCAAGCTGCATCACTGAGACCAGCACAATTTGCCTCAGGAGTAGTAACGCCGGGTGGCATTGTTCAACCATGGAATAGTTACTCGTCGTCAGGATCTGGAGTACAACCGGTGCAACAGCAAATACGTGCTGATGTTCACTACCCACAATCAGGATCCGCGAGTCCTGGAGTTCCCTATGGTTCACCAGTTAGACCTGCAACTTCATCCATCGAACATCGAAGTAAGTGCTGTGCAGAGCCTTTTATCTCCTCATTTGGACCTGGTAATCAAAACGCAAACATGAGTTCAGGTGGATATCATCTAGACGCAGCTTTAGGGCATCTGTATCAAGCAGGAGCTGGATATCCTGGTGTATCACCAATACAATATACAGGTGGTTCTGCAATAGGAGGCTTTGGAGGTGGGCCAGGTATTGGAGGCTTCGGAAACGGCCCTGTTGGAGGCAATACAAGCATGAGAGGCTTCGAAAATGGCCCTGGCGGAGGCAGTCCAGGTATGGGAGGCTTTGGAGGTGCTACTAGAGGTAACCAAGGAATGGGAGGATTAGGTACTGGGGGAATGTACACCCAACCTGGTTATCAACAAGGAAATGGGTTGGCTTCAGGATCACATCCAGGGTCAGGGCCTGGTAGCGAGAACTTCCAAGGCTCGTATTCCGCTTTAGGGGTTCAAAATCATCAGCAAATCGGTGCAACCCAAGGTAGAAATGTGCGTAAAAAGCGAAAAATGTCATGTGATGCTGATTTGTATGGTGAGAGCTGCGTGTGCCCTCCTAGAAGGCGTCGGCCATTTTGTCCATTTCCCATGTTGCAATATTGTGATAGCTATGATGAATTTGTGCCATTCTGTATGCCACAACCTCAGTGTCCAGGTTTTATATAAAATGTAACTTAGTAAATAATCTGAGGTAATGTAAATTAAACTGTAGCATTACACTGGTGTCAAATTTGATATTATAAACGGTAAAAAAAACCCATCCGGTATAGTTTAAACCTCATTTACATGCAGCCCCTGACGCTGCTCCTCGAGCTGCCGGCAATATTGTCCTAAATACTACCGAAATAGGGTCGAGAGCAGCGTTTTCATACTGCTCGACAAATCACATCGCTTTCGTTTTGCGGCAATGGCAGACGTCGATCAATATTTTTTTCGAATCCAGCACTACTAAAAATTTTTCGTCCAATTCGTCCTGGCGCTCGGCGCCGAAGTGAGCAACGATGTAGCTGCATGTAAAGCGCTAATTACACTATCATCTGGGAAATCTAATTAGGAAATCATCATCATCAGCCCGTAAACATCCCACAGCAGGGATGTAGGCCTTCCCTTGTATAATAAGGGAGTATGGGCCATAGTCCACCACGCTGGCTAGCCCAATGCGGGTTCGGGACTTCACATGCTTTTGAATTTTTATTTCTCAGGCATGCAGGTTTCCTCGCGAGGTTTTCCTTCACCGTTTAATAGCAGTCGGAGTAATTAAATTAAATTTAAAAACTCATTGGCACATGGTCTGCTTGGGAATCGAACCCGGACCTCCCAAATTGGGAGATCGTGTCTTAACCACTGTGCTATAAACCATTCTCAAAATTGAGAACAGTCTTGGGACCGGTCTCAAGTAAACGTGTTGATTAATAAACCTAACTCGAGATCTGAAAAGCACGTGCATACTAAAGCATTACTCACTTGAGAGGTGCGCGTAATAATAAACGAAACTCAAGACTATCATTCATTCGCCGCTGAGGCGAATACTTCAGAAGTGATCTCAGCTGAGTAGACCACAAGATTGGTTTATAAATTAGCAGGGAGCTTGAGATAGCGTCAACTTCTTAAGACGCATCTCGGGTGATACAGCCTCAAGACTTTATTGAGATTGGTTTATTATTACAGACTTTAGTACCAACCAATGAACTGGGCCATTTTGAATGTTTCAACGACCCGGTACGCCGTAATATGTAAATCGATGAATGCAAACAGTTTTGTGCAGCAATTTTCGGTGGCCCCCGTGGTCCGATTTCATGAATGTGAACTTCTTAAGACGCATCTCGGGTGATACAGCCTCAAGACTTTTATTGAGATTGGTTTATTAATACGGGCCTTACTCGTCCTGCCCACTTCCCTACCCACTAGGGCTGCATGTAAATGGGGATTTAGAGAAATCTAAATCGACATCAGTGACTTGTTGGTTAGTTTTTACAACACCAGAACTACACAGTAAGCTCATTATGCTGTAAAGTAAAAGCATGTTTCGTATGTTACCACGCAAAATGAAATTAAACGTAACGTGATGTATTTGATCTTGTTTTTTTAACCTTTAGACGCACTCGGACACCGATCGGTGCCAAAAAATATTTAGACCGTCAACACCCTTTGTTCCCAGTAGTTCTGTTGGACAGTTCTGTTAGCCGAACTAATGGGAATTTTTGTCTCTCTAGTTCTGTAAATAACTTAATGAATGTATTTATTATAATATATAGATATTATTATTATATATCAAGGTATAAAAAATAAAAACTAAAATAAAACTATAAGGCAAAGACGTCATCCAGAGCTCCCGATTGCGGTATGGACCCTAACACACTGGCTGCATTACCTCTCTGAACAGCCAGACTGAGGCGTTGAGCGAAGTATGCGCCAGCCCGTAAATCACACGAGGCCAGCACCAATCTGGTCGAGAGACCGTGGACGAAATTCCTGGTGTCAGAAGACCACGGTCCCATAGTTTCTACTGCAAGCGCCACAAACTCATGGCTACCCAATAGGGATGAGTACTTGCGGCGCTTGAGCAGATGTGCTTCCTTTGCCGCAGCTCTGGCTCTCGAAGAGGTTTTGGGGATGTGAGAGGGTGCCAAAGTATCGACGCAAGTAGCGTCCCATATCAACGTTCGCCCTAGTGACCATGTCACCAATGTCGCTCCATCCGGCCTCTTGCCATCATCCCTGGATAAGCCGCAGGGCTCCAGAGACGCGGGAACACCAGCAGTAGCAAGCGCTCGACGTATTAAATCATTGATGGTGCCATGGCGGTAAATACGGCCCGCGCTCCTGCTGCATGACAGACCGTGACGCCCGTATTGGTCTAAGTTGGAGCCACAAGGACAGCGATGCGGTTCGCATACTTTGGCACCCACTCGCAAACAAACTGCAATACGAAGAGTGTTAGAGTCCAGCATTGTACCAATGTTATCCGAAGGCAGCGCGTGTAACCAATGACCCGATTCCGGCTCGGATACGGCAAGCAGCCTTGCCTTGTAAATAACTTGAACTTTTTTTTGACCGAACTAACGGTGCCAACGGACATTCGACTTTCAACTCCTCTCCAATTCCTTTGGACTGTGTTTGTACTTGTTCTCTATTAAATTCCGCATCCAATAATGTGCGCTATGTTATGTTGGCTATGATATTTAGTCTGTATTTCCGAAATGAATTACAGAATTAGTTTATTTTTACAAAGATCGATAATTTTATTGTAATATACGCCTTTTTGTCACAGTAGGATTTATGGATTCATTCCTTTGCTCGACTACAATGTGAATAAAACTTTACTGCATGACGCCATGACAGGCTTTTTGGCGGGAACTCGGCGAGTGAAGTAGCATTTTTCTTTATAAGTCTTATAATTTGTGCATTTTAACTTTTGAAGCTTAATAATGGCAGAATATTGTGCAGCAAACGTTAGTAATAGTGTACAAGTGAAGGGAAGTGTAAATTAAAGTGCGTAACGGAGCTTTCGGGTTCCCACAAGAAGCCGCCAAAATCTTTTGTAAAGCATTCTGCCACTTTACTGAAGAATGACCTGACCGTGACTAGACTCTGTATACGCCAAGTATACGACGAATTACTTGTTTTGACTGAGACTGACTTACAAACTGAAGAAATAAGTGAAATAAGACATGGCTGTTATGGGCTAGATCCCTTTGCCTTCTCCTAAAGGAGAGAATGAAACAAAAAAAAAAAAAAAAAAAAATGACGCCATGACAGGTCACGTGATGTAAATTTTTGTCGGGCATGCGCAACGGCGCTGAATTTTCTGTGTAATTTTCGCAAAGGTGATACTTTTTGTGGTGAAAAACTGTGAAATTCTTTATTGTGATGTTCATTAATTATTTCGGACTGTAAGTAATCCGTAGTGGTTGTGTCAGTGCGGAAAAATTGTTTCTGCAAGGAAGTGTTGTTGTCGCTAAGGTCGCATCTGTAAAAGGAACTCGTCCCAAATGGTATTTTCGAGATGGATTACGTCTCCAATGCCTTATTCTAGTCAATTTCCCGTTTCGACTCTGCTTCGTAATAGTAATTATTGTGTATTTCCCCAAAAAACACGTAGTAAATCAGTATTATTGGTCGCGAAAGTTGACTTTGAATCTTGGTCCATTTGACAGATCTTTGTGTGAAACAATCTACATTATTCGACGATGAATCTCTCGAGAAACCTTCAAAATTTTGTAGTTTCTTTACGTTACTATTCAACTCCAAGGTGTACTCGCTTTTTGGGTGGAGGTCGCGGTTAAAATTGTGAATGAATTGACGAATTACGAGACGCAAGGTTGGTCGCGTTATGCGTAAGTTAAATATTTAGCACTTTGCAATTGGATGACATCATTGAGACATTATATACGTAAGTGAAAATGTTGGACAGGAAAACAACACTTACAGATGTAACCTACATCAGTTTTATGTGACAGGGGCCGATTTATAGCAAAAAAGACGAAAGCTTTCTAAAGGTGGAAAAAGTGTCACTAGGCTGTAGCAATATAGCAACCTTGGCCCTGCAGCCTCATTAAAGGTTTGGGTCAGAGCCTCATAAAGAGGCGCAAAAAAAAAATCGCACATGTGGCGCAATTATTTTCCTTCAGTGCCCTGTAATGACACCCTAATAATAAAAGGTTGCAATAACAATGGGGTTGGTTTTGTTAAAGGTTGAGATAGAAATATGTTTAGTGCTGAATAATTTTACAAGTTTTACTCAAAACCCAGAGCTGAACTTAGATGTAGTGTTGAAAAGTTATGGGTTTTATTTCACCAAGTTGTATTAGCTATACCTCGATCATAGTGCCTAGTTTTAGAGGGTGTGTTTATAAATGCCAAGCAATAGGTCAGAGTGTAAGATCTTTGTATGATATTCTCCCCCCTGATATCCCCAGGCCCATTAACATGAAATCCCTATTGTTATATACAAATTCCACATTTGTTAATATTTTATCTAAATATATTTCTCTAGATATAATATAAAACTATAATATTTAATACCATATTTGTGAAGTCCTTGTGTTGTTTTACTTTATGTATATTTGTGTTTGTCCTTTTTGTTTTAGGTGGCTCAAACAGGACACAGACCAATAGTTTGGCTCAGATTTCTTACTGGTCAACCTCACCCAATGTTTTATCCGCACAACACTGGCAGTAATGGTTGTCGCATTAAAGACGACCAATTGCCATAAAATATAAAAATAAATAAAAATATGCTCTAAAGAAAATTAGAAAAGTACACATTTTTGCCACAATGCCCCTTGACAACAGCCTAACCTTTCACTTTATATTTACAATTTCTAATATTAAATTCAGTGCACAAAAACTAATATGTATACATTATTATAATAATCCTTTCTATTCCAAGAATTCATAATGTTTACAATACAATACAAATACACTTTATTGCACAACAGAAAAAAAATGTTAGTACCCAGACAGACTTACTTTTATGGTAGGCTTATCCTAACTGCACGTAACAATATGTAAATCTACACTGCAGAGTGTAGGCGTTGGTATCTTCTCAGACCTTATTTAGTTGGCAAGGGTCAACCTTGATTGCATTTGTGTTTTATTATTCACTTTTTCACATTAAATGGTGAAGGAAAACATCGTGAGGAAAAGCTCATTGTAAGGACATGCTACCGGACGAGACCTTAGATTTTACGGGCATTATTTAAGCAAGGAATTTCTCAGTATTTCCTTGGGTTGATACTGTCAAAGAGGTAATTTATTGGCAATTTGTAATACTAGTAATGTCCTTGGGAAACCCTTGTTATCAAGCCACGAAATCTACTATCATCAAGTTATCAATTTTTATTACCTCATTAGGCTCTCAATATCTACGGTTTGTAGGACTTGATAACGTTTTTATTTAAATGTAGCTTAATAAATCTGTTGTGGTCACGTGTATTAGGTATATTGCGTATATTAAAAATAAAGGCCGGCAACGCATCTGTGACCCTTTTGGTGTTGCGGGTGTCCATGGGCGGCAGTGATTGCTTTCCATCAGGTGACCCGCATGCTCGTTTGCCGCCCTCTCATATTAAAAAAAAAAAATTTTCAAAGCAAGCTTTTAACACTCCCTCATGATTATTACATAATGCAGACATTTCTGACAGCAGCATGTGGGCATAGCGAAAATGATGTTTAACAATCAAAACTAGCTGTGTATGCAAAATGTTGTTTCTGTGGTAAACCGTTAAGGAGTTGATCTCGTGAGGAGACGATCCTGGTTATTTTATTTATTTTATTTTAACACTTTATTATTATATAATATTTGAATTCAAACCAGATTTTATTTGATGCCCGAGACTTGCGTCGTAAATGTAAAATCGACGTTAGCGTAAATAAAATCAAGATTTAACAATAATTTGAATAAGTTTTTAAATAAAAATATTCATGATTTTTGCTAACCCTAAAATCAGCTCACCAGTGAATCTTAATTGACGCCACATAAATGTTCCATAAATATTGTTGCATCTAGGTATCTAGACCTAACATTGCAATGCTCTGTTAATAGGTATACAGATAAAGTCATTACATCATGATGTCATCCAAGTAATAGACAGTGTTATCAAGTCATAATATACTGAAATGGCCCGAAGCGTGTTCAGATGTTATTGTATTATTAAGGCCTCCTATGGGATTGGATGCAATAGAACTTAGTGATTAACTGAGTAACTGTCCCTTTGAAATTGAATAAAAATTTACACAGAAATCTAAAATCATGGTCGTTTTTTATACATTCATTTGATTTTTAAAAGTTTAGCAGTTGCGGACTCAAAGGAAACAAATGTGTGGCCCTGATGCGATGCCTAGATGCGCCCTTGCTTTGGTCCATCCATTCCATCCACCCCGACAAAATTGACTGATTTGAATTTTTGGTTAGGCCTAGAAAAAGTTTGTTATGCCGCTTATCACGAAGACATCTAAATAATGTCATGAAATAAATGTTTTTCTTTCTTTCTTTCAAATGTTGGAGAGACAGAAATTGTGACGAACCTTATATATGATGCCACCTTAATTAACTTCTATATGTATTGATCCGAAATTTTTTTTTTTTTTTTTTATTCACAGATAAAGAAATAAACAGAAAATAACTTAAGTAGTACATTATTTTGAGTCGGAACAAATTTTCAGTGCACTCCTAAAATGTGACGTACCTCTAGGCCTCACAGGAATACAGTGATCTAGTGAATAAATATTAGTGCCCAAGGGTGTAAGTGCTGGGCAGTGCCTAATTAGTGCCAATAAGTGCTAATAGTGAAAGTGAAATGAGAGGCGAATGGAATTGGACAATATTGTACAAACTGAAGGACCACTTGGACATTCTCAACAATAATCTGCAGTGGTAAAGGTAAGATGATTATCTATCTAATAAGTCAGATAACTAAAATAGATAGATGGCTAGCTACCACCATCTTATTCTAAATCTGCCTCCAAGCAGCAATGTTAATAGCATTGTTGTGTTCCGGTTGTCATAGATAAGATAGCCAGTCCCCCAAATGTGTTGGGGTTTCCGGGTCAGTACGCTTCCACTTACGACCTCATCTTCACTAACATCAGGTGCGATTGAGGTCAAGTACCAACCCGTTGTGCATAAAAAAAAAGATGACTGAGAGCCAACAGAATCTCAATGTCAAAAAAAATTAAATGAGGTATTTTTTGCACTTTTGAATGCGACTGTACCTTGTTGGAACCGAACCTGCGACCTCCGTAATTATGTAGTACCAGTAGCCCAGGGAAATTACGGTTTGACCCCGGAAAAACGATTAACCGCGATTTTGTTAAAACATTTAATAAAGTGTTGTAAATGTAGTAACAATTGCTAAAAATAGTAAGAAACGCAAGTACTAAGTAAGTAACTAAATAAGCTAAACTTGAAAAATGTGTTTCTTTAAAAAAAAAAGACTCAATTGATGGGTATTTCTTTTAATTCAACACATTTAGGGAAATTATCGTTACAAAATATTAGTTCTTATTTTTATTTGTTAAGCAATGCAACTCGATGACATTTTCAGCTAAAACACATGAATGCCTAACTATAACATGCTTAGTTTTTTAGACATGGCCACTTACAAGGAGGCATAAGAAAAAATAGCATGCAAATATACTTCAACTTCAACTTTTTGTTTTATGGCAATCGGTTGTCTATATTACGATCGACCATTACTGCCAGTGTCCGGTTGTATGGCTAAAACGCTGAATGAGGTTGGCCAGTATGTAGTCTGTGCCAATCTATGGGTCTAGATCCTGTTTGAGCAATCTAAAACAGAAAGAAAGACAAACACGAATATATAGTACAGGACGGCACAGGGACAAATCACGAATAAGATATACTTAAATTTCATAATTTTATCTTATATGTGGATATATACTTGGATAAAATATTTACAAAAGGGGAATTTGTATATAACAATAGGCATTTCATGTTAGTGGGTTTAGGTATATCATAAGGGAGTATATCATATAAAGAGACTGGTTGGATAGGGCAATTGAAAAAGATATGATCCGTAGACCCCTCCTCAAGACCACAGTCACAAATTGGGGAATCCCTAATGTGAATTTTATTAAGATGAAGAGGCGTGCATGAGTGACCCAGACGCACGTGCAAATATAGAGACAGATTACTACATCATCCAAACTCGTTAGCATTAAATCTAATGAACCCAAGACAGGACAGATGCAGGTTGAAGCGTAGATTGTCTCAAGTACCACTGGGTGCTGCCATAAGACTTAGGTCCGTATTAATAAATCGTTCTTGAGATTGCATCTCGGTCTCAAGACCATTTTTTTTGATGCCGTTTTTAAATATGCAACAGATTCTCAAGTGTCAACTTGAGGCCCTGTCAATCTTGAGAACTGTTTATTAAACGGGTCTAAGTAAAGGAAAATGATGCCAAAACAGTCGCTAAATGTCCTACTGCTGACAGATTGCGGAAACTGGGAGTTAACCACCTCCGTGGCTCAATGTAAACAACATTGGGGTTACCATTCCGAGGTCGCGGGTTGGATCCCCAGCGGGGTAGATATTCGGTTTGGTTGGTGGTAGTGCATTTTAAATGCCCGCCTGGCTAGTTACCACCGTCTGCAGCGGCTGCGGCGTGCCAGTTCGAAATTAAAAAAAACAACAATTTGAAGCATAATATTTTATTACTGATCTCCATAACACATGGAGATGAGCGATATTTTATTCACCGGGCTGATGATGTTATCACTTGGCTGTATGAGACTTGTATTCTTTGCCATAGCAAATAGTGCGGTTATAGAATATAACTTCACTATTTGCGGTTATAACACACGCGTGTTTTGAACGGTGAAATTATATTCACCTAGCAAGTATGTTGAAATTATTTTTTAATATTTTTCTCCAGATGGCGCACTACCCTCAACCGGCCTCACTAGAGGCCGCGCTGCCACTCCTCAGCCGGCCGGACCTCCGTCTTCGGCAGCAGCTCGGTGATCAGCTCACCGCGCTTGTTCGCCGCGAGCCGGAGATCACTCACGACCTCGCGGCGCAGCTGTTGGATGCGCTGGTGTCATGGCTGAACGGCGGGAACTTTAAGGTGATTGACCTTTAATAGATGGATACAGGATTATGATTTTCCTGTCGATAAAAAATTTAATATTATGAAGTATGAGCGACTGCCCTAGCAATGTATAAACATTGTCAAATCAAATTATATAAATAAATATAATAAATAAAATATCCTTAGACATACACACAACGCCATCTAGTTCCACAGTAAGCAACTATAGCCTTGTGTTGTGGATACCAGATGGTTGTTATACTACATAAATACATTTTTTTTTGTAAATAAATACTTATTATAAATGAAAATTTCCATAACTCGGGTACAAATGTCCGTATTCATCACACAAACTTATTAATCAAATCAAAATATTTTATTTCATAAAATTGTCACTTGAAAACGTCACTATTAATATGAATATACATTTAAATTTACTGCTTGTTCATAAAGCTGACTCACAAACTCTAGGGTTGCTCTTTTAAACAGATTATGGGTTACAATTTGTAATTTGATAATTATATGAATAATAAGACAGCTATGTCCATGCTTGCTTATCATTCAAATAGTCAGTGATTTTATAATAGCCTTTTGCTAATAATTTCTGTTTTATGATTGTTTTAAATTTATTTAAAGGCAAATTTTGAATGTCTACTGGGACCTGGATTAGCATATAGGCAATTTTTTTGCTGTACCGATTTTGATAAAATCTTCCACGTGGACGAAGTCGCCTGCGGAAGGCTAGTATATAAATACTTATCACGGAGATGAGATCTCGTTAAACCCTTGGCTAATCTTCATCTCAGCTTCATTACCCAACATATCTGGAGCGGACGCCGCCTCGTATCATTCATGCACACTCTAATTCCTCTGATCGTTACCGAGGCGTCGCGCATCATTGCGCGCGCGCCTATTCTGGATTTTAGTGTTGTTTTAACCCGACTACCACAGGAAGTAGGGTAATGAGTTAACAATAAGAAAACTTTATTTGATCCATTTAGCGACACTTATACATTACAATACTTGATCGGGTTGTATGACGACCCGTTTGGTGTAGTGGTTAGAAACTCTGCCCACTATACCAAAAGGTCGCGGGTTCGAATCCCGCTAGGGGCATATGTTTGTATGATGAATACGAACATTTATTCCCGAGTCATTGATGTTTTTATAAATATTAATGTATGTTTATCCCTTATCCATAGTACAAGCTTTGCTTGGTGTAAGTGCGAAATATTTATTAATTTATTATATACCTGAAATCTGAAATTAGTTGGTCAGGAGCACGTATAGAATCGAATCAGACTATAAAAATATGGGGTTATATTGTTTCCTTAATTATTTATTTGATGAATATACACCCTACAAGCGGACACATAACCATTACTGAATTCGCTACAATCCTTTATTTTTTTTATTTTTTTGAGCCATATTAATTACAAAATATATGATCATCTAATTGGGGTGTATCGGCTGTTTAATATAAATATAAATAAATATCATACACACACACACATACAGCGCCATCTAGTTCCACAGTAAGCAACTATAGGCTTGTGTTGTGGATACCAGACGGTTGATATACTACATAAATACAAAATACTTATTATAAATGAAAACATCCATAACTCGGGTACACATGTCCATATTCATCACACAAACATATGCCCCTAGCGGGATTCAAACCCGCAACTTTTTGGTACATTGGTCAGAGTTGCTAACCACTACACCAAAAGTAGGAATATTGATTTTTCATTTGTATGTTGGTGAACGCTGGCGTTGCTAGCGACCGGCACGTCACCAGTCGTCTCGTGGTATGGGGTAGCTCGGGCAATGGCGATATTATAAGCTACTAAAGGCGAATCAGAATGACACTAGGGATTTAATAGGATGTAATGGTATGGAGGGTGCGCTAGACGCCCTCCGGGAATGAGGAGGGCGGGGCGGGGGGCTTGGAGCCGCTTATGCGTCCCCAGGTCATCCCTACTGCCGAAGAAGGTTGCCGCGGGGTTTTAGTGGGTATCCCCATAACCAATATGGGAAGTCCCACATAACCATCTCGCCGCCCCCCAGGCGAGCAGAACGGGTCATGCGTTACCCCGCGACAAAAAAAAAGATGTAACGGTCCTGTCACTGATGAACACGGGCCCGATTACCTTCAATCTTGAGATGCTACCTGGTGAAACGTAAACATTTGCAATCTGTGAGATTCAATCTGACCGAGATTTGTTTATAACAGACTTGAGTACCAGAATAGGTGTATCACTTGAAATCAGTTTACATTTTTAGATGAGGTATCAGTATTCATTCAAGTAAGATACGACGCGGATATATTGGCGTCGTCGCTGGATATATTGGCTGATACAAACTTGGGATGTTTATATGTGGAGAAATATCGTTTGTCTTTATGTGTGTGCAACTGCAGTGAATACCAGTGAAGTAACCAGCTTTATACACAGGTGCTGTCAGTGAACAGTAAAGTCAGGTTAAATAGGCATCTTCTGGGAAAGCTCGTTCCATCGTAGACCTTATCTCGACATTAGTCCAGATTAAGGTCAAGAGCGATGCCATTCTAATTAAAAAAAAAAAAAAAAACAGTACCTTAAATATTGAGGAGTTTTGACGATAAACATGATGTCAATACAAGAAATACAAAACGAGCGGTTCGCGCGATTTACAAACTGGTCCCCAGAGTGTCTCTTAGGAATAAATTTAAAGAAATTAATATATTAACATTAGCATCGCAATATATTTACGAAAACTTAATGTATGTAAGAAAAAATATAGAATCGTTTAAGAAAAATAGTGATATACATAGTGTTAATACCAGATATAAAAATAAACTTGCTGTTCATGCCAGCCGTTTACACAAAGTCATTTAAGGGGCAATGTATACGCTTTTATAATAAGGTTCCAGTGGACATTTAAAATTTACCTTTAAATAAATTCAAAACCATCATAAAACAGACATTATTTACCAAAGGCTATTATAAAATTTCTGACTATCTGCATGATAAGCAAGCATGGACATAGACCGCTCGGCGATATTCAGCCTAATTATACAATATAATATAATTGTAACCCAAACTTATTTAAAAGAGCAACCCTTGAGTTTCTTGCTCGTTCTTCTCTGGGGAGTCTGCTTTGCGAATGAGCAATAATGTCAATAATTTTAATATTAAGATAAAAAATGTGACGTTTTCAAGTGATAATCTTTATCCTACGAAATAAATATTTTTTGACTTTGAAATAAAGATAAACTTGCAGGTCACATAAGTCGTCTCCGCAAAGTCATTCATTCATTCAAAGGGTTATGTATACGTTTTTTCAATAAGGTTCCTGGTGATATACAAAATCTACTAGGCTTGGAAACTATGGAAACTTACTTTCGGCGCGGTCGAAGCTTCGGCTGATTTTGGGGTCGAATCCGCAATTGTGGACGAAGCTAGATTTTTTTGGTCGAAACTGATGCAATTAAACACTCTTTACTTTGATCTTAAATTTAATAAATTTACTTTGATTTTGAGAACCACTTCATACACTGTACTGACAGATACCGAAACTTCACCTATGATCGGTCACTAATAGCGACGTCTCACGAACACACCCGAAGTTAGCCGAGCGACGCGCGGCAATTCACAAAAAATGAGTTTCGACGCGGCCTTTTTGACCGAAACCGTAGCTGTGGCCGAAGCTAGATTTTTGACCGTAACTGGCTGATACCGAAACTGAATCGGTCGCTAATAGTGATGTATGTTCTTCCATTACAGATAGCGCAGAACGGCCTGGAAGTCATCTCGGCGCTGGCTGACCGCATGGGGTCCGAGTTCTCGCCCTACGTGCCAACCATGCTACCTCACATTATAGACAGGTAAGCAAAACGTCAACATTACCTTTATTTCATAGTTCCATAATACACACACACACACTCACACACACACACTCGCACACACACATACATAACACATACATAACATACATTAGTTTTTACATTTTTATTTCATTCTTATTTTATAAGTAGCATAATATTAACCTATTTCACCTTCACCTTAATTGGACAAATATTTGACATTTAGTTACGGAAGAGCGGAGCCTCCTAACACAGGTATTTTATACTTAAAAGGAGACCCCCCCTCATTGATTGATTTATTAAGGTACTGAAATAATCATTTTTTCATTTTCATAATAAATAAAAAAAAAAATATTCGGAACCTTACACCAATCATCTAGTCCCAAACAAACACCATGGATACTAGGTAATGCTTACATAAATATTTACTCTTCGCGGGATTTGAAGCCGCAACCGTTGGTTTCGCTGGCAGAGTCCACTATCCGCTACACCAAACGGTCGTCAAATATAAATTTATTCTTTTCTACTAGGTGAATTTGAATTCGAGTAATTCCCATTAACTTGTCTAATGTTTGTCTTCTATATACGATGCTAAGAAGGTCGATGCAAAGTCGTTAGTTGAAGCCACTTGGGCCGTGGAAACAAAACTTTTTTTATTGATTTTTTTTTTTAAATTAATAAATTATAGAATTTATTAATAATTTATTTTTTTAATAGTAAAAGTGATAGTAGTTAAAGGATGGTAAAATCTCAGAAAATTTCAATATTTTCTGTCCTGTAGTGTTCATACCATTGTTGGATAACATAAAGCAAACATGGGAACACTACGAAAGGCATGAAAATTTTCTGAGATTTTACCATCGTCTAACCTGTTAAAATTGTCTGTTAAATAAATAAATATATCAGAACATATAAGAAACACAAAATATACATTTAAATAGATTGTGGTACCCTTGTATTATATTTATTGTTATATGTTATTAAAATGTGAAAGAGAAGGTGAATGTCGTGTCGTACCAAGAGGTTAAAACGAGGGCGGAAAGTAGAGAGACATGGTCGTTACTCCACCGACAAGAGCATAGCTCTTAAATTGAAGAAGAAGAAGTTATTAAAATAAATTAATTGGTAACGCCACTCTTGATCACGAACGCCTCAAAGGCCGGCAACGCATCTTAGACCCTTTTGGTGTTGCGGGTGTCCATGGGCGGCGGTGATTGCTTTCCATCAGGTGACCCGCATGCTCGTTTGCCGCCCTCTCATATAAAAAAAAACGAACAAATTTCCCTAAGCAACCATAGTCGAATTCGATCAAAAAACTTTCGATTACCCTTACAAAGTAAACCATTATGAAACCTCCTTTAGTATGGGAGTCCAAAAATTTTCGGCCGATGACTCCATTCTGATTACGAACAACTTTCCACTTGGAACCATAGCCAAAATTTGTTGGACTTCAATGCTTAAGGTGGTTTTAGAATGGTTTTTCAATAAGGTCCCAGTTGATATACAAAATCTTCCTTTTTTTTTTTTTTTTTTTATGCACGACGGGTTTGTACTTGACCTCAATCACACCTGATGTTAAGTGAAGATGAGGTCGAAGGTGGAAGCGTACTGACCCGGAAACACCAACACATTTTGAGGGACGGCTATCTTATCTCTGACAACCGGAACACAACAATGCTATTAACATTGCTGCTTGGCGGCAGATTTAGATAAGATGGTGGTAGCTAGCCAGGCGGGCATCTAAAATGCCCTACCACCAACCAAACCGAGTACTTAAAACATGTACCCCACTGGGGATCGAACCCGCAACATCCGAATCGTATACCCAATGTTGTTTACATTGAGCCACGGAGGCGGAGGTCCTCTCGATAAATTTAAAGATACTATAAAACAGAAACTAATTAACAAAGCATATTATAAAATATCAGACTATTTAGATGATAATCATCCCTGGACATAATCAGATTGTTCGCCTGCCAGGCTATTTCACAATTAATAATGAAATATAAAAACCTTTTTGTAATATAAAAACCTTTATGTAAAATCAAAGCCTGATTTTAAAAGAGCAACCGAGATTCTTGCTTGTTCTTCTCAGGGGAAAATTGCATTTTGAACAAGCAGTAGCTTAAAAAAATGTAAAATTGACTATTTTAAGTGTACTCTGTGTACCTACAAAATAAAGCATTTTTGACTTTGACTTTGTTTACTTTGTATTTATATTTATCGAATTTTTTTTGATCAAAGTCGAATATGGTCCTTGTGGAAGTTGTTCGTAATCAGGAGTGGTGTCATCAGTCAACAGGAATTACACGATATAAATTTCACTCTCAAACTTCAAGCATTTATTTAACGTAAGATACATGATATCATTTGTTGAATGTCAATTTAAATCTACTGGAAATAAAAAAGGTTTATTGCATTTATCTGTCCGTCGGTATGTCCAAGCTACCACCGCTTCGGAAAGGGAAATCATCTGTGGGAAAAGAAGCGGCGCAAGAAACCCATACCCACCACCCAAAGTAATATAACTAATACATAGTATATAAATAATACTCTGTATAGTGAAATGTGCATCTGTGATATGACTTTGCGATACGATTGTAAACGAAAATACCGACCTTTCGGATTTAGCCAGGTTATGCGTTTATGGTATGAGCCTATAAAAGGACACTCCCCGCTATAGTACATAGATGAAAACAATAGATCATTGTTATAGGCGAATTAGGTTTGGCCAATGTCAATCCAATGATACTTAGGCCCGTATTAATAAACCATTCTCAAGATATTGAAAATGCTGCGAGATACATAACAACGCTAATTCAAGTAGCTTGCTGGATAAATACACCCACAATTGAACACAAAAGACGTCACTTAGACAGACCCCTTGAAATAAAAAATGCCATATTGAGGAAGCGGAGGCTGCGTCGTGTCTGGCAAACAAGCAGATTAGCTGTTGACAAAGCCGCATTAAACAAGTCGTCAGCTGAGCTTAAGGTGATGTTGCAGGAATGGAATAATGACACCCTCGAATCAAAGATGGAGTCTCTGACGGCCACAGCACATACTGATTACTCTCTGTGGAAATTCACCAAGAATCAGGACAGACCAATAGAGGTAAAACCACCACTGAGACTAGATGGAGGTTGGGCCCGCACAGCCCAAGAGAAAGCAAATGTCTTCGCTCAACACCTATCTGCAGTTTTTATTCCAAATGAAGCATCAGAAAACGAATCTGAGGAAGTGATTAACCAAATATTAAATCAGGATTTCCAATTGGCTCCTCCACCGACACCTGTTACTGTGGGGGAGGTCTGGAAAACCATTAGACAGCTTAAGGACAAAAAAGCACCAGGCTTTGATCTCATTACTAAGGAAATTCTTAAAGAGCTACCGAGAAAGGCTACGGTTTTCCTCACTACCTTCTTCAATGGGATACTACGAGTCCAGCATTTTCCCTTGTTATGGAAAGTATCACAGATTTTAATGATACATAAAGCGGGGAAGCCCCAAAATGCAGTGACGTCGTATAGACCAATAAGCCTGTTGCCGATCCTGTCAAATTGTTCGAAAAGATCCTGCTATACCGAATCAAGCCCATCCTTCAAACTAATAACGTAATACCTGAACACCAATTTGGTTTTAGACAGCAACATTCGACTGTTGAGCAAGTCCACAGAGTATACAATAAAATAAGACAAACACTAGAGAATAAAGAATACTGCTCCTCAGCTTTTCTTGATATACAACAGGCTTTTGACAGAGTGTGGCACCGTGGCTTACTGTGCAAGATAAAATCTAGTCTACCACACAGTTACTTTACACTTTTCCACTCATATCTGTCTGACCGAATTTTTCAAGTCAAAGAAGCCGACACAACCTCGAACTTCTACGGAATTGAAGCCGGAGTCCCTCAAGGGTCGGTGCTGGGACCTGTACTTTACACACTCTACACTGCCGCCCTTCCAGAAATGGACGGTGTTACGACTGCAACATTTGCCGACGACACAGCTTTACTGGCCAGCAGTAAGGATCCTGTAGCAGCAACACAGATCCTTCAAAGAGGACTTGATAAAATTACCAAGTGGCTGCGGCAGTGGAGAATAAAAGCCAGTGCTTCCAAATCAGTGCAAGTTACTTTTGCACTAAAAAGAGGAAACTGCCCCCCGGTACAGCTGGAAAATAAGACACTCCCACATCATGACAGTGTGAGGTATCTAGGTCTACACCTTGATCGACGATTGACATGGAAACAACATGTAAAAAAGAAACGATCACGTTTGATGTTGAGTTCATCAGAACTCAACATCAAATACAAGAATTTGTATTGGCTGATGGGGCGAAACAGCAAGTTATCGACTGATAATAAGCTTCTCATCTACAAGACAATCCTAAAACCTATATGGATGTATGGCGTGCAACTCTGGGGAAGCTCTAGCAATTCTAATATAGCAATATTGCAGAGAATGCAAAATTCCATTCTACGTGCAACAAGTAATGCACCCTGGTTCATTACAAATGCCGAAATCCACGAGAATTTACATATTAGCACTGTAAAGGATGAAATCCAAACCACTGTCGCCAAATACCAAAAGAGGTTGGAAAAACATCCCAATGAACTGGCTACACAATTGACACACCGTACCTACAACAAACGTCTGAAACGGAAAGATATCTTTAGTGACTAAAGGACCTGAAATGCGTAATCTGAATATGGGTAGATATCCTCGCTGGAGGATGCACTCGAAATGTGTGAAGGACCTACAATAAATCTACTTATAGTTAAACAACTGATTGTAGATGAGACTGAGAGAAAAAAAAAAAAAAAAAAAGATTGAGAACAGTCTTGTGACCGGTCTCAAGTAAACGTGTTGATTAATAAACCTAACTTGAAACCTGAAAAGCACGTGCATACTCGAGCAGTACTCACTTGAGCGGTGCGCATATTAATAAACGAAACTCAAGACTATCATTCATTCGCCGCGGAGGCGGATTTTTGAGAAGTGATCTCAGCTGAGTAGACCTCAAGATTGGTTTATAAATTAGCACGGAGCTTGAGATAGCGTCAACTGCTTAGGACGCATCTCGGTTGATACAGCCTCACGACTTCTATTGAGATTGATTTATTAATACGGGCCTTAATCATTTGAGTGATCATGTTACTTTAATATTTCATGTATCATTTTACTAATATAATAAACTAGCGCCTCGTCTTCTCACGTGTGCAATTACTTTTTATGTCATATGGTATCTTGCTGAGGGGAAACGCTGCTGATACAGATAGCATATTTGTCTTGCAGAAACGAGCTATTCGTGCAATCTATAAACTAAGGTCAAGAGATACATTAAGACAAATATTTAAAGAAATTGATATTTTAACATGTTCGTCGCAATATATATATGAAAATCTTGTATATGTCAAGAGAAATATATATTCATTCGAGAAAAATTGTGACCGACATAATGTCAATACAAGGAACAAAAATCAATTAGCTGTTCCTTTTAGTAGACCAAACATCTGCTATCGCCATTCCGCCTGGTATCTTGACATGGAAAGCGATGAAGAATCGCTTCACGGGAGAGACGTATCTTCAACCATTATCAGCAACTGACTGTGTGCCCGTCCGTAGGCTAGCGGACACAAAGGAGGGGGTCCGTCACATGGCGCGGCTGTGCGTGTCGGCCCTGGCCGAGTGCCGCGCCGCCCCGCCCCGCGCCCTGCTGGCCCGCCTGGCGCCCGCCACCCAGCACAAGGCCGCCCACGCCAGGGAGGAGGCGCTGCGCTGCATCCAGGCCTTGCTGGACAGGTAGAACAACCACAGTCAACGCACGAGCTCTGAGGGGCAGCCCCGGATCTACGTTTCTCCTCCAATTCCTCCCACCGCCTGCACGCTTTCGGCTCACCACATTCTGTGGGAATGCAATAATTGGAGTCTGGAACGCAAACTCATGCTTGACAATCTAAATTCGGATATCCGGCCGGTATATTACGGCGACCTAGTACAAAACCGCCACAACTTCTTGGCACTTTTACCTACGGTAGCCTTTTGGCTCACTGCGGTCTGGCGCTGTCCGTGGTGTATTAAATTAGGGAGTCGAGCTTCACTTGACTCTCTCCCCCATAGGGTTAGCCGCTTTGGCTTTTTGCGTCACATTAGCTACGCTCCCATTTGCTGGGGGGAGGTGGGACTTTCTTTCTTTCCTACTTTTCATCCTTAAATTCTTTCTTTAATTAGTCTGGGGTCCAAGGTAGCTATAGAGTCACGTAAGGCACCGTCTACCTTCAGTAGGCTCCGTGCAGAGTACCACTGTTGATCTTGGCTTACAGGAGTTATAGTGGGAGGAGAGCGGAGGTGGGATCGGCACGCTTTTCCAGACCATTTCGGTTTTCTGACCGATACGAGGATGAGGAGGGCGTTACACAGATGTTCATAGCATATACTGACTGCCGGCGGCTGGGTGTCGTCTCCTAATCTTTGCTGCCCGTTGCAAGAGTCCCTTCCCGCAGCCCCCCCTACATCCTGGCCTGCTGAGGGGTAATCGTATCGGGTCAAAGGGGGTATCTATGTGGGTGGGACCCATTCCATTATACTGCAGTTCTCATTCTAGTTGTATTTGAAGAAAGAAAGAAAAAAGAGAAAGAACCGCCTCCATGGCTCAATGTAAACAATATTGGGTTTACGTTTGAGGCTGCGGGTTCGATCCCCAGCGGGGTACATATTTAGTACTCGGTTTGGTTGGTGGTAGGGCATTTTAAATGTCCGCCTGGCTAGCTGCCACCGTCTTATCTAAATCTGCCGCCAAGCAGCAATGTTAAAATGTTCCGGTTGTCAGAGATAAGATAGCCAGTCTCCCTTATATGCTGGGGTTTCCGGGTCAGTACGCTTCCACCTTTGGCCTCATCTTCACTTAATATCAGGGATTGAGGTCAAATGTTAACACGTTGTGCATAAAAAAATCGCTGTGCTTTGTCACCCATCCAAGGACGGACTGCGTCACGCATTAATCATGCTCTTTCATGTCCATATTTTTCTGTTTCTAGCCATGGTGCAGCAGAGCTCCAGTTGCGAGCCGCCGTGCCGAACCTGGCTGCACTGGTCGGTGACCCCAACAGCTCTGTCAGGGACGCGGCTATGCAGTTGATGGTGGACATGTACAGACACGTTGGTGAGTACAGCTTTACCTGATTTGACGCCACTTTGCGACAACGAAAACTAACTACTGCATACTTTTAGATTGATGTTCCACATTTGTATGTTGTGTTGTGCAGTACAGTCGCCGAATGAAAAGGTTCGTCAGTTTTCAAATTCTTTAATTTTACACTTAGTAAGCACATGTTACGACACGATATTTTTTTGAAGAACATAGTTGAGGGAATGACTGAAGGAAAGACGACGATCGATTGGTGTAGTGGATAGTGACCCTATCAGCGAAACCAACGGTTGCGGGTTCGAATCCCGCGACGGGTAAATGTTTGTGTGATGAATATGAACATTTATTCCTGAGTCATGGATGTTTATATAAATATTTATGTATGTTTATCCATTATCTAGTATCCATAGTGTAAGCTTTGCTTAGTTTGGGACTAGATGATTGGTATAAGTGTCCGAAATATTTATTTATTTATTTATTAATTATATTAAAAAACAAAAAAAAAAGAGGAAATATGGAACCATAGTCGAATTCGATCAAATTATATCAAATCAAATATATATATAATTATGGTTCCTTTGGGGAAAGTTGTTCGTAATTAGGAATGGAGTCACCAGCCGCAATTTGTTGGACTTCCATACTTAAAGGCGGTTTCAGAATGGTTTTCTTTGTATGGGTAATCGAAAATTTTTTGATCGAATTCGACTATGGTTGCTTGGAGAAAGTTGTTCGTAATCAAGAATGGCGTCACCAGATAATGGGAATTACACGAATTCACATTCACACTGCATAAACGCCCATGACTCGGAAATAAATGTTCGTATATCACACAAACATTTACCCCTCACTGGATTCGAACCCGCAACCGTACATTCGTTTTAGATAGATAGATATACTGGCACACATATAAGACAGTAACATTTTTTTTTTTTATGCACAACGGGTTGGTACCTGACCTTAATCACACCTGATGTTAAGTGAAGATGACGTCGAAGTTGGAAGCGTACTGACCCGGAAACCCCAACACATTTGGGGGACTGGCTATCTTACCTCTGACAACCGGAACACAACAATGCTATTAACATTGCTGCTTGGCGGCAGATTTAGATAAGATGGTCATCTTCGTCTTGAGAACGGTTTATTAATACGGGCCGTAGTTTGAACTGATAGGCATCGTCTTATATCGACTTTTTCAGTGGTTATTAGACTTATTAGTAAACCCCTGGAGTTTTTTTTTATGCACAACGGTTTGATACTTGACCTCAATCACACCTGATGTTAAGTGAAGATGAGGTCGAAGGTGGAAGCGTACTGACCCGGAAACCCCAAACATTTTGGGGGACTGGCTATCTTATCTCTGACAACCGGAACACAACAATGCTATTAACATTGCTGCTTGGCGGCAGATTTAGATAAGATGGTGGTAGCTAGCCAGGTGGACATTTAAAATGCCCTACCACCAACCAAACCGAGTATCTTATACCGATATACTTAAACATGTACCCCGCTGGGGATCGAACCCGCGACCTCCGAATCGTAAACACAATGTTGTTTACATTGAGCCACGGAGGCGGTACTACATTAACAAATAAGAAACAAACATTCATGAAAACAACAAGAGACATACAATTTTTAACAAATAAAAAATATGCGTGCTATTCGTGCCATTTATAAATTAGGACCTAGAGTGTCTCTTAGAGATAAGTTTAAGGAAATTAATATCTTAACAATGGCATCTCAATACATTTATGAGAATTTGTTATATGCAAAAAAAAATATAACCTTATTCGCTAAAAATAGTGATAGGCACAATGTTAATACAAGGAATAAGAACCAGTTATCTGTTTATGTTAGCCGACTTCACAAAGTTAGTAAATCCTTCAAAGGGCAATGTATACGCTTTTATAATAAGGTTCCAATAGACATTCAAAATTTGTCTTTAAATAAATTTAAAGCAATCAAACAGAAATTATTAGCAAAAGGCTATTATAAAATCACTGACTATTTGAATGATAAGCAAGCATGGACATAGCTGTCTTATTATTCATATAATTATCAAATCGCAACCCATAATCTGTTTAAAAGAGCAACCCTAGAGTTTCTTGCTCGTTCTTCTCTGGGGAGTCAGCTTTGTGAATGAGCAGTAAATTTAAAATTAAAATATAATGTAATATTAATAGTGACGTTTTCAAGTGATAATTTTATCCTATGAAATAAAATGTTTTGATTTGATTATGTAAACAAATATACCATAA
Organism: Oegoconia quadripuncta; assembly: GCA_949316235.1. Lineage (NCBI taxonomy): Eukaryota > Metazoa > Arthropoda > Insecta > Lepidoptera > Autostichidae > Oegoconia > Oegoconia quadripuncta. The sequence continues at coordinate 40,265,097 of OX438741.1, read as the reverse complement.
GAATTAAATTAGCATTTTCCCAATACATTCAAGACTTACTGCCGATTCATTGTATGTGGACATGTGCAACAGTCATGCAACGAGGTCAGTGAATGCACTGACCTCGTTGCTCAATTAACGAGCAAGCACTGATTTTCAGCTATCACCCAAGAGGCGCGCGGGAACAAGAAAATGAAGGTTTCTTTAAAATTTAATGTTTATTCCTTATCACATTCACAGGTGAAAGGTTGAGACAAGACCTCAAGAAGAAAGAGTTGGTGCCCGCTCAGAAGTTGGCGCTTCTGGAGCAGAAATTTGACGAAGCGAGGGAAGCGGGACTTCTGTTACCCACTGGTGAGTTCATCTTACTGGCTATATAGGGATTTTGGTTATGATTAACTGGATATGCGTTTGACCACAATCTTATCTGATAGAAAGTGATGGGATGGCACAAGATGATGCACGGGATCCCAGTAAATGACTATCCACCCTGCTCTTGAAGATCAGTTGTAGGATCCAGGAAAGAAAGAAAGTGTGCTATGGAATTGCACGATCTTATTCCACCGTCCCCTTTCCATCTTCGGACAACCAGGCGCAAGGAGGGTTTCCATCCATATGTTGTCAACATACCGAACATCCGCACTAAGCGCTTTGCTTCATCATTTATAATGCGGACTGCTGAGGTATGGAACTCACTGCCCGCGTCGGTTTTTCCCGACACTTACAACCTTGGGATCTTCAAGTCTAGAGTGTATAGGCATTTACTGGGTGCGCGTGATACATCTTCGGCTACATCGTCACTTTCCATCAGGTGAGATTGTAGTTTGAGAGAGATTGAAACGCGAAACCAGTTTTTAATAAAAAAAAAAAGACTGATGCCGGGTTGTTCCATGCCTCGGCTGTTCGCATTATGAATGAAGGGTCGTACCGCTTTGTGCCAATCAGTGGCGTGTACAGTATTTTGTCCCAGGAGGCGGATGGTGGAATTTTTCAGTGGTTATTAGACTTATTAGTAAACCCCTTGAGTTTTTTTTTATGCACAACGGTTTGATACTTGACCTCAATCACACCTGATGTTAAGTGAAGATGAGGTCGAAGGTGGAAGCGTACTGACCCGGAAACCCCAACACATTTTGGGGGACTGGCTATCTTATCTCTGACAACCGGAACACAAAAATGCTATTAACATTGCTGCTTGGCGGCAGATTTAGATAAGATGGTGGTGGCTAGCCAGGTGGACATTTAAAATGCCCTACCACCAACCAAACCGAGTACTTAAACATGTACCCCGCTGCGGATCGAACCTGCGACCTCCGAATCGTAAACCAAATGTTGTTTACATTGAGCCACGTTTGTATGATGAATACGGACATGTGTACCCGAGTTATGGATGTTTTCATTTATAATAAGTATCAAAAAAATCAAACATCTGGTATCCACAACACAAGCCTATAGGAGCTTACTGTGGAACTAGATGGCGCTGTGTGTATGTCTAAGGATATTTTATTTATTTATTATTCTTTATTATTCTTACTTAAATTACTCGCGAATTATTTTAATTTGTATTTGGTTTACTTCCAGCGACTCAAGGTGTAGACGAGGCGGACTTCATATCTCGAAGCGTGAAGCGGACCATGACCATTCCCACTTCGGGCCGTCGCGATGACAGCTCGGGAGCCTCCACGCCAGGTCAGCGACCACGCTATTATCTGTCGGATGTATGGTACACCGAATTACATTACCCCGAAAAACATTTGACCGAGGAACGTTCGATCGTGAAACTCCGCAATGTACTCTATTGCGGAGTTTGTTCATCGTAAATTTTTTAATTAAAACCAGCTACATACGCTATGTATTTCAATTTCGAACAAACGTTCTTCGCTCAAACGTTTTTCGGGATAGTGTAATTCGGTATACCATTATACATTCATATGTCTCTTTAAACGTATCGGAAATAACATTAGCGAGTAGATGTCGACTAGATAGGTGTTCGAATTTGATTGATCAAAATGATTATTTTTATGCAATAGGCAATACATAAATGTAAGTATATGCATAACCTAAAAACTTGTCTTACATGATCGATGCTCGATTCCATACACTTTCTTTATTAAACACTAGTTTTCCGCCCGCGGCATCGCCTGCGTGGTATAACTTTATCGCGGATGTTTTTAAAATCAAAATCATCAAAAAAATATTTATTGCGTAGGATAAAAATTATCACTTGAAATTTAAGCTACATGTAAACAGTCACTACATAACTGAACTAACGACATTTGTAATATTTTCTCTTAACATGTACCATCGCCGGCGCGCATCGTACCGACTGCACCACTAATCAATCATCTGCGCTCGTCACCTGGTGATAACCCTTCCTTCATACCTAACATTCATCACCATCCAACGTTTCGAAATACTGTTGCCATTTTTCTAATTGATCATTGTAACTTCTGCTCTATTTATAATGGATTACTTTTACTTCTGACCTATTTCTAATTGATACTATATCTTCGGATCCATTTCCAATTGATCATTGTAACTTCTGATTCATTTCCTTTCAATACTATTATTTCTGATCTATTTCTTAACGGTAACTTTTGATCCATTTCCAATTCTGGGTCATTCCTAATTATACTATAACTTCTGATCCATTTCCAATTCTGGGTCATTTCTAATTATACTATGACTTCTGATCCATTTCCAATTCTGGGTCATTCTTGATTATACTATAACTTCTGATCCATTTCCAATTCTGGGTCATTTCTAATTATACTATAACTTCTGATCCATTTCCAATTCTGGGTCATTCTTGATTATACTATAAATCTGATCCATTTCCAATTCTGGGTCATTCCTAATTATACTATAACTTCTGATCCATTTCCAATTCTGGGTCATTCTTGATTATACTATGACTTCTGATCCATTTCCAATTCTGGGTCATTTCTAATTATACTATAACTTCTGATCTATTTCCAATTCTGGGTCATTTCTAATTATACTATAACTTCTGATCCATTTCCAATTCTGGGTCATTTCTAATTATACTATAACTTCTGATCCATTTCCAATTCTGGGTCATTTCTAATTATACTATAACTTCGGATCTATTTCTAACCCTGCGTAACTTATAATTAATTTCCTTTTGAAAACTGTTACGTGTGATCCACTTGTGACCTATTGTTACTTCGGATTCATTTCTGATCGATCACGTTTACTTCTGATGCATTTCCAATTCTGGGTCATTCCTAATTATACTATAACTTCTGAACCATTTCCAATTCTGGGTCATTCCTAATTATACTATAAATTCTGATCCATTTCCAATTCTGGGTCATTTCTAATTATACTATAACTTCTGATCCATTTCCAATTCTGGGTAATTTCTAATTATACTATAACTTCTGATCCATTTCCAATTCTGGGTCATTTCTAATTATACTATAACTTCTGATCCATTTCCAATTCTGGGTCATTCTTGGTTATACTATAAATCTGATCCATTTCCAATTCTGGGTCATTTCTAATTATACTATAACTTCTGATCCATTTCCAATTCTTGGTCATTTCTAATTATACTATGACTTCTGATCCATTTCCAATTCTGGGTCATTCCTAATTATACTATAACTTCTGATCCATTTCCAATTCTGTGTCATTTCTAATTATACTATAACTTCTGATCTATTTCTAATTGACCCCTGCGTAACTTATAATTAATTTCCTTCTGAAAACTATTACGTGTGATCCACTTCTGACCTATTGTAACTTCGGATTCATTTCTAATTGATCACTATAACGTTTGATCCATATATAATTAATCCTATAACTTCTGATCTATTTCTAAATGACCACGACAAATTCAAATTACCAAAAAAATTACCACATTCATCTCATTCGCATATTTGGTGAATTACAATAAAAAAAAAAAAAAATTGCAACACTCAAATATATCATCGAATTACCTACCAATCCTTTCCGACTACCCCTGTCCGATTTACCCCGATTCGGTGGTAAATTACCCGTTTGCAGCGTGCGAACCACCAAAGAAGACAGTGGCCGGACTATATAGTCTACCGTCGGCTAGTAGGAAGCCGCCGCCGCCAGCGAAACTGCCCAGCGCTGGGAGTGGTAAGTACTGTCACCTTCCCACTGGGGCGATCCACCAGCTGAAAAGTCAACCTGCAGAGGTTGTAATAAAGAAAAGGAATCAATGAAGTGACTGCGATGTCATGGCCGCAAGGCGTTTGCGTCGTTTGGATAAGGGGTATCCCTAAAGCAGGCTGTAAACGCTCAAATAATTTGTCAAATTTTACGTGTTTGGCAAATTATTTGACTGACTGTCTGAGGTCATGTTTGACGTGTTTGTCAAACAAACTACGTGTTTGGCTGTATGTTTGAAAGATTTGATTGACGGCGTGCTTGTCATACATGTTTGAAAGTGTACAGCCATGTTTGTCAAACAAACTCGCCATTTTCGCGCCATCGCCGCTGAGACAAGTTGTTTGTTTAGTAAATAATACAAAAAATGGCTGATTTGAGTGACAAGGAGTATTTACTGCAATTCATATCTTTACTTCGAGATTTATCACAGCTATGGAAATTAAAATCCAAAGAATTTTTCATGAGTAAACTGATCTCTTAGTTTTAACCATTCTCGTGTCCAACGTCTTCTTCTCTTCTTTTTCATACACATAGCCAAAGTCACTGCAAGAAATGCTGTGTCAACGTTACTCATCTGAGCGTCCAAGCGTCACTTCACGGCGAAAACTGCTTTAAAAGTGATGTCTTGTTTGACAAATGTTGGTCACAGTATGCGCTGAAGTTTGATAAAAACGTACAAACAAAACGTAATGTTTGACAAATATGTTTGAACGTTTACAGCCTGCTTAACCCAGCGGCTGCATATCCTTTCCAATAACTTATGCCATAAGACTTATGAAGTCTATATGTCGCCAGTAGGAGAGAGCGTAAGCAGGGGAAGTGAAATCAAATCAAATCAAAATATTTATATTATAAATTGATAATCAATGAAAAATTAAGATATTGCAATTTTCGATTTTTTTGATTTTTTTTTATACACAACGGGTTAGCACTTGACCTCAATCACACCTGATGTTAAATGAAGATGAGGCCGAAGGTGGAAGCGTACTGACCCGGAAACCCAAATATTTGGGGAACTGGCTATCTTATCTCTAACGACCGGAACACAACAATGCTATTAACATTGCTGTTTGGCGGCAGATTTAGATAAGATGGTGGTAGCCAGCCAGGCGGACATTTAAAATGCCCTACCACCAACCAAACCGAGTACTATACATGTACCCCGCTGGGGATCGAACCCGCGACCTCCGATTCGTAAACCCCATGTTGTTTACATTGAGCCACGGAGGCGGTTTCATATTCTGTACACATTATAATTGTGCAATAGACTATTTCAATTTGTGATGCCCAAGCTATGGATCCAATCCACAATCCAATCAAGCGTTTACAGTCAATGCGACACGAAGTGATACTTTCAAAATAATCATCAATTCACCAGTATCGAGCGGCGTCGGAAGCGCAGGCAGCGCTGGCGAAGCGGGCGCTGTCTCGAGCGAAGCGTTCGAAGCGGTGTTCGCTTGTACAGCGCCGGCGGCGGTGTACGGCGCGCGGGGATTGGACGATATGTGCCGCCATTCGGCCGCGCTATTGGGCGATCGAGCCGCTGATTGGGAGAAGCGAGTTGATGCGGTGAGTGAAGTTATTTATTACGACCGAATGGTGCAATGAATGGTGACTCTGTCAGCGTAACCAACTTTTTTAAACGACTTCAAAAAAGGAGGAGGTTCTGTATTCGGGGCGTATTTTTTTTTAATTTTTTTTTTAGGCACGACGGGTTCGTACTTGACCTCAATCACACCTGAAGTTAAGTGAAGATGACGTCGAAGTTGGAAGCGTACTGACCCGGAAACCCCAACACATTTGGGGGACTGGCTATCTTACCTCTGACAACCGGAACACAACAATGCTATTAACATTGCTGCTTGGCGGCAGATTTAGATAAGATGGTCATCTTCGTCTTGAGAACGGTTTATTAATACGGGCCGTAGTTTGAACTGATAGGCATCGTCTTATATCGACTCTTCGCCAATGGTGGTCATATATTTAAAAACATTTGTAATATGACATTTTCTCCAACAGCTAAAGAAGATTCGTTCGCTTCTAACGGCGAACGCCCACGTTCAGTTTCCAACGGAATTCGCGGCTCACCTCAAGGACCTCTCAGTGCCTTTCCTGGTAGTCATCAAGGACCTTAGGAGTCAGGTGAGTGTGGATCTCGGATCATGGTCGTGAAAAGATCATATAATATGACGCACCAGTACGTTTCTTTAAAAATATAATAAAATTATATTTAATCTTCACAAAAGCATAGGGTAAGAAGTTAGTAAAGCTATTGATCTTTAGTCCTATAGCAGCTAAAGTAAATATTGTAATTAATTTTAATGAATAAAATTAATTGTAATTTAATCAAAAATATTCCAATGGGATGATTTTTTCAATGGAACTAAAAGAGAAAAGTCATTATCATAGATCTTTTCTTTTCCAAGGTCTCATTTGCACTATTTATTTCAAGTTTAGTATAGCGACACCTTACACTTTAAAGTCTGTCACATTGAAAAATGTGTGCTCTGAAAATATGAAATGTCCGCTCTGACCAGTGTCCACTCTAACCGATGTCCCCTCTAACAATTGTCCGCTCTGATGAATGTCCGCACTGTCAAATGTCCGCTCTGACAAATTTCTGCTCTGACAAATGTCCGCTCTGAAAAATATCCGCGTTCACAAAAGTGCACCCTAACGTATGTCCGCTATGACCAATGTCCACTCTGTCAAATGTCCGCACTGAAAAATGTACATTCAGACAAATGTTCGCTCTGACTTAATATGACAACTCTAATCAAAAAAGCACAACTTAGTTCCTTTGCAACCCTATAGTGAGAGGGACTTCAATTAGCATAATAATTTGACTTTTGCAGGTGGTTCGCGAGGCGTGCATCACTATAGCTCACATGGCTAAGGTGCTGAAGAATAAGTTGGAGCAATTCAGCCTCTACATCCTGCAGGAGTTGATAAATCTCATACAGAACGCTGCTAAGGTGAGCTTTCTGTATTGTTTGACGATTGATTAGTGAAGTGGATAGTGAATCATCATCATCAGCCCTTTAACATCCCACTGGAGCATGGGCAATAGTCCACCACGCTGGCCCAATGCGGGTTGGGGAGTTCACATGCCTTTCATTTTTTATTTCTCAGGCATGCAGGTTTCCTCGCGATCTTTTCCTTCACCGTTTAAGAGCAGTCGGATACATGTGTTGGTCACAGTACATTTTTGAAAATCTAATATATGTCAAAAAAAATATAGCATTGTTTAGGAAAAATTGTGCTAAACATGATGTCAAAACAAGAAATAAAGATAAACTTGCAGGTCACATAAGTCGCCTCCACAAAGTCAGTAATTCATTCAAAGGGTTATGTATACGCTTTTTCAATAAAGTTCCTGTTGATATACAAAATCTTCCTTTCAACAAAAAATACAAAATTTAAACTTCATAGTCTCCAACGTCAAATAGCAATTTCAATAAAACAGAAACTTATTAAGAAAGCATATTATAAAATATCAGATTATTTAGATGATAAACAATCATGGACATAACCAGCCCGTTCGCATAACCAGGCTATTTCACAATTAATAATGAAATGTTATAATATAAAATAATAATTTTGTAATATAAAAACCTTTTTTTAAAAGAGCGACCTCTCGAGTTTCTTGCTTGTTCTTCTCAGGGGAAAATTGCCTTTTGAACAAGCAGTAGCTTTAAAAATGTAAAATCTGACTATTTTAAGTGTACCCTGTGTACCTACAAAATAAAGCATTTTTGATTTGATTTGATGCACTGTAATTAAATTAAATTTGAAAACTCATTGGTTCATGGCCTGTAAAAAAATTAATCTACCCATGCCAATAACTTCTATTTCACTTATTTTTTTCCTTACGATAAAAAAACTCATCCGGTATGTTGGAGATTTAGAAAAGAATAGTTGTCCGAACTTATCTCAGTAATGCGTGTTTTTTTTTTCTTTTTATGCAAAACGGGTTGGTACTTGACCTCAATCACACCTGAGGGCGGAGTGTGAGTTTTGTTTCGACTTAACTTTACTACCGCGTTCACGTTTACGTGACGATTTGTATGAAGAAATGTGCAGCGCCTCTAGCGGATAGTTTGCAAAACGATTTTTTTCATAGATACTTTTTGCGTAAACGCGAACGCGATGGTAAAGTTAAAAACGAGATAAAACTCGCACTTCGCACACTGATGTTAAGTTAAGTGAAGATGATGTCGAAGGTGGAAGCGTACTGTCCGATTTGAGTGCGGGTTTTTTTATATTAAGCCGGCTCCAAGACACAGTATTTTGTAAGATTAAACTCGAGAGTAGATTTTCATGGTTGAATTGGTTTGGATATGGTTAAGCCGTTACGAATATATTTAGCTTTTAACATAGTTGTTTTGGGATCTGGATCGCTTGTTTTCTCATGGTTTTATATATTTTCAATTTTAAATAAGTATTTTCTATTGTATCCAGGTGGTGTCATCTGCTGGCACGATATGCGTGAGGTATATAGTGACGTACGTCCACTCGTCGCGTCTACTCCCCGTCATAGCGACCAACCTAACCACCAACAAGTCCAAGGAGATACGCTCAACGCTCAGGTAAGCTTCACAAAGAGTGTTTCCTTTGGATTACGGCCTGGAATCTTGTCATTTGGCTGAAAATTGTGATTAATTTATTTGTCATCAACAAGTTCGAATCTCGGTAGGGGTAAATCATTGTGTGATGAATACGGACACATGTAGTGTAGTAGAAACGTTGTATGTAGTTTATTGTATTTAAAAGTAATGAAGAATGCAAATGTAACATTTACGAATTTTATGACATTTTTATGGATTTTTTAATCCCCAATGTAATTACTTATTTTATTTAACTTTATTTTATGGTACCTAGATATTTTGACCTTGTATACCTACGGGCGGAACACAGCGGTAATAATTTTAATGTAACATTCTTAATCCTGTGATTCACAATAAATGATATTGAATTGAATTGTACCCGAGTTACGGATGTTTTCATTTATAATCTGTATGCTGGTGACTCCACTGCTCATTACGAGAATCTTTCCACTAGGAACCATAGTCGAATTCCGTTGAAAATTGTTGGATGTCCACACTAAAGCTGGTTTCAGAATGGTTTACTTTGTATGGGTAATCGAAATTTTTTTGATCGAATTCGACTATGGTTCCTTGGGGCAAATTGTTCGTAATCAAGAGTAGCGTCACCAGTTAATGAGAATTACACGAATTCAAATTCAACCTCCCTGTATAGGTAGAACATACATACAATGTTAATACAAGATATAAAAATAAACTTGCTGTCCATAGCAGTCGCTTACATAAAGTCATTAAGTCATCCAAGGGACAATGTATACGCTTTTACAATAAGGTTCCGGTAGTCATTCAAAATTTGCCTTTAAATAAATTTAAAACAACCATTAAACGGAAACTATGCGCCTAAGGCTATTTTTATAAAATTTCTGACTATCTGGATGATAAGAATGCGTGGACATGAACCGCTCGGCAGTATCCAGTATATTTTATTCTTATTTTTCGTTGTCGAATCATAAATTTTACAATTATTTCAAATTATATTTGTATTCATTTATTTAAAAAGAGCAACCCCGGAGTTTCTTGCTCGTTCTTCTCTGGGGAGACTGCCTAGTGAATGAGCGTTTTCTGTATGTCATGACAATTTCAAATGTTATTGTTATAACTTACGAAATAAAACATTTCTGATTTGATTTAAATGAAATACGAAATACAGCTACCAGTCGGTATACAGCTGTTGCATTGTGAGAGTGACCCCCTCTTTTGCAGCGAGGTGTTGGTGCTACTGCTGGAGCGATGGTCGGCCGCGACCGTGGAGCGGCAAGGGGCCGTGGTGCGGGACGCCATCCGCCGGTCCTGCGTGGACGCGGACAGTGCTGCCAGGACATGTGGCAGGAAGTATGTTATATTACATTGTACCAGCTTTTACTTTTCGATTACCCCACGTTTTCACTCCGGATGATTACACTCATCCTCCCCAGTGACCAAGCTTTCACAACCCCGATGAGTAACATTTAATTTGTCAATGTATATTTATGCATATGAATTACAATAAAGCGTTTACAAACAAACAAAACAAACTAACTCTTCCTCCCCGGTAACCAAGCTTTGTTATCCCTATGACCACAAACTTTCTCTCTGGATGACCACACTCTTGCCTAGTGACCAAGCTTTTACTATCCCGTGAACCACTCTTCCTCTCCGGATGATCACACGTTTTCTCTCCGGATGACTACACTGCACACTCTTCCACCCCGGTGATCAAGCTTTTACTTTCCTGATGATCACACTTTCTGTCACCATGACCACACTTTCCCTATCGATGATCACACTTTCTCCCCGATGATCACATTTTCTCTCCCCGATGATCACACTTTTTCTCTTCCGATGATCACACTTTTTCTCTCCCCGATGATCACACTTCCTCTCCCTATCGATGATCACACTTTTTCTCTCCGGGTGATCACACTTTTTCTCCCTCAACGATCACACTTTCTGTCACGATGAGCACACTTTCTCTCTCCCAAAGCTAACTCTCCCGGTAGACTTTCTTTTCACTTATTTCCTCTCTTCTTCTTAACATACTTACTCTTATCTTACAGAGCGTACTGGGCGTATAAGCGTCAGTTCCCGGAGGAAGCGGAGCAGTTGTTCACCCGACTGGACTCCGCTGCGCAGAAGCAGATTGAACGGGAGAGGAATATAGGCAGCGTGGACAGTTTGCATCACATCGGCACTGGTGAGTTACGTTGAGTGTCGCTTTGTAGGGGCGCGATTTTTGAATATGCACCGATGAATTCAAATTCACAATAGCATGTTATAAAATATCACACTATTTAGATGATAAACATAACCAGCTCGTTCGCATGCCAAGCTATTTCACAATTAACAATGAAATATTATTGCGCCTTTCTTTGATATAAAAACCTGTTTTTAAATAGAACGACCCCTCAAGTTTCTCGCTTGTTCTTCTCAGGGGAAAATTGCCTTTTGAACAGATATTTATTCACGATACAAATTAATGCTTTATCTATCCTTCATAATTACCGCTCATTCTCAAGGACGACGCTCCAGCGAAGTACTAACAAGAAATTCAAGGGTTGCTCTTTTTTAAATAAGCATTTTTACAATTTGTGTTTCGAGAAAACAACGATGAATTTAAATAAACTGAATGACAATTGTCACAACTGCAAACTCTTGGTATGTGCATTCAAAGGCAAATTATTCAAAAATCGCTCTCTAGACGTCTAGTAAATAGTGCGAGCTCCATGTCCTCAGGGTGGCAACACATAAGTGACCCTGTAAAAGGTCGGAATTTGTAATATATCGTAATATTGACTTCCCTTCAACGAGGAGTTACCGTGGCGTGCCTAGGGTTTCAAAATAGGGCCAGCCGACAATGTTTTTATGATTTTTACTCGGCTAGTGAAATTAGATTGGCAACCAGGCACGTTTCTGTTTGACAAGTGTCAATGTTTAAATCAAAGGTGTCCTGATCGAGTATCTAGCTTTTGGGCTTATATGAAGGTACAGACACGGGAAGTAGAGACCGAGTCCTCAGGGTGACAACGCATTTGTCCCATTAAATGTCAAAACTGTACAACTTTGTCTGAAAGGTTACATACAGGTCTCACAGACTAGTAATGGCTTCCCTACAACCAGGAGTACATAGCGAGTCCTCAGGGTAATAACGCCTTTGTTATCCTATTAAAGGTCGTAACTGCCGTAGTAATGACTCCGTTTCAACCAGGAGCGCATAGATATAGAACTAATCCAAAGGCTGGGAATATACGTCAGATTTTTGAGGGGTCTGATATGTTTTCGATTTTATTACTGGTTTTTTCTTCTGTCGCGTCAACACGAGCAAATATTTTCTGTTTTATATTTTTTTGCAATAAGTAAATGCAATAAGTAACAGTAAATCGTCGTCCATTTTTTCCTTCAGCTCCGTACACAAGTACTCGGGATAATAGCTCGAGGACGACTGAGTTCAGAAAAAGTCTGACGTAACAATCGGACGTGTATCGAGTAAATACGATCAGATAGTCTGATCAGACCAGATTAGATCATCGGCAATATCCAGTATATTTTATTCGTATTTTCCTTTGTCGAAATTGTATTTGTATTGACTTATTTAAAAAGAGCAACCCCGGAGTTTCTTGCTCGTTCTTCTCTGGCGAGACTGCCTAGTGAATGAGCGATAACTCATGACGATTTCAAATGTTATTCTTACAACTTAAGAAATAAAACATTTTTGATTTGAGACAACTGGAAACCAAATCTGACGTGTATTTCCGCCCTAGAGGTTGAAACTTTTGATATTTGCGTTTGAAAGGTTACACAGGTGTCATAGACAGTGTCAATGACTTCCGTTCCACCAGGAGAGCATAGGACGAGAGCGAGTCCTCAGGGTGACAACGCATAAATGACGCTATTAAAGAGTCTTTGAAAAGATACTTACAAATAGGCCGTAGTAATGACTCCTTTAACCAGGACTGCATAAAGAGAGAGGTCTTAGTGTTGAATAAAACCGCAAGTTTGTTTTCTCTTTCTCAGAAAGCGGTACGAAGAGGTATTTCTGATTGACATCTAAAGAAAACACATGCGTTGAAGTAGAAATATCTTCGTAGGGCCGCTCCAGCTACCTGTCCTTCTAATCCCTTTTTATCCCGTCTACAAACGATGAGGTACATTCCGAGTGTATGTTACTTTTATTTAAAATATTTTTAAAAATAGCAACACTTACCACACTCCAATAGGCTGCGGTGTTGGCATTTTTTTTTTTAATTTTAAATAGGACGCTGACGGCCCGCCTGATGGGAAGTGGTCATTTGGTAATTTTTTCGTGTCGTATAATGCGTTGTGAGCCTGGGGACCGTGATGTAATGCCTCAGGTGTTAGTAGGCTAAGGCGGGCCAAGCTTCAGTTAAACTTACAAGCGGAGGTTTTGGACTCGAACTCCTACATATTCCAGTCGATGTCCTTTTAGGAATTGGTCAATATTGTGTTTTTAATAAAAATAAAAGTTGTTTTTTTCCATCCAACGTACCTGTGTTCATGCTTTCGATTTAGATTAACTCCTAACACTATTAATTAGCAAGAAGAAGCCGGCATTTATCAGATAAAATGATAATGTTTTATTTCAAATATGCTTATACCGATATACTAAGAAAAATGTTTACTTTGGAATAAATTTGTGTCTGGTATTATTACAGTTAAGGCTTGTATTGTATTAAATAAAATAATGTCGGGGAAACGTCTTTGCTAGCGATTGGGACGGTGTCAGGCAGTCCTGGAGTACTCAGGCAATAAGGTGTAATAAGATTCCATCAATGACCATGGAGCCTGAGATTCTACCCAGTGAAATGGTAAACTTTGTGCATGGCCCTCACGCCTACTAACTTTGAACATAGTACCGCTTTTATCTATTTTCATAACAAACCAGATCCTTATCATAAATATGTCGCTAATTTATCATTTGCATGTTATCTGTCCATGAATTTGATTGACAGAGGCACTGTCGTCGGTCGCAATACACTGGCTGTCGCGTTGCTGTTGCTAATACGTAATACCAGTTTGATATTTGACAGTGTTTATTCATTCACTGCTGATATGAAGCACTGTAATGTCGCAAAGTATTATGGTACACCAAATTAGTCGCAAGTTTTTAAGCCTTTAAGGAATTTTTTCCATAAATAATATTGGTTTTATTCACGGTAGTTTTGAGACCTGAACTCATTGCGTTCTAGCTCTCTCCAGCATCATCTTCTTGCCCTGATGCCAAATATTTGGGGTCGGCGCAGTACGTCTTTTTCTTCCAATCTCCTCTTGTCCTAATTATCTCCGTGGTTTACAAAACTCCCCCAAGCGTCACTTGATCTGCTCCCCCATAGGTTATGCTGGCTGATTTTAAAGGAAGGTAGGAAGGAACCTGATAAACCCATAATATTCAACTTGAAAGGTCATGTTAACGTCTCCGTACGTGAGTAGTAATAAAATTGATTGAAATTCGTTTATTTGACAGACTGAACGACGCCATTAGATTATACAAAAACGGAAATAATAACAGTAACAAAGTAAAAAATAATGTTATGAATGATACTCGATCTCAATCGATTAGAGCTATTAGAATCTGTGTCGTAAAGTGATGTCAAAAAGGTCTCCACATTGAGTTGCAGTTGTTTAGATTAATCTTTCTCTTATACTTAAGAGCTATGCTCTTGTCGGTGGAGTCCTTCCCATACGTGTCTACATTTTACTGCTCTTCTGTTTAGATAACTATAGGGTAATAATTAGATCATATGTTTACCAACTTTGCTGGTTTAAAGGACCTGTATAATACATAATTAAGCTATTCGGTTCTATTGGAGTGTGTGGTGTCGAGTTGTCGCTTGTTCGACCTATTTTTTTTTTTCAATTGAAAAGAAGAACCCCGATTTTGATTTTCATGAAAATTTTTCACCCAAATTCGACTTGTGCTCGTGGATTTTTGTTATTAAATTTGACGTCGATTCTGTCTTTTGTATAAAGTGACGTCAGCATTATTATGTATTTACATTTGTCTATATTTAAATAAAACTTTACATATAAATAAAAATTGTAAATAAATTGAATGAGGTTTGTATTGTATGTATTTTTTTTTTGGTAGATGCTCGATGTAGATATATGTGAGTTGGATTAGTGATGCATATGGAAACGCTGTATGGTGCAGTCAAAACATGCTGTCGTCCGAACAGCCTCCACAATAAAGAGACGAGCCATAACCACGGACCATGTACAAAGAGGACTTGGCGCAATACACTTTTCTTATATTTATGCGCAACTGCGCGGGGTGAGAGGGGCTCTTATGGCTGGGAATATACGTCCGATTGTGTTTCCGATTGTCTGGTCAGACTATCTGATCATATTCATTCGATACACTGCCGATTCTTCCGTCAGACAATTTGAATTTCTTTATTCGGGAAACATATAGTACAATTTTTTTGCTGAACTCAGTCATTCTCGTGAATGAGCGATAACTGTATGTCGTTCTGACATACTGTTATCGCTCATTCACTAAGCAGTCTCCCCAGAGAAGAACGAGCAAGAAATTCCGGGGTTGCTCTTTTTAAATAAGTCAATACAAATACAATTTGAAATAATTGTAAAATTTATGATTCGACAAAGAAAAACAAGATTGCCGATGATCTGATCTGCCCTATCAGGCAGGCAGGTAATCATGAATATCAGGTACAAATATTATGCAGTCGAGACACATACAAAAAATAACATTGTGTTTGCCATCTAATTGTCGGTGTCGCAAGGTGGAGTCAAAAAGGTCTCCAACTCAGCATGGGTTGTAGCCGTTCACTACAACGCTGGCTTTCAGTGGAGCCTCGAAATGACGCACGGACACTGGTCAACAAATGTACATACTGCGGCGCTTAGGGTTTGTCTTAGGGCGTCAGCACCCGTTTAGCCGCCAGCAGGTAGGTAGAAAAGAAAAAGGAATACCAATTGGATATAGTGGGTTTATTGTACATTCAGCTCACTCCCCTGCACCCCTCGGCTAATCTTCCCGTACGGTCACTGGTCTGAAGGTCATGGAGTTGCAGTGGACGTAGCCCTCGAGTCCTCTCGTAGACGACGACGAGGTCTAGACTGAATGTCAAAGTCAAAGTCAAAAATGCTTTATTTTGTAGGTACACAGAGTACACTTAAAATAGTCAATTTTACATTTTTTAAGCTACTGCTTGTTCAAAATGCAATTTTCCCCTGAGAAGAACAAGCAAGAAACTCGAAGGGTTGCTCTTTTAAAATCAGGTTTTGATTTTACATAAAGATTTTTATATTACAAAAAGGTTTTTATATTTCATTATTAATCGTGAAATAGCCTGGCATGCGAACAATCTCATTATGTCCAGGGATGATTATCATCTAAATAGTCTGATATTTTATAATATGCTTTGTTAATAAGTTTCTGTTTTATAGTATCTTTAAATTTATCAAGTGGAAGATTTTGTATATCAACTGGGACCTTATTGAAAAAGCGTATACATAACCCTTTGAATGAATTACTGACTTTGCGGAGGCGACTTATGTGACCTGCAAGTTTATCTTTATTTCTTGTATTGACATCATGTTTATCACTATTTTTCCTAAATGATGCTTTATTTTTTTTGACATACATTAGATTTTCAAAAATGTACTGTGACGAAAAGGTTAGAATGTTATACACTTTAAACCTATCTCTAAGTGACACTGCAGGTTTCAATTGATAAATTGCGCGAACGGCTCGTTTTTGTAAAACAAAGATTGTATTTATATCCGCGGCATTTCCCCACAGTAAGATACCATAAGACATCAAGCTGTGGAAATAACTAAAATATACTAATCTAGCAGTATTTACGTCTGACATTTGTCGAATTTTTTTGACTGCGTACGCTGCAGGGCTGAGCCTTTTCGCCAATTTATGTATATGAGGACCCCATTGCATTTTGGCGTCTAAAGTAATGCCCAAAAATACAGTAGAATCTACGAGATCTAAAGTGGCATTTTTTATCATTATATTTGTGGGCACCGCTCTGACATTGGGTAGTACAAATTTCACACATTTAGTTTTTTTCTCATTAAGTAACAAATTATTTGCCGTAAACCATTCTACTATTTCAGAAATAGCATTGTTCACATCGTCATAGCTTAATTTTTGTCTATTTACTTTAAATGATACGGAGGTATCATCTGCAAACAATACTATTTCATGTTTATTATCCTTTACAAGGTTAGGCAAGTCATTTATACAATGTGTCCCGGAGAGAAGTGACCAGCGGGCGTAGTTTGAAAATTTATACAAAATTATCGATAAATCATTTAAATTTAGAGACCTAACTGCTTTTGTTTTTTAAAAATTGTTAATCCTTTTTTTTTAATAGACATGTCTTCCTTCTGCACTATTTTAGTCATAATTTCTTTGTTTTTACGTCTTTCCCAATTCTTTTTTTTTAATTCAGTGCTGTTATTATTATTCATCAAATTAAGTTATGAAAATTATCCCAAAACAAATAAATAATTTATTAAAAAAGAAATAAACTTAAAATTCGACCAACAAAACTGTATTTCTTTAAGTTTAAAAATAAAAAAACGAAAAATGTCCCTATAACATCATGTTTTTTTTTATGATACTACATGATATTCTCTAAAATATCCTCGAACAATGTTTTTAGTTATTTCAAATAAATGTGAACGTACGAGACATTGAAATTGACCTTTTATGCTCCAGTAACTAGATAGAGATAAGTTTAAAAAAAAGAAAGTAATGTTTTAAGCAGTTTATTTGCACATTTAAGTGTTTTGTTATTACAATGAATCATTTTGATTTTAACATGATAGTTTAATAATAAATAAAAGATACTTAATTTGTTAAAATGGTTGTTTATTAAGAAAAATCAGGTAATTAATTAATTATGTTTTCAAAATGACCGCCGTCAGCGGTTATGCAGGCCAGGCCAATGAAAATTATCCAAGATGGATTGGCAGAGGCGGTCCAGTAGCATGGCCCCCGAGGTCACCAGACTTGACGCCTCTTGATTATTATTTCTGGGGCTACATGAAGCAAAAAGTTTATGCTGTGCCAATAATTTCAAGAGACCAGCTGAAACAGAGAATCGATGCTGCTGCCGCAGAAATAGCGCAGAATCATGCAGAAATAAGGCGAACTACACTAAGGATGTCATTTAGGGCCCTGGCCTGCATAACCGCTGACGGCGGTCATTTTGAAAACATAATTAATTAATTACCTGATTTTTCTTAATAAACAACCATTTTAACAAATTAAGTATCTTTTATTTATTATTAAACTATCATGTTAAAATCAAAATGATTCATTGTAATAACAAAACACTTAAATGTGCAAATAAACTGCTTAAAACATTACTTTCATTTTTTTAAACTTATCTCTATCTAGTTACTGGAGCATAAAAGGTCAATTTCAATGTCTCGTACGTTCACATTTATTTGAAATAACTAAAAACATTGTTCGAGGATATTTTAGAGAATATCATGTAGTATCATAATAATTAAAAAAAAAACATGATGTTATAGGGACATTTTTCGTTTTTTTATTTTTAAACTTAAAGAAATACAGTTTTGTTGGTCGAATTTTAAGTTTATTTCTTTTTTAATAAATTATTTATTTGTTTTGGGATAATTTTCATAACTTAATTTGATGAATAATAATAACAGCACTGAATTAAAAAAAAAGAATTGGGAAAGACGTAAAAACAAAGAAATTATGACTAAAATAGTGCAGAAGGTCAGAGATGTCTATTAAAAAAAAAGAATTAACAATTTTTAAAAAACAAAAGCAGTTAGGTCTCTAAATTTAAATGATTTATCGATAATTTTGTATAAATTTTCAAACTACGCCCGCTGGTCACTTCTCTCCGGGACACATTGTATAGACCAAAAATAAAAATGGCCCGAGTATGGGACCCTGCGGGACGCCTATGCAGACTGTGGACCCTGACGATGTGTTGCCACTGATATTAACCCTCTGAACTCTGCCACTCATATAAGAATTCAAAAGGTCAATGTGCGGTTTTCGGGGGAGGGTAGATCTACCCCGAATGTCTCCCAGGTGCAGACCTGGATGTCGACGCCGACAAGTAGTCACTTCGGACCGTGATCCCTAGAGGGATCTTCTGTAGTTTACTTAAGAGGGTTCAGGTGGCAACCAAAGCAGTGTTCTCCTGGTAGCAAGGTCGCGGTCAAACAGTGGACGATTCGGGTTCCCCCACTCTAATTAGAAATCGTCTTAACGACGTCATCGCAACCGGACAGATTAGCGTACCGCAATACCGTGGTGAGACCCTTTTTAAATAAAATAATAATTTGGGGGGTTCCGTAGGAATTTTTATGTGAAATAATCTGTAACTTTAAAGGTATAAGCGTAACGGCGCTAGACGCAACGTTACAATACAAATAACAATTACAATTAATAGGAGTAATCAGCAAGATGCGATGAGAGGATACATACGTGTGTACATGTGAAATGGAAATGAAGGCTTACAATCCTGCATAAAAACTGGTGACGATTCTGGAATGAATACATATGAAAATCAGTCATCATTAAGGTCCAACTCACAAAATTTACATTTGGTAATTTTATTTTTTGAATAAAATCTGTTAACTTTAATGTTTAATTTTTTTCGTAATAGGTACATCCTATACATACACTCTGCAACGTTTGTCGGGTTAATTTTGTTAGACCTTATATATCCTTTAGGAATAACGATTTATCTATTCAATGCCTCTTTGTATGGTATATGGGCTCAGTTGGACACTGACCTGGTCTCTCACTAAGCCTCAGACATTCACACAACGGGTTATGGAGTGGGCGATGCTGTTTCACTACGAGATCGGAGCTGGAATGAAGAGTTTCTGAAGAACTAATGTCATTGACGTAACCCAGCGGATTACTAAGATAAATTAGCAGTGGCTAGTACACATGGAGCATAGAATTGATAGTATGGAGTTTCAGAGTATGGCAAGCCAAGATATCTTTTTTTATATAATAATAAATAAATATTTCCTACACTTACACCAATCATCCAGTCCCAAACTAAGCAAAGCTTGTACTATGGATACTAGATAACGGATAAACATACATAAATATTTATATGAACATCCATGACTCAGGAATAAATCAATCAATCAATCAAATACTCTTTATTGCACAATTAACAAAAGCTACATGTAGAATACAGCGTACATCATTAATCGCATAAAACGCGGTCTTATCGCTAACAGCGATATCTTCCAGGTAAATACACACAGCGCCATGTAGGTCCACAGTAAGAATCTAGGCTTGTGTTATGGATACCAGATGATTGATAAACTACACAAATACATTTTATTTTGTAAATAAATACATATATAAATGACAAACATCCATAACTCGGGAACACGTGTCTGTATTCATTATACAAACATGCCCCTAGCGGGATTCGAAGTCGCGACGTTTTGTTATAGTGGTCAGAGTTTCTAACCACTACACCAAACATTCGTTAAGCTGCTGAGTCTCTTCCTCCTGGACACCATTCGCCATAGCCGACAAGGAAATCCTTAAATCAGCTTCGAAACCAGGTCGACAGCATCAGAGATAATCTCCAGGTGGGGCTTCTCTGATGGTGGAGTGATCGATGCGAGTGCGGAGTCTCCCCGCAGACCAATGGACCATCTATTATCTTGCCCAGCGTGTCCTGACCTGCACCTTTGACGACCTCCTTAACACCACAGAGAGGGCTGTTAGAATGGCTAAGCTTTGGTCCAATAAAATTTGGAACTTGCTTCGACTCGAAATGAAGAATAAGGCCCGTATTAATAAACCGTTCACAAGATTGTCATGGCCTCAAGTTGACGCTTGAGAATCTATTGCATATTAAAATAGCATCAGAAAAAATGGTCTTGAGGCCGAGACGCGATCTCAATCTCAAGAACGATTTATTAATACGGGCCTTAGATCAGCTCGTTTTCATGACAGGCTATTGCACAATTGATAATGTAATGAATAGAAACCTTTTAGCAATAGAATCATTTAGGAAAACTAATGATAAACAGACATACAAGACCTCTCAATACCAGTAATACATAGGGCTATGCATACGTGTCTTCAATAAGATTCCCATTGATGTAGAAAATTTTCTTTTCAATAAATTTAAAGATTCTATAAAACTTATTAAGAAAGCATATCATAAAATATCAGACTATTTGGATGATAATCAACCATGGATATAACCAGCTCGTTAGCATGCCAGGCTATTTCACACTTAATAATGAAATGTTATTCTGCCTTTTTGAAATATCAAAACCTGATTTTAAAAAGAGCAACTCATCGAGTTGCTTGCTTTTTCTTCTCAGGGGAAAACTGCACTTTACACAAAGCAATAGCTTAAAGTAATTTATGCACGTATTTACGTATATTATGTATTTATAATTAATTTTTTTTTTGCACATCGGGTTGGCACTTGGCCTCAATCACACCTGATGTTAAGTGAAGATGAGGCCGAAGGTGGAAGCGTACTGACCCGGAAACCCCAACACATTTGGGGGACTGGCTATCTTATCTCTCTGACAGCCGGAACACAACAATGCTATTGACATTAATGCTTGGCGGCAGATTTAGATAAGATGGTGGTAGCTAGCCAGGCGGACATTTAAAAATAGGGACATTTAATAGAGCATAGGTAAGTAAGTCAAGTCGAAGATATTGGCATAGGTAATTTAATTCTATTTTTTTTTTTCAAAACCATCATCGAATAAACACATGTAGATATCTAAATACAAACATATAAATAAATACACACCTATATTTACAAATACATAACACATACATACATTACTCAAATAAAAATACAAATAATTATATACACATACTTAAATAGTTTAAAATCTCAACTCTTTCTTTATTTCCACATCCACAAAATAAAAAATTATTAACAATATGTAACTACTAAATCCTATAAAATTATCACTCGTAGGATGTACATCTTCACACACAAACACATGCCAATGCGCATACGCAATTTACCACTCCTATCTAATACTATATCCGTGGAAGAAAAGTGTTGAAACATTTACCTACTCTCGCACTACATTTTTTTTTATCTTACTGTTCAATTTATTTTTTGTTTTGTGATAAGTAGGTACTGTATTAGTTTGGCAACCCCTTCTGGGAATGTTGGTACAAAATACTTACTAAATGTTAAGTTGTGTTTCTCAATTAAGTGAATGTTGTGTAAATATTCTTTGAGAAATAAAGTCTAAAACCTAAACATATCATCGAATAAAGCGTTGTGTCAATTAACGGTCGCATTTGTAGCCTAATCCACATATGATAGATAAAGCATTTATTTATTTCTCCAGTCACACACATATATTTAACTTTTAGCTAGAATAACAATAGATCGTTGCAATTATGGGAACGTATTACGGGATTATTGTTAATAATAATAATAAAAATAGCCTAAAAACTTTGAATATGAAATAAATAAATAAATATCTTTGCACAAACACACAGCGCCATCTAGGTCCACAGTAAGCATCTAGGCTTGTGTTATGGATACCAGATGGTTGATAAACTACACAAAATTTTTTTATTTTTGTAAATAAATACATGTATAAATGAAAAACATCCATAACTAGATTATTTTGAATTTGAATTTAAATTTAAAATTTAAATTCAAATTCAAAATTTAAAATTACATTATACGTTCATAATTGTCATTATAATTATAATTGTCATTAGTATCCATCGTTTAGTCATTTATATATTACATATTATTTAGGTATTTCAATAATTTGTATTTTATATTATCCATAAATACAGTATATAAATATTATATACAGCCATAATTCTTTAATTCTGGATGAATAATGAATGAAATTGATTGATGAATGAAATTTCTGGATGAATTATGAAATCTAATGAATTCTCTAAAATGTGATGTTACTGAGCATCTAAATAAGGAATACAGAGACTATCACAAGTTATACACTGATAGGTCCAAAAGTGCAAATGGTTTTGGGGACGCTGTCTTTGAATCTCTGGAAGGATATAAGGACTATTTTAGAATAAACTGCAGTTGAATGTCAATTATGTGGAACTTATTGCTATTTCGGAGGCCTTGTCCTACGCCAGTGGACAAAATTGGAATAAAGTAGTTATTTTATCAGACAGTAAAAGTATTCAACATCTGGTTCGATGTGCCGCTGGTCCCAAAATAAAGAATAAAAAAATAAAAAATATTTCGGACACTTACACCAATCATCTAGTCCCAAACTAAGCAAAGCTTGTGCTATGGATACTAGATAACGGATAAACATACATAAATATTTATATAAACATCCAAACCTATATAAATTCATCACACAAACATTTACCCCTCGCGGGATTTGAACCCGCAACCGTTGGTCTCGCTGATATCACCGTATTATCTAAATCTACCGCCAAGCAGCAATGTTAATAGCATTGTTGTGTTGCCAGAGATAAATGTGTTGGGGTTTCCGGGTCAGTACGCTTCCCCCTTCGACGTTATCTTCACTTAACATCAGGTGTGATTGAGGTCAAATACCAACCCGTTGTGGATAAAAAAAAATCCTCTCCACATGTCGTAATTATCTCAGCTTACTTTTTCCAATCTTTGTCACTACGTCTTCTTTCACACTGAATAACTCCCTAATTACACTATTCCTGATTTTATCTTTCAAAGTCACCCCATTCATACTTCTCAATGAGCGTCGATGATGGTTTTGGAAAAAACTATACTATACCAATAATTTCTTAATATCTTAATATCTTTATTGTACACAAAATTGTTACAGAAATATGCATTGTATATGAAATGTACAAAGGCGAGCTTAACTCCGATAGAGTTTTCTACCAGCAAACCTTAGAGATACATAGTGTTTATTAGATTGGGCAGGAAATAGTGTACACAACAATTGAAAATTATTTTATAAAAAAAAATAAAAAATAAAAATAATAGTATATATAAATAAATATACCACATAACCTATCCAATATACATATATATAGTACGAAGTATAAACAAGTATATACATTATCAATACTCATATTATGATAAATAATTACTATAATACTGAGGAGAAATCATAAAGACAAATAATGCTCTTTTACTCTTTTCTTGAAAATTTCTAAAGATTAAAATTTCTATTTCACTTACCTAATATGCCCTATTTTTCTCCTTACGGTAAAAAAACTCATTTTGTATATTTATTACATACATACGTTCACGCCTGTTTCCCGTTGCGGTAGGCAGAGACTATTGATTTTTGCTTCTTCCACTCTCATCAAATGCTTCATACTCGCTCGTCGATTAGTGGTTGACCGCATCTGACCATTTGTGAGTACGTCAGTCACTTGATTGACGTACGTCCTTCTTATTAAGTATTTATTTATACTATATTTATATTAAGTCTATTTCTGATTTTATTTAATAACAGTAATTTTAAGTTTTGTTTATCTAACTGCTTACCCTGTAATTAGTATTATCTACTCCTTTTACCCAATGTTTGCCTGGAAGGAATCACAATAAGGCCACCATTGCTACCATATTTTTATGTTCCATGTTTGACCTCCTTATGTTGGTACAATGAAGGATATTTGTACCTTATACCGGGTGCGTTTTTTACCGTAAGGAAAAAAATAGGGCATATTAGGTAAGTGAAATAGAAGGTATTGGCATAGGTAGTTAATTTTTTTCTTTCCAAAAACGCCCGCGGTGGCCGGATTTTGATATGGGACTGGCGTGATTTGTTGGATCATTTATTTGCACACCTTTGGAACTCATATTTTCTCCAAGTATTCTTTATTTATTTCATTAAATGATGTAATTGTGTGGAATATTCAACAAAGGCGACCGTTAAATGACACTAAGGCATTATTCCATTGCTTTGAAAAAAAATATTAAACTACCTCAGCCAATACCTTCTATTTCATTTAGCTAATATGCCCTATTTTTTTTCCTTACGGTAAAAAAACTCATCCAGTATAATTATGAAGTCTATTTTAAGTGTACCCTGTGTATCACATTTTATTATTATTATTAAATTCTTTATTGCACACAAAAATAAAATACAAAGAACATTTAACATATATGATGAAGTGTACGTACAAAGGCGGTCTTATCGCTGATAGCGATTTCTCCCAGCAACCTCAATTGAAGAAGCTTTTTAATAAGTAGTTGGATAGTTCAAAGAAAAAGGTGAATAACTTTAAATATCAACAGGTACATAGACGATACATAGAAATTACATAGGTATAGTAGAATACACACAAAGATAAACACTTACTAAAATAAACATTTTATCATCAGTCTGTAAACATCCCACTGCAGGGATATTATAGACCTTCCCTCATATTGAGGGAGTATGGGGCATAGTCCGCCACGCTGGCCCAATGCGGGTTGGGGATTTGACATGCCTTAGAATTTTTATTTCTCAAGCATGCAGGTTTCCTTCACCAAGAGCAAGAGCAGTCGGATAAATGCACATAAGTAATTAAATTAAATGAATCGTCGCAGCATGAGCTGAGTTGTGCACGCCGCAACACGTGACGGCATTGGCGGGATCCTCTTCATAATTTTATTTCTATTTTAGCTATTATTTACTACTTCTTTGTTTTTGTATCGTGTTGTGCCGTTCATAATAAACTATTCTTATTCTTAAATTCACACACTTATTGGTATGCACTATAAATATACACACACACACACACACACGCACGCACGCACGCACGCACGCACGCACGCACACACACACACACACACACACACACACACACACACACACACACACACACACAACAAATTACTTTTTACATTTTTATTTCATTCTTATTTTATAAGTAGCATAATATTAACCTATTTCACCTTCACCTATGGAAGAGCGGAGCCTCCTAACACAGGTATTTTATACTTAAAAGGAGACCACCGATACCTCATTGATTGTTATATTAAGGTACTGAAATAAACATTTTTTCATTTTCATTTTTCATTGGTACTTGGAAACCTGGACCTCCCAAATTGGGAGACTGTATCTCCTCCACTGAGCTATCGACGCTCTATCTCGTTAACCTCCTCGTTACCTCGTACGTGTGTCTCAATAAATAGTATAAAACAAAGTCACTGTCTCCCTCTGTTTCTCCGCTTACCTCTAAACCACTCAACGGATTTTGATGCGGTTTTCACTATCATTTAGAGATTTTTTTCCGGAAATTTTACACGTATGGGGCGGTGTAAAATAAAGATTTTTTTTTGTTTTTTTATTTATTAATTATCTGTTTTGTTTCAGAGAGGAGAACTATTACGAGTCCTAGAAGTCCATCAGCAAGTGTTTCAGGTATGTTTATAAATGCTATAATGTCCAAATAAAATACAAGAGTTTAAAAGATTTCTTTTAGTCAACCCCCATCATTAACAGCCTTACACATCTCCACTCTGACTGTAGAGATTGTGCCCCGACAGTGGGGATGTCTAATTCTGTCCAAGTTATTACCACTTCGGAAAGGGAAATCATCTGTGGGAAAAAAATTGTCTCAAACCAAACTCATCCTGTGGATTGCGACCCATTGTTCTGTTATCTTCTTTTATTGTTAGAATTGTGTCTAATTCGACATCATCTTTTCCATGCCGCCACGGATTTGGTAAATATATATATATCATTACATATATTATCACACAATTGAGTAGCCTCTACTGAGAATTTAGTGTCTGGTGTGAGCAGGACGAACTCGCTTAGAAGGAGGAGGGCGTCGCAGGAGAGGCCACCGATATCTCACATACCTGTCGCTATGAGAGGTTGAATCCTTTTGCGATTGCTTTATTAATGTCCGTAGAATAGTTTTCTTGTTTTCTACGTATCAACCTATTCGGACGACAAAAACACAAATGCTTTATTTTGTAGGTCTGTGTACCTACAAAATAAAGCACCTATGGGGCGAAGCGGAATAAGTACCACAATTTTGAAAGAAGACGTTTATTGTTAAATAGATTAATAATAAAGGTCCGCCTAGCTTAGCTCCAGCACTTTCAAGAGGTAGGTATATTGTTTAAATATTTCTAATACGGCATCCTTCCGTTTGGCAAAATATTTTTCGTCAAATTTTACTTCCCAAAAAACTTATCGTACTAGTTTCATATCCCAAAAGAATCTTTAGCAAATTTATATTTCGCATTTTAATCGCTTGGGTCAAATATTAATTTGACAACTTTTTAGTTGCTCAAGTTTTATTGAGTCAAATATACATTAAGGAAATGCTTTATTTTGTAAAAACTGCTAGAAAAGTGGGTTAGGTTAGGTTAGAACTGTGACCCCAACAGAGCGCGAGCCGAGCGAGCGAAGCGACCGTGCCGTGGCAGCGGCCGCCGAAGCGCCGGAATTCAAAATCAAAATCAAAATATGCTTTATTTTGTAGGTACACAGGGTACACTTAAAATAGTCAGATTTCACATTTTTTAAGTTACTGCTTGTTCAAAAGCCACTTTTCCCCTGAGAAGAACAAGCAAGAAACTCGAGAGGCTGCTCTTTTTTTAAAAAAAGGTTTTTATGTTACAAAATTATTAAGTATTATTTTATATTATAATATTTCATTATTAATTGTGAAATAGCCTGGTTACGCGAACGGGCTGTTCATGTCCATAAATGTTTATCATCTAAATAATCTGATATTTTATAAAATGCTTTCTTAATAAGTTTCTGTTTTATAGTATCTTTAAATTTATTGAAAGGAAGATTTTGTATATCAACAGGAACTTTATTGAAAAAGCGTATACATAACCCTTTGAATGAATTACTGACTTTGCGGAGGCGACTTATGTGACTTGCCAGTTTATCTTTATTTGTATAATAACAATATAATTATTATAGAAGTTCTTACCTGTAAATTATTTGTCCAAGGTGAAACAAACATCCATGCAGCAGTATATTTTCAAAATTGGATCTTAAACTTGAAATAGGTACTAGCTTTTATAGAATTTAGTAAATATATGATATGCAATATTTTGGGAAGAGCATGTTATGCCAAACCATATTTGACTACATAATACTTGGTAAAATGAAACATTGCCATGTAATTATTTGTTAAACAATAAATCGCCGAAAATAGTATTGCTAACTGTAAAATTGCGAAAAGTTGTTTTGCCAAATGAAAATATGGGAAACATACTTTGGCATGTGATACTTTCGGAAACATTTTTTGCTCAAAAATTAGTAATCCTACACAGGGTACACTTAAAAGTAGATTAAATTAAATAGTTATAAATACAACATTGATAGGGCTTTCGTTTTACAAAAAAGAGCTATTAGAACCATAGTGCGGATACCGTAGTGGGAATCGGTGCAAAGAGCATTTTATAAAGTTGGACATCCTTACAGTTCCTTCTCTCTATATTTTTGTTTTATTAGTCGATCTGAAAAAGAATTTAGACAAGTTTGAAACGACTTCAGAGAGAGAAATTAGGTTACATACAAGACGCATGGACCTAAAGGGCGACTTATTCCCTAAAATTAATATTGTGAAGCATTCTGCATTATGCCGTGATCTTATTAATAAACTTCCGGTAGAATTTAAAAGTAACTATATAGGGTTCAATAGCTACAAAAGAAAACTTAGGTTACTTCTTTTAGAAAAATGCTTCTACTCCATTGACGAGTTTCTCCAGTGTAGATTGTAGTACTATGTAGTTATGTTCGAATTTCTCGCATGTCCGAATTTGACATTATTTAGGTATAGTTTTATGAATTAGATATTATAGTAGGACTTAACAGAAAAAAATATTAGATAATTTGATGATGTAATGATTTATTTAATAATATAATTATGTACAAGCCTATTTCATAACATATCATTTCATATAACACAATATCCTTGTAATTGCATGAATAAATTGAAATTGAAAATAGTCAGATTTTACATTTTTAAAGCTACTGCTTGTTCAAAATGCTATTTTCCCCTGAGAAGAACAAGCAAGAAACTCGGGCAACTTTTAGACTACTACACCCACTGACAAGATAAAGATCCGTGTGACTAAATTACCAGTCACACAAAAAAATGGCTGCAAAAATATACAGGGTGAATTTGAATTCGTGTAATTCCCATTAACACGTGACGCCACTCCTAACTACGATCAACTTTCCCCAAGGCACCATAGCCGAATTCGAATATAAAAATTTCGATTACCCATACAAAGTAGACCATTTTGAAACCACCTTTAGTATGGGAGTCCAACAATTTTTGGCTGAACTCAGCTATAGTTCCTAGTGGAAAGCAGGTGTGAGGTCACCAGCAAAATATTCTATGTTTTAATCCAGGGTATGTTCTACTTATATACCAAGTTTGATCCAAATCTGTTCATCCGTTTTGCCGTGATTGAGCAACAAACAAATAAACGAACAAACTTTACACTTTCATTCGCCTGTACACCAACACTAACGTTTGCTGCACAATTTTCTGCCCATTATTAAGCTTCAAAAGTTAGAATGCACAAATTATAAGAATTATAAAGAAAAATGCAACTTCACTCGCCGAGGTCCCGCCAAAAAGTCCCACATGACTCGTTATGCTTTTCGTAACACCATGGTACAAGTGTGTCCACTGTTGCAGAGCGGTCCCCCAGCGGCGGCGGCGCGGCCCGCTCGGTGTCGGCGCTGGACGCTGCGGCGGCTCAGCGGGCCCGCGCCCGCGCGCTCTACTCCCACATGAGCCGCGCCAAGATGGCCGCCGGCACCGCCAGCCTGCGTGAGTACTGCCCCCCTCATACTATACGCAATTACCCGTTTGCACGTGCAAATACCGGATGAGTTTTTTTAACGTGAGGAAAAAAGTAGGGCATATTAAGTAAGTGTTTTTTTTTTTTCGAAAACGCCCGCGCCGGTTTTGTTGCGTGATTTGTAGGGTTCGTATCATGCGAAATTTATTTGGAACTCATAGTTTCCTTTTTTATTTAATTTAATAGTGTATTTACGCACGTGAACACTCAAGCATTACTCACTTGAGAGGTGTGCCGAGTTTCACGTATTAATAAACGAAACTCAAGACTATCATTCATTCGCCGCTGAGGCGAATACTTGAAAAGTGATCTCAGCTGAGTAGACGTCAACTTTGGTTTATAAATTAGCACGGAGCTTGAGATAGCGTCAACTGCTTAAGACGCATCTCGGTTGATACAGCCTCAAGACTTGTATTGAGATTGGTTTATTAATACGGGCCATAGATACTCTTCTACTGGATATATTCCAATCCTGTGAAAAGTAATAGCTTCGGGAATATATTGTCTATGGATATAATGAATGACCACTGCTACAGCTCTAATACTAGAAACCAGAAAAATGTTACGAGTTGTGATGTGTAGGTATCGCCTTATATCCACGAAATAATTGGTATTTTTTTTACGAAAATTACCCGATTTATTTTATGGTTTTCTTCAAAAGCGGGTAATGCAATAAATTGTTATGAGAACTGGATGGTTTGTGGTAGGTTCATAAGCCCATTAAAAAAAATAATGGTTGGAATTTCTATGTCAAAAAAATTATCTCTTCGAAATCATATCGCATATACAGACAAACTATCATAGCTGACATAACATGGCGCATATCGTTGGATGCGGAATTTGAACCAGTACAAACACAGTCCAAAGGAATTTGAATTCTATAATCAATACAGTTGAGAGTTGAAAGTCCATTGAGACCGGCATATTTAAGCCGCTAAACTATCCTCTAAGCCTTTACCACGGCTGGTTCCCCCAATCCTGGAACCTAATGGACTGGCGAGGGATGACGGTAAAAGGCCGGACGGTATGGCGCTCGTGTCTTGGAAATTGGGACGGTCTTTAGTATGGGACGCAACCTATGCTGCTTCCCATCTTCCAACTACTCGTATAGGTGGTACAGCCGTCTGTTGCACAACATAACTAATTATAGTTATGTTGTGCAACAGACGGCTTATCGGAACGAATTATCGTTCTTTATAAAAACAAGTAGCCAAGCGACCTATTGCTATGCGAAACTTTGTATAAGCTGTCGGGTTGTTTGGTTTTTAATCTCCTATATTGTTATTAAGAGCGTTTATTCCTTCCAGTGGCGCCCTCATTGGATAATTTAAGGTTTCTTTTTGAATATAGAATAAATCAGATAAGTTGCTCTGACCTGCCACCTTAAAACTAACTATACTTACCTAGCTTTCCGCCCGCTGCTTCGCTCGCGTGGAAATTGTTTATCCCGCAGGAATTATTCACTTTGTAGGGATAAAAATTATTTAATCTTTTAATCCAGGGTATGTTCTACCTATATCAAATTTCATAAAAATCCGTTCATCCGTTTCGCCGTGATTGAGCAAACAAACAAACATTCAAACTTTCGCATTTATAATATTAGTTACATACCTAAAAAGCGTTGATAATCATCATTTTTAGAATTATACTGCATCTGGTAGAATTTATTATAATAAAGTGTCAATGGCTTCACCACGCGCTTGATTAAGGTTTATAACTTCATTGTCAAAATTAGTATAATATTATTTTGGTATGGTAACAAGTAACAGTAAATGCATCGTGTACTAAATATAATATATAGCATTCATTAATATATTTTTAGGGTGAATTATTTTGTGATGCTACTAACTATATTTAGACACTTATTGTAATAAGTAATTACTGTAGGTAATATTGTTAAACTTAGCTTAGGTATATTCAAGTTATAGTGTTAAATTAAACCAATTTTGTACCACTGTCTATATGTTAGAAATAGTAACCTGTGGATAACGTTGCTGGTTGTACAATGATCCACATCATTTTGTAAAACTAGATTAAGTATATAAATTGTGCAGCTGTTAGTTGTCCTTAATAAAATAAAATAAAAATCATATTAGCCGAAAGACGTCCACTGCTGAACAAAAAAGTGGCCGGTTTATCGTTAATTTGAAATTCTCGAGAATAACCGTAATTATCCATTTAGGTATTATTTATTTTGGCTTCTCGAGTGCAATTCAGAGCGATTTTTTTGTATTTTTTTATTTATTCTGTATTTATAAAGATATCTTAATTTATCCAATGAGGGCGACACTGGACGGAATGAACCATTTTGAACTAGGATAAATAAAGTTGTATTGTATTGGTTTATGCAATACTGAAGAGGGGGAAGTGGCTCAACAAGGTACATAGTCGTAGTAACTGTATGACTCGTCAAGTAGTTAGTATATGTTCACATTAACGAAGTCACTGGCTGTATACGTTTTTTTTTTGTAAAGGATGTTTTCACAGTCATGCAGATAATATACCGCATGCGTATTTGATACAACGCATGCGGGAGTTTAATCTTGGCAGTGGTATCGGTTCGATTGGCACACCTTTAAAGCTAAATTTAGTGTGATCTATCCTTCTTACAAGCTTTTACTTCATATGTATGTAACTATATCCGTTCATTTGACGACCTGTTTGGTGTAGTGGTTAGAAACTCTGACCACTATGCCAAAAGGTCGTGGGTTCGAATCCCGCTAGGGGCATATGTTTGTGTGATGAATACGGACATGTGTACCTGAGTTATGGATGTTTTACAAAAAAAAAATGTGTTTATGTAGTATATCAACCATCTGATATCCACAACACAAGCCTATAATTGCTTAATATGGAACTAGATGGCGCCGTGTGTATGTCCAAGGATATTTATTTATTATTAATTTTATTATTTGCAAGTCAAATTAGAACCATTTTCTGTTTGTAATTCCTGTTTAATGTTGACTCCACTCCTGATTACGAACAACTTTCCCCGAGGAACCTATCCACTAGGAATGGAAAAACCCTACAATATTATTCTTTTTGGTTGGTGGTTGGGCATTGTTAAATGACTTGGCACATTGTTGATCTCACTGTTCGTGACAAGTTGGGAGTTTTTGTGCAAGTGAGCTACCACCTTTCGTATCGTTATCACATAACATGAAGTGTCATTAATCAAGTGCATAAAATTCGTAAGCAGGGCAAAAACCGCATGTCTCTGAAAACGTCCTAAGATTAATTTATTTTGTATGACACAAGTAAAAATGCAATGTACCAAAATAATTTGTAAATTATAATATAATAAACTAACTTTCCGCCCGCGCCTTCGCCTGCGTAGAATAACTAATTTGAGTTTAATATTAATCAGGGGTATTTTCTACCTATATACCAAATTTCATCCAACTCCCTTCCTCCGTTTCGCCGTGATATTGAGCAACTAACAAACATTTAGTTAGGTAGACTAACTAATATTATAAATGCGAAATATTGGAAGTTTTTGGATGAAATTTGTTATATAAGTAGAACATACCCTGGATTTTAATCCAGTTCGGGATCGGGATAAAACTGTGTTTTAACACAGTTTTATCCCGATATAGTGAGTAGTTCCCGCGGGATTAACGATTAGATACGCGATAAAGTTATAAGCATGCGGAGCCGCGGGCGGAATGCTATACAATAAATGATATGAGGCCTATTCCTTTTTTAGACATAGATTAAATAGTTATGTTTTTATTGCAATATGGTTTTGGTATTGCTTTTGTTTAGACGACCTTGGCTTCGTTGGAGTTTTTTTTATGGACCTCTATGCATTAGCGTTTGTAAGCAATTTCACTCCTCTCTTAAATGTACGAACACACGCTACAAGCTAATTATTCATAGGATGCATTATGTTAACGCCTATCCTTTAAATATGGTACTACCCCTTTAATCTACGTGACGCTAAGCATGCACAAAGTGGAATTCAACTACCCCTTTACTTACGTGATACTAAGCATGCACAAAATGGAAATCAACTACCCCTTTACTTACGTGATACTAAGCATGCACAAAGTGGACTTCAACTACCCCTTTACTTACGTGATACTAAGCATGCACAAAGTGGAATTCAATTACCTCTTTATCCTACGTGATACTAAGCATGCACAAAGTGGAATTCAATTATTCACCAATACGTGTTGAGATAATTTTTCTTTGTATTGCTTGTGTGAAGTTATTTTTATAATATCTGAGGGTAAATTGTTAAAAATGTCATGTCTTACAGTCATGATGTGAATAGATGGTCTGGTTTCTCTGCAGCTGTCGTCTTTTTTATTTGCTGCAGCTTCTATTGCACTTGCGATCAAATAGAGACACTTAGGCCCGTTTTAGTAAACCTTCTCAAGATTGAGACGACCTTAAGTTGTCGCTTGATAATCTGTTGCATATTCAAACAGTACCAAAGTAAATAGTATTGAGACTGTGACGTGATCTCAATCTCAAGATCGATTTATTAATACGGCCCGTGGACTGGGTGAATTTGAATTCGTGTAATTCCCGTTAAATGGTGATGTCACAATTGATTACGAGCAATTTTCCCCAAGGAACCGTAGTCGAATTCGATCAAAAGATTTTCGATAACCCATACACATATGACGACCGATTGGTGTAGTGGATAGTGACCCTGTCAGCGAAACCAACGGTTGCGGATTCGAATCCCGCGAGGGGTAAATGTTTGTATGATGAATACGAACATTTATTCCCGAATCATGGATGTTTATATAAATATTTATATATGTTTATCCGTTATCTAGTATCCATAGTACAAGCTTTGCTTAGTTTGGGACTAGACGATTGCCACCAGTAAATAGAAATTACACGAATTAATTGTTCATGATTATACTGGCATAGCGTCCGTGCGTCACTGGGCATTTGGGAGCACTGAAAACCAGCGCTGTGATACGTGTAGCTCAAGCTGAGTGCTACCCATTTGTGCACTCCCATCACGTGACAGCATTGTTTCTTTTTTAGCTATTTCTTGACTACCTTTTTCTTTTTAATGTAGAGTCTATTGGCTGTGTGATCTGTTGACTATGTTTATGGTATAATTTATGTACCAACGACTGTTCCCAGCTCGAGCCAAGCGATCTCCTGTAACCGGGGCGACTGGTGTGAGCGCAGGTGTCCCTCCCAGCCCAGAGCGGGTCAACCGGTCGCGGTCCAGGCCTGGCGTGTCGCAATCCCAGCGTGAGTATAAAACATGGTCGTCAATGAATCTGGTCAATTTTGGCATTATAGCCCACTAGGCATGTAAGCCGGCCTTTAGATCCATAACCTGTTGGCTAGTTCCGGCGGCCCTCGAATGGAGGCGGGACGGCGCGGGCGCGTCATTCTCCATCTCACGCCGTTCGCGCTCGCATGCCTCTGTCGATCGTTCTTCTTGACTCATGTCCGTCCATTGATTTACTCCATCATGAAATACCCACCACCATCACACACTATCATCTTCACTTAACATCAGGTGTGATTGAGGTGAAGTGCTATAACAATAGAATACAATTAACAAAGCATATTATAAAATATCAGACTATTTAGATGATAATCATCCCTGGACATAATCAGATTGTTCACATGCCAGGCTATTTCACGATTAATAATGAAATGTAAAAACCTTTATGTAAAATCAAAGCCTGTTTTTTGCTTGTTCTTCTCAGGGGAAAATTGCATTTTGAACAAGCAGTAGCTTAAAAAATGTAAAATTGACTATTTTAAGTGTACTCTGTGTACCTACAAAATAAAGCATCTTTGACTTTGACTTTGAATTAGGCGGTCTTATCACTAAAAGCGACAACCAGACAACCCACAGCTATGGGACATTTGTAGGTAGAAAAACAGGTAGAGTGCACGATACTACCAACTAAAGAAGTAATTATAAATAATAATAATGTAAATGTAAATGTAAATAATAATAATATCATATTAATATACTTACTTATAATTTTATTTCATCAGGCAGATTGTTATATAATATTATACACACGTTATAAACATTATTTTCATAAACTTATTTGCGGAAAGGTCCGTAAACATCCCACTGCGGAGATATAGTTCATAATGAGGGAGTATGGGCCATAGTCCGCCACGCTGGCCCAGTGCGGATTGGGGACTTCACATGCCTTCGATGTTTTTAATTTCTCATGCATATAGGCTTCCTCACGATGTTATCCTTCACCTTGCAGTCTGATAAATGTACATAAGTAATTAAATGTAATTTAAATACTCATTGGTACATGGCCTGTCTGGGGATCGAACCTGGACCTCCCAAATTGGCAGACTGAGTCACCGCACCGACCCTTTAAATCTTACAGTCAGTATTTCTAACTATGCAATCTGTTTCGACCCCTGGGAGCTCTGGAATTTTCTACTTTTGGACCTGGCAACATTATCTGTGGGAGATACCATGGTCCATGGAGATACCATCTCTAAGAATAAGGGAATTATACCCACATCGCTTTGCGCTTAACATAAGCAGAACGCATGCAGGGGAGCGTGCCCCCCTGTGTCGACTGGCTAACATTTATAATAAATATCTAACGGATGTGGATATATTCTTTTTGTCTAAAACCCAATATAACAAACAGTGTTTGGAAGTCCTGTCGGATATTGGTGATACTTAAGATTTAAATTAACTGGTTCGGATTGCTTTTCTGTCTTTGCAGTTTTATATAAAATTGTCGTGGATAACGGAGTTGGTTACACAATGACCTCCATTGTCTACATATAAGATAATCGAACATAATTGTATTGTGTAGCTGTTAGTTGTCCTGAATAAAATAAAATAAAATAAAATGGTGAATGGGCAACACGATCAGTGGCATTGCTTAAGTGTAATCAAGAGGTATTGTTGTTTCCAGCTACATCCAGATCGTCGTCGCCATCGTCCCGCAGTAGCGGGCCCATGTCTCTGGCCAGCACTGCACGGCGTCGACCCTCCGGCATCCCACGCTCGTTGGCTGGTTCGAGGGAAACCAGTCCCACCAGGTCAGTTCAAGAAGCCATATGGACTCCTTATAACACGTGGAACAAGGTGTTTGGGTTCACAATGGAACATGTGTGAAGGACATCGAAACGAGAGTGAATTGCGGAAATGAGGTGAATGGAGCACTTTCAAATCAAATCAAAGTATTTTATTTCATAGGATAGAATTATCACTTGAAAACGTCACTATTCAAAAAAAAAAAAAACTCAAAGCATTTTATTTCAACGTAAGATACATGATATCATTTGTTGAATGTCAATTTAAATCTATTGGAAATAAAAATAGGGCTAAGCATTTTTCGGTCAGTCAGTATGTCCAAGCTACCACCGCTTCGGAAAGGGAAATCATCTGTGGGAAAAGAAGCGGCGCAAGAAACCCACAGGATCATTTTCTTTTCTTTTCTTTTTTTATATACAGGGCGTCCCAAAGTTATGGGACATGAAGGGGAAGTACCTTAAATATTGTAGATAGTGAATTTTGCTCAAAGAAGACTTTATGTTATTTTTAAAAGTTAGTAATTCTGCATTCATAGATTTTCTAAAAATTACTTGCTTCGGCTGGGAATCGAACCGACTTAAATGTGAAAAAAAAACACCCTACTTTTATGATGCCAATCGAAAGAATAGCTAAAAAATAATAACTCTGCCTAAGTAACATAGTATTTTAAAAGAAAGGAACAACATAAAATGATTGAGTCAAATTTCAAGAAAGTTATTTATTGCCGACGACGTTCGAAAAGTAGCGATATTATCATTCCAAAGATAGCATTGATTATTCGTAAATAAGTTGCAAACAGAATTGTGCCATATCACATCGAGTGTTCACCATAAAATGATTAGAAAATCAACAGGCAGCGGGCTCATTAAAAGATTGGCGATTTGCGTAAGACAAGAGGGATCACATTTTGAGCATTTAATTAATTAATTTACAAAAAAATACCTACTTAATTGACTACGGCAGTTTCATGTATGTTTTTTATTTGATTAAAATGATTAATTTCACGTTGTTCCTTTCTTTTAAAATACTATGTTACTTAGGCAGAGTTATTATTTTTTAGCTATTCTTTCGATTGGCATCATAAAAGTAGGGTGTTTTTTTTTTCACATTTGAGTCGGTTCGATTCCCAGCCGAAGCAAATAATTTTTAGAAAATCTATGAATGCAGAATTACTAACTTTTAAAAATAACATAAAGTCTTCTTTGAGCAAAATTCACTATCTACGATATTTAAGGTACTTCCCCTTCATGTCCCATAACTTTGGGACGCCCTGTATATAAAAGTATACAACTAATACAATTTTATAATTTTTGGGAGCTGGGCGAAGTATACCAAGCGTTTTTGTCATTTAGGTAGTCACTAATTTTGTAATAACCTTTTTTTGTTAATGTTGTTTTGACATGGTTTTTAAATTGTTTTTCATTTAGATTAATGATATTCTCAGGTATAAGGTTATAAAAGCGTATACAGTGTCCCATAAATGATGTATTAACTTTGCTCAGTCTGAACATAGGGGTGGCAGATTTGTCCTTATGTCTCAAATTTAAGTTATGCTTATCGCTATTTTTTGGGAATGCAGAAATATTTTTTCGTACGTACATAATATTCTCGTAAATAAATTGTGAAGGAACAGTTAAAATATTAATTTCTTTGAACCTGTCCCGAAGAGAGTCATATCGACGCAGATTATATATTGCGCGGACTGCCCTTTTTGGAAAATAAAAATATTTTCAGTATCAGCTGCTCGTCCCCAAAGCAAAATCTGTAAAATCCCATCAAAAACAATACTTGTCAAAAAAACCAAGTCTCGCAACTCAGTTGTTCTGCGGTAAAAAGTTGTGAGATCCATGTAATACCAAGTCGGTTGTTAATTTATTCAGTCTTTACTTAAGCGACTTTCTGTCTTAATACGTCCAGTCTCTAAGACCACGATCGTGGTCCATAACAATTGAAAATCAATTGTGTCTGGAATCTCCGTACTCGAAGCATTAAGTTGTTACGTAATAATTAACAGCATCTTATAGTGACGCATATCAATATTAAAATTCTTTAATGTTTTATATAAATATATTGAGACTTGGCCATCGCCTGAAAAGACGTGTAAATTCAATCGCCTGAAAACACATGTAAATTCAATTATTTAGTGCGATGGCCAAGTCTCGATATATTTATATAAAGGATGGGATATGCCCTTTGAAGGATTTACTAACTTTGTGAAGTCGGCTAACATAAACAGATAACTGGTTCTTATTTCTTGTATTAAGATTGTGCCTATCACTATTTTTAGCGAATAAGGTTATATTTTTTTTTGCATGTAACAAATTCTCATAAATGTACTACATGCTTTTATGAGGAGCCAGAATGTGTCCAAAAAAGCTCATCTAGCTGGTCATGGTGGGGTGCTGGTTGCAATACTGATTTACGGGAATGAATGCTGGGTATGGCAGAAGCATGGAAATATGATTAATGAAGTGGGAATGAGGTCATTGAGCAGAATGAGCGGGGTGACTTTGAATGATAGAATGGGTTGGAGAGCTGCGGCTTCTTGCGAGGCAGTCATACTCCAGGAGGAGGCCGCAGATCGGGAGAAGGCCGATCCCGCTCGCAGGAGGTGCCGCCAACGTTCGCTAGAGGAAATGCAAATTGAGCTAACAATTGTACTTTTCTGTAGGAGCGGTCGGTCAAGCAGCGTTGTTGGATCGACGATAAGACGCAGGGAGTCAGCTGAGAGGACAGTACCTCGTACACCGGCCGCAACTCTGCGGCTCCTACAGCAGACTAGAGATGCTGAAGGCGTACTGAGGGTGAGTGTGTTTGTATCACTAGAGAGCTGCGATTGTGTAGAACAATAATACAATGTCCAATAATTCATGGTACGCGGTGAGGGCGTATTGAGGGGCGCTGAGGGTGTTCGTCAGTGCGGTTGGGTCGATTAGGGAGTCACTCGTTATGCCAGGGTTGCGCCTCTGAATCATGGTGCACGCTGAGGGCGTGTTGAGGTGCACTGAGGGTTTTCGTCAGTGCGGTAGGGCTGATTAGGGAGTCACTCGTGAGGACCGGGGTCTGCGGTTATTGTGGCGGACATTGATGCTGAGGGTTAGTGTCATTGCTGCATTATGGAGCCTTTCTACACATGAACATGGTGTAGAAATTATTTGTCCTAAGATACAAGGAATCTAACACTTTTTAACCTACTTCAAAAGGAGGAGGTTTTCCATTCGGTATCTGTATGTTTTTTTTTTTAATGTATATACACCGATAACTCTGGGATGCGGCGGTTGATTCGTGTGATTCTTTTGTAAATGAAAGGAGTTACCGTCGGGGTGGTCTCATTGAAATTTCAGTAGTTTTTTTGTAATTAAGGTAAATAGTTGAATCGCAATACGTATTTGGACGACGATACTTTTACATTTAAAATACTGTGCTGTGTGTTTAAGCTATTGCTGTGCTGTGTGATATTTATTTTTCCGTCTTGTATAGAGCCCCGAGGACAGTTCTGCATGCGACGGCGGCCGGATGAGGGACGATGACTCGGAGGCCTCCAGCGTTTGCTCCGAGAGGAGTCTGGACTCGTACAGAAGACACGATGTGAGTATTATTAAGAACTTATTATTTATATTATAAACAGTTTATGCCCAACAACGAGTAAATGCTTGTGTTACTTCAGTAAAACGCTGTACTTTGGCTTGGGCACTAGAACACAGGGGTGGGTTCGGCGTCCTATGGGGTGCAGCGGAATAAGTACCACGATTTTGAAAGAAGACGTTTATTGTTAATCTATTTCTAATAAAGGTCCGCCTAGCTTAGCTCCAGCACTTTCACTAGGTAGGTATATTGTTTAAATGCATATGGTCCTTTCGAAAAACTTCACACCTGGTCATGTAACGTGTGCAATTTACATAAATAGTTTCTTGGACGGGTGTTTCTCTGCCAGTATGATTCGGATATGATTTAAAATTTGTTAAATTAGTAATAATAATTTGAAAGCAATTAAATTCACTCGCACAATCACACATAAATATTGAAAATTTATAAATACCTACCTATATGATACCTTCTCGTGTCTAGCTTTTTATGGTTTATCACTTGTAGTTGTTTTTGAGTTATTTTAGATATAGTTTTTTCTTTTTGTTTGCTTTTAATGAATGTTTAAATTTATTCATAGAGTAATAATAATTAATTCCTTGGTGGCAGCAACTACTCTACTTGGGGGGGACTGAAAATCAGCAAATCTGCTGAGTCCCTACATTTTCATCACAGTTTGACCTAATTTATAATCAATTAATTACTTGTTAAATTAACTTTGTGGTGAATAAATGCCTTTTATTTATTTATTATTATTTATTTATAAATATTTCTAATACGGTATCCTTCCGTTTGGCAAAATATTTTTCATCAAATTTTACTTCCCAAAAAACTTATCGCACTACTTTCATTTCCCAAAAGAATCTATAGTAAATTTATATTTCGCATTTTAATCACTTGGTCAAATATTAATTTGGCAACTTTTTACTTGCTCAAGTTTTATTAATCTAAATCTAATCTAAATCTGCCGCCAAACAGCAATGAAGAAGCAGCACAAGAACAATTGTAGATTGATACAATTATGTCAACGTATGTCCCAGTTAGCGCTTGTCCTCAATCAATCAAATTTACATATTGGGCCCCAGAGTGTCTCTTAGGAGCGCCTTAACCGCCTCCGTGGCTCAATGTAAACAACATTGGGTTTACGATTCGGAGGTCGCGGGTTCGATCCCCAGCGGGGTACATGTTTAAGTACTCGGTTTTGTTGGTGGTTGGGCATTTTAAATGTCCGCCTGGCAAGCTACGACCATCTTATCTAAATGTGAGGCCAAACAGCAATGTTAATAGCATTGTTGTGTTCCGGTTGTCAGGGATAAGATAGTCAGTCCCCCAAATAAGATGGGGTTTCCGGGTCAGTACGCTACCACCTTCGGCCTCATCTTCACTTAACATCAGGTGTGATTGAGGCCAAGTATATTGTGCATAAAATAAAGGTGCGTACGTGCGGTCAAAGATTAATTTTTAGCGCAGAAGAGACATCGTAAACTAATGCTACAACGCATAAACTAATTTATAATATAAAAATATATATAAAGTCATGACCTTTATCTCAAATGAGGTGGTCAGAGATATCCCAAACAAGGGTTTGGATCGAAAGGTGAATAATGGAAGTTGTTTTTTTTTTTACGCGTCAGCATTTGACACACCTGATCCGAATGTGGAAGCGTACTGACCCGGGAACCCCATCTTATTCGGGGGACTGACTAACTTATCTCTGACAAACGGAACACAACAATACTATTAATATTTTGCTGCTTGGCGGCAGATTTAGATGGTGGTAGCTAGCCAGGCGGATATTTAAAATGCCCTACCACCAACCAAACCGAGTACTAAACATATATCCCGCTGGGGATCGAACCCGCGACCTCCGATTCGTTAAACCCTATGTTGTTTACATTGAGCCACGGAGGCGGTTAATAAGTTGAAACCAGGGACTGAATAACCGAAAAATAAAGGTAATAAAGGTTAACGGTATGACGTCATACCGTAAAATTCGGCTATTGGAATATTTCCATATCGATAAAAAACGATACCGAAATGAAATAACGGTACCGAAATTTTCTGGTACCTAAACCTTTATGAAAACGGTTCCTTTGATGAATCGCCGGCGCAGCGCGCCGTGCGTCCTTGTCGGTGATTTGTGTGGGTCAGAATGGCGGGTGTATTGTTTCAGAAATGATTATGTTATATACGACAGAAAAGTACCTACAATGTACTAGTATGTACCTTTAATGAAGGTAATGTACCTCAATGAAACGGGAGCAATTATAATAATAAAGTGAGCCGCGGTCCTGACGGTCAGAATCGCGGGTGTATGTTGAAAATGAATGTAATAGAATAGCCATGGGTATGTACTATTTACCAAACGAATGTACCTTCAATGTACCTCACGAAAATAATCTAAATCAAATTGAATGAGTAATTAATGAGGAAATCAAAAAAACAAACTTTTGACGCCTACAATTTTTTTATAGCAATATGAATAGAGTTCTATTTTGCTCGTATTAAGAATGTAAAGCCAGTCATAAGAGAAATATTTATGGGTTTGTATATATGCTTCGATAAAGTAAAGAAACATGGATAAGACATAATCATTTACTCATCGTTTATCAAAAGTTACAAAGAAAAAACAAAAAGCGTGATTACTTTTGTCCATATCATATACAATGTGCAATTATGTTTTTACGTCTTCATGTAGTTCGATTACATAGGTTATCATAACACACCCACTTATTCTGTCTGTAGCAATGGGCCTTGTAATGACCGATTTTGTCAAAAGTATTTGATATCGGCGGTAAGAATTCAATAATCCCTATGATCTCGTATGTTTTTGATTCTAGATTTATTTCAGTGGCACTTCATCTATGCACGCACACCAAGTCACTTTGACTTATCTCAACATTTATAACATTTTGCAAGACATATGTAAATGTTCGTGCGGCGGTTAGGGGTTGTCTTAGGACGTTTAGCGCCCGTTTAGCCGCCAGCAGGTAGGTATAGAAGAAAAGAATACCAATTTGATTTGGATTTAGTGGGTTTATTGTACATTCAGCTCACTCCCCTGCACCCCTCGGCAAATCTCCCCGTACGGTCACTGGCCTGAAGGTCTTGGAGCTGCAGTGGACGTAGCCTTCGAGTCCTCTCGTAGATGACGACGAGGTGGATGCTGGATGAGCGGTTTTTGGGGGAGGGTAGATCAACCCCGAAGGTCTCCCAGGTGCAGACCTGGATGTCGACGCCGACAATTAGTCACTTCGGACCTTGATCCTGAAGAGCACAGGCAGGCATTAGTTAGTGCCCACATATATCCTCGTCCACTGCTGGTATTCACGGCTCAGCAACCATAACGAACACCACGCAGTTGACAGACACAAAATCAGAAACAGCTTACATTAAAAATAGCCAGACTATTATGGAAACTCAGCCTAGAGGGATCTTCCGTAGTTTACTTAAGAGGGTTCAGGTGGCAACCGAAGCAGTGTTCTCCCGGTAGCAAGGTCGCGGTCAAACAGAGGACGATTCGGGTTCCCCCACTCTAATTAGAAATCGTCTTAACGACGTCATCGCAACCGGACAAATTAGCGTACCGCAATACCGTGGTGAGACCCTTTTTAAATAAAATAATAATTTGAGGGTTCCGTAGGAAACTTTTATTATAA
The DNA here is from genome assembly GCA_949316235.1 of Oegoconia quadripuncta. NCBI lineage: Eukaryota > Metazoa > Arthropoda > Insecta > Lepidoptera > Autostichidae > Oegoconia > Oegoconia quadripuncta. Next base: position 40,221,335 of record OX438741.1, on the reverse strand, counting down.
AGATGAAGTAGTGTGTGTAACAATCTGTAAACACAAGAAAAAGAAAAGAAATATATTTAGATGACTCGATTTTCGCAGAAAACCCTACGCTAATAGAAAATTGGAGAGGCCTCGGAAGCAAGGAATTGCCTAAAAAGAAAAGACCTATTAGGGACGTTCCTCTTCTATTAAACGGTCTCAAAACTAGATCTGGTGTGGAAAAGGTAGTACTAAAGAACACATGCGCATTTGATGCTGCGGCTCAAGTAATTGCAGCGGCTTGTGCTTGATGGTTTTGCCGTGACTACAACTATTAACTAACACTGGCAATAATTTTTGTATGTTTAAAAAACCTTCCTTGATGACGAGAAAACAAAACAAGACTTGTACAGAATTCGTGCTCAAATTGCAGAACAATATTTTAAAACGAATTTTTCAAAAGGAATCACCGAAATACACTGTGAATGTAGCGTGACAAAAATATTTGATGAATTCTTGATTGATGCAATTTATAGCGCTGATATTAAAGAAAATTGTACAAACGAATCTTGTGTTTGCAATAATGTAACCAGAAAGATTGTTTTTCTGCTAATTGATATGAACAAAAAGGAAGTTTCAGAATTAAATGATTTCGCAGCATCTATGCTGGTAAGCGATAACGTAGTATTGTGTCGTCGTAATAACTGCAATGGAATACGAACATTTACATATGTCTTGCAAAATGTTATAAATTTTGAGATAAGTCAAAGTGACTTGGTGTGCATAGATGAAGTGCCACTGGAAATTAATCTAGAATCAAAAACATACACGATCATAGGGATTATTGAATTCTTACCGCCGATATCAAATACTTTTGACAAAATCGGTCATTACAAGGCCCATTGCTACAGACAAAATAAGTGGGTGTGTTATGATGACCTATGTAATCGAACTACAAGAAGCCGTAAAAACATAATTGTGCATTGTATATTATATGGACAAAAGTAATCACGCTTTTTGTTTTTTCTTTGTAACTTTTGATAAACGTTGAGTAAATGATTATGTCTTATCCATGTTTCTTTACTTTATCGAAGCATATATACAAACCCATAAATATTTCTCTTATGACTGGCTTTACATTCTTAATACGAGCAAAATAGAACTCTATTCATATTGCTATAAAAAAATTGTAGGCGTCAAAAGTTTGTTTTCTTGATTTCCTCATTAATTACTCATTCAATTTGATTTAGATTATTTTCGTGAGGTACATTGAAGGTACATTCGTTTGGTAAATAGTACATACCCATGGCTATTCTATTACATTCATTTTCAACATACACCCGCGATTCTGACCGTCAGGACCGCGGCTCACTTTATTATTATAATTGCTCCCGTTTCATTGAGGTACATTACCTTCATTAAAGGTACATACTAGTACATTGTAGGTACTTTTCTGTCGTATATAACATAATCATTTCTGAAACAATACACCCGCCATTCTGACCCACACGGTGATTTTCTAGTTTTATTTATTATTTTCGTGTTTGCACGTGTCGAGCGAGGGAGTTGTCTACTATCGTAAGTCATATTTTGGCAAAACAAGAGATAATGAGTGAGTATACCTATCCAATTTATTACAATACTATGTATTATTATAAAATATGAAAGTGTACATCTGTATTTTGTAACTCAATCTCGCAAAAACCGCTGAAATATATTATAATCATTTTCGGAGATGATTAAGGTTAGGATTATATAAATTTAAACAATTACAATCTGAATGAAAATTATAATATAAAACTTCTGGACTTATTTCAAGGATACTTTTTTCCGTAATTCCCACGGGAACAGCTGTGCTATTCTGTAAGAATTCACTTCAAATCCTCAGTGAAATGAAAACTTATTATATGCATATATTATACAACTTATCTGACCTTGTTTTCATAAAAGTACCTGTACTAATAAGCTAGGTACTTCAGTTCATTTTACTTTAGAGCACAAAAGAAAAAAACAAAATAATATTACATATCAGAAAATAGAAAATTAATTTCTAAACTTTGTACGTGTCTCTGCGCTGCGGCCGCGCCCCGCCCCGCGCCCGCGCGCCTCTCCGCGGGCCTCGCGCGCATACCCCCGCCCCGAACCCACCCGCGTTTCTCCATATTTCGGTACCGAAATCGCGAAAAGGTTAAATAACGGTATGGCCCTACCTTTATAAAACAAGGGTAGCGTTATGATTTTAAAGTACCTTAACCTTATACCGTAACCGCATTCAGTCCCTGGTTGAAACAGCCAAACGCGTGTGCTTTGGGATATCACTGACCACCCCATTTGGGATAAAGATTGTAAAGTTTATGTATGTAAACCGTTATCGATAAAAAAAATTAATGCAAGATGTTTACGACCGATTGCTGTACTGGATATTGACCCTGTCAGCGAAACCAACGGTTGCGGGTTCGAATCCCACGAGGAGTAAATGTTTGTATGAATACGAACTATTCCCGAGTCATGGATGTTTATATAAATATTTATGTATGTTTGTACGTTATCTAGTATCTATAGTACACAAGCTTAGCTTATTTAAGGAATTAATGATTGGCGTAAGTATCAGAAATATTTATTAATAATTCATATGACAGAGCGCATCATGGGCCGGGTCTGCATCACGGCTGGGTTGGGAATGCGCTTCCCCCCCACCCCCGCCCCGCGCTGATGAGATCATCGCCCTCTGCGCAGCCACCCATTGGACCGAGCGCAAGGACGGACTCACACATCTGGTAAGGGTCACATGCTTATTACCAGACTGGCAAATACGGCTTCACACGTGGTAATTGATCTCACAGGTACCAGGCTAGCATGACTTACCAACAGCGCAAGGACGTATTCCAACTTAATAACGGGCCTCACAGCTACCAGGCTAGCATAACTGACCAAGAGTTATGTTAGCTGCGCAAAGTAAGTATAGCAATAACCTGGTGCCAGGCCTGACAGATGGTAATGTGACGACTGCTCCGCTGAACACCCAAAGTGTGCGCCTGGTGGTAGAACGGGTAAATTTTGTGTAGTGCTCCTTTGGTGGTTTGGTGGAGCACATCTTAGGAGCAGCAGCAGCGTAAGGACGCTTCCACCCATCTGATAACTTTAACAGCATCTCATAGCTACCAGGTCAGCATAGCCGACCAAGAGTTATGTTAGCTACGCAAAGTAAGTGTAGCAATAATCTGGTGCCAGGCCTGACAGGTGGTCATGTAAACTACAGCTATAATCTGATAACAAGCCTCGCAGGTACCAGGTCAGCATATCCGCTGAAGGCAGCTGCGCAAGGACGCTTCCACCCATCTGATAACTTTAACAGTATCGCATAGCTACCAGGCCAGCATAACGGATCAAAAGTTCTGTATGTAGCGCTCCACATATCTGGTAACTTAACAGGCCTCATCTCTCAGGTACCAGGAGAGCAAAACCGACCAAGAGGCTTCTATAAATATAACTATTATTCGTTTCTCTCTCTTGAATTTAAGAGCTAAGCTCTTGTCGGTGGAGTCCTTTCCACACTTCTCTACTTCCCGCCTTTTCTTTGACTTCCTAATACAACACGGCATTTACTTATACCATATTTGTTTACTTAGCGGAAAATTATCATCATCATCATCAATCATAGTTTGTGTAATTGCCCGAATTATTATTATTTTTTAATATATTTCGCAGGGCAACTACCTGAACAGCGGTCGACTCCTAACCGATGAGCAACTGAAGCGGCTAACGGAATTGTTGAACAAGATGTTTGTCGACGCGCACACTAAGGTCTTCTCTCTACTGCTGGACGCTGTCTGCGAACTGCTGCTGGTGCATTGGCAGCAGCTGAAGGATTGGTTGTATCAACTTATGTTCAGGTGAGTTGGTTTGTCTCAGGAATGGGTCAGTTTTTCTTCTGATTTTTTTATGATTAACTGGATACGCTTTTGACCACAATCTAACCTGACGGAAAGTGACGATGTGGTCGAAGATGAAGCACGTGATATCAGTAGATGCCTATTCACTCTGCTCTTGCAGATCTCAAGGTTCTTTGATTCAGTAAAGACTGGCGCCGGAAATGAGTTACATGCCTTGGCTGTTCGGATGATGAATGAAGAGTCGAATTTCTTAGTGCGTATGTTCGGTATGTTAACTATATACGGGTGGAATCCTCCCTACGCCTAGTAGTCCGAAGATGGAAGGGTCTCGTCCTAATGCTTAGACATCTATTTTGATTTGCAAGGTGCCATTGGTTTCCTTTGAATACATTTTATAGTATAAAATCCAACATGGCGCTGGTAAAATACAAAATGGCGTCTGTTTACATTAATTTCGAAAGCATTCATTTTGACGACGGATTAGTACTTATACTTGTGTTGAACCGCCTCCGTGGCTCAATGTAAACAACATTGGGTTTACGATTCGGAGGTCGCGGGTTCGATCCCCAGCGGGGTAAATGTTTAAGTACTCTGTTTGGTTGGTGGTAGGGCATTTTAAATGTCCGCCTGGCTAGCTACCACCATCTTATCTAAATCTGCCGCCAAGCAGCAATGTTAATATTGTTGTGTTCCGGTTGTCAGAGATAAGATAACCAGTCCCCCAAATGTGTTGGGGTTAACGGGTCAGTACGCTTCCACCTTCGACCTCATCTTCACTTAACATCAGGTGTGATTGAGATCAAGTACTAATCCGTTGTGCATAAAAAAAAAAGTGTGACGGTAGTGACTTATACTGGTTTATACCGTATTAGAACTGGACCGCATCGCTGAATCCAACTTTAGTATTTTTCGAAATCATTGATCATCCATATCTACCTACCTCTAATACTCTACTCTAGTTTTTTTTATGCACAATGGGTTAGCACTTGACCTCAATCTCACCTGATATTAAATGAAGATGAGGCCGAAGATAGAAGCGTACTGACCCGGAAAACTCGTTTAATATGGAGGATTGGCTGTGTTGTCTCTTGCAACCGGAACACAACAGATTTAGATAAGGGTGGCAGCTAGCCAGGCGGACATTTAAAATGCCCTACCACCAATCAAACCCAGTACTAAATATGTACCCCGCTGGGGATCGAACCCGCGACCTCCGATTCGTAAACCCTATGTTGTTTACATTGAGCCAAGGAGGCGGTTAAAGTCTAGTTTTTTATTATTTAAATTTAATTTCTGTGCCCATTGATTTTTTTTGTGTAAATAGGATAAGTTACTGTTTGACAGATTTCGAAATGCATGGATACATTTTATGCTAAAAAATCAGACTTGGCGCAAGCGAAATGCAATATATGCTGTCGGGATTTTTGGTTTTTAAATTTATATTGTTATTACCTAAGTGGTGTGTATGTGTGAGTGAAGGCTATGATTTCTGTGTTTCAGGTTACTGATGAAACTGGGTACAGATATCCTGGGCTCGGTGCAGAGCAAGATCATGAAGACCCTGGACGTGATACACGAATGCTTCCCAGCCGAACTGCAACTGCACAATATATTTCGGTGTGTGTATTCTTATACCCAGACACAAAAATTATAACTTCCGACGAGCTGAAAACCCGACCACCCGCTGCCATTCATTGTCACTACTTGGAAGGTGTGCTTACGTGCCCACATTGCCCACGGGAGTTCACCGCAAAGATCGGCTATGTTAGCCATCTTGGAACGTACCAGCGCCAAACCGATTAGGAGTCGAAGAGGTCACCATGGCCGAAATCGGCTGGAAGCATCATCATATTGTTATAGTTGGGATTTGGAAAATCTTTAATTTAAACATTCTCACTTGTCAAATTGAAACGTTATTCTTGGTTACCTATCTAATTTCACTAGCTGCGTAAAACTGTGCTGACCGCGTCCGTGGCTCAATGTAAACAACATTGGATTTACGGATCGGAGGTCGCGGGTTCGATCCCCAGCGGGGTACGTGTTTAAGTACTCGGTTTGGTTGGTGGTAGGGCATTTTAAATGTCCGCCTGGCTAGCTACCACCATCTTGTCTAAATCTGCCGCCAAGCAGCAATGTTAATAGCATTGTTGTGTTCCGGTTGTCAGAGATAAGATAGCCAGTCCCCCAAATAACATCAGGCGTGATTGACGTCAAGTACTAAGCCGTTGTGCATAAAAAAAAACCACGAACACATTGTCGGGCGTGCCCTATTTTGAAACGCTAGGCACGTCACACACCGACGATTGAGATAAACACTATGTTTACTCTTTGTATATTTGTACCTGCTTGCTTGTGTCATGAGATGGGCTTAAATATTTTTTCTTTGTTTTCACAGGTTCCTAGCGGACAGCAACACGGCTCCTACGCCGAAGACCAAGGCAGCCGCGTTGAGGTTCCTGGCGGACCTGGCGCATGACTACTGCACGCCAAACAGCCTCGCTGTGGCTCTACATGGTGAGTGTATGGACCAAGGTCCGTACCATTGACCACAGCCTCATCATCAGCCCGTAAACATCCCACTGCAGGGATATAGGTCTTCCCTCGTATGAGGGAGTATGTGTTAGAATAATAAACATGTCTTGCTTTAGGACGTTTTGTTTATTAGTGACGAATTGACAAACAGTAACTGGGTAAATATTGGGTCTTTACCTATGAAATTGGAGTTTTTCTTCTTCGTTAATCATATGTACCAATTCCTGCGATTTTCAAAGCTATATCCAAATTTGTTTTTTATTTGGAAAATGGAATATTATTTCAAGGTTTGACATGAAATATTTTTTAATTTCTGGGCTAAATCACATAATAAAAAAAAAATTAACAGAGCTCTTTTCATGTGCTTCCCATAATCATTTCTTAGATTCGCTGAAACTTTTAAAAAGCGGGTACTTATAAAAATTAACACTGCCTATACTTAATTTAATATTATCCGATAATACACACGAAGTTTATCTAAATTTGGATTTGCCGTTCCCCAAAAAAAAAAAATCAAAAATGTTTGTATGGAGAGAACAGTCCTAATGAAATTCTTCATACAAAACGCCAATTTCATTGGTAAGGACCTAATACTACAAAGTATTTTTTTTATGCACAACGGGTTAGCACTTGATCTTAATCACACCTGATGTTAAGTGAAGATGAGGCCGAAGGTGGAAGCGTACGGACCCGGAAACCCAAATATTTGGGGAACTGGCTATTTTATCTTTGACAACCGGAACACAACTAACAATGGAAATTAACATTGCTGCTTGGCGGCAGATTTAGATAAGATGATGGTAGCTAGCCAGGCGGACATTTAAAATACCCTATCACCAACATATCAATCGCTAAAAAATGTTTTTTTTTTTATTTCTCCGTGTGAATATTTACATATTTCCATTGTGTGTCACGCACGTCACGAATATTTACAAGAAACAACTAAATAAGGCAACGTTATCAATAGACTACAAAGTTTTTTTTTTTTTTCGTTTTATTCTCTCCTCTAGGAGAAGGCAAAGCGATCTAGTCCATAACAGCCAAGTCTTATTTCTTCAGTTTATAAGTCAGTCTCAGTCAAAACAAGTAATTCGTCGTATACAGAGTCTAGTCACGGTCAAGTCATTCTTCAGTAAAGTGGCAGAATGCTTTACAAAAGATTTCGGCGGCTTACTGTGTGAACCTAACCTCCGTTACGCACTTTAATTTACACTTCCCTTCACTCGTACACCAACACTAACGTTTGCTGCACAATATTCTGCCATTATTAAGCTTCAAAAGTTGGAATGCACAAATTATGAGAATTATAAAGAAAAATGCAACCTCACTTGCCGCAAATACGTTTATGAAAATAATGTTTATAACATGTGTATAATATTGTATAACAATCTGCCTGACGAAATAAAATTAGTTAAGCCTTTGAGCGCCACGCCGGTCACCGGTGACCGGAAAACAATTGATTTTCAATTGTGTTTGCGTCGCGGCAGTTAACGTGTTAATGACAAAATGTTTAAAATTCGATTGATACAATGGCTTCAGACAAAGTGTTTCTATTAAATTATCAGAACGCTATATCACACATCAAATATATATATGTCACAAATCAAATTTTGCACATCTGCATATCAGACCTTATAAACTGTATTCTGGCAAATAAATAATTTCTTTCTTTCACTCGCCGAGATCCCGCCAAAGAGCCATACTACAAAGTATCGATTAACTCATATTTTCGTTTTATGGTATATTTGAAACGTGTGGGTTGTCGTGTCGGGCAGGCGGCGCGGGCGGGCTGGCGGGGCGCGCGCTGGCCCGCGCCGCTGCGCACGCGCAGGACCCGCGCGCCGGCGAGCTGCGCCTCACTGCGCGCCGCGCGCTCGCCTGCCTCTACGACTGCAACCCCGTGCCGGTGCGTACACATACACACCTAGCAGTACACATACACACCTAGCAGTACACATACACACCTAGCAGTACACATACACACCTAGCAGTACACATACATACCCAGCACCTAGCACCTACACTACCTAGTGCTGCCCATTAGGATGTACATTGTACACCGACTGGACACGCCCTCCGCTGGACCTATTGATGTAACTAATGACTTTTACATATCTCTTGCTCTGTAAGTAGTCACTTACTTCCCTGAATGCCGGGGTGTATGGATATCATTACAGCATAGGTTTCAAAACCTACCATGTAATGTTAGCATTACAGCATAGGTTTTGGAATTTGAAAAAAGAACTGTCATACTCATACTGCGAGAAGAATATTTATCGTATGTTAGTTGAAATCGATTTAAAAATCAAACTGGCCAGCACGATTTGACGCGCTTGCGTGCCATAATTTTAATTAAATACACATCTTTCTCTTTAATAAATGTTCATAGAAACCTGCTTTCTTGTTTTTACTTACCTCACAATCGATATGTAAAGCAGAGTGTATAACTCGGTTGTAAGCATCAATTGCATACTCGGGCGCCAAAAACCTCGTATGCAATTAATGTCATACAGCCTTTGGTTAACAATCTACTATTCTCAAACGTGCATGGAAATATTGTCATTACTTATAGAAATAATTAATAGAAACGAGCCTACACCTTCCTCAAAGGCCGGCAACGCATCTGTGATCCTTTTGGTGTTGCGGGTGTCCATGGGCGGCGGTGATTGCTTTCCATCAGATGACCCGCATGCTCGTTTGCCGCGCTCTCATATAAAAAAAAAAAACTTTCGAAAGAACACGCGAAGTATCTGGTTTACGGACAGGAGCGTTTTTTGAATTTGGAACATTACAACGCTCCAGCAATGTTGTATGAAACGGCGTGCTGGGGTTATTGTATACTCTTTGATTGGATCTCTTTTATCATTCTTGGCATACCCATGGACTTATTATTCAAACAGGACTGATAACTATCAAAAGAATCATTTAGGAAAATGATCACTATGTCAACGCAATAAGGTATTAAATTGGATGCACCATACACAAAGGCAAATCCGAGCCGAGAGAGATAGAAATAACGGAGGCCGTGTGTCTCGTTCTTACATCTTGCCAGCAAAAAAAATGATTATGATCAACAGTTTTGGCTACTCAAAAATTCCATTGAAACACTTATATTTTTATGTTATTTTAACAATTATAAATAAACAAATAACATTCGCATTAATTTCTTTTCATATATTCTTAAATCAAACAGAAAACATACATTTTTATTTCGATTTTGTTATTTTTATGGTAACCCTGAAAAGCATGTCATGTCATGGATGTGTCATGGCGGTTCGGTGTGATTTTGAATTTTCTTTGCATTAAAAGTTTTTTAAAGTTATATTATAACAAGTAAAAGGAGTAAAATGGTGAAAAAGTGTTGCGTTTATACTTGCCCAAGTGAATCCTATGTGATAACAAGTAACAAATATATTGTGGTCACCCTGTTAGACAGAGACAAACGGCATCTACGTTACACATCCTGCTCGGCTCGTTTTTCAGCGGCGAGTACTCAGTCCTGTTTGAATAATAAGTCCATGGGCATACCGAAATCTCTTTGCTTAGTACAAATTGCGTTCACGTGGCTGTATGCGTAAATGCGTTAACCTTTCCGCACAGATGATGAATAGAAAATCGGCGGCAAGCTGAAAGTTCGTCTTGATTTGTTATTTAAATATTTATTATTTCCCTGCATTCTTTTGAGAAAAGCACTATACTATTGTATATGCCTCGGCGGAAATGGCAATTGCCTGTCGAGACAGGCGCCTCGCCTACTGCTCGGCCTTCAAACTCATACTCGACCAGCAATTGCCTATTTCCCGGCCTTTGCAATAATGTACTATTACGAAAGGGATCCAAAATGTTGACATATTTGCGGATGATCTGACGGTCATCGTGAAATATTATGAATATCGTTAATCTTTGTGTGTCTCTTGTCGAATAACTTATAAGTGTTAACTTATGATTGTAAATAAATAAACTAAGTTTTAAAGTAGTACTTTCACTTTCTCCCTGGAACAGTACGATGCGACGGCACCATTCCTAAACTGCTTTTAGTTTAGTTTTGTTGGTGTACATCCGAATCAACACTACTTGCCCGCTACTGCGTGCTTGATAGAAATCGGATTGGTTTTGTGTAATAGCCTAAGGTTGTGTAGAGTTTGTGTGTGTCGTGTGCGTGTGCCTGTGCGTGCGTGCGTGTCTGAGTTTGTGTGGGGTTGTGTGTGTCTGAGTTTGTGTGGGGTTGTGTGTGTCTGAGTTTGTGTGGGGTTGTGTGTGTCTGAATTTGTGTGGGGTTGTGTGTGTCTGAGTTTGTGTGGGGTTGTGTGTGTCTGAATTTGTGTGGGGTGGGTGTGTCTAAGATTGTGAGAGGTTGGGTGTGTCTGAGTTTGTGCGGGTTTGAGTGCGTGAGTTTGAGTGTATCTGAATATGTCTGATTTTGTGTGCGTTTGTGTTTTTGTACCTGTCTGACCAAGTATGTATATTTGTAAATTTTCGAATAGTTCTTACTATACATATAGTTGTTAATCTACCGAATGCACTGATCTACCGAACATATGTAACTGAAGCTTCAATATTAACAGTTCACGGCGCTGATGGGAGAGCTGCCGCCGGAGACACAGGCGTTGGTCAACGGAGTGGTCCAGCAACATGTCAGGCGCACATCTAGCAGTGAGTTTGTCGTTTGTCTTGTTTAATAATACACATCCCTATCCCAAATCAGTGGTTAGAGATATACCAAACAAGCCTTTGGGAGTTACGCACATTAAAAATTTATTCTTGAAACGTGAAAGTGCGACGTGTTTGGTCAAATTGGTGGAAACTATATGGGAAAGACATACATAAAATCACTCCTGTCTCCCGCAGGGCTAAGCAGAGACCACAGACTTCTACTTGCTACGATCCTAACACACTTCTTTTGTTTTATTCACTCTCATAAAGTTGTTCATACATGCTCGTCGGTTTAGGGTACTCTTGACTAGGCCTTTCTTCGTTCGCCGTGGTCTCACTCAAGACTATCATTCATCCGCCGCTGAGGCGAATACTTGAGAAGTGATCTCAACTGAGTAGACCTCAAGATTGGTTTATAAATTAGCACGGAGCTTGAGATAGCGTCAACTTCTTAAGACGCAACTCGGTTGATACAGCCTCAAGACTTCTATTGAGATTGATTTATTAATACGGGCCTATGATTACATTTATAATATTTACAAAAAAAAAAATTCTTTTTGTTTTAATGCACGACGGGTTCGTACTTGATCTCAATCGCACCTGATGCTAAGTGAAGAGGTCGAAGGTGGAAGCGTACTGACCCGGAAACCCCAAGACATTTGGGGGACTGGCTATGTTATCTCTGACAACCGGAACACAACAATGCTAGTAACATTGTTGCTAGCATTGTGCACCAACCAAACCGATTACTTAAACACGTACCCCGCTGGGGATCGAACCCGCGACCTCCGAATCGTAAACCCAATGTTGGTTACATTGAGCCACGGAGGCGGTTGCATATGTAGTATTTAGCATTATGTGGTATATCAACCATCTGGTATCCACAACACAAGCCTATAGTTGCTTATTGTGGAACTAGATCGCGCTGTGTGTATGTCTAAGGACATTTATTTATTACCTTTCTTAATTTCGTTTTGTCAGGAGGGTAAAGAAAAGCATAGCTCTTATATTAAAGAAAGGATAGGGTAACATTCAAAATTTTTTATTTGGACGTCTTTTCAGCCGGCAGTGATAGTCCGCTCCGTACTTCGAGTGCGACTCCGAACAGTGCTAATGCTGAGGACGTGTACTCACGGATAAGGAAAACCACCACGGAGATACACACCTACACCGCTCAGCATGCCAACGGTGAAACATACAATAATCTTACTTTTATCTAAATAAATAGGATGGAAAAATAATGCAGTATATCCAGTATATATAAATAAGATATATCCCAAATAAGATGAGGTTTCCGGGTCAGTACGCTCCCACCTTCGGCCTCATCTTCACTTAACATCAGGTCTGATTGAGGTCAAGTACGAACCCGTCATGCATAAAAAAAATATATATCTTTGGTTTCCAGTAGGCTTAAAAAATTTACAATTGAATTAAAGATAATATCAAAGACTCTCCATCTAAACACATTCACGAATAAATAAGTTTTCTTTATGAAAAGGCGTACTACTCGCTTGGGAAATTTTTTAAATTAGAGGGAATTAGTGGATGGCACTACGATATTTTCCTATACATTCTTTATTATGATCAATTTGATATTATTTAATTTTGACTTGTAATTAATGCATTTATTTGATTTAATTAATAATCTATATACCATGTAAAACAATAAGTATTTCACGTATAACTTCTGTTATAAATAAATTAATAATATGCCCTATTTTTTTCCTTACGGTAATAAAACACATCCAGTGTAGTCTATAGTTAATCTTACTTATCTGTTGTTCATTTGTATTTGTAGTATAGTTTATAGTATAATTCTAGATGATTCTAGATAATATTAGTTGTTTGTTATGTATCACTTTATTAAGGCACTTTTTATTCACCGTCCCTTATAACTTTCCAACCACCACTGAGGTTGGTTGGAGGAGATCTCTCTGCAATAAAGAATATATAAAATTGTGTTATTAGCTTCACTTGAAACAATTAACAATGCAATCAAAGCTTGAAAGATAATTTAAACAACTTCTAATTGTCGTAGCGAAATAAAAGTTTATACGAATATGTAATTCTGATGACAATACTATAATGGAGCCAGGAGGTGGATGGTGAAACTCTTCAGTGGCTACTAGTAAACCCCTCGAGTTTGGGCTCATATGATTCGTTTTGACGAGTCCAATATATTAGGTTACCAATGAAATTGGCGTTTTATATGCAGAATTTCATTAAGACTGTTTTCTCCATACAAACATTTTTTATTTTTTTGGGGAACGACAAATCCAAATTTAGCTAAACTTTGTGTGTATTATCGGATAACATTAAGTTAAGTATAGGCAGCATTAATTTTTAAAAGTAACCGCTTTATAAAAGTTTCAGCGAATCTAAGAAATGATTATGGGAAGCACATGAAAAGAGCTCTGTTAAAAAAAATTTTATTATGTGATTTTAGCCCAGAAATTAAAAAATATTTCTGGTGAAACCTTGAAATAATATTCCATTTTCCAAATAAAAAACAAATTTGGGTATAGCCTTGAAAATCGCAGGAATTGGTACATATTATGATTAACGAAGAAAAAAAACTCCAATTTCATAGGTAAAGACCCAATATTACCTTTGGTGTCGACGATCTGATGATGGAGCCAGGAGATGGAAGGTGGAAATGTAGCGTGTTTTTTTAGTTTTTTTTTTAACTATATATTCTTACAGTAGAATGCGGCAACCACATGTCGAGCAAAGACTCCGGCATCAGTCAGATGTCTGATGTGACACTTTCGAACCGCGGCGTCAACGGTGTGCCCAATGGCCATTACAACGTGTGAGTACATAAAACATAGACCTTCCGTCGTATAATGAGGGAGTATGGGCCATAGTCCACCACGCTGGCCGAATGCGGGTTGGGGACTTCACATGACTTTGAATTTTTATTTCTCAGACATGCAGGTTTCCTCACGATGTTTTTCTTCACCGTTTAACCTCTCTGTCGCCCGTTCCCACGCAAAAAGTCTAAGGGTCAAGTATCTCGGCGCGCCTGTCATATTTTCGAAAATACCTGCGGTGTTAAAAACGTTTATAGATACTCTTCTACTGGGTGTATTTGTAATCTGTGAAAAGCAATAGCTACGGGAATATATTATCTACGGATATAATGAATGAACACTACTACAGCTATAACACAAAAAATCAGAAAAATGTTACGAGTTGTAATATGTAGGTATCCCTATATCCACGATATAATTGGTATTTTTACGGAAAGTACAGATTTATTTCATGTTTTTCTTAAGAAACGGGTAATTCAATAAATTGTTATGAGAATTGGAAGCCCTATGGCAGGTTTCTAAGCCCGTTCTAATAAAAAACAGTAGTTGGAAATCTATGCCTATACTCCCACCCAAAGAGAAAAAAAATATTTTCGCAAATACAGACTAAATATCATAGCTAACATAACATGGCGCACATTATTGGATGCGGAATTTAATAGAGAACAAGTTCAAACACAGTCCAAAGGAATTGGAACTCTATAATCATTACAATTGAGAGTTGAAAGTCGGGTGTCCGTGGGCACCAATCGGTGTTCGCGAGTGTTGACGGTATAAAAGTTTTTTTGGCACCGATCGGTGTCCGCGTCCGTCTAAAGGTTTAAGAGCAGTCGGATAAATGCACATAAGTAATTAAATTAAGTTTAGAAACGCAATGGTACATGGCCTACCTGGGAATCGAACCCGGTCCTCCCAAATTGGGAGACCGCATATTAACCGCTGAGCCTCTGATAACACTGTAATACGGGCCTAAAAGTCGATAATTTTTCAACACTCCTGTCGATATGTAAAGTTCGACGACCGATTGGTGTAGTGGATAGTCACCCTATCAGCGAAACCAACGGTTGCGGGTTCGAATCCCGCGAGAGGTAAATGTTTGTATGATGAATACGAGCATTTATTCCCGAGTCTTGGATGTTTATATAAATATTTATGTATGTTTATCCGTTATCTAGTATCCATAGCACAAGCTTTGCTTAATTTGGGACTAGATGATTGATCCGAAATATTTTTATATTAAAAAAAAAAACGTACGGTCTGAAACATTTACAATCCTGCATAATACAAATTAAGTTCTCTCATATCATGAACGTTTTTGGATAATTTTTATCCGACTGCCCCAGAAAGGAGGGTAATGTGTTTCCCGTGTATGTATGCAGGGTTAAATTTAATTCGTGTAATTGCTGTTTACTGATGACGCCACTCTAGATTATGAACAACTTTCCCCAAGCAACCATATTCGAATTCAATCAAAAAAATTTCGATTACCCCATACAAAGTAAACCATTCTGAAACCATCTTTAGTATGGAAGTCGTAACAAATTTCGGCTGAGCTCGGCTATAGTTCCTAGTGTAGTTATTCGTAATCAATCAGTCCCTCTGAGGGCGGAGTGTGAGTTTTGTTTCGACTTAACTTTACTACCGCGTTCACGTTTACGTGACGATTTGTATGAAGAAATGTGCAGCGCCTCTAGCGGATAGTTTGCAAAACGATTTTTTTCATAGTGACTTTTTTCGTAAACGCGAACGCGATGGTAATGTTAAAAACGAGACAAAACTCTCACTTCGCACACTGTCACTCATCACATGTTTTCTCAAAGTTTTTTTTTTTGCGAACCATCGAATAAAGCAAACGTTGCATCATTTGATTGTCGCGTTTGCATCCTATAAATAAATAAAACTCGGAGAAAATATGAGTTTCAAATAAAAATTCGAATGATAGGAACCCTATGAATCCCGCCAGTCGCATATCAATCTTGGACGGCGCGTGCGTCGATGATGGTTTTGAAAAAAGAACTTCCTATGACAATACCTTCTATTACACTTTGTTTATGGCCTTATAGGGAAAAAACTCATTCGGTATATGGTATCTCAATGTTACAGAGAAGCGCCGGTCCGCGCCGCGTCGGCCGACAGTTCGGAGGCCAACAGCACTAAGGAGTCCTCCCCCGTACCGGCCCACCATCGGCTCGACCTCGCCAACCATCCGTGAGTACTATATTTAACTTCATTTTGAAATTGACGAACTTAACATGTAGTTAATTACGCAGAAGTTTTATGAGGAAAACTGCAAAATTATGTTGGGCAAACACACAGCAGCTTTACAAAAAAAAAATAATGAATGAATGAAATGGATGAATGGAATGAATAATGTGAATGAAATGAATGAAAAATTTGGGTTTCCGGATCAGTACGCTTCCACCTTCGGCCTCATTTTCACTTAACATCAGGTGTGATTGAGGTCAAGTGCTAACCCGTTGTGCATAAAAAAAAGATACCTACTTGGACCTACAGTCATAATAGGAAACAACTACATGAATTTCTTCAAAATTTGTCCTACGAGGATACAGAGAAGTTATTGACTGTCTTGAAGTATTCTTTAAGCATAGATTTATCCTGTATACCTACTCTTATTTATTTGATCTTTAGTTTGTACCTATATGAATATATTATTTTAAGTTATAGAAGCCCTAGCTTCGCCTGAAACAGGATGCCTAGTTCAGGCACTAGTGTTACGTTGCAATTAAGACGACCTGTTTGGTGTAGTGGTTAGCAACTCTGACCACTATACCAAAAGGTTGCGGGTTCGAATCCTGCTAGCGTTTGTGTTTTAGCCTGTTTGTGTGATGAATACGGGCATGTGTACCCGAGTTATGGATGTTTTCATTTGTAATAAGTATTTATTTACAAAAAAACTGAATATATGTAGTATATCAACCATCTGGTATCCACAACACAAACCTATAGTTGCTTAATGTGGAACTAGATGGCGCTGTGTGTATGTCTAAGGATATTATAAAACGAAAGGAAAGAAGGATAATTTCACGAATCTTGTATTAGAAATTAAAATCTACTTGATTTTAAAGAACGACTTTATATTAAAAGTTCTTACACAGCAAAATGGCCTAAATGTTAAGCAGGATGAAGGAATGTAAACGTAGAATGTATATGTCTAATGATATTTATTTATAAGTATTATTATGTAGATTATATACGTTTAAATATACGAGAACAATTTATAAATATGTATTTTTGATTTCATTTGATGATGAACCAGGATTTCTGGGTTAGGGAAGGGATCATTACTGAAGTCGGTTGTTTTGACTTGTTCACAGGGATTACAACTCAAGTCACCTGGGTCGGGACAAGATCAGACCGTTCGAGACCGACGAGAATGGATACATCATTACTAAGAGTGAGTTTCAAATTTCTTACTTTCTTTTGCGGGCCGCTTCCAACAGCTCACGCTGGATTTATATATTTTTTTTAATGTTTATAATAATAATAATAAAAATCTTTATTGCAGGAACTTGTCCCATATCAATTTACATTAAAAATTACAATTTAAATTTAAAATTTAAACTTCAAATTCAACATTTAAAAATTACATTAAATTTTTTCTAAATAATTACAGTATACGATTATTATTATAATTGTGTGCATTAGTATCTATCATTTAGCCTTTTTTTTATGCACAACTGGTTAGCACTTGACCTCAATCACATCTGATGTTAAGTGAAGATGAGGCCGAAGGTGGAAGCGTACTAACCCGGAAACCCAAATATTTGGGGAACTGGCTATCTTATCTCTGACAACCGGAACACTACAATGCTATTAACATTGCTGTTTGGCCTCACTTTTAGATAAGATGGTGATAGCTAGCCAGGCGGACATTTAAAATGCCCTACCACCAACAAAACCGAGTACTTAAACATGTACCCCGCTGGGGATCGAACCGAAATCGACCTCCGAATCGTAAACCCAATGTTGTTTACATTGAGCCACGGAGGCGGTTAAGGCGCTCCTAAGAGCCACTCTGGGGCCCAATATGTAAATTTGATTGATTGAGGACAAGCGCTAACTGGGACATACATTGACATAATTGTATCAATCTACAATTGTTCTTGTGCCTAAAACTTTAATGTATCTGTGTGACTGGAGAAATAATTAAATGCTTTATCTATCTAATTCACCTGTACCTGTGTTGTCTGCAGCTGGTCTCAGAGAGCAGGAGGTGCTGGAAGCTCTGTGCAAGCTGGACGCAAGCAACGCGCCTCCCGAGGAGTGGGAGAGATTACTCCTGGCCACTCACGAGATACTCAAGTACGGGGACTGCAGGAAACCTGGCGAATACTTCAAGTTAGTATCTTATTAAGAGGGTCCATTCCGTCCAGTGGCGCCTAAATACAGAGTATATCAAAAAAATTGTTCTGGCCTGCACTCGGGAAACCTAACAATAAATAAACAGTTGATTTGATTGTTATGAAAAAAAATGTTTATAGCGTTAACTAGGTTCTATATTAAAACCCATACAGTAAATACTCCTATTTTTAACTCGCATAACATAATCCGCATAATTTTAAAACCGCATAATCTTAATTTCTATAAAATGCGAACGCATAATATTAATATTCATAACAATAACAAAGCATAAATTTATTAAGTATAATGTTAGTTTTCATACTCATGAAATAAATTGTGAGAGACGCCTTGTGAAATTATACGTTCAACCTAACATCGAAGGCTAAGGCCTTAACCTTCTGAACCTAAGCAACAGTGTCGGGGTGCTCCAACCCATCTTGCTCGCCACAATATGATGAGCAAGTTTTATACAGCCTTGAATAACTATGTATGGGTACTCGGTAATATGTTATGTAAACTGATTTTATAAATATTAAAGTTATACTAGATAATGATATGCACATTTATATTTAATGCAGTTTTTGTATTATGTGATTTTATTATTAGGCGGATTTAATATTATGCGCATTTGCGTTATGCCAAGTCTGTTATGCGGATTTATATTAGGACAATTAGATTATGCCAATTAAAGGACACCGCGTTGACTATCATCAATACTAACAAGAAATGTATCTACTTGTGTGTTAGATTCGTCGTGGTACCCGGAGTGTCGTTGGATGGTTTATGGGCAAAAAGTCAATATGGCGTCCACAAAATATCTGCCTTTAATACTTAAATAGTTATTTCAAAATCAGCCAGGGTCAATACTAAAATTTTACTTGCCCCCTTGTTATATTAGGTCCTTACCTATGATATTGGCGTTTTGTATGAAGAATTACGACTGTTTTCTCCATACAAACATTTTTTTTTTTTTTTTTGAGAAATTTAGCTAAACTTTGTGTGTATTATCGGATAACATTAAGTTAAGTATAGGCAGTGTTAATTTTTAAAAGTAACCGCTTTATAAAAGTTTCAGCCAATCTAAGAAATGATTATGGGAAGCACATGAAAAGAGCTCTGTTCAAATTTTTTTTTATAAATGTTATTTAGCCCAAAAATTGAAAAATATTTCATTTGAAACCTTGAAATAATATTCCATTTTCCAAATAAAAAACAAATTTGGATATAGCTTTGAGAATCGCAGGAATTGGTACATATGATTAACGAAGGAAAAAAACTCCAATTTCATAGGTAAAGACTCAATATATTGTTTTGTATACGCAGGAACATAGTCAGAGTAGCTCTCGCAGCGCTCACTACTGAGGAGAACGCGGGTGATAAGGAGAACTCAGAGAACGCGTCCAACGCACAACAGTCTTCCGGTGAGTGCCTGATTCTCCCTAAATGGGTCCAATGAACGATTTTTATTACCGGTTTGACGACCGGTTGGTGTAGTGGATAGTGACCCTGTCACCGAAACCAACGGTTGCGGGTTCGAATCCCGCGAGGGGTAAATGTTTGTGTGATGAATACGAAAATGTATTCCCGAGTCATGGAGTATAAATATTTATGTATGTTTGTCCGTTATTTAGTATCCATAGCACAAGCTTTGCTTAGTTTGGGACTGGATGATTGGTGTAAGTGTCCGAAATATTTATTTATTATTATATTATTATAAAAACTATATCTACCCATCAACCCAGAATTCTTACTTTTGAAAACTTCGTGAAAACCAATTTTGACAATGTCAAAAAATAGTCATATCATTATAATCTTTATAATGGAATATCATCTTACGTTGCAAGAAACGTTAAAGGAGCGTCGGTGGCTCAGCGGTTAGGACGCGATCTCCCAATTTTGGAGGTCCGGGTTCGATTCCCAGACAGGCTAATGTACCAATGAGTTTTTAAATTTAATTACTTATGTGCATTTATCCGACTGCTCTTAAACGGTGAAGGAAAACATCGTGAGGAGACCTGCATGCCTGAGAAATAAAAATTCAAAGGCATGTGAAGTCCCCAACACGCACTGGGCCAGCGTGGTGGACTATGACCCATATTCCCTCAATACGAGAGGCCTATATCCCTGAAAGACATCATACTACTGTCTATATCTTCGAAATAGTAACCTGTGAATAATGTTGCTGGCTGTACATTGATCCACATCATTTTGTTAAACTAGATTAAGTGTATATATTGTGCAGCTGTTTGTTGTCCTTAATAAAACAAAATAAAAATAAATAAAAAAAAAAATCATTTGGACTCAAAGTCAAAAATGCTTTATTTTGTAGGTACACTTAAAATAGTCAGATTTCACATTTTTAAAGCTACTACTTGTTCAAAAGGCAATTTTCCCCTGCGAAGAACAAGCAAGAAATTCGAGAGGTCGCTCTTTTTTAAAAAAAAATAAAGATTTTTATGCTACAAAATTATTAATTATTATTTTATATTATAATATTTCATTATTGCTGTTCACTGAACCGTCGACTGTGCCCATAGGTTGGGGTACAGCCCACGAGCGGGCGGCCGCCGAAGCGGTGAAGGTCCTCATCTGGCTCTGCCGCAGGCCCGAGACCCGGCCTCAATGGCTGGAGTACTTCGACCTGATCCTCCTCAAGTTGATCAACGCGTACGGCGCCCTCAACAAGGAGGTGATGCGAGCCGTGGACGCCGGCATGCCGCATGTCGCCCACGCGCTGCCAGCCGCTCAGGTTAGAAATGCACATCGGGTTTGCACCTCAATCACACCTTATGTTAAGTGAAGATGAGGCCGAAAGTGGTAACGTACTGACCCGTGATCCCCATCTTATTTTGGGGGACTGGCTATCTTATCTCTGACAACCGGAACACAACAATGCTATTGGGTGTTTACCTATGAAATTGGAGTTTTTTTTCGTCGTCAATCATATGTATCAATTCCTGCGATTTTCAAAGTTATACCCAAATTTTTTTTTTATTTGGAAACATGGAATATTATTTCAAGGTTTCACATGAAATATTTTTTAATTTCTGGGCTAAATCACATAATAAAAAAAAAATTAACAGAGCTCTTTTCATATGCTTCCCATAATCATTTTTTAGATTCGCTGATAATTTTATAAAGCTGTTACTTTTAAAAATTTACGCTGCCTATACTTAACTTAATGTTATCCGATAATACACACAAAGTTTAGCTAAATTTGGATTTGCCGTTCCCAAAAAAAGATCAAAAATGTTTGTATGGAGAAAGTAGTCTTAATGAAATTCTTCATACAAAACGCCAATTTCATAGGTAAGGACCTAATATTAACATTGCTGTTTGGCGGCAGATTTAAATAAGATGGTGGTAGCTAGCCAGGCGACCATTTAAAATGCCCTACCACCAACCAAACCGAGTATTAAACATGTACCCCGCTGAGGATCGAAGCTGCGACCTCCGAATCGTAAACCCAATGTTGTTTACATTGAGCCACGGAGGTGGTTATTTGGTTTTGTATGCTGGGTGAATTTTTCAAGTGGACGTGATGGCCAAATCTGAAGCTATGATGAATGAAAAGTACTCAAAGGACTCTCTGGCCCGATTTTAATGAAAAGTAAAACTGCATCGTTGGATTTTTGAAAATCCTTGTTGTCACGTTTAATTAAAAGCGTTGAATCATCAGCGAACAAAATACTCTTGTGCATAGTGGCTTTCGGGAGATCATTTACATAAATTAAGAAAAGAAGTGGTCCAAGAATGCTTCCTTGCGGGACACCGGTATTATTAACGTTGAACTCCGATCGGTACGTTTTTTTCAGTACATTGCAACCTATTTTTCAAATAGCTTTCTAGCCATTCAAAAGCTCTACCTCTAATACCACAATGATCAAGTTTATGTAGAAGCTTAGAATGATCAACGTAATCGAAAGCCTTGCTCATGTCTAGGAATATTGACGTTGTAGGTGTTTCATTATTAATATTTTCAGTTACTGTCTTTACAAAATCAAAGCAAGCGAGTGTCGTCGAGCAACCTTTACGAAAGCCATATTGTGCCGGATGGAGTATGTTATGTTTATCCAAAAAGTCATTTAGTCTAATGTGAATAGTCTTCTCAAATATCTTAGATAAAATAGGTACTAAAGTTATGGGTCTGTAGTTCTGTAGACCTGTTTGGTGTAGTGGTTAGAAACTCTGCTGCTATACCAAAAGGTTGCGGGTACGAATCCCGCGAGGGGCATATGTTTGTGTGATGAATACGGACATGTGTACCCGAGTTGTGGATGTTTTCATTTATAATAAGCATTTAGTTACAAAAAAAAAATGTATTTATGTATAACTTTCTTTCTATACTTGGACATATACATACAGCGCCATCTAGTTCCACACTAAGCAACTAGGCTTGTGTTGTGGATACCAGATGGTTGATACACTACACAAATACATTTTTTTTTTGTAAATAAATACATATATAAATGAAAAACATCCATAACTCGGGTATACATGTCCGGTTTCATCATACAAATATATGCCCCTAGCGGGATCGATCCCGCGACCTTTTGGTATAGCAGCAGAGTCTAACCACTACACCAAACAGCCCTTAGATTACGTAACTTCATCGGTATCGTTATCGATTACGTTGACCAATGAGAAACTGTCAAATTGCCGAGCGAGCGATGGACCAACCAATCACATTTCAGAACGTAATCGATGACGATAACGATGTGACGATGTAATAGAACCCCCTGGTCGTCCCGTCGTCGACACCATGTATAAATAGAAATAAATGATAAAGTGAGTAGTTCCCGCGTGATATTTCGCGACAAAATTATTCCACGCAGGCGAAGCCGCGGGCGGAAAGCTAGTATCTCGTAAACAAAGCCATAACAGGGGATTTAGAATTTCATATTTTGTCTGCTTTTATATGTATTTAATGTGTCGTTCAATATGTCAAAAGATCTCTTATTCTAAAATGATAACCTTTCAGGTCCTGGCGTTGCTGAAGCCTGTGATACGAACCAGAGGGTACCCCACATCGCTGTGTGCCCTCAAACTAGCTGCCGAAGTCGCCAAGGCACGAGGACAGGAGCTCACAGACGACACTGTGTCACAGATCATGGAAGGCGTTTCACAGGTAACACTGGGGTTAGACACTAAAAGCAGTAGCAGTTATGGCGCGGCCTACGTCACCACCGTGCAACAAAAACGCGACGACGCCGAATGAGTCTGATTCTGTACGCTCGAAGCGGCCCCTTCGTCGTCCCGCGCGCTACGTTTGGCAGTGTCTTGCACTTTTTCTTCTTTTTTTTTGTCCCCCAAATGTGTTGGGGTTTCCGGGTCAGTACGCTTACACCTTCGGCCTCATCCTCACTTAACATCAGGTATGATTGAGGTCAAGTACCAACCCGTCGTACATAAAAAAAGGACTCTAAAACGTTCTATATAATGTCATATTAAATGTACGGGAGTGTTTACTGTCAAAATTTTACTCATTAGGTAACCGTACTTTCGATATCATTATAAAGTTTTTTTTGATGTCTGTAATAGTTACGGAATAATCGCCTGGGCACACTTAACGATTACACCCATTTGGGATAAAATTATGTATATACAGATAAAGATGCGACGATGCCAGCTCGTGCTTAATGTAATACCTAAAGTATGATTCCGCTTGCAGCTGGCCGATCATCAGAACTCAGCGGTCCGCAAAGCGGCCGTATTCTGTATGGTCGCGTTCACCTTCGCGCTGGGGGAGAGACGGATGGAACCCCACCTCAAGCAGCTCTCCGTCAGCAAGCATCGGCTACTACAGGTCAGTTGGATAAAAGAAATATATTTTTTTATATGAGAGGGCGGCAAACGTGCATGCGGGTCACCTGATGGACACCAAACCAACACCAAAAGGGTCACAGATGCGTTGCCGGCCTTTGAGGAAGGTGTAGGCTCGTTTCTTGAAGGTTCCAATGTCGTACTCGTTCGGGAATACCGCTCCAGGAAGTCCGTTCCACAGGGTGGTCGTACGTGGTAAGAAGTTTCTTGAGAAACGTACAGTGGTAGACTTCCACTCATCCAGGTGATGTGGATGGAAATTTAATTTTCGGCGAGAAGTGTATCGGTTAAATTAAGCAGCGGGTATTAGCTCGAACAGTTCTTCAGAACACTCCCCATGAAATATGCGATAGAGAATGCAGAGGGACGCGACGTCTCTTCGCAACGCCTTGAGCAAACGCACAGCGCCACGTAGTTTCGCGTTATGCAATTTATATTTTGACGACCTGTTTGGTGTAGTGGTTAGAAACTCTGCTGCTATACCAAAAGGTCGCGGGTTCGAATCCCGCTAGGGGCATATGTTTGTGTGATGAATACGGACGGACATGTGTACCCGAATTATGGATGTTTTATAAGTATTTTTTTTTTTATGCACGACGGGTTCGTACTTGACCTCAATCACACCTGATGTTAAGTGAAGATGAGGTCGAAGGTGGAAGCGTACTAACCCGGAAACCCCAACACATTTGGGGGACTGGCTATCTTATCTCTGACAACCGGAACACAACAATGCTATTAACATTGCTGCTTGGCGGCAGATTTAGATAAGATGGTGGTAGCTAGCCAGGCGGACATTTTAATATGCCCTACCACCAACCAAACCGAGTACTTAAACATGTACCCCGCTGGGGATCGAACCCGCGACCTCCGAATCGTAAACTCAGTGTTGTTTACATTGAGCCACGGAGGCGGTTTTGTATTTATGTAGTATATCAACCATCTGGTATCCACAAGACAAGCCTATAGTTGCTTACTGTGGAACTAGATTGCGCTGTGTTTATGTGTAAGGATATTTATTTATTAATGATAATGATTTTCCTGTATCAGGTGTACATCAGTAAGCAACGCGAGGAGTCCCCCCGCGGCCCGCCCCCGCCCCCCTCGTAGCGACGCCGCCGCCCGCGCACCGCCACCCGCGCCACGCAGACCGACGCAATGACGCACTGACGCAATGACGCACAGTCTTAACTAGGAGGTTTTCAGTACGGTTCTCATCTGTTTCGTGTTCAAGCATCGACTTCAATAATTCCAATGCATTTTTTTTTACTAAATTAGCAGATATACAGGATTTCGAGGTAGCTGGTCGAACTTTGCAGGGTGTTCTACCAATGAATTTGACCGACTCACTATTGGATTAATTCTGAATAGTGAAGGGAATATTCGATTATAGCGGTTTTTAAAAAAATCTTTGTATCTAAATCAAATATTGGGTCTTTACCTATGAAATTGGAGTTTTTTTTCTTCATTAATCATATGTACCAATTCCTGCGATTTTCAAAGCTATATCCAAATAAGCTATATCCGAATCCAAAAATTTGGACAGACCGCTTTTCATGTGCTTCCCATAATCATTTCTTAGATCCGCTGAAACTTTTATAAAGCGGTTACTTTTAAAAATTAACGCTGCCTATACTTAACTTAATGTTATCCGATAATACACACAAAGTTTAGATGAATTTGGATTTGCCGTTCTCAAAAAAAAAATAAAAAATGTTTCTATGGAGAAAGCAGTCTTAATGAAATTCTTAATACAAAACGCCAATTTCATAGGTAAGGACCTAATACTTACCTTACAGTTTACCTGACTAGATATACTTACAATGTCATAAGGAATATATGTGGGCTTAATAGCCCCTTCTCTGCCCATAATTCTTTCACTAGAAATGGTGAAAAAATCAGCTGTTCCCATGTTAATGTTCAATGACTTCTCGTAGCGAACAACTGTTATTTTTTTTCGCGATTTTGTAGTTTGATTCCATGGTAAAAGTTTGGTCGTATTGATGGGTAGAACCCTCTGTAAGAATTTGTCCAACGTATTCTAGGTTTGTGAGCCCTCAAAGTGGCTTCATACAAAGGTGAAAATGTAATTGTATACTCCGCAATGAAGAAACGTTCTAGTTAAAACTAAATGGCGTATGTGATGTCTGTTTTAACTGATTAATTTTATGAGATTTAATGTGATTGGTGTAACGTGTACTGTTTGACCGACTGTTGTAATCTGACGGTAAAACAGGTAACAGTGATTTAAGTTGGAGAAGAAAACGGTATATAAGACGCAAGGGGGTCAAGTTTGCTAATTGAAACACATGAGATTCACATTCGAGGGCACACTGGGGACTTGTCAAAATGACAGTTGACAGAGAAATAATTTTATGTGTGTCAGTTAAGTCAACATTTGAGGTCTCAAACAACATTCGTCGCTTCACAGATTAAGGATTTCACATCTGTCATTTTGACAGTTGCCCATTTTGACATTTGTCATTTTGACAGTAGCCTACTTTGACATCTGACAACAAATTACAGTTAGGGCAACTGGATCGTATGAACCATCTTGTTAAACAGAGACAGGTGAATGAGTCTACCACACGACTTCCTTGTCTCTTGTAAAACGTTTTAAAACTAATCACTATTTATCTCCATCGCTCTGCTCGAGTAAAAACGTGAAGGGAATACAAAATCCGACACCAATCGCACAAATCTAATTCTAACCAATTTTTGACCTAAATTCTTGTGCTGTAAGGTTTAATTTGCTTGATTTCTAAAATGGGAAGGAGTAGTGCAAAATTTTATATATATTTTACAATTTTTAGACACTGGATTCACGGTGTCTCAAAAGGACCTCAATAAAATTGTGTTAAATTTTGCACGAAATATAAGTGACATTGTTGGATAGACAAGTGTTTTGTTTGTTTTTATTACAAGCGGGAAAGCGAGAGCGGTATATGCGCGGGCCGATAGGAAATGTAAGGCTTAAGGTAAATGTTTGGAACAAATTTGAATGGTTTATGATCAATAAGAACTGCAATCTTAGACTCAGGGGCTTTAAATGCTGTAATAAATGTTTTTAATACGGTTTTATACTCGAAGTAACAGAATCAAAGAGTAATGGAATAAAAGTGTTATCATGTCAATATGATTAATAAGTGTTACAGTCATTAGCGCCACAGCTGTATATATTAAATGTGACAGGACGGTAAAGTGTTAACACTTATTTAATCCGTTATAAAATTGTGTTTCTTAAAAGTGTTATATCTACGGAAGTGTTATATAGAAAAACTAAGTGTTACAGTTTTGATTCGTTTAAAGAAATTTATAACGTATCACTTTTTCCTTTAAATTATAACTACGGAAGTGTTATTTAGAAACACTTTTATTAGTGTTACAGTGTTGATTACTTTGTAACACTTTTTTCCAAGTTGTACAGTTTTGATTAGTTTAAAGAAATTTATAACGTAACACTTATTCCTTTAAACCAGTTATAATCACGGAAGTGTTATTTAGAAACTCTTTTATTAGTGTTACAGTGTTGATTATTTTGTAACACTTTTTTCCAAGTTGTACAGTTTTGATTCGTTTAAAGAAATTTATAACGTAACACTTATTCCTTTAAATTATAACTACGGAAGTGTTATTTAGAAACACTTTCATTAGTGTTACAGTGTTGATTATTATGTTACACTTTTTTCCAAGTTGTTTTAAAAGTGTTTCCTTGTTTTAACTACCGAAGTGTTATTTAGTAATATTAACACTTTTATCTGTGTTACAGTTTTGATTCTGTTACAGAAATAGAAAATTCCTGGTTAAAAACATATTGTTACTTCGGTATTCCTAGCGAAGCCTCTTTATCAAAGACTCATTCAATTAACAATAAGTATGTCAAGCCATTAGAATTTACACCAAACGTGTCTGTAGCAATTATGGTAGTGTCGTACGATGTGAATGTATGTATGTTTGTACAGATTTTTATATTCGTGCCGCTTGGCGATAGTCTAGGTAAGGTAATGCGTGTGTGTCGGTAGTGAAGGCTTAGAGAACGGTTTAAAATGCGCATACATCACAGACTTACAATAGCAGGACTTGATCGAATCCTATGCAAAATAAATAAATATCTTTGCACATACACACAGCGCCATCTAGTTCCACACAAGCAACTAGGCTTGTTATAGATACTAGACGCCTGATATACTACACAAATACATTTTTTTTTGTAAATAAATACATAAATGAAAAACATCCCTATCTCGGGAACACATGTCTGTATTCATCATACAAACATATGCCCCTAGCGGGATTCGAACCCGCGACCTTTTGGTATAGCAGTCAGAATGTTTAACCACTACACCAAACAGGTCGCCTGCTAAAGAAAATACACAAGTCTTGTAACCGGTATTAAAAATAGCCGGTAAATAAAGTTTTATACCGGGTTTTAGAAAAGATTTCATTTGGAGCGCGTCCGAAATGAGAGCGCTATCTTAAATCTTAATAAACTAAATGTTTGATATGTTACTATTTGTTATTAGTCTGTGGTAAATATTCACAGTTACTGTTGTTGTAAAGCGTATCACACACGACGAAGATAATATAGAATATAGACGACCTGTCTGGTGTAGTGGTTAGCAACTCTGACCACTATACCAAAAGGTTGCAGGCTCGAATCCCGCTAGGGGCATATGTTTGTGTGATGAATACGGACATGTGTACCCGAATTATGGATGTTTTCGTTGTCCAAAATGTATTTATGTAGTATATCAACCATCTGGTATCCACAACACAAGCCTATAGTTGCTTACTGTGGAACTAGATGGCGCTGTATGTATGTCTAAGGATATTTATTATTATAATATACATATTTTATACTTGTCCTTGTCTTTTACATAGAGCTCTGAGAGCCTCTGATTGGCATATTAGAAAGAAAGAAAAAAATATTTAAACACATGTCATGACGCAAACAACTAGTTAGAAGTATTAACACAGTCATTGTTATTTAGCGTAGGGAACAGTAGGATTGATATGTCCCATGGGACAAAAATCTCTGATTAAAATATAGATTTCAAACAATTACACAAACA
Source organism: Oegoconia quadripuncta (assembly GCA_949316235.1). Lineage (NCBI taxonomy): Eukaryota > Metazoa > Arthropoda > Insecta > Lepidoptera > Autostichidae > Oegoconia > Oegoconia quadripuncta. The sequence continues at coordinate 40,192,232 of OX438741.1, read as the reverse complement.
ATACAAATAGACTTTATTGCACAACAGAAAAGAAAATGCAGTTTCAGAAAAATGGTAAGAATAGAATGTGCAATTTGGCGACCTTATCACTACAAGCGATCTCTTCCAGACAACCTTTGGGTATAAGGACAGTACATTTGAAATAGGTAGGTTGTGCGGTATTAAATAGGGATGCAGATACAAACTACGTGAATAGATATCATATATTTACATACACATACAGACATAGATCAATAGACAAATATACCTATTTAAATATAACGTCTATAAAATAGCAACAAAATACAAACGTAAATATATAGGTGTACTAAATAAATAGTTATTGATATATAAAATAATAATAATAAGCGACAACAGGATTGTGCTAAGGTTGTGCTAAGATAAGAAAGGAGCACAGATTAAAGCACCAGGAAATGCTCTTTGACGGCGACTTTGAAATCATTCGAGACACGTACAAAACATTACGATATATTTCACATGTTTATCTCTCACTTTCATGAGACATATGAGGGCAAGCAATAATTAACATAGAATATTATCTTCACCCGTCTGTGACGCGCTATGGTCAGTCGGATAGTGTGACCATATCAAATTCAATTGACTTATATGTATATATCGTCTGTTACGTAGTATGATTTAAATAATTTAAAAATCTTACTTTAAATTTAAATATGTACGCATTTTAAACCGTGCCGTAGTTGTGTTGGTATGACGTGTGCTTGTGAAAATTTGCCAACGAGTTTCGGTGAGTGTGCCTTGAAATTGCACAATTCTATTATCGTCACTTCTGTGGTAAGTGATGCATATTTTTACAACATAAATCATTCATTATCAGCATTTGATACGACTCCCCATTTTAACACCAATGAGTGGTGCCATTTTGATTGCTTCAACGATGTAATATACCGGTGAGTTATTTTTACTGTTAGGACAATAATAGAAAATATTAGGTAAGTGAAATAGGTCATTGGCATAGGTAGTTTTTTTTTTTTCAAAACCATCATCGAATAGATCAAAATCAAAAATGTTTTTATTTCGTAAGTTATAAGAATAATATTTGTTTTTTTTTTTAATAAGTCAATACAAATACAATTTGAAATACCTAATTGTAAAATTTATGATTCGACTAAGAAAAATAAGAATAAAATATACTGGTTAATGCCGAGCGGTTCATGTCCACGCATTCTTATCATCCAGGTAGTCAGAAATTTTATAATAGCCTTTGGCATATAGTGTCCGTTTAATGATTGTTTTAAATTTATTTAAAGGCAAGTTTTGAATGTCTACCGGAACCTTATTGTAAAAGCGATTGCTATAGACAGCAAGTTTATTTTCTATATATTGTATTAACATTGTGTATTTCACAATTTTTCCTAACCAGTGCAGATTCTTTCTTATGTCGTTAATTATGTTATTTGACGGCCGCGTTTATTGCCACATAATTACATCATTAAATTAAATAAATAAAGTAAACTTGGAGAAAATATGAGTTCCAAATAAATTTAGCATGACAGGAACCCCACGAATCCCGCCAGTCGCATATAAATCACCGGCCGGCGCGTGCGTCGATGATGGTTTTGAAAAAAAAAAAAAACTACCTATGCCAATACCTATTTCACTTACCTAATATTCTCTCTTTCTTAAAAAAACTCATCCGGTACAGGTATATGGATACCCTACTTGACTATATTGCACTGTTTTTGAATAACTACTCGTGGCACGAGGCACGTGGCCATATAATGTATCTTTAACTGTTTATGTCTTGAAAACCTGACACTGGGAGATTCAGTTATATCACATTTCTTGTTTGTATTGATAAAAACTGGTTCGATGTATGAACGCCATTTTGTTTTTTTTTTTCAAAATGGCGGTCAGTAAACCAGGTTCTAATACTTCCCTTCCCCTTTGAATTACAGATAAGCTCAATTATGACTCTATTTTCACTCTCCCTACTCATATCAGTATCACATTGGGAAGGTTGTAGAATGCAATTTGATATTATGAATGTACTTGAAGTAACCCGAGAAATGTAGCTTTGACTAGCAATCGCTCAATACAATATACTCCTCGCGCTTGTGAGTGAGAGATATAACGTATGCCATTTGGCGGAGAATTGGTTTTAGGAAATTTGTATTGTCAAGTTGGTATACATAGGTATGGCCCTCACCCTTAGTACTATATACAGGGTAAATTTGAATTCGTGTAATTCCCTAACTGGTGGCGCCACTTTGGATTACGAACAACTTTTCCCCGAGGAACCATATTTAATCAAAAAAAAATCGATTACCCATGCAAAATAAGCCATTCTGAAACCAATTTTAGTATGGAAGACCAACAATTTTCGGCTGAATTCGGCTATGGTACCTATAGTTGCGGCACGCTATGATGGCCGTTTTGACATATTACAATAGTGATGTGAAATGTCAATTTATTCTCGAAAAAAAAACAAATTTATAAGTTTTGTTGCAAGTAGTACCTGATTAAAAAGGTTTATTATTATTTATTTATTTAAGAGTCCGTTGGATGAAAATAAATGATGATTATAATCTTATAAAAATAAAAAATAAAAGTTCGCGGGACCCTAATAAATAAAGTTTAGAAAACAATTTAATAAATAAATTTTGGGGCCTAAAATTATATTCGATAAAATTTATGCATCTCTGCACATCACTATCGTCAATAAAGTACCGCAATTCTTTCCTTCAAAGTCGTTATCAAATAATACGGAACTTCACGAGCGGACAAACGTCAAAACGGCCATCATAGCGTATAGTGGAAAATTGTTCGTAATCAGGTGTGGAGTCACCAGTCAGCAGGAATTAACTTAACATCAGGTGTGATTGAGGTCCAGCGCTAATTGTATATTTAAAAAAATCTGTGCACACAACTTAATGGTTCATATGTGCAAAAGCACTTAAGGTATACCTAGAATAGCATATATTTGTGTCTTCTCTAACAACGCCATATAATATATTTTCATCTCCTTTCAGCATGACGTCATAAATTATTTTTATACTAAATTATTAGGGATATCTTAAAATTTTAATACAACTGTAGCCTTGTAACGTGTAAGTCATGCCTTGACTGCTTAAATATGTACAAAATTCGTCTGCTTGTCTTGTATGACATATCGAGCAATTGTGAGAGATTTGAAATGTGTATATTATCTGTGTTAATAGAAATGCATTCCAACTTTGAAATGATTCCTGTATTTCAAAATTGCTTCACAGAGGGTGTTTAGGCAGGGAGTATACATCAGATTTTTCCATCCGATAGTCCGATCCGACGTCCGAGTGGGAAACAGGGAGTCTACTCTCTAACGAAAATAGCTTCGGACGGCAGTATTTTCGGACTTTTACTTTTGCAGTTTGCTATGTCAATTATAAACCAATCGTCATTATGTTACTTTTGTTGTATATTGTTGGACATCACAAGTTACTACGGGACGGAAGGAACGTCTGAAGTTATGCAAATAAAGGATTCTTAGCAAAAGAAAAAGTCCGATGTTACGGCCGTCCGGACTCTATTTCGTTAGAGAGTAGACCTCCAGCGCCGAGGTGCTACTGATTTTATTACCGGATTCTTCTTCTTTCGCGTCAACACTAGCAATTTTTTGCAATAAGTAACAGTAATTCGTTGTCCATTTTTGGTTTCTGCTCCGCATGCAAGCACCCGGGATAATAGCTCGAGAACGACTGAGGTCAGAAAAAGTCTGACGTAACAATCGGACGAGTATCGAGTAAATACGATCAAATAGTTGTGTTCTGGCTGTCAGAGATAAGATAGCCAGTCCCGGCTAAAAAGAAAATCGGATCAGACAATCGGAAACAAACTGACGTATGTTCCAGCCCTAAATATCTTGAAGTTTTAACTTCGACATCAAATTGACGTCTGATATGTGAATGTAAAAACTTGACTCTAGGACATGAGGACTCCTAATATTGTCTCCAGTGATTGATTTCGTTCCAGTAAACACTAGTTTTCATTAATTAATGCATGATTGCGAGACAGTTATATAAAATACAATGAGTCGCCACTTTTTAATTTTTGGATCTTATAATCCACTAAAACAATTGTTACCCCGATCAAATAAGAATAAGACTATCTCCCTGTCACACAAAATGGCGACGTGCGTCATTGACCTTCGCATAATCTCTGGGTGTTCAAAATTTCAAACCACAGTTATTAGAACTCAATATTTTTATACATTAAAAGAATATTTTTATATTTTTGGTTGTCGACCCGGTGCCTAGATAAAACAAAGGTCTATTGTCACGTGAAATGGCGCGGAGTGTTGAGCTCAATAGTACTTTTAAACGACAATGGTGTCGATTCGGATGTACAACGAACTAACTAAATTTAAAGCAGATACATCCTTTTCTAACACTATTAACATGAAAGGGACGACTATAAATTAAGTCCTGTCAAATTAAGTTAAGAGCTGTCAAAACAAGTCGCTCCATAGTATTTTAATCGTGACGTCGCTAGGTGTACACCTAATATTGATAAAGAAGTGCTTGTTTTGATCCTTTTACTTAATTTGACAGGACTTAATTATATGTCGTCCTTTTCATGTATTAGTGGTTAGAAAAGGATACATATAATTTAAATTTAGTTAGTTCGTTGTACATCCGAATCGACATCAATATCTGTCATTATGTGAGATTTGACACCTGTCAAATTAAGATTACGTCAATAAACGGACGATTTCTCGATTAAGAGAAAAAAATCTTTGAAGCACAAAAACTATGTTCCAATTATTGACAGGCGTCAACATGGGATTATATTAAAACAGTCGTCCACACAAACTATAGACAGACTAGGTTTATTTATTGTGTGGTCGGCTGTACTCACTTGGATGTTATCTGTGCCTTTGCCAAAAAAAAAAGAAAAAGCATTGTTTGCGATGTGCTGTGCTGTGTATAGAATACTCGGATGGTTTGATAAGGTAATGTTCTGACGAGTTATTTGGGGGTGTGCGTGCGCAGGGTATGGTGGGGAGACGTGGAACTAAATTCGAGCAAATTTGGTTAGGATTGTTTTAAGCATCTCCATGTTCGAAGCAAACTAATTTGTCAAAACTTTACAACCTGATTGGTAGTCCGATTCTGGTGGGCTGTTACGTAACTTGTTTAATTGTCAATTAATAAACGGTAGGGTGACTAAATATCACAGGATAAATGGGATTTTTTTAAGTGGTTTTTTAAGTCATGAGTTCTTAATTGACCTCCCCCACCCCACGCGCATTCTCTGCTAACTTGTCACGAATAGAATAATGGTTTTACAAATTTTTGTATGATTAGTCGTTTGGTAACGCGTTTGTATGGTGTTTTGTATGTACATTGTATTGTTTCCCTTGTCTGTATGTATGTCTTCGCACATTGTATGAGAACACAGATTTTAGTCAGCCTCTGTGTTTAATGTCCAGGAATGGTGTAACCATTTTTCTTGCAAGTGTCTACCACGTTGTGTGTAATTTTGAGCGCGACTTTTTTCGGTTCAAAAAATTTCCAGTGGCTAGAGCATTAGGTTATTGTAAAAAATTTGTTTTTCTTTTTTTCTTTTTGAAAGTTGTATTTCGTGTTTGTGACTCGTAAAATGTACGAAGAGTCCGTCAGTATGTTGATTGTTGGTCACTTTGGAAAAGCGGCGATGCGCGTATATGAAAAGATTCAATATACACTGTGTTTTTTTTTTGATTACTTATGAAAAATTACGTGGTGATTTAAATCGTCATATGGAACATATTTTACTAAGGAACCAAAATATAAATCGCAAAAAAATTGGTCCCATACAAAATGGACCAGCTGACCCGAAAATTTTGTACGAAAGCAAATTTTTTTTGCGTATTAATTGGCCCAATAATAGTTCAAAACTTAAAGTTTCTCGTTTGAACAAAAAAAATCACGGTGTTTATACACATTCTAGCATAACAATATTTTTGGTTATGTTACAAAAAAAAAAGAGGAAATATTTATAAATTAAAAAAGATACTAAAGCGGTAATTGTATGTTGAGTGAATGAGACGAAAACAATGCTAGAATACTTCACTTTCCAAAGTAATTTTAGTGAAAAATGCCGGAGTTGTACACCTCGCGGAAGTGTGCTTTTCTCCCCGTGTTGTCTTCAGTTGACTGTTTCATCAGAGTAGGTCTAGTGTTTTTTTTTGACTACGTTTCCGTGACGTGTACAGTTTCGACGGAGATTTCCATCGCAACTCGCAACTTTTAACTTTCATATATTTTTTCTCGGTAATTATTTTTAACCGTCTAAGTGACTAATTTCGTTTTTTTTTCTTTTCATCGTGTATCTTTATTATATATCTTTTTTTAATATAACTATCTTTTAAACAGATTTCAATTGAGAAAACGACTGTTTTTCTTTTCATGGAATCTCATTTTTTTACGTTTTTTTTTAAATTTGATTACAAACTTAGTGATAAGTAGGGCTTATTTTTAATACAAGAAGTGAAATCATGTGCCTGTTTGCTATTTATTATGTTACATTAATAGGATATACTTTATGGAGTAACCGCAGAAGCTACACAAAGGAAACTTCACCGTTAACTCCCCTATTAGTACGTCAAAGAACCACGCGTTTGAACTTAATTTAATCCAATATACATTTCTTTCTTTTCCGACGAACCTTTTTCACAACTCTTTTGACCGGCCCATAAAGTCAAAGTCAAAAATGCTATATTTTATCCTGTGTGGGTACACATATTGGTTGGTGGTAGGGCATTTTAAATGTCCGCCTGGCTAGCTACCACCATCTTATCTGAATCTGCCGACAAACAATGTTAATAGTATTGTTGTGTTCCGGTTGTCAGAGATAAGATAGCCAGTACCCCAAATATTTGGGTTTCCCAATAAGCCCAAACGATATATACCGGATGAGTATTTTTACTGTAAGGAAAAAATATGGGTTATTAGGTAAGTGAAGTAGAAGGTGTTGGCATAGCATAATTTCACATGATAGGAACCTCACGAATTTGAAAAATATCAATACACAAAACTATTATCGATCGATCAACAAAAAAAATTATCGATGTATATTTATTCATATGAAGTACAATAAAGCGTTTACAAACAAACAAATAAAAACTCATTGATGTCGCTGTACTTACACAATCACACACAATACTTCTGTACGGTCCGGCAACGTTGTACTCGTAGTCTCGTTACTCCGCCAATCGCATGTCAAAACTACCTATGCCAAAAATAACTTCTATTTCACTTACCATTAGGTAATAGGGCATATTAATGACCTATTTTTTTCCGTACGGTAATAAAACTCACCTGTATAATAGCCAGTAGAAGACATAATAACCTATCGACATGACAGACGAGGGCCCTCAAACACAATACCCGTTGTTTTACGTCAGGGTTTACAAATACAGAAAATATCACCAAATTTTTAGATAAAGTCGATTATGATTTGTTTTAAAACTAATGAAGTACATGGTTTACTCTTAAATAGGGCGTATAATAAAATGCTCGGACGTACTAGTTTTTTGTGGTGACGTTTCTTTGCAGCATTTATATACACAGTGATATCGAAATGACTGGGCGAATATACAGATGTCCATTATGGGGTCAACTAACTGAAATCTATTATATCAAATCAAAATATTTTATTTCATAGGATTAAATTATCACTTGAAAACGTCACTATTAATATTACATTTAATTTACTGCTCATTCACAAAGCTGACTCCCCAGAGAAGAACGAGCAAGAAACTCTTGGGTTGCTCTTTTAAAGAGTTTATAGGTTACAATTTGTGATTTGATATTGATTTGATTTGATATCGAAATATACTTGCTTTTAAATATAGAATAAAATTCCAGTTGACATTCAAAATATGGTTTATTCCGTTCAGTGGCGCCCTCATTGGGTAAAGTGAGATTTCTTTTGAAATACTGCATAAATCAATAATATTGCTCTGACTTGCACTCGAAAAGCCTAACAGCTAAGTGTAAATAATAGCTAAATAGCTTTAATTACGGCTATTTTCGAGAAATTATTGCTAAAAACGGGCACTTTTTTATAATCGTGAATTCTGGTAAATTAACCCCCCATCAAACCTATTTAGGTATTATTCATAATTAGCTTTTAGGCACATCAAGTGCAGGTGAGAGCGAATTTTTTGAATTACTTCTGTAATACAGAAATCTTAATGTATACAATGAGCCCTCAGCCATTGGACGGAATAAAGCCTCATTTAAAAAATTCACCAACTACTTCGACGATACTCTGTATTTTGAAATCTTTTGGAATAAGTACCAATAATTGACATTGTTCCAATATTCGACTGAACTGCAGTCCTTAATGTGTTTTAAAATAAACTATTTAAATATTTTTTTTTACTAAAATACAGAATTTTTACGCGTAATGTAAACCTTTTAAGCCTTATGGAGCTCTTAAAGTTTACAAGCGTTTCATAATTCGGACGTGCCTAAGTGTCACTTATTGGAACATGTCAATTCATACAATAATAACTAGTCTTATCTGTCGAGTGCAATATTCCTATAAAATTATTTATTCAGTTGCATTTTTTGTACAACTAGACTCATTCTACAATTCCGTAGATGTCCATGCCATAAAAATTATATGGAACTCCAAAGCATTTATTATTATGTTCCTAATATGGACTCCAATACAACATTGAAATCTGTTTATTAGATCTTTGATATTTCACATAATTTTATCTATTTAAGAATAACGTTTATAAATGACTGACTTGATTCTCTTTCGGTTATTGCCTGGTACCGGGCGGTAATTATTCTGGGGTCCAAGGTAACAATTGAGGTTGGCGCGTGCAGATTACCACTGTTGATTCTGACTTATGGGAATTACAGTGGGATGGGGAGAAGGATCTGGTCAATTATTCTGACGTGAGGTTAAAGTATCAGTTATTTATTTATTATTCTTAGTATATGAAATTATATGAAATCTTTAGAAGTACAAAATGTAAGTATAAACGACTTTTATAATGAGGGTATAACTATTTTACTTATACAAAAGATAATTCTTAAGGGACTGTAGCAACCAACTATCGCCACCAATTCACATAATAATATAATTTTCGTGTATGTAGATTCCTTTGTTAGCTCCTAAAGCCCAAACGTAATCTAGTTTGTAGGTGTCGATAGTATCGTCTTGATCCCCAGTAATGTTATGTGATGAAACATTAAGTATGGCCCTCGCGAAATACAAAATGGCGTCTGTTTCTAAGCATTCCAGAATTTCCAGAGAAGACTTGACGGATTTTGAAGTAGAAGTCATTTTGCAGTCTGTTTTTTTTTTCAATATTCATATAGTTATTAAATGTCGTTCGTTTAACGTGAGTAATGGACATGCATTTAATAATATAGTAAACAATTTTATTTTATTAGTCAGATGTGTTTTACAATTCTATTGGTGAATTCGAAAAGCTACCGAGTGGTGGCGCTAGTTGACAGCTTAACGCCTTGTCGATTCTACTATTGTATTCAAAGACTACAATGTATATTGTATTGACGAAGGAGAATGCTCTTTTGAATTTTTTTTTGGAACATCTGGTCGGTTATATTATGTACAAAGAGCATATACAGGATATGCTCTTTGTACAATACTTACACCCTCTATATATAACGTTCCATGTTCAAACACGGAACAACGTTTTCATTTACATTATGTACAAAACGTTAAAACAAGGCGTTTATGTTCACTTCTTTTTCTCTTTCACACTTTACATAAGGACTATCTGTTGTCACATTTTTCAATACCTTCCGGTTATTTCTTCCCTAGTTGAAAAAGTAGTGAATTTTAAAATGCCTTGTGTTTATTAAGAGATACTTTGACCCTTCAGTGTTACACTGGCTCGTAATTTTCGGACTCCGTCGAATTTGGGACATACTGACGCATTATTTGTAATTGTAAACATAACAGTACGCCATTTATGCAAAATGATCAGAGATATCACAAACATTAAAAGATTAAATAAACATTCACATTTCGAAATATACAGAAATGCATTGGTACGTGATAGAATAAAAATGTTTTCTAACAAGTCAGTAGCTTGCTTTAAATGGTACATCAAATCAAATAAAAAATGTTTTATTTCGTAAGTTATAAGAATAACATTTGAAATCGTCATGACATACAGTTATCGCTTATTCACTAGGCAGTCTCCCCAGAGAGGAACGAGCAAGAAACTCAGGGGTTGCTCTTTTAAATAAGTCAATACAAATACAATTTGGAATAATTGTTAAATTTATGACTAAACATGTATTTAGTAATAAAACGTAGACTATTAGATTAAAATTACCGCTATGAATATCATTGCGTCGGAGAATATACTTATAACTGTAACTATTTTCAATCGATCAATAACTTCTTATATTTATATGAAAAATTTTACCGCAGTCCAATATCACGCCCCTATAAACTATTTAAAAAAATATAAAGTAGCCATTTTAAGCTGAACGTCACTTTCCACTTGAAGCACTGGTAGAATTATCAGTGTTGTAAGCGCGTGCAGCGTTTGCAGCGTTAGGCCCTTTCACTGCTACAATTATATTGTGCATTATTCTAAGATTTCTTCCTGTATAATAATAATTATCGTTTATGGTTCTGTACAATGTATTGTTGTACTGAATAGAAACTTTCTATGTCTATGATTAACTTTTTAGAAAGTTGTTCTAGGTGATCTTAGCATCTTCTACAACGCTATGAAGTGCACAGTGGTAATTTTAATTTAATGTTGTAGGTGTTATAACTATTTAGTTGTAACCTAAGTTATATCTAAAGCAAGCTACAGAATGGTTAAAAAATCATTTTTTCCACGCTGATGGGTATTCTATCCTTCTACAAAAGAAATCAGGAACTTTAAGATTATATTAAGATATCAAAAATTGCATATTACTGGACTAGCTGGCTAGCTACCACCATCTTATCTAAATCTACCGCCAAGCAGCAACGTTAATAGCATTGTCGTGTTCCGGTTGTCAGAGATAAGATAGCCAGTCCCCCAAATGTGTTGGGGTTTCCGGGTCAGTACGCTTCCATCTTCGACCTCATCTTCACTTAACATCAGGTGTGATTGAGGTCAAGTACCAAATCTGTGGTATTCATTAATCTTGAAATGTTAGACAATTTTTTAATATGTAGAAAGTAGAATTTTCGATAAAATATGTGGAAAAGTGACAGATATTGCAAAGTTGCCAGCCGCCTGTTTAGTTGCTGATATCTTGAGTGTAACTCGGTTTTTTAAGACAAAGCCGAATGTACGGACTAATGTAATATCAACAGTGATAGCATGACAACTTGCGATGTAGTTTATCGCGGTCATCATGACAATCGTACAGCAGCATTTTGACAGATGCGCGCCATACAACCTGTGATAAACTATATCGCGTGTAGTCATGCTACCCATACTGGGAATCTAAAGAGGCTGTTTCGGATGAATGACTACATGATATTGGACAGTTCACAGTGGAGGAAATGAATTCCTTTTTAGAGCCCCCTGTATTTAATATTATGTAGACCAACCAAAGCTATTGATACAGTGCTAATTAGACCAAAATTGTTGGTACAATTTTGGACAAGGGTCAAAACTCTACTTAAGTCAAAGTTAACTGAAAACTGGGGCAAAGTTGTGGCGATACCAGGGTCAAAGTATTTCTGTTCTACGTTTAAAAAAACCGTTGCATTTAAATATTTAACCGCTTTTGAGTGCGAGTGTCGCTGTGTCAAACGTTATCCGTAATATTACTGTATTTAATTAAAAATTATTAATATTAATTATTGAATATAATTATTAATGTACGATAGTTATGAATAAAAATGATTTTTAAGCCTTTATTTTTTCGTTTTATTTAATACTAGCTTTCCTCCCGCGACTTCGTCCGCGTGGAAGATTTTATCAAAATACAAACAACAAACTTTCATCCCCTATTTTATCCCCTTGGGGGTAGAATTTATCAAAATCCTTTCTTAGCGGATGCCTACGTCAGAACATCTACCTGCATGCCAAATTTCAGCCCGATCCGTCCAGTTGTTGGGCGTTGATAGATCACTATATTAGTCACCTTTGAGTTATATATATTTAGATACTTCGTTTTTCAATAATTTACTTAAAGCCACTGCTTTAAGGACAATAAGAACCTACTGGTCTTCGCTTCCTTCGATATTTTTATTAGAACTTGGTGTCATATGAGTACTTAGAGAGCAGTGGTTACGGGTTCGAATCCAGCTAAGGATGTTTGTGTGCATAATATTTATTTATTATCATGAAGGAGTTGGAGGCCGCACAATATTAAAATGCTGCGTAATGCGTATGGTATACCGAATTACACTACCCCGAAAAACGTTTCACCGAAGAACGTTTGACCGAACGTTTGAAATGTTTTTCGGGGTAGTGTAATTCGGTACACCATACGGGCTCCGCAGGTTATAATGCTTACTGAGTCCTGCCAATTAATTAAATATTTACCTACTTAAAATTGAATTTCCTATATTGATACTTTAGTTTGGAAGTAGGCTTTTTTTTTTTTTTTTTTTTATTAAAAACTGGTTTCGCGTTTGACTGCAATCTCACCTGATGGAAAGTGACGATGTAGCCGAAGATGTATCACGCGCACCCAGTAAATGCCTATTCACTCTAGACTTGAAGATCCCAAGGTTGTAAGTGTCGGGAAAAACCAAGGTAGGTATAGCATTTTTATCTGCTCCCAAGAAAAGAGGACTAAGTAGTAAGTAATAATTTAATCAGCAATTTGACACTTAACAGTGTTTTTTCCGTCCTCATTGCATAGATTATTATTATTATATTATTTTTAAATACAGAATAAATAAAATCGCTCTGAAATTGCATTCGTGAAGCCATTTGGATGCCAGCACCATCAATTAGGTACCTGTTGTACGAGTATGTACAGTCAACAACACAGTTAAGGGAGCAGGACTTTATTTATAAATATAATGTAGGAGAAAGTCTAAAGGGAAATTAAGTTATAATAGAACCATCAGTCTCCTCCCGCTGCAGTTTTTAAAGGCGACTAAGAGACTCCACTAAAAACATCTATAGTTTTCCATGTATAACTAACTGAATAAAACTTTGTGGGACCCAACATACGCTTTTACAATAAAATAAAAGAATATGTATTGAGTAAACGCCACATTAAAGAAACTCTGTGTAAGAAGGGTTATTACAGGATAGATGATTATTTAGGCGATAAGGAGATCTGGTTTTAGCTGGTCCTTATTTTATTGCTTTTGTTTTGTAATATGTAAAATTATTGTAAAGATGGAAACCAATTGAAAACATGTGTTGTTGCGGAGTTTCTTGTCGCTTCTTCTCCCTAACCATAACACCTCGCGAAGCGATGTAGTTTAAAAAAAATAACATGTTGACTTCCAATAAGTGATATTTTTGCATCCTACATTGAATAAAATATTTTTGATTTGATTTGAATACCTTTTAACTATGCAAAATATCTTATATAAATCTATTATAATCTCAATGCCTACCATGATGTAGTTCCTCACGCCAACCACATCCCACACGTGTGCGACAGAAAACCAACGCCTCGCTCTTTGAGCGAAGCATTATGTTGAGTCGTTACCCATTCACTACTGCGGCTTACAAAGCAATATTTATGCAAAACATAGCCTAGTTATTTATATATTTTGTTAGTTTTAACAGAGCACTGTTAACAATAACAATGTTGATTTCTATTAATGTAAATTGTAAATATAACCAATTGTTATGTGTTTTAAGTAGTGAATAAACTATTTTCATTCTCAGCCATATTGTCAGTAACATAATAAGAATCACTAATTGGCATAAGTTTGGTATTAGTTTATTATAATATTAAGATATAATAAATGTCTTTGCACAAACACACAGCGCCATCTAGGTCCACAGTAAGCATCTAAGCAGATGGTTGATAAATTACACAAACACATTTTTTTTGTAAATAAATACATGTATAAATGAAAAACATCCATAACTCGGGAACACATGTCTGTATTCATCATACAAGCATTCGAGCGTACATTCATTCGAACCCGCGACCATTTCGTATATTAGCAGAGTTTCTAACCACTACACCAAACAGGTTACAGGTGTAATTATGCTGTTGATTCTATGTAAATAAATAAATAATTTTTCTTTCTTAATTGTGTTGCCGACTGTACTTACATATCATTCTTTTCCAAATTATTAAACTCCAACTGCATTTTATTAAACATGTTTTTCTTTGTTAATGCGTCAATATCACACAAACACTTGTGCAAATATAATAAATTTCCATTTGATCGTAAACTTCTAGAAACAATTGTTTATAATTGATATTATTGTTTTAGCTTGCGTACTTACATTCGTATTTGAATCATAGACTGTGCTGTCGTGATACAGTTCAACATGTTTAAATTCCTCTTTCTAGTGACGATCTCAGCTGTGGGTGCCTTTGGAGGTAAGTTATCCTTTAGAATAGAATATGATTTATTTGCTCTTGAATAGGGTACATTAGATTAGGTGTTGTTACAATAAGATCCGCCTAATTCAGTCATTACAATGACGTGCAAATATTGGACAATATTAAAGTTTCAGACAAAGATAATCAGCATGCATAACAATTAATCGCTTTTGTGCTAAACGAAATTTTTGTGGAAAAGAACTAGTAAGTACCTTTTGAAAGTTACAAATCAAGTTAGAAAACATAATAATACATAATTTAGCTAGTGGTAAAATTAATAAATTAATCATCAAAATAATACAAAGGAATATAGAAATGCCAATGCTGAAATGTTAAATTACAGAGAATGTCAATTTTACTCTTTCATTAATATCAAATTTCAAATAAAATTAATAATATAGAATGTCTAAACTTTAAACTTCAACTCCTAATTTTTCGGAACGAATAGACCGATTTTGATTAAACTTTATACGTATGAGCAGGGTATACAGGGTGTAATCGTTAAGTGTGCCCGAATTTCGATTATTGCGTAACTATTACAGATATCAAAAACTTTAAAATGATATCGAAAGCATGATTCTTAAGTATTGAGACTGTTTATGTGTGCATGCTGTGTTCACATCAAGTAGGATACATTAAATTAATTATGTCGTAATGTTGGGTAAGACAAAAAATATTGTTTTGTGAACCGTTACCTAATGAGTAAAATAATACAAATAATATTACAAAAAATATATACAAGTAATACTACAAAGAGAACAAAAGTGCAATTTGCTAAATATTCATTAAAAAGACGTACTACCAGACTCGGATCCACCTTAGATGTCGTATATTTTTACGGCAGAGTCACGAGATTTGACGAATTTTCACATAAAAATGTGATTTGTATTTGAACAAAGCATCATAGAACAAAGCATCGGTGGCTCGGCAGTTAAGACGCGGTCTCCCAGTTTGGAAGGTCCGGGTTCGATTCCCACGCAGGCCATGTACCTACCAATGAGTTTTTAAATTTAATATAATTATGTGCATTTTACCAACTGCTCTTAAATCGTGAGGAAACCTGCATGCCTGAGAAATTAAAATTCTAGGCATGTGAAGTCTCCAACGCGCATTGGGCCAGCGTGGTAGCCCATACTCCCTCATATACGAAGGAAGGCTTATATGCCTGCAGTGGGATGTTTACGGTTTTTTTTATGCACTACGGGTTGGTACTTGACCTCAATCACACTTGATGTTAATTGAAGTTGAGGTCAAAGGTAGAAGCGTACTAACCCGGAAACCCCAACACATTTGGAGGACTGGCTATCTTATCTCTGACAACCGGAACACATCAATGCTATTAACATTGCTGCTTGGCGGCAGATTTAGATAAGATGGCGGTAGCTAGCCAGGCCCTACCCCAACCAAACCGAGTACTTAAACATGTACCCCGCTGGGGATCGAACCTGCGACCTCCGAATCGTAAACCCAATGTTGTTTACATTGAGCCACGGAGGCGGTCGTAAAATAACTATAATATAAATGTAAATCAAGGTGATAAAGAATATTTTAATTTCAGCTTCCACGGCTAGTTCTGATTCCTCCAATATAGTTCGACCATGCAAGCTCAATGACTACGTGTGCATTCGAGACAACGTTGCAGCTAACTCCGGATGCAACAGGAACGTTCTAGGTTCGATTCCAACGGAATACCGGAGGTACAACGTAGAATTTGAGACGCCCTTCTTCAACGCCTCTTACGTCGACCAGCATTTGACCATACGTAACCATAATTTGTGTCACCCTTCGGAGTTCTTGTAAGTATTCGTGACGTGCGTGACATACAGTGGAAATATGCAAATTTATAAAAAAAAATTAAGATCAATAATATGTCTGTAGGAATTATTTTTATTTGTAATTTGTAAACAACATTGGGTTTACGATTCGGAGGTTGCGGGTTCTATCCCCAGCTGGGTACATGTTTAAGTACTCGGTTTCGGTTTGGTTGGTGGTAGCGCATTTTAAATGTCCGCCTCGCTAGCTACCACGGTCTTATCTAAATTTGCCGCCAAGCAGCAATGTTAATAGCATTGTTGTGTTCCGGTTGTCAGAGATAAGATAGCCAGTCCCCCAAATGTGTTGGGGTTTCCGGGTCAGTACGCTTTCACCTTCGACCTCATCACTTAACATCAGGTCGACACAATTATCTCTACGGAAAAAATATAATATAAACCAAAAATATTTGCAGCTATAACTTAGAGACTGATACCCTGGTCTTCTCAGTGGACTGTCCAAACCTGGACCTGGAATCCAACAGGACCCTCATCCAGCACAGATCTCTGTTGGAAGACACAACTTACAGCTACAACATTAGGGGAGAGTATCGTAAGTAATACCTTACCACAAAATCACCGGCCAAGTGCGTGTCCGGCCACGCGCAATGTAGGCTTGATACTATGAACATGAGTTTTTTTTTCTCGTTTATTGAGGAAAACAAACAACTATACTATATATATATATATATATATATTCTTCAATATTATATATTTAAATTTATGTGTGTTATATAGTCAATAATATATTATATGTTTTAAGTGCAGTTAAATTATCTAGTTATAGTTTGTAGGCTTAGTTTATGTATTTTTATCTTTACGTTATATAATAATTACCAAGTATAAAATACACCCGTATTGCTACTATTAGTGCAAACTTCATCTACTGGTAGCTTGTATCTTTACCCTAAGATTTGCATGGAAGAGATCGCTGTTAGGGATAAGGCCGCCTTTTTTGTGCGATTAATGATGTAGGTACGCTGTATTCTACATGTAACTTTTGTTAATTGTGCAATAAAGAGCATTTGTATGATTGATGTTCGACCAGCAAATATTATAAAAATATAAGGCCGCCTTTTTTGTGCGATTAATGATGTACGCTGTATTCTACATGTAACTTTTGTTAATTGTGGCATAAAGAGCATTTGTATGATTGAAATATTATAAAAATAGAAGGCCGCCTTTTTTGTGCGATTAATGATGTACGCTGTATTCTACATGTAACTTTTGTTAGTTGTGGAATAAAGAGCATGTATGATTGATGTTCCACCAGCAAATATTATAAAAATAGAAGGCCGCCTTTTTGTGCGATTAATGATGTAGGTACGCTGTATTCTACGTGTAACTTTTGTTAATTGTGCAATAAATATTGTTTGTTTCTCTTCAGCTTTGATCCGTTTAACCACAACGTTCCCCCACGCTGACGCCCTGGACCTCTGTACAGCGTTCACTTTCGCTGACGTCACAGCCCTCCCTATTTTCAAGATCAACCCTAACAGTAAGTAGTCTTTTTTGCTAGATATAGTTAGATACACAAATCAATGTCTTACCGCTATAGGTGAGGATCCACACTGAGCGATGGTACATTTGTGGTACAGATACACATACAACTCTAATATAAGTTGTAACAGTTGTACTTAATTTTAGTTTTTATTTTTATTACTGTGAAATAAGGCTACATTTTGTAAGAATAACACCTAGCAGAATTATTGTTGCGTCGAATATTTTTGTATGTGTTTCTGTATTATGCAAATAAACGCTTTATCTATCTATCTATCTAAACAATATGACCACACACATTCGCACAAATCGCAAACTGTGAGACCTTTACTAGACATAATATTTTGAACGTGTTTAGTGCCCCCTATCAAATATATAATAATAAATAAATATATAATAAAAAATAAATAATATACAATAGGTAAATATGCGTAAGAAAGTGGTCTCGTTGATGAGTAGAGTGTGCGGCAGCACCAACAGTATCCTGAGGGTGGTGGGAGGAAAACAGGAGTGTCCTATGCTAGCCACTGGACAGCGCTTTTAGTAGGTTAGAAGTTGACATTTGATATTTTTCTAAATTTTATTTATATTTATTATTATTGTTGTATGACCAATTTTATAGTAACATAAACTAAGACTTACTAACCTAATATGGAATTATCTGAAATAAAATATTTGATTAATTGATTGATTGAAATATTTGTGTAATGAATACGAACATTTATCTCCGAGTCATGGATGTTTATATAAATATTTATGTATATTTATCCAATATACAATTTGCTTAGTTTGGGACGGGATGATTGTAGTAGTGTTCAAAATAATTATATTAAAAAAATCACCTAACGCCCTGTATATAGTAATAATTGTTTCAGTAAGTAAACACTTTTGCCCTTAGCACGTTGGTAGATACTATATCATTCACCAACAGCCTGTTAACTCTACTGCGACATGCATCACTTTCAATTGGAGGGTTTGCCCTAATTAAAATATAGGGTATTCATGTTAATCATATTTATAATAAATATCGTACTTAAAAAGCACAGAAGTCTTCCATATAGCACTGAAATTACTAACAAAAGACGAAACGATATAGTTTGCCCTAACAATGCAGGAACAAAACATGCATTTTCATGTAGATTTTACGTGTTCCTAGGACCACTTCTTTATAATAGATTAAATGCAAAAATTCCCACGTACCACCTTACCTACAGTCATAATAAGAAATTACTAAAAGATTTCCTTCAAAATTTGACCTACGAGGATACAGAGAAGTTATTGAATGTATTGAAGTAATCTTTACCTAAGCATAGATTTATTCTGTATATCTACTTTATTTATAGATTTTTAGCTTATATCTATATGATTATATTATTTTAAGTCATAGAACAAACAGCTGTTGGTTTTCCCAAGAAAATAAAATAAAATAAAAATAAATAGAAGCCCTAGCTTCGCCTGAAACACAGGATTTCCTAATTCAGGCACTAGTGTTACAGTTGCAATTAAGTATTATTATGTAGATTTTATGTTTTAATGTACCATAAGAATTAATAATAAATAAATAATATTTGATTTGATATTGACGTGACAATTTCTTCTCCAGACAAACCAACAGCCGACTTCCTGTCCAGAGACCTCACAGTACTGAATATCTACGAGAGGGAGACCTTCTTTTATCGCGGTCCATCTCTCTTCAGATACTTCGTCAACGCGTACATCTGCGATTTTGGATGCAATGAATAAAATTATACAGTGCCGGAGAAGGGTTACGAACCTCGAATAATACAGACAATAAATATTACTAAGAGGAAATAGTATTTTATTTCTTTCATCTCATTTTTACCGCCTCCATGGCTCAATGTAAACAACATTGGGTTTACGATTCGCACGTCGCGGGTTCGATCCCCAGAGTACATGTTTAAGTACTCGGTTTGGTTGGTGGTAGGGCATTTTAAATGTCCGCCTGGCTAGATACCACCATCTTATCTAAATCTGCCGCCAAGCACCAATGTTAATAGCATTGTTGTGTTCCGGTTGTCAGACATAAGATAGCCAGTCCCCCAAATGTGTTGGGGTTTCCGGGTCAGTACCTACGCTTCCACCTTCGACCTCATCTTCACTTCGTTCATTATCAATCTGGATTCCGATCCTTGATTTTGATGACAAATGGCGATCGAGACTTTCTATACAAGTACCTATGGGCTGCTTAAGACGTCCCCAATTTGATCATGGAACGTTCGCCGTGGTCTTCCAATACCAACACTAAACATTTTCCTTTGTTTCCTTTCATTCATCCTCTCCAACAATTCAAACCATCTCAGCATACCTTTTTCAATCTTTGTCACTGCGTCTTCTTTCACACTGCATAACTCCCTAATTTGATTCTCTTATTCTATCTTTAATAGTAACACCACAAATACTTAAATCTAATTTCCTTCAAATCAAAAATGCTTTATTTTGTAGGTACACAGGGTTCACTTAAAATAGTCAGATTTTACATTTTTAAACCTACTGCTTGTTCAAAAGGCAATTTTCCCCTGAGAAGAACAAGCCAAGAAGAGGTTGCTCTTTAAAAAAAAAAGGTTTTTATATTACAACATTATTATTTTATATTATAATATTTCATTATTAATTGTGAAATAGCCTGGTTATGCGAACGGGCTGGTTATGTCCATGAATGTTTATCATCTAAATAATCTGATATTTTATAATATGCTTTCTTAATAAGCTTCTGTTTTATAGTATCTTTAAATTTATTGAAAGGAAGATTTTGTATATCCACAGGAACCTTATTGAAAAAGTGCCCTTTTTGTGTGTGTGAAAGTGAAAAAGAAAGAAACAGCCCTTTCTTCTGCGACACCCACCATTCATTCTCGTAAATCAGTGTTGAAACCAGTACATTTTTAAGAATAAAACACGTCTCATTTATATTTTTTTATTTATAAAAATAGATCACAATCCGGTACCTACAGCTAGGCTTATAGGACAATGTTCCGAGGCGAAGCTAGTGAATAATATCGTTTCATTATGTAACATTCCTATTTGACAATATTGAAAAAAT
This sequence comes from Oegoconia quadripuncta, assembly GCA_949316235.1. Classification (NCBI taxonomy): domain Eukaryota; kingdom Metazoa; phylum Arthropoda; class Insecta; order Lepidoptera; family Autostichidae; genus Oegoconia; species Oegoconia quadripuncta. The sequence goes on along the minus strand of OX438741.1, from coordinate 40,171,401 downwards.
AGCTATTTTATACAATTTACGTATTATATTACTATATGGCAAAGGCAATGACTATGTTCTATATATGGCCACAGTGTAATTTATAATAACAGTAGATGAACTCCGTATCAAGATGATATCTGATAAAATTTTGAATTATAGTGTTAGGAAGATCGATACAAAGTCTAATGGGGTCACAGTTGGAAGTCATTTAAGAGATTTTTAAGCGAAACTTTATTACAGACACTAAGTATGTTTTAAAAAAAATCATAAAAGAAGTGGCTGACGTCAGGGCGGGCGCCTTCTTTGCAAACAAATTTTCGATCACCCATACAAAGTAAACCATACTGAAAATTATTGGACTTTCATACTAAAGGAGGTTTCATAATGGTTTACTTTGTATGGGTAATCGAAAATTTTTTGATCGAATTCGACTATGGTTGCTTAGGGAAAGTTGTTCGTAATCAAGAATGGCGTCACCAGTTTATTTATTTTAATAACATATAATACAAGGATACCACAATCTATTTAAATATGAGTTCCTTATATGTTCTAATATATTTATTTATTTATATAACACGCAATTTTAACATGTTAAGAGGATGGCAAAATCTCAGAAATTTTTCATGCTTTCGTAGTGTACAAATGTCCCATAGCTGTGGGTTGTCTGGAAGAGATCGCTTTTTAGTGATAAGACCGCCTAATTGTGTTCAATTGTTATCATCAAAAATTATTGTAAATTATTTTGCGCAATAAAGAGTATTTGTATTGTATTTGTATTTGAAGTGTTCATATGTTTGCTTTTGTTATCTAATAATGATATGAACACTACAGGACAGAAAATATTAAAATTTTCTGAGATTTTACCATCCTTTAACTTTTACTATAACTAAGTATATAATTTTATTATTAAAAAAATAAATTATTAATAAAAAAATAGAAGATTAAAAAAATATATAAAAAGTTTGGTTTCCCCGTCCCAAGTGGTTTCAACTAACGACTTTGCATCGACTTTCTTAGCATCGTATACAGAAGACAACCATTAGATTTTAGTTATATACCTGCTAACTTCGCTATAGATTTATTTTACTATGACATGTGTTGCGCCAGATTTTTGCAGTTTCATTACTGATTTATAAGCTACACTGTGGCAGGACGTTTATGATGCAACTATGGTAATTACCATAAAATTAAGGTGATCCGAGACAGATGTAATTCAAATTACTGTCAATAGATGGCGTTTGAATTATTTGAACAAAAAATTGTTAACGGATATTCATTACGCGAGGTCCTTATTACATTGACACAACTGAAAAGCTACGGACACCATGTGTCCGCGTTCTCGTTCAAAACATTAATAGTCTTAACATTCAATATTCTGAATAAAACTTATTTGAGAAAAATTACAGAAAAATTATTTCGCCTAGCGCATTCTTAGCTACAAAACGATATAGAAGTTTTTCGAAAATAATAACAATATGTTCATATGAAAATATTGAATGTACCCACGGACCTCGCGAAATAAATTTCGTTACATTTGATCTCAACAAAAACCTGTCATGTAAAAATGTGTAGCCAAGTCTCGAAATCGAGTCACTCATAAAAAGTTGGAAAATGTAGAGCCAAGCGCCCTTACTGAGGACCGTATTAATAAATCGATCTTGAGTTCGCGTCTCAGTCTCAATACTACATTTTTGATACTGTTTTAATATGCAACAGATTTTCAAGCGTCAACTTAAAGTTATGCTCCGCTAAATAACAGATGTTAACTTATAAATTTTAATGACCAGTAAAATTGTTTCTCTATTATGGAAATAATGGCATCCACGGTACAGGCCTAATCTAGTGTGGATGTTACAGCAAATGTATAATTATGTATGGTCCTTTTTTAGTAAATAAACATCTTATATTAGGTCCTTACCTATGAAATTGGCGTTTTGTACGAAGAATTTCATTAAGACTGTTTTCTCCATACAAACATTTTTGTTTTTTTTTTTGGGAACGGCAAATCCAAATTTAGCTAAACTTTGTGTGTATTATCGGATAACATTAAGTTAAGTATATGCAGCATTAATTTTTAAAAGTAACCGCTTTATAAAAGTTTCAGCGAATCTAAGAAATGATTATGGGAAGCACATGAAAAGAGCTCTGTTCAAATTTTTTTATTATGTGATTTAGCCCAGAAATAAAAAAATATTTCATGTGAAACCTTGAAATAATATTCCATTTTCCAAATAAAAAACAAATTTGGATATAGCTTTGAAAATCGCAGGAATTGGTAGGTACATATGATTAACGAAGAAACAATTTCATAGGTAAAGATCCAATATATCCACATCAATCTTGAGAACAGTTTATTAATACGGGCCTAAATTGGCTCGTCTTGGAGAGAGCATAATTTTTTTTGTTGCAAAAACAGTGCCATCTATTGACACAAATTTGAAATACATTTGTAACGAATCATCTTAAATATTTTTTATTGTTATTTATAATATTGTGTTGTTATGTATCTTTTGTTTACAGGTATTATTATAAACTATTTATTTACACGTTTTATTTTATTATCTCGTCAAGGCGTAACACAGCCCGCACTATTACATACAATTGGCCAACTAATAATTTTCAATATTCTCGAAAAGATGGCGTCGAAAAGAGCATTTTCTCTGAAATTCCACAATTATAATTATCCTAAAAGTCTTGAATTTCATTGTCAATGGCTAAACTTTATTAAAATACTCCATTTTGATATTAACAGTTGATAACTCGAAATACATAACCGTCCTTCCTACCCAGTCGGGTAATAAGGCACAATGCTATTCATTATTAATTATGAAATAGCCTGGCATGCGAACGAGCTGATTATGTCCAGGGATGTTAATCATCTAAATAGTCTGATATTTTATAAGTTTGTTTTACAGTATCCTTAAATTTATTGAAAGGAATAGTTAACGGGAACCTTATTTTGCGGGACTTTGCGGAGGTGACTTATGTGACCTGCCAGTTTATATTTATTTCATGTATTATTGACTCCGTGTTTATCACTACTTTTTTGTTATGCAATATTTTGATGTTTAATTTTCACGGTGAAGAAAAACATCGTGAGGAAACCTGCATACCTAATGCATGATTTAATAAAAATTCTAAGGCATGTGAGTGAAATCCCCAACCCACATTTGGCCAGCGTGGTGGACTATGGCCCATACTCCCTCATTATACGGGGGAAGGCTTATATCCCTGCAGTGGGATGTTTACGGGCTGAGATGATGCAATTATGACGAAAAGGTTTTTATCTTATTTAAAGAGCTTGAGCTTTTTTATGTCGCTCAGTAGAGAGGAAGGGTAAGCTAGGTCTTCCCCTTCCTCTCTAATTATTACGTAGCGTAATTACTTTCACCAAGTGAAAGAAAGGTGAATGTCGTGTCGTACCAAGAGGTCAAAACGAGGGCGGAAAGTAGAGAGACGTGGTCGTTACTCCACCGACAAGAGCATAGCTCTTAAATTGAAGAAGAAGAAGTCGTTCAGTAATGACGCAGTGGATATTTACGCCGACTCTTACTAATTTATATAACGAGACGAAAAGGTTAAAACATTATACTCTTTGTCAATTGGTAAATCGCACGAACGGCTTGTTTCAGCAAAACAAAAATTGTATTTATATCGGCGGCATTACATACTTATTTGATTTAGATTACATGGCCAATTGTACATAAATTCCAAAATGATTCATTATTAATTACTTATTACAATAATACAACAATTTGCACAAGGTCACAGGTGATCGATTTATTACTTGATAACAATAAAAAAAATTGAAATAAGTAAAGAACCCGGCGGACGTGAAGTCTAGCAAAGTTATTTGTTGCTTTAAATAACACATTTTGATGTAGACTTGCAAAAGAATCAATGTAACCTACTCAGTGACTCAATGTACACATCTGTTCGATACATGTTTAGCACTCGGTTTGGTTGGTGGTAGGGCATTTTAAATGTCCGCCTGGCTAGCTACCACCATCTTATCTAAATCTGCCGCCAAACAGCAATGTTAATAGCATTGTTGTGATCCGGTTGTCAGAGATAAGATAGCCAGTGCCCGAAATAGGATGGGGTTTCCGGGTGAGTACGCTTCCACCTTCGCCCTCATCTTCACTTAACATCAGGTGTGATTGAATTCAAGTGCTAACCCGTTGTGCATAAAAGAATTACTTTAAAGGGTTTGTTCTGTCCAGTGGCTCCCCATAAAAGTTAATTAGAAATAATACCTAAACAGCTTACATGAGGGTTACATTCCAGAATTCACCACTATAAAAAAGTGGTCGTTTTTATTAATAATTATAAATTCTGGAAAATATGCGTAATCAAAGGTATTTACTTTTAAAATAAAAGTGTCTATAAAATTAAACACAATAATTAAAGAGGCCCAATTTTCTTTAACTGTTCTTACAAATAAATATTTAATTATATGGCTACACTTGCATTCAACCTGTAAAAGTGTAAGGGAAAAGTGTTTATTTTTGAATTAATAATTCATCTAAAACACTGTTCATTCTGCGAGACATTGTGTTTGTTGTAGAGAAATGTGTTATATTAACAAAAATTATACAATGCAATTTATAAGACCTCGCGTTCGCCGAGCACTTAAAAAGCAAGTCGGATTAACGCCCAACGCACATGTGATAAATATGGAAATTTATTTGTCCCCCTCCTTTAAAATGTATTTAAAATATCACTTTGTGAGTAATTACTTCTGCTTTTTTCACTTGGCTAAGTGGGATACCTCTATTTATGAGAATAAGTTGACGGTCCCTCCCACTTAACCAGGATTGCTGAATTTTTGAGACATTTCGTGAACCATCTTTATTATTCTTCTTTTTATTATGCTCTGTATTCCTATACAAAATCAGATCATAGAAACATTGTATGGCATCTATAGACCAAGGAAAAATTAAAGATGGAGTACACTGTACTTTAAAAGTGAAGTCACCTACAGTGCCAAATACACCCGTTTACACAAGGTGATACGCAGATATCATACAAATTGGTGTCACTAGATGGCGAGGTTTTTAATTATTAGAACAAATAATTATTAGGAGAAGAAGCCTTTACTTAATGGTAATCTTTTTGCGAGGTCCTTGCTTTAGTCCTTATAAACGATATTGGATGGATAAACCTTTTATTCTACGAAATATATATTGCAATTCACGCTGAACTTTTTTTCGATGTTTACAAAAACAAAATATGTAAATATATATTCACAAATAAAAATTTGTTCAGGACGTTGCTAAACCGGAAGAGTGTCTAAGGCCCGTATTAATTAATTAATTAATTTATTTTTAGGATTACTAACAAGATTGACACATACCAGTCCAATGTGGCAAAAACGCAATTGTACACAGTACATGCGCCACCTTAATTATAAGTAATAAACCAATCTCAATACAAGTCTTGAGGCTGTATCACCCGAGATGCGTCTTAAGAAGTTGACGCTATCTCAAGCTCCGTGCTAATTTATAAACCAATCTTGAGGTATACTCAGCAGAGATCACTTCTCAAGTACTCGTCTCAGCGGCGAATGAATGATAGTCTTGAGTTCCGTTTATTAATACGCACACCTCTCAAGTGAGTACTGCTTGAGTAAGCACGCGCGTTTCAATTCTCAAGTTAGGTTTATTAATCAACACGTTTACTTGAGACCAGTCACAAGACTGTTTTATTGAGAATGGTTTATTAATACGGGCCTAAGAGGCTAAATGCGCTTCTTCTTTGAATAGCGAGAATCAAACTAATGATATTTTTATTTAATCATAATATTTGAGACACCTTTCGCTTTAACAGATAGCTACAAAATGAAATATAAGGTTTTCTCCAAGATCTTTATCAGATTTTATTATGATTAAACCAATATATCGAATCTACGAACTATAAAGTAGCAAAAATTTATTTCACTCAATTTAATAAAGTCTTCTTCTCGCAATATTTTTTTATTAAAATAATTCAAAACAAAGCCGTCTATTGACTAAAAATTTAATTGCGTTTGTGAAGAAATCGATCGCAGCGATAACTCACAAAAAATAGCTTCACTTTACTTTATATCAGCGTTTCGTCTTCATTTCTTCTTGATCTATGATAACATCAATGATCCATGTAAAATTAGTGTATTGCCTTTTTGTACAATAACGCGTTTACAAACAAACATCATAATATATGATAAAATTTTAAAAAAATCAAACCTAAATAATAACATAATGCCAATTTCTTAATCTAAGAAATCATTTCATTATCATACAAAACCATTAATCAACTTTTATTATTTCGAAATTTTAGATAATAATTTAAACATTTAAAAAAGATTTACTTACTTACAGGGTATTTCCTTTGATCTGAAGAACTATCTACATTGGACCCAATAAAAATAATTCGAAATTATTAAAACTACATAACCTGCGAATTTAAGGTTTTAAAAAGGAATTGAGCTAATTCAGACAGACTGAAAAGATCTAAACGGTACTTAATTCATAATAAAAATACATTTAATAATTGCACTGCCGAAAATTGACAAAACCACCGACAATACTGATGTTTCCTTCATTATGCATCGGATCCGGATGAAAATCTAATAACATTATCATAAAATTTTTGGGGCCACCGTGGGCACCGTTCAAATTAAATGAATTAATGAAATTGGTACACAAATATCAGAGATATCAGGAAACATTTATGAAAACAATAAATAACGACTTGTCTTTTAGTTGGAAATGTAGTATTATTTCATGTTTATATTCAATATTCTGAATTGTACTTATTACTATATGTCATACGACATAAATATTTGAGGTCACCGTGGCCACAGTTCAAATTAAAAGAATTAATGAAATTGGTACACAAATATCAGAGATATCAGGAAACATATATGAAAACAATAAATAACGACTTGTCTTTTACTTGGAAATGTAGTATTATTTCATGTTTCTATTCAATATTCTGAATTGTACTTATTACTATATGTCATACGACATAAATATTTGAGGTCACCGTGGTCACAGTTCAAATTAAAAAAATTAATGAAATTGGTACACAAATATCAGAGATATCAGGAAACATATATGAAAACAATAAATAACGACTTGTCTTTTAGTTGGAAATGTAGTATTATTTCATGTTTATATTCAATATTCTGAATTGTACTTATTACTATATGTCATGCGACATAAATATTTGAGGTCACCGTGGCCACAGTTCAAATTAAAAGAATTAATGAAATTGGTACACAAATATCAGAGATATCAGGAAACATATATGAAAACAATAAATAACGACTTGTCTTTTAGTTGGAAATGTAGTATTATTTCATGTTTACATTCAATATTCTGAATTATACTTATTACTACTTGTCATACGACATAAATAATTGTATACATATACTGGCTGATCACAGAGATCATTGAAATAATCTGTAACCACCTGTAGGTTACCTATGTATCACAATAAAAATATTTGATTGATTAATTGAATTTTTTTCGAAATTTAGAAACCTATTCAATTACATTTGTCATACTTTAATATACAAGCCCAAATAAATACTATAATAAAAAAAATCTATAATCGAAGCGATTCCACGTTTTTTTCTATTTTTTCCAATTATAATTAGTCTGTCGTCTAAAATAGTATATATTGACTTTGTACCTATCATCTAATTATGTAATTAATAGTTTTAGCGCAGTCTTTAGATAACTTTACAAAATCGAACCTCCCCATGTCAGTTTAACAAATTAACGATTTCAATTTTATTGCTACTTTAATATAATAACACTATGAAGATCCCATCCTAATACTCATTCAATTGAAAGTATAAAAATTTTTTGCAATATAATGAGAATTTAATTGGCACAGTTCTCTCTAAAGGAATTTGCAATGTCGTTGATTCTGTGTAAATAAAGTAAAGAAAAATGAAATTTAGGTTATGAATTTGTATTCCACTGCCCGTAGTATTCTAAACCGTTCGACTATCAATTCGTTATTTGTTAGTGAATGTCAATTTTAACATCTCTATATCGAGTGCCTTAAGGATTTCAACAATATCTTCGATTTCGAGCAAAATATAGTTTGTTTTTAAGATTCTTGAAATTAAATAAAATGAGGGTAGACCAATAAAGACGTGATTCGGAACTTAGTTGGTGTATTGCCGTGCACCTAATTAAGGCTTGATTTACGTAAACAGATTTTATGGGCATATTTTTATACAAGGCTTTAATGAAAGAACGCAAAACCTCGCGAATGGTAGTTCAGACCATGAGACTCATGAATATCTTTTGTTCTACGACTTTTGAAAATTCACTGATATAAAATTCGACTCTTCATACAAGTGGGATCAATTTGTATGGGGTAAGGGTAATTTGGTTTTGCGAATTTTCTAAAGTCATAGAACAAAATATATTCAGCCTCATGATCTGAGCTCCCAGTCGCGAGGTTTTGCGTTATTTCGTTAACACCTTGTATAATCGATGTCTACATAGTAAAATGTGAAATAAATTTTAAAAATTACAATAATTCTAACAAATTCTATTACCACGTAGATATGAATCGTAATATCTTCTCTTACGTTATTAAAATTATAGGCATTACTAATTGAATTATCATTCAGAATGACTATTTATCAGCCACAGGACGTTCACCACTGAACGAAGTTGGATTTGACGATTGGCCTTTTTCTTATTAATGACTATCACTTAAATAGAATATATTTGGTCTGACATAATTCATTATTGATATTAATTAAAACTAAAAGATTAATAAGTTACGTGCCTAATATTATTGTTTCTGTTATTAAGCAGGAATAATTATATGGCCAACTCCGATAAATTACAAACGCAACATAATTGAAAAACGCCACTTTGCCATTTAAAAGTAAAATAGAACTTATAACGGTTTAAAATAACCACAATAACTGATTTTTAGTAAAGAATATTATATAATTTAATTTCTAATAAAATATAAATACAAAAAAAAAAATCTGGAAAAATTCGTCAAAATAAAAATTTACACGTTTGTAAATTATTAAACAATTACAATTAAAAGAAGAACCCTGTGTAAATTAATAGTAAAAAATACATTCTAATATTGTTAAATAGAAATATTTTACTAGAACGCACAAAACCGCACATTTTCAAAATTTTATTAGATTAACATTCCCGTTTGTTAAAAACACATTTTACGTACTTATATAAGTTCAGAGTTGTGTGTTGTTCCATAATCTGAAATGGGACAAAAGAAGAAAGAAATTGAAAAAAATAAATAATAAAAAAGTGAAAAAAAAAATACAGAAATAAAAATAAGCTAACCATCAAGCAGATCTAGTAGTCAAAAAAGTTGCAATTCGCTTAATTTTAAATGCATTTCTGTATATTTGGGAAAGGTGCACAATGAATTTTATTTTCAAGCAGTAAACTTTAAATGTTTGGAGCACTCCATTTGGGATAAAGATGGTTCCTTTATGTTGTATATGTTAAGTGAATTGTGTCAAGTATTATTATGTATATATTATGTATGTGTGTTTGTATGTATTCAATTAACGTATGTATTTATATGGGTGATTTATTTATTTTATTAAAATTAGTTTATCGTGCACGCTACCTACATGTCATGTGCATAATGTTTCCTAACCCAAAGGTTGCCTGGAAGAGATCGCTTTTAGTGATAAGGCCGCCAAATTGTACTATCCCCTTTTTCTTATTTTTTTTATGCTTCTTATTGTTGTACAATAAAGAATATTTTGTTTGTTTGTTTGTTTGTCAATTATACAATACTTTGATGCAGCTTGTTTGACTGTGTGTATTTACTAAGATTAAAACAATTCAAAAGAAAAAATACTTTAGAAAGGAAATTGTTCGTCCTTATAATCTACTAAGCTACCGTAATCTAGATCTTTCCTTACACTTTTCACTCAAGATTCCTTTTTACAACCTAAAATACTGCAAGGCGACTACTACTGTACTTACGGTAAAGAAAAAAGATTTCTTTTTCAAAAGAAAAGATTTCTTTTTCACATTTTACAATAAAGAATAAATAAAAATTTGATCTTAATGAAAATTTAAAAATAAGCGCGAGATCTTTTAAGACTGTCTGATGTTTTAAAATTCTAAAAAGAGATTCAATATTTTCAAATGCTTGTCATAATACTTCAATTACAATTACGTCTTTATTATGCAAGACGAACTAGAGCAGATCTATTAAAATTAGTACAACAAGGCGTCAACAGTTAATAAAAAATATTATACGTATCAAATTCCCGTGGTATTTATTAGTAGTACCACGGGGAACAAGGGTCTTGAACTCAAATAATAAAAACAAAGAAGATAATGTCGTCATTGTAAATGTTTACAGTAATCACGATGCAGCCGACAGTGGGATGCCGCATCGTCTGAGATTATATATAATAACGATAATAACCGAGAATTCAGAGTAGGAAAAATATAAATCTCTAACATATTTGACAAACAAATTAAAAAAATAATTGGTTTGATGTACTTGCACGTGGGTCGCGCGGCAGGCAAAACAATCTCAACTCTCTGTGTGCATACTTATGGTACATTACTTCTCGCTACGAACAGCTGGTATTATTTCTAAGATTTTGTAGGCTGTCATGGCGTAGGTATTTTCGCATTTTAATTGGAGTGATGCATCAGCGAAGTAACTATTTAGTAATCTGTGGTATTGTGTAGATAATGAAGCCATATCCGCCTATAGATATATCTTTGATATATCTCCTTTGTTTTTATAATTAAGAGCAAGACACGACATTACGCTTTCACAAATCATTGCAGGTATCCGTAAGCACCGCACAAAGTTTCAACCATGTTGAATTTAACAACATCCTGATAAAGACTGGTTCATTATATTTACCACCCTATATAACTTACAAAAATACGTCTACCACCACCAAACATCATTTTTTTTTCTTGGCAGGACCCTATATCACTCATAGTTCGCTACATTATAATCCAGACATGGTTTTTCCTTCATCATCCAGTCTTATGGACAGTTGTACCACGGATAATTATTTTGCCCATTTTATTATTATGAAGTTACGATATTCAAAGCTTATTCATTATAGTGTTCTTATACCGTATTAATAGATCGATCTTAAGATTGAGATCGCGTCTCAGTCTCAACACTATTTTTTTTGATACTGTTTATACAACAGATTCTCGACCGTCAATCTTGAGAACGGTTAATTAATTATTAATTAATACGGGCCCTAGTTTTTATTGTCAATGTCAAAATTGAAATTATTTAAAAAGAGCATTTCTTTCAAGCACTGTTTTGTCTTGAATTTTAAATCAAGTCGACTAAGTTACCTAAACTTTGTTACTTATACATTTGCTTTGTTAGTAGCAGTAGTAGTAACATAGTCAATTACCTGTAGTACAACTGGTAGTAACACGGACAATAAAGTCACCTTTTCACGTATACCATTCGTTTCTAACTATGAAAAAGGTGAAAACCTGAAACGTTCACTGTAGCCTGAAAAAAAAATATGCATCATGCATTTTGCTTGGCGTTTCTTTCTATCAACCTAACGTTTGTAACGTCTTTACAAAATTTGCACCACACCTAACCTACAAGATGTACTTATGGACTAGACATTAAATTCCTAAACCGACCAGATCCTTTGATTCTGTGGTCATAAAAACCGTTTAAACAACGATTTGCCTTAACAATATCATAGAGAGTTAAATTACTATCAATACCAGCGAACACCAGGTCGTCTAAATAAACGTTAAACCAAAATCACTTGTAAATCGTTAGATATTTTTGTTACAGTGTTCATTTATACGGAATCCAATAAGGTTTATCCATATTTTTATTAGGACTGTGATACTAGCTTTATAAAGTCGGAATTGTGAAATAAGTCAATTAGAAAGTGTACAGCTCATGACCTGTTAGAATGCATTGATAAAATCGACTATCTTAAAGTAGTAGAGACTTAGCGCGACTCGAGTAATAAGTTCAATTCTTTATTGCGCGACTTAGGGCCTATGGATTGAACGAAAGGGTGTAACCTCAAACCAATCATTTTAGAGTCAGGTCAAGATCTATAACCACTTTAGCAAACAGGTCGCCAGAGTGAACTTTCGAACATGGCAATCCCGACCATCATAATACAGTATTATATACTTATTTTATTGTAAATTAGAGTGGTTTAAAATTTTTCTAAAGGAATTGCGCATAAGCCTTTAATTTTAATAGTATAACGTTAGTATTAACAACCTAGCGCACGCCAGAGTCAAGGGTATAAAGTACAAGGTGATAGGTAAACATAATATATTCAATTCAAGTGTGATAGTAGACCTGATTAAAAAAAAAACACATCCATATAAACTGATTGTTAAATTTATAAGTTTTTCAGATACCATTTTTATAAATAATGACTCAATGACTATTTTCAATAGAATAACGTTTTTTAACCCTCCCATCCAAAAAGAAGATTTATAAGCCTTTTCTGTGACATGATAGCGGCAAATTTGGCTTAATCGATTGGAAAGCGGTGAATGCGAGAGGGTTCTTAATCACAGCAAACATAGTGGCGTGCCTAGGGTTTCAAAATAGAGCAAGGCCGACAATGTTTTTGAGATTTTTACACTGTTAGTCAAATTAGATACGTAACCAAGCACGCCGTCTCCAAGAGCGAATGTTTAAATCAAAGATTTCCTATACTGTTTAAATAGTCCTGATTGAGTATTTAGTAAAGTAAGCCTGGCTTTTGGGCTTATATAGTATTACCGCCACTGAGCACAATATTATCATAGATAAATAGAGTCTAGTGCATCTCCAGGCAATTGTCATTGTAAATTGTGTGATCCATAACTAAAAACTAACAATCTATGTATGTTATTACTTGTATCGTTTATTTTTATTTTTGTGTGCAATTTGACAGATCACAGTGATCCAGCTATTTTAAATCTTTACCATCATTATTGTACCTGTGTATCACAAAGAAATAAATGAATGTGAATTTTCCAGCTTTCAAGGTTTCCAAGATAGTTGATTTGATAGTCTCAGATTTTTATTTTAGTAGCAATGGAGATCTACTATCACACCTAGGAAGGAATCTATCCTTTACCAAATTAAAAATGGTTGGTCTGTCATTCAACCAGAATATGCAAATTACTATCGCTTTGTAAATGCTTGCATGTTGTATAGGACCAATCAACAATGATTTTCTTTGTATAAAGTGATAATCAAATTGTAATCTACAAACCCTTCTTTATTATACAAAAAAGTTTTAGAGACGGATGAATTAACATCCACGTAAGTTGTAGTAATTCTCTGAAGAAAATATGATCTGTTCACTCTCTATACACATCGGTAAGGCACACCATTTCTAGCTGAAAATTCTAAGGGCTGTTACACTGAAAAAGGTCATTTTACATGCGGTGTTTCTATTTGGATTATAAAATCCTCTATAAAATCTTCTATAAAGAAGATATTAATTTTAGTTCTCGTAATATGTCCTCTACCAATTATTTCGACTTGTGTAACCCGCTTAAGCGTAAAAAGTTAATACATTTAAAAGATTTTGAACTTTAAGGTGATTCGACAAAGATGTAATTCAAATTAGTGTCAACAGATGGCGCTGTTTTGAATTATTTGAACAAAAAACGTTATCGTTATGGTCCTTTCCGGACATTAAACACATAATAACATTTATATTTAATATAGCCGAATTAATGGAGTTTCCACTGCAACAGTATATCATCATCACTGTTGGAGAACACCTCTTATTGAGAGAGGTTATGGGCCATAATCCACCAGGCTGGACCAGTCCGGATTATTAGATTTGTGTCAGACTAGTGCCCTGACAGTCAGTGTGTTAAGCCACCGACTGCCTTAAATTGATAAGAACTGGGACTATGTACGTACGAAATACTCCTATTAATATGCGACTAGTGGTAACCTATCCAGGGACTGACAAGAATACTAATAGCGGGACGCGACTGCGCCACGACTGCAGATAAAATAAAATTATATAAATTTAATTTTAAAAACAACAGTAAAAAGAATATATTTATAAGCAGTACCTACCGATCTACCAAACGTAAAATAATAATGCATTATTATGACGTGTAACAATGACCGGTAAATATCTGTATACAAAAATCATGCTAGCGCTGTATCAAGCGCAAAACGCGACAGAAAAATGTTTATGCAAAATAATTTCCAAATGTTATTATGTTCAAATTAAAATATTGAATGCAAGAACTAAAGAAATGACAGGAACTTAATTACATTTATTTATAAAAAGCTCCCTAATATATTTACGTTTACATAATTAAAAACAGCACCATCTAGATACGCTAAATTTGAAATGTACATATGCCGAAAAATTTGCACCGATTTTGGGAGTCTTAAAATGTGAGACTTATTTTATAATGGTTTGTATGTTTAGTTACGTAAGAGACAAACCAACTTTAATCTTCTTTTTCAGCGGCGCTTTCATTCTGTCCTTCCTTACCTGCGTTAGTCTCAATCTTTCACACCTGAAAATTAAAAAAAAAACTTATGTTAGTTATAAATAATAATAAATATCTTTGGACATACACACAGCGCCATCTAGTTCCACAGTAAGCAACTATAGGCTTGTGTTGTGGATACCAGATGGTTGATATACTACCTACATAAATCCTTTTTTTTTTGTAAATAAATACTTATTATAATCAAGTTATATCATCCCCAGTTCTCTTAAATAATAAATAAATAAATATTCTTGGACATACACACAATGCCATTAAGTTCCACACTAAGCAACTATATGCTTGTGTTGTGGATACCAGATGGTTAATATACTACATAAATATATTCCTTTTGTAAATAAATACTTATTATAAATGAAAACATCCATAACTCAGGTACACATGTCCGTATGCATCACACAAACATTTTTTGGTATAGTGGTCAGAGTTGCTAACCACTACACCAAACAGGTCGTCACCACGTCACAGGTTATCACCTAGATATTAGTTTACGTCAGATTAGATGATTATTTTAGAGATCTGCGGATGTTATACCTTGATTAAGGATCTTAGTTTTCATCTAGACCTGTACGATTATTTTATAGAACATAGTAAGTATTTTATTTCGCTTGTGGTACAATAAGTTGATACATTGTTATGTTTATGGAATCACACTTTTCACCAGAAACTAGCACGCAAAACTTCCATGAGTTTACAAGTAAAGCAAAACTTCACTTAAGGATGTTAGTTTTGGTCTAGACTAGACGATTATTTAAGAGAAATAGGGATGATGTAACTTGATTATATGTTAGTCTTGATCTAGACTAGACGATTATTTAAGAGAACTGGGGATGATATAACTTGATTACATATTAGTTATGATCTAGACTAGACGATTATTTGCTGTAGTGGTTTGAAACTCTGACCACTATACAAAATGTCGCGGGTTCGAATTCCGCTTGGGGCATAATTTTGTATGATGAATACGGACATGTGTACCCGAGTAATGGATGTTTTCATTTATAATAAGTATTTATTTACAAAAATAAATGTATTTATGTAGTATATCAACCATCTGGTATCCACAACACAAGCTTATAGTTGCTTACTGTGGAACTTGATGGCGCTGTGTGTACGTCTAAGAATATTTATTTATTTATTATTAAAGAGAACTGGGGATGGTATAACTTGATTACATATTAGTTTTGATCTAGACTAGACGATTATTTAATAGTATTGGGGGTGGTGTAACTTGATTAAGTATGTTAGTTATTTCACAATTAATAATGAAATATAAAACCTTTATGTAAAATCAAAGCCTGATTTTAAAAGAGCAACCCTGCTCGTTCTTCTCAGAGGAAAATTGCATTATGAACAAGCGGTAGCTTAAAAAATGTAAAATTGTCTATTTTCAGTGTACTCTGTGTACCTACAAAATAAAGCATTTTTGACTTTGTTCATTAGACGATCATTTAAGAGAACCGGGGATGATATAACTTGATTATATGTTAGTTTTCACAAAGACGACTATTTCAGCGAAGTCTCTAGCAACACTGACCTGTCCACGTCGCGGGCCCGCAGTAGCCGCCGATGCAGGGCGCGCATGGCGGCGGGGGGCACGCGGTGGGCCGTGGCGTGGCCGTGGGCCCAGCACGAGGCGGACGCGGGGGCCGCGGCGTGGGACGCGCGGTACGAGAACAGCGGATCATCCCGCGGTGGTATCCGCGGTGTCGCGCGATGGGAACACATGCCTGTGGTTGAACATTCAAAATCAAAATCAAAAAATGCTTTATTTTGTAGGTACACAGGGTACACTTAAAATAGTCAGATTTTACATTTTTAAAGCTACTGCTTGTTCAAATGGCAATTTTCCCCTGAGAAGAACAAGCAAGAAACTCGAGAGGTCGCTCTTTTAAAAAAAGGTTTTTATATTACAAAATTATTATTTTATATTATAATATTTCATTATTAATTGTGAAATAGCCTGGTTTTGCGAACGGGATGGTTATGTCCATGATTGTTTATCATCTAAATAATCTGATATTTTATAATATGCTTTCTTAATAAGTTTCTGTTTTATAGTATCTTTAAATTTATTGAAAGGAAGATTTTGTATATCAACAGGAACTTTATTGAAAAAGCGTATACATAACCCTTTGAATGAATTACTGACTTTGTGGAGGCGAATTATGTGACCTGCAAGTTTATCTTTATTTCTTGTATTGACATCATGTTTATCACTATTTTTCCTAAATGATGCTATATTTTTTTTTACATATATTAGATTTTCAAAAATGTACTGTGACGAAAAGGTTAGAATATTATACTCTTTAATTCTGTCTCTAAGTGACACTGCAGGTCTCAATTGATAAATTGCGCGAACGGCTCGTTTTTGTAAAACAAAGATTGTATTGATATCCGCGGCATTTCCCCACAGCAAGATTTAGGCACACACACAGGATTAATTGTAGGAATTATGTGTGGATTCTGCACGTAGACAGAATAGCAGCAATCCGTGTCTTCCCGTGGTTGTCGTAAAAGACGACTATGAGACATTCCATCAAAATATTTTGCATAATTAAATGTATTTGTGGCAAAGGGATTGGGCGTCAGCATTTGCTGCCAATATGTCGTATGGCCATTGACAGCGCTGGTTTTCAGCGCAACCCCTCTCTCACTTAATTTATTAAATATTTACAAACAAAACAAAATATTCCTTATTGTACAACAATAAGGAGCATAAAAAAAATAAGAAAAAGGGAATAGTACAATTTGGCGGCCTTATCACTAATAGCGATCTCTTCCAGGCAACCTTTGAGTTAGGAAGCATTACGCACATGACATGTAGGTAGCGTGCACGGTAAACTAATTTTAATAAAATAAATAAATCCCCCATATAAATACATACGTTATATATAAAAAAATTTGTATTTTTTAATCATAACCATAATTATAATCATAATTCATTTATTTGCCTAATCATAGGTACAGAGAAAAGATGTAAGCTATTATAAATAATGAACAACCATGATTTGCCTTTATGGCGTGCAATAATTATTAAAATTTAAAAAATTAGATTAAATTACTAAATAATCAAATTAAAAACAAATTAAATATAATTGTCAAAAGTAAAAAAATTCAAACTTCTTTCGGCCATAAATACTACAAATTAGTTACACACATTCAATAACAAATATAATAATAAATTAAATGTTTAATTTATTATTATATCATCCAAATAAACTTTAATTTGCCAAATCAAATATAAAATATGTCAATTCAAATTAAATGTTAAATAGAATATAAATGTCAAATTAAATTAACGTCAAAAATCGGATATTGGATTGAATTCGATAAACTTAAAAATATGAACAAATTAAAGGTTTACGTCAGGTCATTGCAATGTCCTTATCATCTAAATAATCTTCAAAATCAAAAACAAAATCAAAAATATTTTATTCAATGTAGGATACAAAAATATCACTTATTGAAAGTCAACATGGTATTTTTTTTTTAAACAACATCGCTTCGCAAGGTGTTATGGTTAGGGAGAAGAAGCGACAAGAAACTCCGCAACAACACATCTTTTCAATTAGTTTCCATCTTTACAATAATATTACATTTTATATTACATATTACAAAATAATAGCAATTAACATAACGACCAGCTAACACCAGACCTCCTTATCGCCTAAATAATCATCTATCCTGTAATAACCCTTCTTACACAGAGTTTCTTTAATGTTGCGTTTAAATTTCTGCTCTGTTAAACTCAATACATGTTCTGGTATTTTATTGTAAAAGCGTATGCTGTGTCCCACAAAGGATGTGCTCACCTTGCTAAGTCTAAATTGTGGAATAAATTGTAACACGTCTTGTTCACCAAAAAAGCATGTAACACTCGTTTAAATTTAAGCAAATCACAATTCTTAATGTCGTTTGGGAGTTTGTTATAGATTTTCGGAGCTAAGCAGATTAGACTCTTGTGAAGTAGCGCAGTGTTACCACAAAGAGGTTTCTTTTATGTCGTAAGTTTTTCTCAATTAATAGCAAATTTTATAATTCCACCTACCCTGCCCTGTGACAAAAGGCTGTGTACGTCACTGTTGGAGACTACATCCTAGAGTGATCAACTCACCGGTGATGTAGATGTCCTCAAGATGGAAGTACGGCGTCTTGAGTGCGGCGGAGTACAGCGCATGCGCGGCCGGGGCCGACAGCGCGTACCCCGTGCCGGACAGGTACCGGGGGTACACGCGGCCGCCGTACATGTAACGGGGGCTGTACCTGGGGGGAACAAGTCAAGGGTATAACCTAATTAGCTGAACCTAAATAGCTTTGACAGGTTTGAACCAGAAGTGGCGCAATGTAAACAACATTGGGTTTGCGATTCGGGGGTCGCGGGTTCGATCTCCAGCGGGGTACATGTTTAAGTACTCGGTTTGGTTAGTGGTAGGGCATTTTAAATGTCTGCCTGGCTAGCTACCACCATCTTATCTAAATCTGCCGCCAAGCTGCAATGTTAATAGTATTGTTGTGTTCCGGTTGTCAGAGATAAAATAGCTAGTCCCCGAAATGTGTTGGGGTTTCCGGGTCAGTACGCTTCCACCTTCGACCTCATCTTCACTTAACATCAGGTGTGATTGGGGTAAAGGGTTAACCCGTTCCGCATAAAAAAGATGTGAATTTGTCAAGGTCAAGTACCAACCCGTTATGCGGGAAAAAAATCAAAATTAAAGCTATTCGGGTATTATTTCATCAAATTAATTATACGTTTTGTATCAAGAATTTCATTAACTGTTTTCTCCATACAAATTTTTTGATTTTTTTTTGGGAACGGCAAATCCAAATTTAGCTAAACTTTGTGTGTATTATCGGATAACATTAAGTTAAGTAATTCACAATCACAATCAATAATATTTGATTATTAATTGTGAAATAGCCTGGTTATACGAACGGGCTGGTTATGTCCATGAATGTTTATCATCTGAATCATCTGATATTTTATAATATCCATCCGTAAAGCATTCTGCCATTTTATTGAAGAATTACTATAGAAATTTTTCGTGTTTAGGCTGATGGCTTAGTAAAGCCAGTAGCCAAGCCATAATTAATGTAAAAAAAAACCACTGGGCCCGCATGCTGGATTACGGCCCTTATCCAGTGAGAAGAATCTGTATCCCAAGAGTGGGTATGTAAGATAGTTGATACTGGTGTCGATTCGGATGTACACCAACTAAACTAAAACCAGTTTTGGAGTGGTGCCGTCGCATCGTACTGTTCCAGGGAGAAAGGGTATACTTCGCCCAGCTCCCAAAAATTATAAAATTGTATTAGTTGTTTACTTTTATATATATAAAAAAAGAATAGAAAATGATCCTGTGGGTTTCTTGCGCCGCTTCTCTTCCCACAGATGATTTCCCTTTCCGAAGCGGTGGTAGCTTGGACATACTGACTGACCGAAAAATGCTTAGCCCTATTTTTATTTCCAATAGATTTAAATTGACATTCAACAAATGATATCATGTATCTTACGTTGAAATAAATGCTTGAAGTTTGAAGTTTAGTTTAGTTGGTGTACAGACGAATCATCCTAAAAGTATCACATGGGCTAAAGTGTTACCTCCAAAAATTTATACTTTTCTTATTTTCCTTGCCTTTTTATTATTTTAATGAAGTGTTTACGGTTTATTTTCCTTTATAAAAAGAATAAAAAAAATCCAAATAGAAAAAAATCGAATAAAAATTGTCTTAGCCGGATTCGAAAATCGTGTCTTTTCGAAAGATGTTACCTAAGCACTCGTGTCGCTTGCCACTGGACCACGATATCAATTAGCAGAGCTGACGAAATTTTCTTACTCATTTATATGTGACATATTATTATGGATTTGGTTTGAGTGTTGATATTGTATGAATACTTTCTAATAGATGGTGCTAGAGTGCTTCGGTCTATACGGTCCATATAATACTTTTAGGGAGATCCGTCTGTACATCCTAATCGACACCAATGTACAATTTACAAGACTTACCATTTGTCTCTCGAGTCCAGCACAGGTTTCGCGCCTGCTATCAAATCCCCAATCAGAAGGTATTCTTTGCTCTTCCGTCCTTTGGCCTTCTCATCAAACATCTTGGAACGGTTCCGGAGATCAAGAATCAGGTTTGGCACATGGATGTACATGTCGTCATCTGTTTTGAGGATGTATCGGACTGGAAGGGAATAACGTACTACACTTTTGCTCTCATTGAAACATACTTCGAAATCAGAAATAGTTTTACAACAGCAAGTTTTGAAATATTAGGTCCTTACCTATGAAATTGGCGTTTTGTATGAGGAATTTCATTAAGACTGTTTTCTACATTAGAAACATTTTTGATTTTTTTTTGGGAACGGCAAATCCAAGTTTAGTTAAACTTTGTGTGTATCATCGGATAACATTAAGTTAAGTATAGGCAGCGTTAATTTTTAAAAGTAACCGCTTTATAAAAGTTTTAGCGAATCTAAGAAATGATTATGGTAAGCACATGAAAAGAGCTCTGAAAGACATCAAGAAATCCATGCATCTTAATATTTTAAGTGTACCCAACCTACAAAATAAAGCAACTTTGACATTCAAAAAGAAAACGGCGCCACTGGGCGGAGAAATCCCTCATACATAAGTCAGGTATAAACTTACCGTTCTCCATGCAATTGTTCGTTACCCATTTCAGCATCATAATAGATTTCAACGTTAAATTGTTATACGAATCAACAAAACCCTCCTGTATAATATCCCCATACTTCAGCACTTCCTCTTCAATTTTACTCTGGGTTTCCGTATCGTTGCGCTTCGCTGGCAACCCCAACAGAAACACCAGTTTAAAGTCCCTCTCAACATTGGCACTTTCAACAAAGTTATCTCTAATTTCTGGGAAATTTTTCGATTGCTTCAGTAGATTGAGAACCTTTTCTAGGTCAGGACTGTCTTCGTATCCTCTCGGAGGGATCTTCATGACGTTACTGTCATAATTGTAGTCATAATCGTCAGCTGCTTCACCCAACTCCTTATTCATGTCAAAATCTTGAACTATCTCATCGTTATCGTCATCGAAACGCTTCTCATCAGGTACAATATCAGTCTTTGCATTAACTAGATTGCTTTGCAACGCCTTAGCTATCTCTGGTAACAACTGGCTTATAGTTAAATCTCTTTTGTGTCTCACAACATTATCACTTAAGTTTACACTCGAATTAACACTACTTATACTTAAATCTGTCACTTTAGGATACAAATCGTGTGTGTAATTATAATTTTTATATGCTTCTCTAACTAGATTGAAAATTGTCGTTATTTTTGTGTAGTCGTCGTACCTGCCCCATGTGTCTCGAATGGCGGTTCGCCTTTCGAAATTGATTGTCGACGAACACACAATTATGAGGAGAAATAATTTGTTGTTATTTATTTTGTCGGTTTTTTGGCAAATGTTCGTTGGCTCGTGTATTGTTGTTACGTTGTTAGGCTGTACGTATATTTTGGTGTCGCGGTTTGTGTGGACCGACCAGCCTGCTACAATTCCTGAAAAAAAAAACGAAAACAGTCGTTTATACAGTGAAAATGGGTGAAAAGATACTGTAAATATGTGGAGTCGATTATTTCATTTGTTTGTTTTTTTTAATATTCTATGAGCGCCTAACCTCCTACAAAGGTGCCTGCTGAAAATCAGCGCTGTTCATGCCACAGCATTATGCTGCTCAAAATTTTCATGTACATGCCCATTGTAAGCTGAATAAATGTTGTCTTTCTTTCTTTCTTAAATGGTAAAGGAGCGTCGGTGGCTCAGCGGTTAAGACACGGTCTCCCAATTTAGCGACTCATCGCGGGTTCGATCCCCAGCAGGGTACATGTTTATGTACTCGGTTTGGTTGGTGGTAGGGCATTTTAAATGTCCGCCTGGCTACCTACCACCATATTATCTAAATCTGCCGCCAAGCAGCAATGTTAATAGCATTGTTTTGTTACGGTTGTCAGAGATAAGATAGCCAGTCCCCCAAATGTGTTCAAATTCACCCTATATTCATCATCTCAGCCCGTAAACATCCCACTGTAGGGATATAGGCGTACCCTCGTATAATGAGGGAGTATGGGCCATAGTCCACCACGCTGGCCCAATGCGGGTTGGGGACTTCACATGCCTTACAATTTTTATTTCTCAGGCATGCAGGTTTCCTCAAGATGTTTTCCTTCACCGTTTAAGAGCAGTCGGATAAATGCACATAAGTAATTAAATAAAATTTAGAAGCTCATTGGTACTTGGCCTGCCTGGGATTCGAACCCGGACCTCCCAAATTCGGAGACCGCGTCTTACCCGCTGAGCCACCGACGCTCCTACCCTGTATTGATATAACTGAATAACAATATTCTCTCCAACAACTATTATAAAATCACTGACTATTTGAATGATAAGCAAGCATAGCTGTCTTATTATTCATATAATTATCAAATCGCAACCCATAATCTGTTTAAAAGAGCAACCCTAGAGTTTCTTGCTCGTTCTTCTCTGGGGAGTCTGCTTTGTGAATGAGCCGTAAATTTAAAATTTAAATGTAATATTAATAGTGACGTTTTCAAGTGATAATTTATCCTATGAAATAAAATATTTTGATTTGAACACGGGGACTAGATCGCCGCGTCTCTTTTCATTTCCTTGCAATTTAACGGTGACAACAACATCCAAGGTCATTAAACAAATACACCTTACCTTTAGGCATGTGGTAATTAGCTTTGTTGTATACTGGTATGTACATGAGCACACAGAAGAGTATCATCGCTGTGCAAAACAGAAAGAACTTCGCCAAAGCGGTCAGGGTGGATCGCCTCTCTCTGTCATCCTCGTATTGACGTAGCGACTCGTAGCGGTCTCTTCTGTCGTACCTAAGAGAAGAGAACACAGAACATTATACAGGGTAGTTGTTGGCAACATTAACTATGGCTACTAGAAAAATAGGGTATTATTGATTGGTGTAATGATTATGTTGACATAGCGAAATAATTTTGTGAAGTAATTGTATCTTATATATAATTTTTGTAATTTCTAATATTTAATAATTATTCATTTGTATAATAATTATATTGAACATTGACTTAGCGAAATAATTTTATTAATTGTATATAATTATATATAATTTTTCTAATATTTAATGTACCTAAATAAATAAAATGTCGAATAATTTGAATAGTAGGTAATATTGTAACATTTGCACATCTGCATGCAGGTTGAATACATGTAAGTACTTAAAGTAACAGTAACATCCATCATAACTGTATTCTAGCAAATAAACAATAATTTAATTTAACCCGCTGGGGATCGAGCCCGCGACCTCCGAATCGTAAACCCAATGTTGTTTACATTGAGCTACGGAGGTAACAGAGACATCAAGGTACATACACTAGAAAAACTTTACCCTCCTTTCTGGATGAGTCGGGTAATAAAAACCGTTGTTATCGTAGATAACCCAGCGTTGATGTCAAAACACTTGCCTGTAGGACAGGATGGGGCTGTCATCACTGTGGCTGGGCGAGGAACAGAACCTGTCTTCATCTTCCCAGGGTCTGCCATTCTCCAGAGCCATGTGCTTTCGATAAAGAAATTATTATTATTAAATTAAGTTGTTATCAGTACTGTGTGGTTTCACCACGTAAGAATGATGATGATGGATGTTGTGTGGGGGGGGGGGTGTGATACGTGGGGGGGGGGGGGGGGTGATACGTGGGGGGGGGGGGGTGATACGTGTGTGTGTGTATAGGGGTGATACGGGGCGGTATACGTGTGGAGGGGGCGCGAAACGTGAGGGGGGGGGGGGTATACGTGTGTGGCGGTGCTACGTTTTGGGGGTGATACGTGTGGGGTTGGGGGGTTATACGTGTGGGGGGGGGATACGTATGGGGGTAACAAGATATTTACCAACGGCTGTTTTGTATAGATTACATCAACCTTTGTTGTTTCTGTTCTATAACAATAACTAAATTGAAATAATACCCGGTACAGGATACTTTGACTTTTCAGTATATCAGATAGTATAATAAATACCATCTCATCAAAAGCCTGTCCCTACTGTTGGGGCACAGCCTATTCTATCACTTGGAGAGGGTATGGGCTGTAATCCACCACACAAAAGCATAATATATCATAATCAGAAATCAATCAAGGATATATTTCTATCAGACTATTTATTTATTTATTCACACGAAATCTTAACAGCATTTCAATATATATATTTAACAATCAATATCTTTAATCTTGCATGCCAGATAATAAGTTTGCAATACTGTCTGTATGTGTGATCCGGTAGCGAACTGATTGCAACACTATTACTGAAACAAATCAATGGGGATAAACCAGACATTATGTGTGTGTGTGTGTGTGTGTGTGTGTGTGTGTGTGTGTGTGCGTGTGTGTGTGCGTGCGTGCGTGCGTGCGTGCGTGCGTGCGTGCGTGCGTGCGTGCGTGCGTGCGTGCGTGCGTGCGTGCGTGCGTGCGTGCGTGCGTGCGTGCGTGCGTGCGTGCGTGCGTGCGTGCGTGCGTGCGTGCGTGCGTGCGTGCGTGCGTGCGTGCGTGCGTGCGTGCGTGCGTGCGTGCGTGCGTGCGTGCGTGCGTGCGTGCGTGCGTGCGTGCAACACAATTACTGAAACAAATCAATGGGGATAAACCAGACATTATTGCTGTACTATTGTAACTATAATTTACTATTGACTTCCCTTTTAGATGCACCTGGTTTTAGACAGAATCCTAATCTATCCTATCGGCTTCCAGGAACCTGACATTATAGGTATTGCGGCATCGAGTCATGACGGAATTCTTTGCGTATTTATTATAATTTAGATGATAATCATCCCTGAACATAACCAACTTCTTCGCATTCCAGGCTATTTCACAATTAATAATGAAATATAAAAATCTGTTTTAAAAGACCAACCCCTCGAGTTTCATGCATGTTCCTTCTCAGGGGACAATTACCTTTTGAACAAGCAGTACCTTGAAGAATGTATAACTATTTTAAATGCACCCTGTATACCTGCAAAATAAAGCATTTTTGACTGGTGGATCCCTACCTAACTAATTGATTTAATTCAACGTCTTTTTAAATTTCATTTGGAGTGCTGTCAGTCTGGCTAAGTTTGTTGGATTGTCCATTGCAAAAAGAGAGTGAGGTTTAAAAAAGCGAATGTATCAATGAGGCTGGCATAGTCACCCCGGGTGTACAAAAGCCTCAAATAAAAACAAGATAAAAAAAAAATTGATTTGTTTGTTTTTTTTTTGTGTAACAAATCAACTTTATTTCGGTTGCATATACATATATCTCTCTGTTTTCCGCCCTCGATTAACCTCTGGTATTGACACAACATTTAGCAGAAAGACGTGGTCATTACTCCATCGACAAGAGCATAGCTCTAAATTACACATACACACAGCGCCATCTAGTTCCACAGTAAGCAACTATAGGCTTGTGTTGTGAATACCAGATGGTTGATAATACTACACAAATACATTTTTTTTGTACATAAATACTTATTATAAATGAAAAACATCCCTAACTCGGGTACACAATATGTCCGTATTTATCCCACAAACATATGCCCCCAGAGGGATTAGCACCCGCAACCTTTTGGTAAATGGTGGTAAATTGAAGCAGAAGATACATACATTTTGTCCCACATCATATAACCAAGTCCCGTGAGCTCTGTAATCCCAGGAATGCCTTTCTGGGATTTAGCAAGCATAGCTGTGTGCTGTGTCCCACAAACCTAACCTAGGTAATTCTAAATATTGTGGAATCATTAATTTGTAATATTTTTGTAGTAGTGGATAGTGACCCTGTCAGCGAAACCAACAGTTGCGGATTCTAATACCGCGACGGGTAAATGTTTGTGTGATGAATACGAACATTTATTCCCGAGTCATGGATATTTATATAATTTATGTATGTTTATCCATTATCTAGTATCCATAGCACAAACTTTGGGGCTAGATAATTGGTGTAAGTTTCCGAAATATTTATTTATTATTTATTTATAATATTGGAAAGTGTAACCTTATTAGCGTTTAAGATAATATTTTTTTATCAAATTCAATTCTATAAATATATAAGAACAAATTGGCTACCCCTATGTTCAGACTAAGCAAAGTTAATACATCATTTGTGGGACACTGTATACGCTTTTATAACCTTATACCTGAGAATATCATTAATCGAACTGAGAAAAAATTTAAAGATTATGTCAAAATAATATTAGCAAAAAAGGGTTATTATAAAATTAGTGACTACCTGAATGACAAACACGCTTGGTGTACTTCGACCAGCTCCCCAAAATTATAAAATTGTATTAGTTATACACTTTATTTAAAAAAAAAAGAACTACAATGATCCTGTGGGTTTCTTACGCCGCTTCTTTTCCCACAGATGAATTCCCTTTCCGAAGCGGTAGTAGCTTGGACATACCGACTGACAGATAAATGCAATAAACTTTTTTTAATTCCAGTAGATTTAAATTGATATTCAACAAATGATATCATGTATCTTACGTTGAAATAAATACTTGAAGTTTGAAGTTTGATATCTTATAGGACAAATGAATACTTCAAAATATTTCTTATAATAATATGGAATATAATTTTATTCTAGTGTTCAAATTATTTTGTTTTATTTCTATTAAATTCTATTAAAATTTTACTAACATATGAATAAGATATTATACTAACAAATATGGAATAGGTATTTGAATTTATTTAAATGCAAGAACTTCTACTGGAATTTTATAACGACGTAAGCGTCAATAATTGCATTAGCAATCAAACTAAGCCACAAGCTCTTTCTTCATAACATAACACCATTAATAAGTAGACCAAGACTATTCAGTTAACACATCACGACTCACAAAACTTCTATGGAATTCCGGTTACATATTACACAACCAACATACATACTAACTTACTTATAATTGTTTGCATAAACAAATCAAACAAAATATCATCTAGTAAATAACCTTTTTTTCTAACATGAGTGAAATTAAAAAGGCTTTACCTTAATGTAGAAATTATACGCAATACAATTCAAAGTAATTACTAGATAATTATTATCTATTTGTGCAGGTACTTAACTAAATTAGTTAACTACAGTTAAATGATTATATATATAGGTAGGTACTTACTGTTAATGGAGGTTAATGTTGAATGTTAAACGTTCTCCGTAGTCTTATTAACATAACTTTGATCGGTATAAAACTAGCTGAGTTTATTTACATGGAAAAATAATAAAATACATAAAACTACTGTTGTGGGTCAATAATTCGTTCGCAACTCGTTACTTGCACAGTGCAGGTGCACACACGCACAGAACATTATTACACCTACACGCACGTAAATACCTACTTTGTTCACACTTTGTTTTCTGTCAAGACTCTGCCTGACAGTACGGTCAGTGTTGTAAGCCCCGAACATCAAAAAGGAAGTAACTTTTTACAGGATACATTTCGGGGAGTGTGCGTTGGAATTAGGTACATAATCTTATTCCACCGTCACCCTTCCATCTTCGGACCACTAGGCGTGGGGAGGGATTCCACCCGTATATAGTTAATATACCGAACATTCGCACTAAGAAGTTCGATTCTTCATTCATCATTCGAACAGCCAAGGCATGGAACTCCCTTCCGGCGTCAGTCTTTCCTGAATCCTACAACCTTGGGATCTTCAAGAGCAGAGTGAATAGGCCTTTACTGAGATCGCGTGCTTCATCTCCGACCACATCGTCACTTTCCATCAGGTGAGATTGTGGTCAAATTCGAATCCAGTCAAATATATAAAAAAAATATGCTATAAATCCAATAGCTATAAAAGAATAGCGATAATTTCCCCAACTCTTTTTCCACAGTTTTCATTCCCTCGGAAGTTCCCCAAAATTTTTTTTTCCAAAATTGCGACAAATAAAACAATCTGGAAATAATGTTTGGCCTTTATAAGTTTGTTTCATCCAAAAAACACCAACCTTCTTAATTCGCTGCTAAAGACCGATATTGGTGTATGATGTTTGGTGTACTATAGCTGTAGTGGGTCGTGTAATAGTAGCAGTATGCACAATAGGCACTGTAGAAGGCACCCTGTCTTCGAAACTAATTATTGTGTGTTCGAAGCGCGCTGGGTATGTTTGTATGATTAATGATGTTTGCTTTTATCTAGTCATGCATGTTTATATAACTGATATCAAGAATCCATAGCTCAATCCATCGTTTGATTAGTTTGAAATTAGTGTCCGGCATATTTAGTTACTAAATTATTTAGTTTTTCTATTTATATAAAAAATAATAACAAAATCCTTTAGTTAGAAAAGATCGCAAGCCCAGACTGACAGCGGGGGAGAGGCTTATGTCCATTATGAAATTTTTACAGAGAAAGAGGGAATTTACAATAGGACTTCAGGTAAATAGCCCAGGGAAAATACGGTAAAAAATTAGCTTAGCTAGACATAATTCAGAACCCACTTTTATAATTGCTATCATAAAGAGGTATATTAGAGATGAAATTTTGAATAAAGCCTGAAAAAACGAGCGCTGAGTCTAATTTTTTTTAGAAAACCCTATATTTAATTTGTATCTTAACCGCTACCGGCCCTCGCGTTTAGAATTAAGTAGGCAGGACCTACACTAAAGAATTTTTTTATTCTTCACGACATGACAGTCCTTTTTGTACAATAAAATATTTACAAACATGCAAACAAATAGTATTTAAATAAATAATGTACACAAAAAAGTAAATAGGCACTCTTATCATTTAGAATCTTTTCTAGACTTATACAGTATCGTATCGGTATCGGGCAAGTATGGTATCGGGCATTTTACAGTAACATTATTATCTGACACAGTGTCGTTTTTCTCATATTTTTAATGTAATGTAAATATTTCATAAAAAGCAACTAACTACAATGGTGTCGATTCGGATGTACAACGAACTAACTAAATTTAAAGCAGATACATCCTTTTCTAACACTATTAACATGAAAGGGACGACTATAAATTAAGTCCTGTCAAATTAAGTTAAGAGCTGTCAAAACAAGTCGCTCCATAGTATTTTAATCGTGACGTCGCTAGGTGTACACCTAATATTGATAAAGAAGTGCTTGTTTCTCTGAGTACTGAAACATATGGAGATGCCCTACCTACGAAAAAAGCGTGTATACCTAAACTTACTGAGAAACAAAAATGGCACCTTTTTGTAGTGGTGCCCACGGTACATCGATATCTTTTTAGATACATAATTTGTGTCTCATCGAAAACGTAATTGTTAAAATGGGACTTGTTAGCATATATGTGATTGTCTATTTCACTGACAAAAGAATTGAGATCTAAATGGATGCCAAGTTCTGTAGATATTCTCAGTTTCATAGTTCGCGACTGTACATCGAAAAAGGAACTCTATATTTCTCTTCATTACACTTCACTCTTCACATTAATAATTTGAATATATCTAAGTAACGAGTGTTTTGTGAAAAATATCGACAAATTGCTGGTCTAATCAAATTTTCGCTAGAACCTCTGGAGTTTTGGAAATATTAAAGTGGCCTGGCAGGATGAGCTCTCATCTTGGCACGGCCAGCAATACACCCCTGTATCTTATAAACGGCTGACCGACAAGTTCTGAAATCTTGTCACAATTATCGACAAATTCCGCTCAGACTCTAACATGATCTCAACTACAAAATGGCATTGTACCTATTTCTATATTTTGTCACAATGTAAAAGGGTGTTAAAACAAAGAGTTATTTACAAATATATATTTATTTATACAGCAAGGGATTTCAAAGATAATATTGAACGTTTTAGAATTCCATAAATAAAATACCTACAATTTTACAAACAATCCAATCAACAAAGATACAGAAAATGTTATCAATCAATCAATTACGCTTTATTGTTTAAATAAGGAAGGTACATTTAATGATCTTATAGATACTATAAATTAGGCAGCCTTATCTCGGCGATCTCTTCCAGGCAACATACCATCACGGAATGCAATACGAATAGTTACTGTGGGTGACTGGCTGCATAAAATCAATTTTAAAATTAACATATAATAATAAATAAATAAATATCCTTGAACATACACACAGTGTCATCTAGTTCCACTTTAAGCAACTATAGGCTTGTGTTGTGGATACCAGATGGTTGATAAACTACACAAATACATTTTTTTTGTAAATAAATACATACATAAATGAAAAACATCCATAACTCGGGAACACATGTCTGTATTCATCATACAAACATATGCCCCTAGCGGGATTCGAACCCGCGATCTTTTGGTATAGTAGGAGAGTTTCTGACCACTATACCAAACAGGTCGTCATCATTTATAATCTTCATCACATTAATAAAACTTATATTATTTAGAACAATTAGAGGTACTGACATTCATCTTAATATAATGTATAATAAAGAGCAAATTAAAGAAGTAGAGTCAACGAAATTTCTGGGACTACATAGTGACAAATTCTGCAATTTGCATTCTGTTATCTGCCATATTGAAAATATATGTGAAAGACTGGACAAATGTGTAGTTGGTTTATGTAGATAAAGTAGTATAACATTGCAAGAAGTGGCACTGACGGTTTTCCATGGACGAGTATCATCCACCCTCAATTATGGACATATAATATATGGGGTATTTTTTCTGTCTTCTATTTTCGTCATGTAAAATTTTAATTTTCTTCTTGTATTTTTCACATTTCATATTTAATTTTTTAATTATTTTCAGTGTTGGGTCCTGAACCTGGAAATCAAAATGACACTTAAACAAATTAATTCATTAATGTATTTGTAGTGGACGTCTTTCGGCTGATTATGATATGATGATGAATTTTATTTTCATGTTCTAAAAATACAGAACATGATTTCAGATAAAACTGATACTTATAAAATTGATTGTCCTGACTGATTACCAACGCCCAGACAAAAATACTGTATTTAGAAAGCTGAAATTTGGTTAGAAAAAGAGGTTGGCAAAGTTTGTAAATCTAAGCGAGCAAAGCTACGAGGCTGTTTGCTAGTAATAACTAAAAAATAAATACTCACTATAAAGATTCGTGACGGTAGGGCAACATCCCGGAAGGCCGTGTTATTAAAGTCCGATAGAATTCCTCAAAATGAAAAGAGCAATTACATGTAGCAACTTTAAATGTTCCATTCCTATTGCATCCAGCCACTTTTTTCTTTTTCGATAATTTTTAGGCAACCTAAAACGAAAAAAAGCGGTATAGAAACATTACACAACAATTCACACTGGAAAACATCGATATGAAAAATGGTTTGAAGGGCAACTCTATCGACAAAAGCAACTGTTTTAGACTTCCTAAAATAACTATCAAAACCCACAAAAATACGTAGTTTAAGCTAAATTCGTTATGAATTATTCGTAAACTATTTATAAGAAAGCAAAAACATATGGCTTTTAATGTATTATTTGGCGTTTTTGCTAAATACTAATACGTACCGGTGTATTTATAGGTTTGGTCGTTTTTCGCTTTTTTTGATGCCGTAACCAAAAACACTGCTATTAGACATGTTCCCTGTATTTTCTTTCACTTTATAATGAACTTTGGAACACGATAAAGTCACAAATTAAAATAATTCTGGCACAAAACACTGCAAAACAACTCTCGTTGACAGCCTACTTACCTGTCACACTGAGAAACAAAAATGTCAAACCGGCCGCAGTTAGGTATTTCTATGACGTGACTTTTTGGTATTGCCGAAAATAGTTCATACAAATATACTGTGGTCTCTTTTTACGTGGACTATTGTAGGTTAGTGAAAATGAGATGGCTATATGTTTATGATTACAATGTCGATTTCCATCATATTTGTATAACTGATTGTTCATATAGAATAATAGACCATCTCCATAGGTTTCAGTACTCAGAGGCTTGTTTTGATCCTTTTACTTAATTTGACAGGACTTAATTATATGTCGTCCTTTTCATGTATTAGTGGTTAGAAAAGGATACATATAATTTTTTAGTTTAGTTCGTTGTACATCCGAATCGACACCAATGTTTCATTTTCGCTTTTAAAACGAGGAGAAGTTGTATGTCGGCAACATTAATATACGTTCCGTTCTAGTATTCAATGTGACTTTTTGAAGTTCTGTTTGCACCAATACATTCAATTTACATATACCGTACTAATCTTGTTTGAACGATCTAAATTATCAAAAAAATCGATTATTTTCGTATTTTAATTATTAGATTTTGATGTAATTCAGATTTCACAAAAAATTTAAAAAAATTATTTGTAAAGTACGGCGTATAATGGAACATTTTTATTTTGACATTGACCATACTCGTTTCATTGTACGCAGTAGAAAAGTATGTGAGTGGCAAGTGTTATATTATTTTTCCTTTCTGTTTACTTAAAATTTTAACTATGGATGGTTTGTGTTCATCAATATTATTCTTCTAGACTGGACAGGTTTCCTATTTTTTTTATTCACATAAAATTTGTAATAAATTACTGAAGAAAAATACGGAACATATAACGGAACGTACTTTTATTTACAATTTTCTGATTTCCAGAAGGAAAATTTTTGTGAAAATTAAAATATGGGTTCAAAGACACAAATTCTGTCGCTCTACAAATCCTTGATGCGTGAATCGCAGAAATGTGCCAATTACAACTTCAGGTAATATTTTCGTTGCACAATAATTTCGAAATATCGCAAAAAGTTACATAACCTCAAAATGTTTATTTTTCCATTAGAATAATTAAATCTTTGACAAATTCAAAGGGTTGCCAAAAACTAAGGTCAATTCCTTAGTTTTTGATTGACATTACAGATGTGATATGAGCTCGTATCTACGCGTGTGGCGATATTTGTGTCTCAGGAAAGGTTTTGATTGGCTGAATAATTGTCATACTGTAAAAAAAGTGCACTATTTCTAAGATTTTTTGGCGCCGCCTTATCGACGTCGAAGCGACACCATGACTCGCTATTGTAGACTCGCTTGTTGTTCTACCCAAAGTAATATTGTTGATGGCTTTACTTCTTTCGAATTTGGTCACTTATCAATCAGCCGCCTCAAAATTTATCTATTTCTGTTATTTATCTATTATTTACTTTTTTTTATATATATATGGCTTTTTATATCGTGCTCATCTAGCACAATAAATTCTGCCAATGACAATGTATGTAGAGGAAAAATCACGGGAAAAGATGACCGGTTTTAGAGAAGCGATGTATTAATCTGGCCAGTTATTCATTTCTCCATCTAGAACAATAATTATGTTATTTACTTCAAAATAACTAAAAATTTTAATTGATAACATAAAAATTGTTTCAAGGTTGTCAAGAAAGAATAACTTTATGTTATTTTTACTCAGCTAAGTGCAATCAATGATTAAGTCAAAATTGGATATCAATTATTTAACATATTTCACTTCACTTTTTTAAATATTGGCCACTACTAATTTGTAGTAATTCTGGCAAACACTAGCCTCATGCTAGTGTATATTTAGTAAAAGGTATTATTGTTACACTGCATATCTAATACAAAGAGAACAACACAAAGACAATCACAATTTTTTGCTAGTTAATATATAAAGTCTAACAAAATTAACCCGACAAACGTTGCGGAGTGTATGTATAGGATGTACCTATTACGAAAAAAATAAAACATTAAAGTGAAGGAATTTAGAAATGTAAATTTTGTGAGTTGGACCTTAATGGCTGCCGCACTGTAAGTTCTTTGCCACAACACGCCGGCTTGCTGTGATTGGTTGCGCCCTGTGCCCTGCCACCCCCTTTAGTGTCTTCCATATGAGCGTTGCCTTTTTTCTCATTGGATAAAATAAGGTACAATCGAAATGAAGTAAGTCTGTTAATTTGTATTTTCATTTGCACTTACATTTAATTTTTTTACTCGGAAAGAAAATTTTTAAGGCTAGTTTTTTTAATGAATATATTACTTTATTGTCATGTACGTGCAATTGTCAAAGTTTGTCAGTTTAATTTTGTTAGACGCTATATAGTTTTAGATTGCTATTTGAAATAAATTTTGATATTTAAAATGCAATTAGTGTTTTTTGCAATCTTTCAAAAGTGTTTGACTGCGTTGATCACAAAACATTATTAATGATATTGAAACATTACGAATTCGTATTCGTTGGCGGGCTGGTTTCCATAACTCGACGTCTATTTTGCGTACGGCGGAATACTTAATACTGCCACCCAACCTCCTAAAGGAAGCCGTGCAACTTTACGATGTTGCCACGGGCTTCGGGGAGAGACTCCGGTCCTCCAAGATCCTCCTTCTCCTCGCACTCCAAAAGCACGTGGGCAGCACATTACGGATTCAAAAAGTGACAGGCTTAGCTTGATTCAATTATAAAAAATAGGTCACAGAACAGTAGATGTCAATGGTGTAATCATCACCATTTCTCCAGGATCTTGAGTAAGGATAGGAGTGCCACTTGTTCGCTTATTCGTTGTTGACTATGGAATCCGGTAAAGATTATTTTGACTTTGCTCTTAATAATGTTAAGACTCAATGTAAACAACATTTATGAACCGGAGCTAGCAGGTACGATCCCCAGCGGGCTACTTGTTTAGTACTCAGGTTGGTGGTAGGGCATTTTAAATGTCCACCTAAATAGCCAGTCCCCCAAATAAGTAAGGGTTTCTGGGTCAGTACGCTTCCACCGTCAACCTCATCTGTACTTAACGTTTGAGGTCATAGTGATAAAGCATTGTACAGAAAAAAAATGATTGTGCTAGCTGTAAATTTTATAACACTCCGAAGTCATGCACTATCATTAACTGTTAAGATATTTCAGGTCTTATGCCGTCAGGAGAATTCACGATGCATTCAAAGACAACAAGACTTTAACAGATAAAGCACTGATTAAGAAGCAGTATGACTTTGCTATGCAAAACTTAGAAATGTTACGACGTCAGGTATGTACTTAGTCAACGGTTTATCCACGATATAGGTGGAATATGTTCGGAATAAGCAATAACGAAAGACTGATAATGGGACACAGGCTAAATAGATTAGATGGGGGAATATTCCATGAGGTCCTAGCTCATCCAAAATCAAATGCTGCCCTGAGTCTATTTGCCTTTGTGAAGTCATTGGTGTATCGCTAGAATTATATTTAAATAGATTAAGTCAGTAAGAGGTACGATGGGACTGGCGTATACCCTTTGTATAAAAGTTCCTAAATCAAAATTAGAAAAAAATAAATTCAATAATGTTGACATATTCTTTGTAAAACTTTGGTTCTTTCAAAAGAAATATTGTGAAGAGTTGCCTGACTCGCAGACACTCACTTGCACTAAACAAAGTGGTGGGCAAAGTACAGCCCGCGGGCCACCTCCGGCCCGCAAAAAGCATTTCATTCGGCCCGCCGCCGACGACGGTCCTTCGAAATGAATAATAATATATGGCCCGCGATAATTGTAATCGCATAAATGTTAAATTGTAATTTGTAACTAACATTTGTGAAAGTGTGTAATACTGTAATCTTTTTATAATATGATTAAAAGATGTCAAAACACACATTTAACTGTAGCTAATTATGGTCCTCTTCTAAAAAATCTTAAACTTTCTGGCCTCCTATGAAGAAATGTTTCCCACCACTGCACTAAACAATTAAAATAAAATAATAAATAAATATAAATAATAAATATCTTTGCACATACACACAGCGCCATCTAGTTCCACACTAAGCAACTAGGTTTGTATTATAAATACCAGATGGTTGATAAACTACACAAAGACATTTTTTTTGTAAATAATTACATAAAGAAAAACATCCATAACTCGGGAGCACATGTCTGTATTCATCGTACAAATGTATGCCCCTAGCGGGATTCGAACCCGCGACCTTTTGGTATAGCAGTCAGAATTTTTAACCACTACACCGAACAGGTCGTCAAATAAAATAAAAATAAATAAATAAACTAAATTCTTGTTCAAAATTTGATTTATTTAAAAAAGGGCTCTTATAAATTGTTATAATAATTAGATATATGTATACAAAACTCTACCACGTAAGTCACACAGTCACAGTACTCACAGTGAGTCCGTTGTGTGCAAGTGTGCCATGATATATCATCACTAATTGGCGACCGATTGGTGTAGTGGATAGTGACCCTATCAGCGAAACCAACGGTTGCGGGTTCGAATCCCGCGAGGGGTTAAATGTTTGTGTGATGAATACGAACATTTATTCCCGAGTCTTGGATGTTTATATAAATATTTATGTAGGTATGTTTAACCGTTATCTAGTATCATAGCACAAGCTTTGCTTAGTTTGGGACTAGATGATTGGTGTAAGTGTCCGAAATATTTATTTATGAAAAAAAAAAAAGTTAGTGGTAACTGTTTTGGCTTATCTTATATTTTTGGTAAAAACATATATTATCAGGATTTGCTGTTTGTTTCCAAGAAATCATTAGAATAAAATATACAATACAATACAATACAAATACACTTTATTGTACAAAAGGAGAACATACATTTTACAAAACACAATACTGATAAGAGTACAATTAGGCGGCCTTATCACTAAAAGCGATCTCTTCCAGGCAACCTTTTTATTAACATTTAATGTATTTATTATTCCAGGTAGCAATAGGCAATATGTATCAAGTGGACAAGCTGGTAATTGAAAACTTGCGGTAGGCAGCTCATTTACACATAAGTATTATAAGGTAGTTTTGTACAAATCAATGTTCTCAAATTACAAGACCACATGCTGCCGAAGAAACTGCGTGGAACCAAACATTACGATGCTTTTGAATTTGCAAAAATTTATTTATTTATATAGAAATCACACAGCATGTAATTACATTTAAAAATATTTCTTAAACTTTCTAAAGCCAAATTTATAGAGATTTCTAATTTGCAATTTGAATCTTAACTGGTACTCAGCTAACTTTGATAGTAAATAAGCTAAAAACTAAGGCATTGCTTTATATCATTTGTGTATGTGTGAGTGATAGAGTGTAGAATGTGGATGGAGTTTAATAAACAAATACCTTTGAATGGAAACAATTTTAAAACGAAACGAAAAGTCATGCATTTGGGCGCGCAAGGTCCAACCTCTTTACAACCTCAACTACTGAATTCTTAAATTTAGCGAATTTAACATTAAAAATATCAACTTCCAAGAAATATTTATTTATTTATGGAGATGTCAAGTCGTTTTGATTACATCTGCGATGTTAAAATACACAGTTGAATTCAGCTATTTGGTTTAATGTTAGTGCTCAAATAGTGCCGAAAAGGAAAAAAATTAATAATAACAATATCTAATAATAAATATCTTTGCACATACACACAGCGCCACCTAGTTCCACTAGGCTTGTATTATGGATACCAGATGGTTGTCAAACTACACAAATACATTTTTTTTTGTAAATAAATACATAAATAAATGAAAAACATCCATAACTCGGGAACATATATGTCTGTATTCATCATACAAACATATGCCCCTAGCGGGATTCGAACCCGAATCGAATTTTATAAAATTCTTAATATTTTATAAAATGGTGATAATATCTGTAAATTTTAATGCACTCATTTCAATACCTAAGTGATAAATAAGACATAATTTTCGTAATACTCAACTCGATTTACAATTTGCATGTATTTACAATTGAATTAAAGTTTAAGTAATGTCAGTGTGTTATGTTCTAGTGTATTTATTATAACAGAACACAAAAATCCATTGTCCTTGAAAAATGTCAAGGGTTTAAAATAAAATTTATGTATTTTTTATAAAATACAGGGTGTCCCGTAAGTTGACTTTTATGTTCTGCCACATGACCCACTGTGCTAGGACAAAAGTCAAACTAATTGTTTTATAAATTTTATGACCTGTAAAAAACCTATATACATCTCCATAAAAATTTCCCATGATGTATTAGGTCCTTACCTATGAAATTGGCGTTTTGTATGAAGAATTTCATTAAGACTGTTTTCTCCATACAAACATCCTTGTTTTTTTTTTTGGGAACGGCAAATCCGAATTTAGCTAAACTTTGTGTGTATTATGGGATAACATTAAGTTAAGTATAGGCAACGTTAATTTTTAAAAGTAACCGCTTTATAAAAGTTTCAGCGAATCTAAGAAATGGTTATGGCAAGCACATGAAATGAGCTCTGTTCAAATTTTTTTTATTATGTGATTTAGCCCAGCAATTAAAAAATATTGCATGTGAAACCTTGATATAATATTCCATTTTCCAAATATAAAACAAATTTGGATATAGCTTTGAAAATCGCAGGAATTGGTACATATGATTAAAGAAGAAAAAAAACTCCAATTTCATAGGTAAAGATCCAATATTTGCTTGAAATAATAAGTTATGTAAGAAAAAGGAAAGATCTTCCACCGGGCTGTTGGTATTGCCCCGCGGTCCAGCCTGTTATTAGAGGCGTTTTGGCTCTATGCAATGTCTTCAGAAAACTTCGTTAACCCGATGTAGGATTCGCTTTCTGATTGGTCGGCTTAGTATAGTAATATAGTATAAGTATAGTCACAAAACGGTTACAAATCGAGCCTTTACAATTCAAATAGCAATAACTTTTTTTCTAGCCATAAAAGTTTTAATTATTTTACTAATTTAGAAACTACGTTAAGGGGGATTTATATCGTCGAGTGGCGCCCTCATTGCATAAATTAAAATTTCATTTTAAATTCTGACCCTGTACCCGAGAAGCCTCAAAGTTAATTATAAATAATAATAATTAATAAATATCCATCCAATCATCTAGTCCCAAACTAAGCAAAGCTTGTACCATGTATTGTATAACGGATAAACATACATAAATATTTATATAAACATCCATGACTCAGGAATAAATGTTCATATACATCACACAAACATTTACCCGTCCCGGGATTCGAACCCGCAACCGTTGGTTTCGCTGACAGGGTCACTATCCACTACACCAATCGGTCGTCAATAAATATTACCTAAATAGCTTTGATTGGGTTTTTTTCTGAATTCACTCTTATAAAAGAAGTGGCAGCTCTTTGAATAATTCGAACTCGAAAGTATTTAGATATTATTTATAATATCTTTTATTTATTTATAAAAGCTTTAAGGCTTTTCGAATGCAGATTAGAGCAGTATATTTGATTATGCTGTATTTAAAAAAAAATCATTTATCCCTCTGGGCGGATTAAGCCCTCTTACCTTGGTATTTTAAAATCATAGGCTACTCTGGTGTGGTACTTTTTTTCACATCACTGGCGACCAAAGTTATCTGCTGAAAAATTATGGTAAACAATTTTAAGTTACATGTGAAATCGTTACGATTGAGGAATATTTCGCAAAAATTAGCATTGAATTGCTTGAGCAATTAGAAATGAAAAATATTTTAAATTGAAGCAATGTGAAATTAAAAACTGATTAAAGGCAAGATTTTTTTTTTTTTATTAAAGAAAAATACAGTAATTTTGGCACGTTTTCTTCTAGCAAAGTGGGTCATAAAACAACCTGTTAAGGATTATTGTCTATTTACGAGACACTCTGTATATTGTAGTCAGGTACTAAAACATATAATCCATAGACAGTTACAGAAATATCTATCCATAGATTAGGCGAACAGCAGATGCTGACATGCCTATATCCAAGCTGGAGTATTGATGAAGAAAAAGTCACAATTTTGGATTAATAATCATGGTTTCAGAATTTGTTCTCTTTATGCCACTTGTCAAGTCTATTTTTTAACACATACAAATACGTAGGAGTACAGGATCCAGGTCCAGGTTAGGTTTTTTGTTTCTTATCTGTACCATAATAATTTTATTAAAAGACTAGTGAAATAATTGTATTACTTGTTGCATTTCGTTCTAGCTGTTATTTGTATATAGGGTTATTGTATGTAAATAAATTACAATGATGAAAGTACGTTAAATTTCTTTTATTTTTCGTAATTCATATTACAAAGCCAAAAAATCTTAATTTGCCAACCTCCTCCTGTTGACGTCGGTTAGAAATAGAAAATACAGTTTCAGAAAAGTGCTAAGAATAGAATGTACAATGATATGTTTTTTTTTTTGACATAATGAATTGACACTTTCAAGAATGTACTTACTGTGATTCATCTCCGAATTCATAAGAAACGCGCTTTACTGCAACTGGAATATTTTTCTAAATGGGTAATTTTGTACCTCGACGTTACTATGCGAAAAGCCAGTGGCAATTAAAAAACGATTATTATTGCAATTTTTAATAAATGTATTTAAAATCACATCATTTAATAAATTATAAAACTAGCAAACAATCCCAAGTATTCAATAAATGACAAGGTATTCCTTAAAATAATCCAAGTCATTTATTAAAAGTTATATAAAATTAAATGCTAACCAGACCAATTTATGTAACTTAAGAACATATAACTTAACTATTTATTTCAATAAATTAATAACTGAAGCTAACAAATAATC
Source organism: Oegoconia quadripuncta (assembly GCA_949316235.1). Classification (NCBI taxonomy): domain Eukaryota; kingdom Metazoa; phylum Arthropoda; class Insecta; order Lepidoptera; family Autostichidae; genus Oegoconia; species Oegoconia quadripuncta. The sequence goes on along the minus strand of OX438741.1, from coordinate 40,130,426 downwards.
AGAATTTACAAAAAGTTGTGAATGTCAAAGCAATAAGTAGGTACATTTATGGATATTTACTGCACCTAGAACACAGTTAAAAAAATCGTCTCGATGACAGAAAAATGTTTGGTCCTACCAAAATTTTTTGTCAAATACCTACTACTATTTTCATCAGTCGAGTAAATTTTTCCATAGTAATTTACTCGACTTACTAAAATTCTTGTCGTGTCCGTGAAAATAGCTGGCCACTACTCATATTTTTAGAAATATGCTATTGCGTTTATAAAGTTTCCCGAAAATTTGCTTATTAAATTATAATTTAGTATGCGTGATGCGTTCTTTAAGACACCAAGGCTTGTAGTATTAATGCGATCTCAAGATTGGGATGACACTTGACTCTTAGGCCCGTATTAATAAATCGTTCTTGAGATTGAAGTCGCGTCTCAGTCTCAAGACCATTTTTTCTGATGCTGTTTTAATATGCAACAGATTCTCAAGCGTCAACTTGAGGCCATGTCAATCTTGAGAACGGTTTATTAACACGCATTAGAATATGTCAACTTAAGTTCGATTTGATCTTGAGATTGTTAATACGGGCTCAAGTGACTGAAAAGTACTGATAAATCCTACATATTGAGGCTTGGCTATTAAAGATTATTTTATAGTAAGTAGCGGCCATTGTGTTTGCCATTATAAAATGAACTTCAGTATCTAACAATTTATTATTACAATAGCTTATTGAACATAAGTAAGTCATTGCCATTATGTGAACGTAAGTATTTGACAATACAGATTAATAACAGTATGACTTGATTTTAAATGTTGATCCTTTAGCGAGGAGTCGACGGCAGGGAGTTCAAATTTTGGAGGAGCAAAACGCTACTGCCGGGAGTAGCAAGGTGTTCAAATTTTGGAGGAGCAAAACGCTACTGCCGGGAGTAGTAAGGTGTTCAAATTTTGGAGGAGCAAAACGCTACTGCCCAGTAGCATGACAGGAGCGATAAACGTTTATGTCGCCACCAAGTATAAACATGTATGTCATGGAGCACGCAATCCTTAGTAAATACACGTGCTTGGTGCTAGAATTCACAAAGTTAGCGCCACTGTAGTTTAAGATATTCGCATGCCTTTCAGTGTTTTACAGGATACATTTCGGTGAGTGTGCGATGGAATTGCACGACTTATTCCACCGTCCCCTATCCATCTTCGGACAACCAGGCGCGGGGAGGGTTTCCATCCATATGTTGTCAACATACCGAACATCCGCACTAAGCGCTTTGCTTCATCATTTATAATGCGGACTGCTAAGGTATGGAACACACGGTGAGATTGTAGTCAAACGCGAAACCAGTTTTTAATATAAAAAAAAAGAGTTATTCAATATTTTAGGTGAACATTATGGCGTCACGAATCCTCATTATCATAATGCAGTTTCCTTGACCTATGATTGTAATTTATATCTCAATAATAGTGCATAAATAGTGCCAACGAAATAGTTATTCAAAAACAACGAAGTTATTTACCACTATACCAACAGGTCGCGGGTTCGAATCCCGCTAGGGGCATATGTTTGTGTGATGAATACGGACATGTGTACCCGAGTTATGGATGTTTTCATTTATAATAAGTATTTATTTACAAAAAAAAATGTATTTATGTAGTATATCAACCATCTGGTATCCACAACACAAGCCTATAGTTGCTTACTGTGGAACTAGATGGCGCTGTGTGTATGCCTAAGGATATTTATTATTATTTAGATGTTTTTGTGAAAAGGGGCAATTTTGTCCGCGAGGATGGAATGTAGATATGGTTATTAAATGCAATAACACACGTTGAACAAAAATTGCGGAGAACAAAGTCCATCGCCTGTGCTGCGCCTTTTGACAGAGACACATCTAAATTAACGTCATTGTAGTTTTATTTTATACACAACGGGTTGGTATTTGAACTCAATCACACCTGATGTTAAGTGAAGATGAAGTCGAAGGTGCAAGCGTACTGACCCGGACACCCCAACACATTTGGGGGACTGGCTATCTTATCTCTGACAACCGGAACACAACAATGCTATTAACATTGCTGTTTGGCGGCAGATTTAGATAAGATGGTGGTAGCTAGCCAGGAGGACATTTAAAATGCCCTACCACCAACCAAACCGAGTACTTAAACCTGTACCCCGCTGGGGGATCGAACCCGCTACCTCCGAATCGTAAACCCAACGTTGTTTACATTGAGCCACGGAGGGTAACTGCTAACCTGTTGTGCAAAAAGAAACATTTGGGGGACTGGCTATCTTATCTCTGACAACCGGAACACAACAATGCTATTAAGATTGCTGTTTGGCAAGATAAAATGGTGGTAGCTATATTTAAGAAGTGTATAGTAGAATGTTGTGCAATAAAGTGTACTTGATTGAATGAATAGCGGAATTCTAGCATCAGCATCACGCTATGTGTAATTGCTCTTGTGATTAATTCGCAAGAAGTACTGGCCCCGCTAGTGTCATTACTATCCTATTTACTAGCCGCACCCGCGCTACTGTCCTCCAATGATATAACGTTTCTATCCAATTCCACAGAGTTTAACCTGTTGAATCTCTTCCTTTTCTCGTCTTTCCCGTGGTCGTGGTCGTGGTCGTGGTGCTTCTTGTGGTGTCCGCTCTTCGTTCTCTTCTTCTTGTGCGAGCGTTTTTTGTGTTTTTTCTCGACGTCTTCGGATACGTCAGAGGCGACTGTTATGTGTGTTGCTGTCTTGCGTCGGTTCTCCACGGGCGCCATGTAAGTTGCAGCGGGTTCCTGAGGAATATACGGGGGGTTTCAACTTCTCTGTATTCCCGAATCGGCATGTGTAATTTGTAAAAGGAAAAGGAAGAAGTTTGCACTGAGTTGTAACAAGATGACTTTATAATAATGAAAGGGTTTGCAGTTAATTATGAAACAATATAATATAGTGCTTTTTTGCAACAATTGAACGAGATATTGTAATATTTCATTTTTAATTGTTCGACTATGAAATCGTGAAAAAGTTGTCTGTTTTAAAATAAATTTAATTAATAATTTAAAATAAATGGAACAGCTGAATTTATTTGGAAATTTCTGTGTGGATATGTATTAAAAGTTGTTTCAATTTCTGTTTTAATATTTTTAGTGCTTTTTTGGTTTCACGGATTAAAACTACTTTCATGTTGTCCAATATTTTGATAGCGATCTTGAACTCGTTTTCTACATTGCTTATATTTCGGGGCTGAATACGTGTTTTGGAGTCTTTCATTTGATTGGTTTTCTTCTATTTTTGTATATTCTGAATTTTGGTGGATATATGTATATAGTATAGTTTAGTTTGTTTTATTATTAAATATTTTTTATATTATTAAATAAATATTAATAATTGTTACGAAAATTCAATTAAAACACTTTCAGTATTTCAGAAGGATTTCATTTAAACAACAATTTGAAACAAACAAATTTATGGCTTCGTGTAATCCGAAATGCAGATCGTGTAAATAAAATTAATAGCCAAGCAAATTATAAAGTTTGATATTTTATAATATGCTTTCTTAATAAGTTTCTGTTTTATAGAATCTTTAAATTTTAATTTTTAATTACATATCCCTCTGAATGAATTACTGACTTTGCAGAGTCTGTTTACGTGACCTGCAAGTTTATTTTTAATTCTTTTTCCTAAATGATGCTATATTTGTTATAAGGTTTTCAAAAATGTGCCTACTGTGACGAAAAGGTTATAATATTTTAATCTTGAAACTTAACTGAGTGTATTATTTTATGAATTGTTGCTTACGAATGGAAGAGGCGTTGGCGATGTTTTTGAATTTGAAAATTAGCAAAATTAATAATATTATAATCTCATCTTGTTACAATCTCATCAACCATAACAGTGCGCACTGTTTGATAAAATCAGGACCTTGGTTAGATCATCTGAACAGCTGATAATCAGAGCGCGTCGCATTCCCACTTCCACCACGTCGCCAAAAGGCGAATCCAGGGTCTGGAGTACTGCATCATCTTCAGTTCTTTCTCGTATACCCTATAAACACCTACGATACTCACTTGGCCAGCTAAATTAGGTAACCATTTTTTATAAAATGCCTAAGTAGGTTGAATTTTGTCCTAACAGGTTAATAACCTTAAGTCACTGCAGGCACACGGCCTCTCATTAAATTTCCATCCAGACTTATCTTATAAATTGCAGAAGCAGTGACAAGTAAATTGTAGACAAATCGCTGTGAAATATCAAATTCGTATTAGGTACGTATTTTTATTTTTTTTATTAAAAGTAATTTAAATCTCCACAGACACATGGTCCGTGCTCTTGTTTACAGAAATATAATTTATAAATTAACTTGTTTCTTTTTACATTTTATACTCTAAAAACTACGACTATGCTTAAATCTAAAACAGTGAGTTCTTAGGTAGGGAGGTGGCCAAGCGTAGCAGTGCCGCCTCTGCCGAGCAATGGAAAAACTAAGGTCCGTATAAATAAACCATTGGCTTTTTGGCGAGATCTCGGCGAGTGAAGTTGCATTTTTCTTTATAATTCTTATAATTTGTGCATTCTAACTTTTGAAGCTTAATAATGGCAGAATATTGTGCAGCAAACGTAACTGATGGTGTACAAGTGAAGGGAAGTGTAAATTAAAGTGCGTAACGGAGCTTTCGGGATCCCACAAGAAGCCGCCAAAATCTTTTGTAAATCATTCTGCCAGTTTACTGAAGAATGACTTGACCGTGACTAGACTCTATATACGCCAAGTATACGACGAATTACTTGTTTTAACTGAGACTGACTTATAAACTGAAGAAATAAGTGAAATAAAATTTTTCACTCGAAACTGGCAGTAATGTCCCTCGACAGTGAGGTTGACTGGTTGCCATCCTCAAAAATAAGAAGAAGAAATAAATCATTCTGCAGATTGAGAACAGTCTTGTGATCGGTCTCAAGTAAACGTGTTGATTACTAAACCTTACTTGAGACCTGAAACGCACGTGCGTACTCAAGCAGTACTTACTTGAGAGGTGCTTCGAGTTACACGTAATAATAAACGAAACTCAAGACTATCATTCATTCGCCGCTGAGGCGAATACTTGAGAAATCATCTCAGCTGAGTAGACCTCAAGATTGGTTTATAAATTAGCACGGAGCTTGACATAGCGTCAATTTTTAAGACGCATCTCGGGTGTCACAGCTTCAAGACTTGTATTGAGATTGGTTTATTAATACGGGTCTTAGATTCGTACTTGTCAAACTGAACCGTCGTACATGGTTACCTACCTTATTTCACTAGCTAAGTAAAAATCATAAAAACTTGCCCTATTTTGAAAGCCTATGCACGCCACTGACTGGAATTACTACACTAAGTAGATTAGCTACTGACTACTAGGGACTGGGTCTCACTCAGCCCCCTTTTCCCAATAAATTTCCTAATTAACCTCGAACGAGACTTTTTGCATTCCTCTGGCTACACTCCCATTTCATTTAGATAGATAGATAGATAAAGCCTTTATTTGTTTCCACAGTCACACACATACATATTGATACACAGATAAGGTAACACATCAACAACAATAACATAATATTGTAACACTAACGCATGTGTGTGCTGCAGCAGTACAAATGGGTCATAGCTCAGTGTATAGATTGCTCATTGAGCAAAACATTGATTTTCAGCTATCCCCTAAGGAGCAGAGCAACTTGGAACCTAATTTCCTTTACTTTCTTAAATACATTTGGGGCCCATGGTAGCGTAAAGTCTTTTCGTGAAACTCGTTTACTTTCAGTAGGCAACGTTCAGCTGTACCATTGTTGATCTTAGTTAAACAGGAGTTGCAGTGGGACGGTGTGAAGGTGGGTCAGCTAATTAAACTCTGAGGAGGCGGCTCTTAAAGCGGAATGTGGAGCAAAAGGACTCCACCGACAAGAGCATCGCTCTTAAATATAAGAGAGGATTCATCACTATTCACACTTATAGACGCGAGCGATTCAAATTTTAAATGAGGTGGCTGAGAGGATAGACTTGTTCTCATGTCCTCTGAGTGAATTCACAAAAGTCGCGCTGTATGTTGTATGCTATATAAGTACATAATGATTAGTATGCCTAAATTATGATTTTATTGTTTTATATATTTACTTAATATCTTATCTTAATATCTTTATTTTACACAAAATTGTTACAGAAATATGCATTGTATATAAAATGTACGAAGGCGAGCCTAACTCCGATAGAGTTTTCTACCAGCAAACCTTAGAGATACATAGTGTTTATTAGATTGGGCAGAAAATACTGTACACAACAATTGAAAATAATTTTATAAAAAAAAAAAAATATACCACATAACCTATTCAATATACATATATATATAGTACGAAGTATAAACAAGTATTTATACATTATCAATACTCATATTATGATAAATAATTAAATAATTACTATAATACTGAGGAGTAATCATAAAGACAAATAATGCTCTTTTACTCTTTTCTTGAAAATTTCTAACGATGGACTTGCGCGGATTACATGCGGTAGTGCGTTCCATAGTCTCACCGACCGAAATTTACTATTATATTATTTAGTTGGTTCGTACATTATTGCATTGGTTTCTACTGTAATGATAATGTATCGTAATATAATAAATAAATAAAAATCGTACTGCGAAATTTCCTTATTTCATTTGTCATGTCCCATTTTAATCTGAGAAGCGTGTCTCGTTTGATTTCCTCCTCCGATCAAAAAGACAGCAGGTATGCAGGTCTTAACATCAGGGTAGTCAAGATATTAATCTATAATCATCATCCTCTTGTCACTTCCGCCTAACCTAATTGACTCTACAATTCCGGTCACACCTTCAAATAAGATCAAAGTCTTCTTCTTATTTTTGAGGATGGCAACCAGTCAACCTCACTGTCGAGGGGCATTACTGCCAGTATCGAGTGAAAAATTGCCCCGACACAAAAGAATAATATACATAAGTATATAGATGATATAAATATAATACCAAAACTTAAAAAATATATATAAATAAAAAGCTATAGAACCTAGCCTAACCTCCTACAAAGGTGCCAGCTGAAAATCAGCGCTGTGGCACAGAATTAATATACTCGGTACTATATGGTTCTTGCCACAGCATTATGCTGAGCTGGAACCTATGTCAGCTTGCATTATTATGATTTAGTTTAAATTTCTCACAAATTTTCATGTACATATATGCCCATTGTAAGCTGAATAAATGTTTTTCTTTCTTTCTTTCTAGAAGAATTTTATGATGAGATAAATATTTTAAGATACATTTTACATATACTATAATGGTCAGTGACAAAATAGAGGACAAGTTAACAGGGAGAGGCGCTTTATCACTATCTTTTTTGACAGCGACCTCGGTTTCCGTCCTTTTTAATGGTATTCTGTCACATCACTCATTTAGATGCACTGCTAGGCATGAAACCTCTCCAAAGGCACACCACAGAGACTGATATTTGGCTTTGCGCTTCTACCCACTTGACGAATTCGTTACTCCTTATATCTGGAGTCCAACGTTTGCCTAATCGCGGTCTTCACTCCAGAATCTGCTTGCGATGGGTTCTGCGGCATATAATCTTCAAGACCTAGATCAACGCCTTGGATTTATGGTGGATCCGTTCAGATTCTGTCTCTTAGAGTAGGTAAGTCCGAGTATAGGTAGCTCTTTCTAGAACTGAGCGATCTGAAGCTTCTGGGCTCCACGTTTGAGTCATTACCTACTGATTGAAGACTTTCGTGTTTTTTTTTTTATTAAAAGTAATTTAAATCACCACAGACACATGGTCCGTGATCTTGTTTACAAAAATATAATTTATAAATTAACTTGTTTCTTTTTACATTTAATATTCTCAAAATCAAAATAAAAAAATGCTTTATTTTGTAGGTACACAGGGTACACTTAAAATAGTCAGATTTTACATTTTTAAAGCTACTGCTTGTTCAAAAGGCAATTTTCCCCTGAGAAGAACAAGCAAGAAACTCGAGAGGTCGCTCTTTCAAAAAAAGGTTTTTATATTACAAAATTACTATTTTATATTATAATATTTCATTATTAATTGTGAAATAGCCTGGTTATGCGAACGGGCTGGTTATGTCCATGATTGTTTATCATCTAAATAATCTGATATTTTATAATATGCTTTCTTAATAAGTTTCTGTTTTATAGTAAGTATATTTAAATTTATTGAAAGGAAGATTTTGTATATCAACAGGAACTTTATTGAAAAAGCGTATACATAACCCTTTGAATGAATTACTGACTTTGTGGAGGCGACTTATGTGATTCTAAAGACTACGACTACGCTTAAATCTAAAACAGTGAGTTCTTATTCTTTTTGTGGTTTTTTTTTCTTTTGTCATATTCTTATTATTATTATTTTTAATTATTCCTATACCCGATATAAGAAGTCCCGAAGACTTCCGTGTTTTGACTAGTCTGCAGACGTTATGGAATTCGCGGTGCTGTACTTTAATATAAAGAAAAAATACATCACCTTGGGAGGGTTGGCGCGCCGTACCATAGTGTTGCTCGCGTCACTGAAGTAACCGTTCAAATTGGAGTCCTCCACAAATAGAGGTGGCTCGGTTGTGATGTCTCCTGAGCCGTGGACGTATTTGTTGCCGTGTCCATGGAACCTAGAAAAGAGAGAATTGTTCTGGATAAACCACCTCTACGACGGCTCTTCTTCTTCTTCTTTTCGTGTCGAGGCAAGTTTCAATTGGACCAAAACTTAGCCACTCTAACAGCACTGTATGTGTCGTTAAGGAGGTCGTCAAAGGTGCAGCTATCAGGACACGTGGGGCAAGACAATACGTGATCCATTGTCTGTGGGGAGACTCCGCACTCGCATCGATCACTCCCGCCATCGGAGAAGCACCACCTGCACAGATTACCTTTGGTGCGGCCAACCTGAGTTCGAAGCCGATTTAAGGATTTCCATGTTGGCCATGGCAAATCGTGTCCAGGAGGAAGAGACTCCTTGAGCGGGAGGAACGACGCAAGAAAGTATCTTTGCCGCCACAGGCTGCAGCGAACATCCGAAGCCACACCTTGTACGGGAGCAACGCACTTCAAAAATCTATTACGACTCTGGTAGTAGAACGCTGTTGTGTATGATGTATATATATCAGTTTTATCTGGTAGATACTGGTTTATTGTGATTTGTATTTGTCTGGAATCATTTTTCAGTTTTAAATTCATGTCGCAATATATTTACGAAAACTTAATAGGTATACGTAAGAAAGAATGTGCATTTGTTTAGGAAAAAATATGAAATACACAATGTTAATACAAGATATAAAAATAAACTTGCTGTCCATAGCAGTCGCTTACACAAAGTCACTAAGTCATTCAAGGGACAATGTATACGCTTTTACAATAAGGCTCCGGTAGACATTCAAAACTTGCCTTTAAATAAATTTAAAACAACTAATTAAACGGAAACTATGTGTCAAACGCTATTATAAAATTTCTGACTATCTGGATGATAAGAATGCGTGGACATGAACCGCTCGGCAATATCCAGTATATTCTATTCTTATTTTTCTTTGTCGAAATGGAGAGAGATCATCAGGATCTGCAGTTAGCATGGGCGTACCGCAGGGTTCAATACTGGGACCATTCCTATTTTTAGTTTATATCAACGATTTACCTCACCTCGCTAAGGAAAAACACGAGATCGTATTGTTTGCTGATGACACTTCTTTAATATTTAAAGTTGACAGATATCAATTAGCATATGACGAAGTGAATAATGCTGTCTCAAAAATAGTCGAATGGTTCACAGTCAATAACTTGCTCCTTAATGAGAACAAAACGAAATGTCTTAGATTTTCATTACCTAATGTTGAACAGGTTGCCACCAAAATAAGAATTAAACATGAACAGTTGGAACTTGTGGACACAACTGTATTCCTTGGTATGACTTTAGATTCTCGGTTACAGTGGGGACCCCATATTAAAAAACTAATGAAAAGACTCAGTTCTGCCGCATATGCTGTTAAGAAAATTCGAAATATCTGTGATATTGAAACAGCGCGCTTAGTCTACTTCAGCTACTTTCACAGCTTGATGTCATATGGTATCTTGCTGTGGGGAAACGCTGCTGATACAGATAGCATATTTCTCTTACAGAAACGAGCTATTCGTGCAATTTATAAATTAAGGTCAAGAGATACATTAAGACAAATATTTAAAGAAATTAATATTTTAACATTTTCGTCACAATATATATATGAAAATCTTGTATATGTTAAGAGAAATATATATTCATTCGAGAAACATTGTGACCGACATAATGTCAATACAAGGAGCAAAAATCAATTAGCTGTACCTTTTAGTAGACTTAGTAAAGTTAATAAGTCATTCAGAGGTCAATGTGTGCGCTTCTACAACAAGGTTCCCATGGATATACGGAATCTTCCGCTTAATAAATTTAAACTTATTATAAAACAAAAATTATGTAAAAAGGGATATTACAAAATTTCAGACTATATTAATGAAAGTAATCCATGGGATTAAACGGCTCCTCTACACGATATATAAAATTGTTGTAACCTTTCTTGATTGTACATGATTTATTGAAAAGAGACAAACCCTCTGAGTTTCTCGCTAGCTCTTCTCAGTAGTGGTCGCGTTCCGAGCTAGTGGTAGTTTAAAAAACAAATGACGTTCATAAGTGCATATTGTATTGCCTACATGAATAAATGATTTTCATTTCATTTCATTTCGAATCATAAATTTTACAATTAGGTATTTCAAATTGTATTTTGTATTGAATTATTTAAAAAGAGCAACCCCGGAGTTTCTTGCTCGTTCTTCTCTGGGGAGACTGCCTAGTGAATGAGCGATAACTGTACGTTATGACGATTTCAAATGTTATTCTTATAACTTACGAAATAAAACATTTTTGATTTGATTTGCTTTGTTTGTCAGAAAATGTTGAAAATTGAGGACTTAAGTTCTCCCAGACACCACGATATGTAGAAATGTAGATAATGTGTTAGTAGTTTTACCTTGGCTTTTTGGCGGGATCTCGGCGAGTGAAGTTGCATTTTTCGTTATAATTCTTATAATTTGTGCATTCTAACCTTTGAAGCTTAATAATGGCAGAATATTGTGCAGGAAACGTTAGTGTTGGTGTACAGGTGAAAGGAAGTGTAAATTAAAGTGCGTAACGGAGCTTTCGGGTTCCCACAAGAAGCCGCCAAAATCTTTTGTAAAGCATTCTGCCACTTTACTGAAGAATGACTTGACCGTGATTAGACTAGGTAATTTTTAAATTTTGAAGTTGAATTAAAAGGACTTGTCCGCGTTTTATATGGAGGGCGGTTTTTTATTCCGAGTAAATTCCGACCGGGTTGGTACTACACTGATATTAAAGGTACAAAAATGTAGATCGTAAAACCGCTTTAATATGAATTTTGCACACCTCCGGTTTTTTAAATAAATTATAATTTTTAATATATACTATATATATATATATATAAATAAATAATAAATTGTAATTTTTAATGTAAATTGATATGGGACAAGTTCCTGCAATAAAGATTTTTTTTTTTTTAATTAAAAACAGGTTTCGCTTTTGACTACAATCTCACCTTATGGAAAGTGACGATGTAGCCGAAGATGTATCACGCGCACCCAGTAAATTCCTATTCACTCTAGACTTGAAGATCCCAAGGTTGTAAGTGTCGGGAAAAACCGACGCGGGCAGTGAGTTCCATACCTTAGCAGCATTTTATTTATTATTATTTATTTATAGGAATTTACGCCACAAAAATGAGGTATTTTCACTGGACTGTTCCTTTTTTCTTTTGGGGATTATGGTACCCAAAAAACACCTCTAAAGGCTTGAGTACGTACCTACAAATATAATACTAGATTATGGAGTCTGGCCACGTACCTCTTGTAGTGCTCGCCTTCAGGGTTTGGTTTCTTCGCTCTCCCATCTTTAGCATACTCTTTCTTCGGATGCATTTGTAGTTCTGCATCAGGTACATTCCTGGAATTCCACACTACTTGATATTTCTATACTGTAGATGTCACTACTAAGATTAATTTCAGATTCATCCTGCACTGAGTGCGGAATTGAAAAAATCAACCAACTTCAACAACCGCCTCCATGGCTCAATGTAAACAACATTGGGTTTACGATTCTTTACACGATTACGACCCCCAGCGGGGTACATGTTTAAGTACTCTGGTTGGTGGTAGAGCATTTTAAATGTCCGCCTGGCTAGCTACCACCATCTTATCTAAATCTGCCGCCAAGCAGCAATGTTAATAGCATTGTTGTGTTCCGGTTGTCAGAGATAAGATAGCCAGTGCCCCAAATGTGTTGGGGTTTCCGGGTCAGTACGCTTCCACCTTCGACCTCATCTTCACTTAACATCAGGTTTGATTGAGGTCAAGTACCAATCCGTTGTGGATAAAAAAAAAACTTCCTAGCTGACTCTCCAGACTAAGATGGGAAAGTTTTGGCAAGGGACAAAATTGGAGAAAAGTAATACCAGCTTCTGAAATACGAAGACATGATGAAGTTCTGTAAGAAGACCGGATGATTTAATGGACTGGACTGAACCAAGCTTACAGTAACCAATGCAAGGGGAATAGTCCCAGAAGTGGACCCACCATCCGTCTGTAGCCTGCAGACGTCCCATCCCCAATACCAAATAATGGTGTCGATTCGGATGTACACCAACTAAACTAAACTAAAACCAGTTTTGTGTTGTGTTGGGTTGGGGTTTTACCTTTTTTCACCGCTGTTTAAGTCCGAAGTTGCCTCCGCTGACGTCGGTTTCACTTGGACCTTTTCACTCATCCTCTGCACAACGCTCTCGATGTCTCGCATCCTGGATCCTATTGCGTCAACCAGGGCTTGCAGGTTGGCCGATTTTATTTCTTTCTTCTCTGGAGCTTCTGCCGCAGGATACTCCGGCTGGTGGTAAGTGTTGTGCTCCTGGAATATCATTTAAGATCATCAGCGTTACACGTCTCCGCTGTTGGCGAACAGTGGGAAACCTTTTTCTTACTTACACACCCTATTTCTTTCTTAGCAATAGTCACGTAGGGCACCGTCTACCTTCAGTAGGGGCCGTGTCGAGTACCACTGTTGGTCCTGGCTTACAGGAGTTACAGTGGGAGGAGTGTGGCGGTGGGATTGTCAGCGAACAGCCTCCTGGGAGCAGGTATGAGCCATAAACGACCACGTAAGCTCATTATCATCATCAGTCATCCCACTGTATGGATATAGGCCTTCCCTCGTATATGATGAGAGAGTATGGGTCATAGTCCACCACACTAGCTCTTCGCTAGCTCTTCTCAGTAGTGGTCGCGTTCCGAGCTGGTGGTAGTTTAAAAAACAAGTGACGTTCATAAGTGCATATTGTATTGCCTACATGAATAAATGATTTTCATTTCAATTCATTTCACGCTGGCCCTATGCGGTTTTGGAACTTCACATGCCTTTGAATTTTTATTTCTCAGGCATGCAGGTTTCCTCACGATGTTTTCTTTCACGATATAAATTAAATTTAAAAACTCATTGGTACATGGCTTGCCTGAGAATTGAACCCGGACCTTTTGTTCTTGGCGAGCACAAATCATCCCTTATTAAAACTGTCAAGCTCGTCTCTCCACCGTTTTCGCGTTTTGCCACGTTTGCGTCTGGCGGTTGTAGGAGTTCAAATAGTGGACGCATTTACCCACAACTCGCACAGCATGCGCCCCACGTGACCCAAATGACCCGTGAGTCGAATCATAAATTGTAAAAATACTTATTTAAAAAGATCAACCCCTGAGTTTATTGCTCGGTCTTCTCTGGGGACTCTGCCTGGGGAATGAGCGATAATTGTATGTGATGACGTTATCACAGGTGCTTATTATAACTTACGAAATAAAACTAGTACTTGGCCTTAATCACACCTAAAGTTAAGCGAATATGAGGTCGAAGGTGGAAACGTACTGACCCGGAAACCCCAACACATTTGGGGGACTGGCTATCTATCTCTGACAACTGGCATTTCTTATTACTTATAATTGAGGATAATTCTGAAGAACTGATCCGATTTGAACAAAAAAGGTGTCATTGGATTCGCCTTGATCCACAGAGTAATTATTATTGTAGAGGTTAAACCCTGAACCGTGGTGCATAAAAATAAAACGATGAAACTCACTGCCCTTGGAGTATTCTCCGTTTCCAAAGTGGGGTCGTGCTCATTCCACTGGTTCTGGGGTATTTCTGTCCAGGAGACCTGCTGATGATGTTGACTCTGTAAGTTATAAAGTCGTTAGTCAAGATTCAAATCACTCTAATTAGAAAATCGGAAGCTAGGAAGCGCATGTTACACCGACCTAAATGCGGAGACTAATTCCGCATATATTGCTGGTTGAAGTAAGGATATTTGAATTAACAGAACCAATATCAGCAATTTATGCCGAATTAGTCAAAACTGACTATCAAAGTCAACAAATATTTATTTCGTAGGATAAAGATTATCACTTGAAAACGTCACATTTTTATCTTAATGTTAAAATTATTGACATTTTTGCTCATTCGCGAAGCAGATTCCCCAGAGAAGAACGAGCAAGAAACTCAAGGGTTGCTCTTTTAAATAAGTTTGGGTTACAAATAAATTATATTGTATAATTAGGCTGAATATCTCCAAGCGGTCTATGTCCATGCTTGCTTATCATCCAGATAGTCAGAAATTTTATAATAGCCTTTGGTAAATAATGTCTGTTTTATGATGGTTTTGAATTTATTTAAAGGTAAATTTTGAATGTTCACTAGAACCTTATTATAAAAGCGTATACATTGCCCCTTAAATGACTTAGTGACTTTGTGTAAACGGCTGACATGAACAGCGAGTTTATTTTTATATCTGGTATTAACATTATGTATATCACTATTTTTCTTAAACGATTCTATATTTTTTCTTACATACTTACATTAAGTCTTCGTAAATACATTGCGATGCTAATGTTAATATATTAATTTATTTAAATTTATTCCTAAGAGACACTCTGGGGCCCAGTTGTAAATCGCGCGAACCGCTCGTTTCTGCAGAACAAAGATACAGTTTATGTCCGCGGCATTTCCCCACAACAGAATGCCGTAGGTTATTAACGTAGAATGCGTACAACGCATACGCAAACGCGTACGCAACGTACTTAAGGAGCACATTTTGCTATAATCCGCTAGATGGTGCATTAGATCTCCGCCTTAAGAGACCCTCTCATCCCGCGCATTTGCGAAACATAATAAACTGTTAAATTAGTAATAATAATTTGAGAACAATTAAATTCACTCGCACACTCACACATGAGTATTGATATTCTACCAAATACCTACCTATATGATACATTCTCGTGTCTAGCTTTTTATGGTTTATAATTTGGAGTTGTTTTTGAGTTGATTTTAGATGTAGATTTTTGTTTTTGTTTACTTTTTTTATTTAATGTTTAAATTTATTCATACTTGGGGGGCGACTGGAAATCAGCAAATATGCTGAGTCCCTACCTTTCCATCACAGTTTGACCTAATTTATTATCAATTAATTACTTGTTAAATTAACTTTGTGGTGAATAAATACCTTTTATTTATTTATCTATTTATTATTATTTAAATAATATAGGAAAAACGTATTGCGCCAAATCCTCATTATGGTCCGTGCTATTTCATTTGTGTAGTACCTACAACTATTTGGTATCTATAATACAAGCCTAGTCGCTTAGTGTGAAACTAGATGGCGCTAGGCGCCAAGGATATGTATTTATTACCTTTGATGGCACCTTCTGAGTCACCCCATAGGCGTTGGCATAATATCTCTCTTCTGATTGTGGTTCCAATGGCTGAAATTAATAAAATATTTTAGGTACTAAGACCATAACCTAATAAAACTATTGATGTCGGGCGTTGCCAAGACGAACCGTTTCAAAGACCATTAGGGCTCCACCGATTTTAGGTTCGAGTCGAAACAGTTTAGTTTCGCAAAACAGTCCTTTTGTTTACGCGGGGAAATGCCTCAATCGTGCATACCGCTCGCCTAGGGGACGGCGAGACGGCTATGTGGGACTCCCCTCCCTACCTGGCGACCTTCCTCAGCAGTAGGGAGGACCTGGGAACGCATAAGTGGTTCCAGGTCCGCCCTCGACCTAGGGGAGGCCCGTTCCCGGAGAGCGGCTGGCGCGCCCTCCCGGGGGACGCTGTCGTGCCTCACACCGCGATCAGCGAGCGGTATGAGGCGCGACAGGGCCCGATGCGACGACACCCCCCCGGTCACACCGGGGGGGTGTCATCCTCTCCCGGGTCGCGTTCGACGACTACATCGTCCCGACATGTAGCCGCCCGCGAACCTCGGGCGACGTGCAGGGGGGCTAGCGAGCGTTGCCGCTAGCCCGACGTCGCCTCCTGCGAGCGGGATCGTAGCTCCCTCGATCCCGCTCTGCGGCCTCCTTCTCGAGCATAACTGCTTCGCAAAAGGACTCTCCAACCCTCCTCGCTCGCCAGCATAACGGCGACTAATGCTGGCGGGGACAGGTCTCGTCCAATCCGGTCGACCAGGTCTCGACGCACGGATGTTTGTTCAATGTATATTTGTTATTTGCAATAAAGTGTTAAAATAAAATGAAATAAATAAATAAAATCCTATGGAACAGAATGAACATGGGGGATGGTGCTGTACTGTAAAGGGGCCCCATATTTCCGAAATGGGCCCCACTAAGTTTAAGTCTAGAATACCCTGTATACCTTCTCAGTGACCACTGTTTCTTCTGGTTCCTCGTTCCTGGGCTCCACTGGATCTTCGTCAAAGTAAGAGTTGGCATTAGGGCTAGCCTTACGTCCACGCTTGTGTCTGTAAAGCAAGTCCATTACAAAATTTACGACTATTTGCATTAAAAATACGCCTAGTCTATACTAAAAGCTCCTATAATTAAAAAGGGAACAGTGCTCAAGTCTGTTATGCTTCAATAGTGTCAATGCGTCGATAGAATAGTTTTATTATTTTGGTATTTTGCTAGTTATTTCAGACCATTGTCTTTTCATTGACTTTCCATCGACCACGACATTACGGACATTACGACCACAGACGACACCACAATTACGGAGAGATATACGTCGGGTCCACAGTCCAGAGGTGAAGATATCCGTTCACTTAGGGGGTCAATGGTTGAGCGCATGAATTTGGCATTAAAGACGGTATCCGATTGGGGCGACGCCAATCTAGTCAAATTCAATGCCACCAAAACACAGGCGTGTCTGTTCACCAGAAAACGGAGTCCATTCGACCTGACTCCGACTTTCCGGGATGTATCCGTACCAACTGACCACCTCAATCTTTTGGGCATGGAGTTAACCTCCAACCTAAATTTTGGGCGCTCCATAGAATCGAACGCAAAATCAGCGGCTAAGAAGCTTGGCATTCACCTTAAGATCAGGCGATATTTCACACCAAAACAACTTTTGGTGCTTTACCAGGCTCAGGTCCGCTCGTGCATGGAATACTGCTGTCACCTCTGGGATGGTTCAGCCAAGTACCAACTAGCTGCACTCGATTCTGTGGAACGACGTGCCATGAGACTTATAGGTGATAGTTCGATGACTGCTAAATCTGTTTTTACAGGATACATTTCGGGGAGTGTGCGTAGGAATTACATAATCTTATTCCACCGTCACCCTTCCATCTTCGGACCACTAGGCGTGGGGAGGGATTCCACCCGTATATAGTTAATATACCGAACATTCGCACTAAGAAGTTCGATTCTTCATTCATCATCCGAACAGCCAAGGCATGGAACTCCCTTGCGGCGTCAGTCTTTCCTGAATCCAACAACCTTGGGATCTTCAAGAGCAGAGTGAATAGGCATTTACTGAGATCGCGTGCTTCATCTCCGACCACATCGTCACTTTCCATCAGGTGAGATTGTGGTCAAACGCGAATCCAGTCAATCATAAAAAAAGACCTTTTTTTATGCGGGTTCGTACTTGACCTCAATCACACACACACTTAAGTGAAGATGAGGTCGAAGGTGGAAGCGTACTGACCCGGAAACCCTAACACATTTGGGGGACTGTCTATCTTATCTCTGACAACCGGAACACAACAATGCTATTAACATTGCTGCTTGGCGTCAGATTTAGACAAGATGGTGGTAGCTAGCCAGGTGGACATTTTAAACACCCAACCACCAACCAAACCGAGTACTTAAACATGTACCCCACTGGGGATCGAACCCGCGACTTCCGAATCGTAAACCCAATGTTGTTTACATTGAGCCACGGAGGCGGTTGAACTATTTTGCTTTCCAGCCCTTAAATTATGTACCTTCATGATGAGAAACGGTCAAGAGGCTTTGTCAGTCTTCTTCATAATAGCTACCTGCTGTAAATGGGCATTGTCAATTTCTTTGAAGCTAATAGCTGCTATTAAATTAAGAGACCTTGTCAATTGTCAGCCTTTAATAATAGCTAGCTGATGTAAATGGGAATTGTCAATTTCTTTAAAGCTAATAGCTGCTGTAAAGAGGTCTTGTCAGTCTTCATAATAGCTAGCTACTGTAAATGGGCATTGTCAATCTTAAGCTAATACTTGTTGTTATATAATAGCTAGGTGCTGTAAAGAGGCATTGTGAGTCTTCATAATAGCTAGCTGCTGTAAATGGGCATTGTCATTTTCCTTAAGCTTACCTAATATTTGCTGTGGCACAATAGCTAGCTGCTGTAGCTAGGCATTGTCAATTTCCAACTGCTGGAAGGGGCCATTGTGATATAAATAACATCAAGACTTTGCTTACTGAAGCCAGGCATCTTTACCTTCCAAGTAATCATGTAAATTTTCAATTTCCTTGATTTCTCTAACATATTTGGAGATTAATTATAAAATCGGACACAGTTCCCCAAGTACGACTTGTTTGCCTTTTGAAGTCGAAACGAAATCACGGAAAGTACCTACACGATCCTAAGAATATACGAGTATTCCGAGTTATTTTCCGAGTTTGTCATTATTACCTTAATATAAATGTTATCTTACCTGGAGCCTTCCTTCTTGTGTTCCTTATTATCCGTGTTGGTGGACAGGGCGATCTGCGAACCAGACTGACTATATTTTTGCGGAGTGTTGAATCAAGATCAAGCATGGACCGCATCAAAGCGATCTCAAGTTTGAATCGAGTCTTAGGCCCGTATTAATAAATTAATCTCAATACAAGTCTTGAGGTTGTATCAACCGATATGCGTCTTAAGCAGTTGACGCTGTCTCAAGCTCCGTGCTAATTTATAAATCAATCTTGAGGTCTACTCAGCTGAGATCACTTCTCAAGTATTCGCCTCCTCGACGAATGAATGCTAGTCTTGAGTTTCGTTTATTAATACGTGAAACTCGGCGCCCCTCTAAAGTAAATGGGCATATACTGCTTATATATACTGCTTGAGTATGCACGTGCTTTTCACGTCTCAAGTTAGGTTTATTAATCAACACGTTTACTTGAGACCGATCACAAAATCAACAACAATCTTGAGAATGGTTTATTAATACGGGCCTAACTCTAAAAACTATTTTTTTAAAACAGTATATCAAGCGTCAACTTAACTTCACCTTGAGATTGTTTTATTAATGTGGGCCTATGCGATCGTTTCCTCGATCTCGGTGAGAGTTTGTGAAACGTACTGCATTGCCAAAACTATGCTAGTTTAAATTTGAAATATTTAGTCTTTAGCTATGAAATTGGAGTTTTTTTTCTTCGTTAATCATAGTTACCAATTCCTGCGATTTTTAAACCTATATCCAAATTTGTTTTCTTATTTGGAAAATGGAATATTATTTCAAGGTTTCACATGAAATATTTTTTAATTTCTAGGCTAAATCACATATTAAAAAAAAATTTAACAGAGCTCTTTTCATGTGCTTCCCATAATCATTTCTTAGATTCGCTGAAACTTTTATAAAGCGGTTAATTTTAAAAATTAACGCTGCCTATACTTAACTTAATGTTATCCGATAATACACACAAAGTTTAGCTTTTGGATGTGCCGTTCCCAAAAAAAAAAATCAAAAATGTTTGTATGGAGAAAACAGTCTTTTTACATACAAAACATTCATTTCATTCTTCATACAAAACGCCAATTTCATAGGTAAGGACCTAGTATCAATTTGACTAATCAAAATCATAATAGGTATATCAACACCCACCACTATATCAGGCGCGGGCGCAGCCCTCTGATTGACTTCATTGCAGTCCGTTGCCTCAGTTGCAGTCGTGGGCCCCTTCTTGCCCGCTCTTAAAACCTTATCCCTCTCTCCGTCAGCTTCAGTTTGTAGCTCATAGATTGGACCCTCGCCTGGATTCCTAGTTTAAAGACTTCTATTACTTCCACCCACTCAGAGCCCATTGGATAGGTCAACTTATTTATTTATTTATTTAGGTACACTAACAGCTTATGTACTAAAACATTATTTTGGGAGTTCACAAATTGGTGAGGCTTTTTGGCGGGATCTCGGCGAGTGAAGTTGCATTTTTCTTTATAATTCTTATAATTTGTGCATTCTAACTTTTGAAGCTTAATAATGGCAGAATATTGTGCAGCAAACTTTAGTGTTGGTGTACAGGTGAAAGGAAGTGTAAATTAAAGTGCGTAACGGAGCGTTCGGGTTCCCACAAGAAGCCGCGAAAATCTTTTGTAAAGCATTCTGCCACTTTACTGAAGAATGACTTGACAGTGACTAGACTCTATATACGCCAAGTATACGACGAGTTACTTGTTTTGACTGAGACTGACTTATAAACTGAAGAAATAAGAGAAATAAGACATGGCTGTATGGGCTTGAACCTTTTGCCGTCTCCGAGAGGATAAAACGAAAAAAAAACCGTTTAAAAAAAAAACGCTTTTTTTGACATTGACTGACTTTGACTTTGGCCTTACTTGGGTAGAAAAGCGGTATCTCCAGGAGGTGGTTTTTTCATCTTGTACATGTGACTCCAAGGAGCAGCTGGGAGCGTCTCCCACGGCTGGCCTAGCACCCTGGTCCATACTTCACCACGCACCACTACCAAGCACCTATAAATAATAAATAGATTGTCTATCTATAATATCTGCATGTCAAAAAAAATATAGCATCATTTAGGAAAAATAGTGATAAACATGATGTCAATACAAGAAATAAAGATAAACTTGCAAGTCACATAAGTCGCCTCCGCAAAGTCAGTAATTCATTCAAAGGGTTATGTACCTATACGCTTTTTTAATAAGGTTCCTGTTGATATACAAAATCTTCCTTTCAATAAATTTAAAGATACTATAAAACAGAAACTTATTAAGAAAGCATATTATAAAATATCAGATTATTTAGATGATAAACATTCATGGACATGAACAGCCCGTTCGCGTAACCAGGCTATTTCACAATTAATAATGATATATTATAATATAAAATAATAATTAATAATTTTGTAGCATAAAAACCTTTTTTTTAAAGAGCAACCTCTCGAGTTTCTTGCTTGTTCTTCTCAGGGGATAATTGGCTTTTGAACAAGCAGTAGTTTAAAAAATGTAAAAAATGACTATTTTAAGTGTACCCTGTGTACCTACGAAATAAAGCATTTTTTGATTTTGATTTTATCGAGAGGCCAGAAGAAGGTATACTCGTATATCATAATTACATAATCCCACTCATTATTCTTTACAAACGTTCAAGTCCAAATTTTCCGTAATGAATAATAGACCGATTCTAATGAAACTTTATACGTATAAGCAGGATACATTTTATCCTACGAAATAAATGTTTCTTGTTTTGATTTGATTTGCCCCGAATAAATAAATAAATACAAATCATTGGATGTACTCACCTAAGTCTTGTGCAGCAGTAAGGGAACTGCATATTCGTGTCTTCCACCACCTCCTCACACTCAATCGCCGATTCTGGAGCTTCGACACGTTTACACCTGAAACAATAGTTTAATCATTCATCACGTCAGACACGACACCGCGGGACATAGTCGTTATTGGGGACTCAATCATACATTCCGAGACAATTACAATGTATCAGTCGGAGTCCAGAAATACAGACGTTTAGGCAAAACACCGCCTCCGTGGCTCAATGTAAACAACATTGGGTTTACGATTCGGAGGTCGCGGGTTCGATCCCCAGCGGGGTAAAAATAACACAATTAAAATACTACACACAACCTCATAAAAATAACACATGTAACTCTCAACTGATACATGGCTCTAGTAAGAAAATTGAGTACCACTTTGCCGAACATTCGGAGATTTAGCCGAATATTCGGGCGAATACGAATATTCGGTAATCCTGCCGAATATGCCGAATACCGAATATAATCAACTGCCACCGTTGCTCAATGTAAACAACATTGGGTTTACAATTCGGAGGTCGCGGGTTCTATCCCCAGCGGGGTATATGTTTAAGTACTCGGTTTGGTTAATGGTAGGGCATTTTAAATGTCCGCCTGGCTAGCTACCACCATCTTATCTAAATCTGCCGCCAAGCAGCAATGTTAATGGCATTGTTGTGTTCCGGTTGTCAGAGATAAGATAGCCAGTCCCCCAAATGTGTAGGGGTTTCCGGGTCAGTACGCTTCCACCTTCGACCTCATCTTCACTTAACATCAGGTGTGATTGAGATCAAGTACGAACCCGTAGTGCATAAAAAAATAAAACGAATATTCGTCCCATCCCTAATAATTGCACACCATTATTGTAAATGTTTGTAAGAATATTGGTGTAAAATAAACTAAGTATTTTGTATTTTTGTAAAAGGAAAACAATCACAACTAAGATTTTACAAGTGAATGAGTAACATCGAAATCCTTATAAAATATACGATGAAACTTATTAATCAAACAGCCAAAGGCCCGCTTCTAAGTTTTTTTTTTTTTTATATGAGAGGGCGGCAAACGAGCATGCGGGTCACCTGATGGAAAGCAATCACCGCCGCCCATCGACACCCGCAACACCAAAAGGGTCACAGATGCGTTGCCGGCCTTTGAGGAAGGTGTAGGCTCGTTTCTTGAAGGTTCCAATGTCGTACTCGTTCGGGAATACCGCTGCCGGAAGTCCGTTCCACAGGGTGGTCGTACGTGGTAAGAAGTTTCTTGAGAAACGTACAGTGGTAGACTTCCACTCATCCAGGTGATGTGGATGGAAATTTAATTTTCGGCGAGAAGTGTATCGGTTAAGTTGAGCAGCGGGTATTAGCTCGAACAGTTCTTCAGAACACTCCCCATGAAATAAGTCCGCATATTATGGTCCGACACGCACTGTAGCCCAGGGAATATACGGTAAAAAATTACCTTTTTTTATGGTTAACTGGATACGCATTTGACCACAATCTCACCTGATGGGAAGTGATGATGTGGCCGAAGATGAAGCACGCGATCTCAGTAGATGCCTATTCACCCTGCTCTTGAAGATCCCAAGGTTGTAGGATTCAGGAAAGTTCCATGCCTTGGCTGTTCGCATTATGAATGAAGAATCGAACCGCTTAGTGCGAATGTTCGGTATGTTAACTACATACGAGTGGAATCCCTCCCCGCGCCTAGTAGTCCGACGATGGAATGGCGATGGTGGAATAAGATAGCTTAGCTAGACATAATTCAGAACTGACTTATATAATTGCTTACTTCTTTACTTACCCAACCGTGTAGATGGCGAGGTTTCTCCCGCCGGGTTGGCAACGATGTCTGGTGCAGGAATAAGCGTCAGCCCATTCTGTGTACGCGGCATGTTTCCTCATCGTACGCGGATCAGTACAATCTAAGATAACAAAATTAATAAATTACTATTGAAGTATATCAAAACCAAAAACGAAGACAGCATACTTTGTTATTTGCGAGCGCCCTGTTGGAGTTTTTTTTATGCACTACTGAAGATGAGGCCGTAGATGGAAGCGTACTGACCCGGCAACCCCAACTTATTTGGGGAACTGGCTACCTTATCTCTGTCAACCGGAATAAAACATCTTGGCAAAGACTGAATAGTAGGATCCCTATCCTATTTTTTTTTATTTTTTTTTTTATTTTATTGTTTAGGATAACAACAGCCACTAACTTAAAACAAACAATATTACATTTACAATCTTAATCTAGGCCAATAACAGTTATCCACTTATCTATTACAAATAAACGTTAGATTTTACATATTATTAATTAAGTATCTTAATTGAGATGACGTGTGCTCGATGACACTTAAAAAAGTACTAGTACCACCGTAATATAGGTGCACAAAAACATACATACTACACGTAATAAACTACATAATTAGGTATATTACAATAAAATATATGTGATAATTTTATATACCTATATTATTACTATATACACACATTTTTTTATGCACATTTGGAGGACTGGCTATCTTATCTCTGACAACCGGAACACAACAATGCTATTAACATTGCTGCTTTGCGGCAGATTTAGATAAGATGGTGGTAGCTAGCCCGGGGACATTTAAAATGCCCTTACCACCAAACATCAAACCAGCGAAATGAAATGAAATTAAAATCATTTCATGTAGGCAATACAATATGCACTTATGAACGTCACTTGTTTTTTAAACTACTTACCACTAGCTCGGAACGCGACCACTACTGAGAAGAGCTAGCGAGAAACTCAGAGGGCTTGTCTTTTTTCAATCAGTCATTTACAATCTAGAAAGGTTACAACAATTTTTGTATACTTATCGTGTAGAGGAGCCGTTTAATCCCATGGATTACTTTCATTAATGTAGTCTGAAATTTTGTAATATCCCTTTTTATATAATTTTTGTTTTATAATAAGTTTAAATTTATTAAGCGGAAGATTCCGTATATCCATGGGAACCTTGTTGTAGAAGCGCACACATTGACCTTTGAATGACTTACTAACTTTACTAAGTCATCACCACCACATTCCATCAACCACATATAATCACACACACTCACACATAGACCCACTCTCTTTTATGCGCACCCGCACACCCCCGTTGCTGAGCATTCAAGTGAACGGCTAATTCAACCATCTGCCAAGACCTATAGCATAACAGGCAGGAGGAGGGAAATTTTCGTAAAACATAAAGAAACACATCTGGAAAACCTGGTTTCAAATAAAGGTACGGTGCCACAGACAGACACGTAGCTGTCGAACTTGTAAACGCGTTTACAAAGATAGATAGAAAGAAAGAAACTTATTTATTTTGATAACATTAACAGTAAAAGTTAGTACAAATGGTGGTAACTAAACATAGGAACATTGGTTATCAAAAAAGGTTACCACTCAGCATAAGCCGCAGTAGCGGTCGCTCTTGCAGCGCTGATCTTCCGTGGCAGCAATTACCAATTGCTTTTGAGATACTCAGCCCCAGAGTGGACTAAACGTAGAACTATGTACTCACATTGATCTTTATATGTTTCCGTGGCTGGCCCAGCGTGGGCCACCACCAAAATACACAACAGATAAATTAACACACTCATAATTTTAATTGTCCAAAAAATTAAACAAAGTCAGTACATTGCAGTGGATCGTGCTCAAGTCAGGATCACCAATGATGTCGGCTCTAACAAACAATACGATTATGGTGCATACGTGAACAGTTGTGTAGAAAAGTGTTCAAAAAATTTCACGTTTTCAGCTATTTTAATCATCATCAGCATATCAAATATCCCACTTCAGAGATATACGCCCTCCCTCGTATAATTAGGGAGGCCCAATGCGGGTTGGGGAGTTCACATGCCTATGAATTTTTATTGCTCAGGCATGCGTGTTTCCTCACGATGTTTTCCTTCGCCGTTTTAAGAGGAGTCGGATAAATGCACATAAGTAATTAAATTAAATTTAAAAACTCATTGGTACATGACCTGCCTGCAAATGGAACCCGGACCTCCCAAAATGGGAGACCGACCGCACCGACGCTATTTTGATAATGCCATAAACTTGTACTAAAATAGTGCCCAAAGGAAAAAAATTGTGCCACTGTAGTTTCAACTCTTAAACTTCAATATTTTAAATGAGTATAAGTCGTCACATATAGATAGATAGATAGATAGATAAAGCGTTTATTTGCATATTACATAAACACATACAAAAAATATTCGACCGCAACAATCCTTTAGAGCCAGTTCTGATTCATAGCTCAATGACATTATATGTTCCGGTCATTTTAAATATAGACTGAATATTATTTTAAATTTTTATGTTCGTTTATGTGTAATAAAGCATGCATGCTTGTGCATTGTGAATCTGGTTTTATATAATATTAATTATTTGTTTTAGTTATTAAGAGACATTTATTAATTAATATTTATACATAAAATTTCAAGTTAAAAATGACATGTGTGTTTTTTTATGTACAACGGGTTAGCAATTGACCTCAATCATACCTGATGTTAAGTGAAGATGAGGCCGAAGGTGGAAACGTACTGACCCGGAAACCCCATCTTATTTGGGGGACTAGCTATCTTATGTCTGACAACAGAATACAACAATGCTATTAACAATGCTGTTTGGAGGTAGATTTAGATAAGATGGTGGTTGCTAGCGGACATTTAAAATGCCCTACCACCAACCAAAATGTGTATGTGTTCTAATCTTATATTTAATCTTGACTAAGGCTTACATAGTGTAATTTGTGAATAGATGAATTAAATTGAACTTTCCCAATTCCCACACTAAAGCAATTCTGTACGCGATTGTACCAATTTTCAATTCACCCATTAATAGCCGAGTTTACAAATAAAACCCGGCTATATCCGGTAGTTTAGTTACATTTTCACACGGATTTTGAACTTTACAACGTTCGCGATAGGGGATGTGGGCTTTTTGAAAGGGTTATCGCAAAAAACTTAACAAGGTTTTGTGTGCTGATTGTTTTCATAACATCTTTTTGGTATGGTGGAGGTTGGACAGATTTTGAGTCTGTGTCCTTTTGAATTCTTTTTTTTTATTTTTTATGAGCAACGGTTGGTACTTGATCTCAATCACACCTGATGTTAAGTGAAGATGAGGTCGAAGGTGGGAGCGTACTGACCCGGAAACCCCAACACATTTGGGGGACTGGCTATCTTATCTCTGACAACCGGAATACAACAATGCTATTAACATTGCTGCTTGGCAGCAGATTTAGATAAGATGGTGGTAGCTAGCCCGGCGGACATTTAAAATGCCCTACCACCAACCAAACCGGGTACTTAAACATGTACCCCGCTGCGGATCGAACCCGCGACCTCCGAATCGTAAACCCAATGTTCTTTACATTGAGCCACGGAGGCAATTATCTGCTGTTATTGTAAATAAAGCTACAGTCACAGAATTAATATACGCTCTATAGTGTCAACAAAAATATAAAGCCTCACTGTATCTACCTCATAAAAATAACACATTTAACACTTCTACGTATGTTTCCCGACGCAATGAAATTCATCATGGGAATTTTAATCTATTACTAATATAATAATAATGAGCTGTAGGCTACTAACGGGGTCACAGGTGGCGGATAGTGGCCATCAGGGGCTCTACCGCCTAACTGAAAGCTATAGCGATAGCCATAGCAATGCACTGTCTGTCTTGGTGATTGTGTTACAATATGTCAAGGACGGATAGTGCATTGACGTCATAAACGATAGCAATTCCCGAAGGAATTGAGTTAGGCGGTCTCACAGCAGATATGATGGTTAGCTGCGAATATATTGAATAAGCAGTCCCCGACCACACAGCGGCAGGTTTAACAGGTGGTAGTGGGGAGTCCTGTGGTATGGGCTTCTCTACAAAAAGCTACAATATCCACTGACGACCCTGTGACATAGCGAGTCAACGCCGCCAGTAAATAAGCGTTTCCCCTGGTGTTGAGCATCAGCAACATCAGTACTGGCAGAAGACCGAAGATACAGTATCAAGAAGGGCTTTTGACTGGAAATTAAGAGGCGGGAACACCCCGGCTCTTAAACTGCCGTGTGGAAGGCAAGAGGGAAACCACCACACAATCTTCACTAATTTGGAGTTTTATGTTAGGAAAAATCTCCACCGATAAGAGCATGGCTCTTAAATCAGATGATGATGCTGATGAATAATATAATAATAATAGTCTTTTACTAAATACCTATACTATATCTATTTATTTATTTATTTGCTTTTAGGAGAACTTACAGCTAATACATAAGATATCATAATATGACCATTGTACCTATATGAAAATGCCAATTACAAGTTCCCACATGTAAATTAGGAAAGTTAAGAAGAAGAAAAAAAAGAAGAAAAAATATTAAATAAATAACAATAGTAGGTACAGTCAGCCACAATAACAACGGTTCACTTACGTGTCACCCTCCACGCAGTCATAAAAATCTTTTGTGAGTATACGTCTCACTGTTAAAGTACTCGTGCAAAATAGGTCGATGTCAAGGTCATTGCATATGCTGTTGAAGCTGTTGCTAGCGGGTATCAGAAATGAGTTCTGCCTGTAATTTGTCCTCGATAAAGGAACATATAACAGTGGCCGTTCCCGTAGACCTAACTGGTTTGTTTTCAGCCTTATATTAGAAAGCAGTTCATTACAGTCAATTTTGCCCTTAGTAATATTCATCAGATAGGAGATGTCATTGATTTTACGCCATTGATTGATTGATCTAAAGCAAGTTATCAATTTATTTTAAATCGTTTTTATTCTATCACTTAGAAATCAAGTGTATTCTTGTTTTAGACGTATATGTGAAACAACAAATTTATAAAACACTAAAAATACCTACATCTTATAGAAAAACTACGCCGTCCAACTCGTTTCCGTGAGGCATAGTACAATTTTCACTTAGAGATAAGTAGAAAGAGTAAAATATTCTAACCTTCCCTTCACAGTACATTTTTGTAACATGTATATTATTAATTAAACTAATTAAAATTTTTATTTCTTTTTAAAAAATTGCTTACAGGTAGTAAACTGGAGACTCCTTTTAAGCATAATGATGCCTGTGCTAGGAGACTCCGCTCTTCATGACAATTTTGTTTTTTTACGTATCTGTACACAATGTATTTAATCATCACATCATCAGTGAAATAAAACTAAGATAAAACTAAACTTATTCTAGTGTGTGTGTGTGTGTGTGTGTGTGTGTGTGTGTGTGTGTGTGTGTGTGTGTGTGTGTGTGGTGTGTGTGTGTGTGTGTGTGTGTGTGTGTGGTGTGTGTGGTGTGTACGTGTGATGTGTATGGTGTACCTATGTGTGGTGTGTGTGTGTGTTCGTCTGCGTTTGCGTAAAAGGTGCAGTTGTGCGTGTGTGCCAACGTGCATTTAAAATGTCAATGTAAAATGTCAAATGAAATATTGCATCATTTAAGAAAAATAAACACGCTGTCAATACAAAGATTGCAGTCATATATTATAAGTCGCCTCCGCAAAGTCAGTAATTCATTCAAAGGGTTATTTATGCTTCAATAACATTCCGGTTGATATATACAATTTCAATAAATTTAAATATACTATAAAACAAAAACTTATTAAGAAAGCATATTATAAAATATCAGACTATTTAGATGATGCTGGGTGTACCCAGCTCGTTCGCATGCCAGGCTATTTCACAATTCATAATGAAATATTAATATTAACAGGGGGCGAGCCCTTCACCGTTGAGGTCACGGGTTAGATCCCCAGCGGGGTACATGATTAGTACTCGGTTTGGTTGGTTTTTAAATATCTGACTTTCAATTATTGATATTTTTGTATCCTATATTGAATAAAATATTTTTGATTATATCGTGCGGGCGAAACCGGGCGGCATGTCATCTGTTAATTTCGAAATGGTACAACTGGTCCGATTTTGAAAGTAGCAGGAACAGCGGGCGAATCTTACCAAAGGCGTTATAAAAAGTGAACATCTCGCCCACGGGCCGGAAAGTGAGAAGGTGGTATGTAGGAGTAATAATAATAATAATAATAATAATAATAATAATAATAATAATAATAATAATAATAATAATAATAAAAGTTTGAAATAATAGTGTTTTTTAGAAAGTTTCTGACTTCATCTATAATCACTTCTTCTGCTGAACCCGCCACACTTGGTTGATACCCGTCTGGTGCGGAAATTACCTTCTTCACTTTGAAGAAGAGAAATACATTGTATATAATAATAATAATAATAATAATAATAATAATAATAACAATAATAATAACAATAATAATAACAATAATAATAACAATAACAATAACAATAACAATAACAATAACAATAACAATAACAATAACAATAACACTAACAATAACAATAACAATAACAATAACAATAACAATAACAATAACAATAACAATAACAATAACAATAACAATAACAATAACAATAACAATAACAATAACAATAACAACAACAATAACAACAACACCAACAAGAACAACAACAACAACAACAACAACAACAACAACAACAACAACAACAACAATAACAATAACAATAACAATAACAATAACAATAACAATAACAATAACAATAACAATAACAATAACAATAACAATAACAATAACAATAACAATAACAATAACAATAACAATAACAATAACAATAACAATAACAATAACAATAATAATAATAATAATAAATAATAATAAATAAATATCCTTGGACGTACACACAATGCCATCTAGTTCCACATTAAGCAACTATAAGCTTGTGTTGTGGATACTAGATGGTTGATATACTACATAAATACTTTTTTTTTTTAACTAAATACTTATTATAAATGAAAACATCCATAACTCGGGTACACATGTCCGTATTCATCATACAAACATATGGCCCTAGCGGGATTCGAAATCGAAAGTGATCATTTTAATTATATAATTTATAAGGACGAGCTGGACAAGTTCCTCAACAACTGACCAGAGGAAGCCCAGGACAGAGAGACGTGGAGAGAGGAGGGAGGCCCTTACTCATCAGATTATATGGGCATATAATAATAATTAAGGAACAGCAACTTTCACGTGCGGGCAAAACCGGGCGGTATGTCATCTGTTAAATTTCGAAATGGTACAACTGGTCCGATTTTGGAAGTAGTAGCAGCAGCAGGCGAATCTTACCAAAGACGTTTTAAAAAGTGGACATCTCGCCCGGAGGGTGGCGTGCCACGTACAGTGATCATTGTAATTGTTTAATTTATAAGGACGCGCTGGAAAAGTTCCTCAAAAACTGGTTAGAGGAACCCCGGGATAGAGAGGCGTGGAGAGAGGAGAGCGGTCAATAAGTTTCCCATTGATGTAAATACATTTGGATGATACTATTTGGGTGATAATGAACCATGGACGTCACCAGCGTTAGCATGCCAGGCTATTTCACAATTAATATTGAATTGATTGTGTCCTTTTGTAACATAGAAACCTGTTTTTATATTATTGTTGTTGTTTTGTTAATGTTGAAGCAAATAAGTTCAAATTCTAAATTCATTTTTTTTTTAAATTTCGTAAGTTAATAAAATCGCCATGACATACAATTATCGGTCATTCACAAGGCATTCAGAGAAAAACACATAAGTATTTATTTATTTAAATAAGTATTCTACAATTTATGATTCGACAAAGAAAAAAATAATAATAAACTGGATATCGCCGAGCAGTTCATGTCCATGGATTCTTTTCATCTAGATGACTTAGTGACTTTGTGTACATTTTTATGTACAAGTATATTTTTATATTATTTTGTAATTACATTATGAATTTAAAACAATTGTAGATTCTATCTTATGTACCTACAGTAAGGTTTCGTAAATATATTGCGAAGCTAAAGTTAATATGTTGATTTCATTAAATTTATCTATCTTAAATTAAAGAGCTTTATCTATCTATATCTATATAATTCAGTTATCGTCCTAAATTTATGGTGCGTCCTAATCTATAAACTACATAAAATGTAAGTATGTATTCTAGTATTTGAAATCTGAAAATGACAAGTGACAGTGACAAGACTGCGTATAATCACTGTTAGACATTGGCGCCCATTTATTTCACTTTTTAGTATGTTACCTTGCTTGCCAATCTCCCTGAACATTCTTGTACGATACTACAGGCTAGGTGGATATTTGGGGTATACCAGGTCGACCTGATGATGTTCGATTTGTCATATTCATTGTCACACCGACCTTCTCTATACTTTTTCAATACAGACCCAAACTGCATCTACTCGTTGTTTCCCTTTGCAAGAACTACACAATCGTCTAACCTAAGTATGTAAAAACCTAAAAAAAAAAAACACGAACGACCGAATTGAGAATCTCCTCATTTTTGAAATCAGTTGAAAATGTCAAAAATTGACTTTAAGTGTGCCCTATGTAACAAGTTTTGCTGACTTATGAGCTTCACCCCAAATGGCCCCAAGTCTAACGCGTTACATTTTACATAAATGGAGAAATTCTAGAATTTTGTTCAATGCTAATCGATTAACAACTAGGATAAGATAAATAGTGATTAATATTAATCAATAAATTGAGGACCTATCCACATTAGAGTAGGGTTCCATGAAATTTAAAAGCAATTATTGGTAAAGTAATTTGTGAAACTAAAGCACAAAAATACATCAGCCTTTCACAAAACTACATAAGTCTGACACAAATGCACCAATCCGCACTCGGCCTGCTTGGTGAGTTAAAACTCGTACCGTCTCCCAGTGAGAGACTGTGACCCAACTGTGGGGGCATGTAATGCTGTTGATGATGAATTAGAAAATCTGATCTGGGTACCACTGGACCCTCGGGGATGTTATCAAGCGCCGTGTAAAATAGGCTTTATAGGTGTATCTAAGAAATAATCAATATTTGATAGATACAATATCTTGTTATTCACATATATAAGGCGTTTATCAAATTTATAGCTATTGTTGTCTGTTTGCAAGTTATCGAGTGATATACTTACTTACACAGTGTATTTATTAGGTAAGTTATTAGAAATATTTTTTTACCGCTTCCAAAAAAGAAGGTTCTTAGCCTTCTGTATTTTTTTTTATTTAATTGAAGTGAACTTTATTTATACATACACATAAAGTTAATGAAAATCCAGGGAGTGAACATTGAACTCGTGCATATTTTTAACCTCTCCGTCCGTCCGTCTAAACGTTAAGCAACAGAGTTCAGCAAATACAGCCATATATTCAAAAACCGCCCTAATTCAGCCTCACGTGAAAGTTATTCTTATAACTTACGAAATAAAAACATTTTTGATTTGATTTGATTTGGTTACTTACTCGTAAACGATCATTTTACGTGGCATACCACCCTCTCGCAATATGGCCCGCGGGCGAGATGTCCACTTCTTAAACACTTTTGGTAAGATTCAACAAGAGCTACATCAACGGGCCAGTTGTACCCTCTTGAAGTCCATTTCCGATAATTCCATATTAGGTTAATAAGACAGTCTAAGTCAGTATAAAATTAGTCATACAACAACAATGGATAGAAATGAAATTTTGGAAAATGTCAAATTTAAATTGTCAACTTCCACCTTACTAAAAGCGCTGTCGAGTGGCTAGCAATAGAACATTCCTGTTTACCTCCCCCCACCCTAGTAATTGTGTATAGGTAAGTTGTATATTTATCAACATTATGATGGATCACTTATCTGTATAAAAAAGAACAAACAAAAAATTAATGATTTCAGTAAACCGCACACAATTTTCATGTAAATGTTTGTTTAGATAAATTTTTATTTTATTTCAGCTATGATGGATACACCTTCTACCAGCCAGAGTTGTAACACCGCCTTCACAATTATTCAGTCCCAAAGAGGAGGAGACATTCTTCTGTTATATGGGTATAGATATACAAAAAGACGAACGAATTCCAATGGGCACGTTGTTTGGAGGTGTAGCAGACAAAAAACATGCAACGCATCAACAACAACATTTAAGCAAGAAGTAATTAAACAGGGAATTCATCAATGCTCACGTAATGAAGTCGATAATGAAATAAGGTTTATAGTTAATAATTGTAAAGAAAAAGCCGTAAGCGAGACAACGCCTATACCAAAAATTTATGAAGAAATGGTTGAAAAGTGCAATGATACTGGCATTCACATAAAAAATGTACCGTCACTGGAAACTATGAAAAAAGTTTTATATAGGCTTCGACGACGGGCGGCACGTAAAACTAGTATTCTCAGAATTAAAGACGTAAAAATCCCAGGTGGCTTTGAAAGATTTCTACTTGACGACTATTCTGATAATAACGATCGAGTTTTGGTGTTTGCAACATCTAAAGGGAAAGACGCACTGAAAAATGCGAAACACGTTTTTTTAGATGGTACTTTTAAACGTGTTCCTCCACCATTTTATCAGTTATATACAATTCATGTGGATATGAACAACACTGAGGACGGTAATGGCATTATTCCTGCCGTTTATGCCCTGCTACCTAACAAAGAACAAAAAGTGTATGAAATGCTATTTCATGTTCTAAAAACTAAAGTGCCGGCATTTCACCCGGAAACGTTTACACTCGACTACGAAACAAGCACAAGGTCGGCTATATCACTCGTATTTCCAAATGCTTCTATACAAGGGAGTATATTATTTACAAAGACAAGCAAATAAATTTGGATTAAAGGAAAAGTATAATTCTCACATAAAACGCTGCGTTGCCTTAGCTCGTCTTCACCCCGACTTTATAAATGACGGCTGGCTATATATCAAAGGAAGCAGTGAACGTCACGACAATTTAAATAACTTTAATGAGTACTTCGAACGAACTTGGATTAACACCATGTCATTTTTCTCCAATAAATGGTGTTTTCACAATACTCCACACAGAACCAACAACGCTGTCGAATTTTGGATTAAAAGGTTAAAGAGGGTGGTAAATGAAAAGATAGATCTGGCAACATTACTAAGAACATTAAAGAAAGACTCTAATTATTATTTTGAAACTTATGCTACATATGGATTGGTCAGTAAAGAGAGTCATGACACTATTACGGCACAAAACAAATTTAATTCAATTATCAGAGAATTAATCGATCAGGAAATTAGCGTAGGGTTTTGTTTAGAAAAGTTATGTAATTTGTAAAGCATACTGCTGTCGCCCGTGACGTCGTCCGCGTGGACTTCGTTCCAGTAGTGCAAGGCGGTATTTTCGAACTCAGCGGCAAGCGGGGCTGAGCAGGGCGTAGGGGACGGAGGACTATTTTTATAGCATAAGTATTATTGAGCTGTTCTCCAATACAGCATGTAATATAAAATATAACTAGAAACCTAAGTAATATTTTATTTTTATTTTTATTTATAAATTACCTACCTAACTCGGAATTTTGACTAAATATGTTATTTGTCACTTTGTTCTTTGGTAAATTGTGTGTGACCATGAAAACTATTTTATTTAAGGATTTCCATCCATTTACAATAAACTTATTAATGTTATGTACGAAGTAATAATCTGTAATTGGCTTCAATTGAGTAATTGAGTGATTATGCCGTTGATTCTGTATTGAACTTTATTCCCGCGCCCAGCGCCCAACACGCGTCTGTGATTTTTTGTAATCAATCTAATAAGTAGGTTAATAAAATATTTACCTAGCTTACCTAGTTTGACCACCTCTTTATTCCCCCCTGCAGAGAAAATCATATTACCCCTTTTTATTTATTTTATATTTAAACAGGAATTATGTTTATTATCACAAGCTTGTTCGTTTCATTTGCAAACCATCTTCAACATTTGGTATCTGATTGAGCTGAAATTTGGCATATTTATGTAAGTAATGTTACAATGCAATATTATGGTATCATCGAGCTGATTTGATGGAGCCGGGATATAGGGACTGGAACTGCCTGGCAAAATGGCAAGATAGTTGAATTTTTGATATTCATTTAATTTGTGATGTAATGTAATGATTATGTGATAATTAGTTGTGTTTATCTTTATAATGTTTTGTAGTTTGTTCTTTTTAAAGTGTGCTGTGTTAAGTATGTTAAGTTTGTTTTATACTGTTAATGTGTGCCCACTTGTGGCGAATAAACCGTTGTCTTCTTCTTCTTCTATTATGTATGTATGTATTAAAAGATTGTTTTTAAATTATTTTTAATTTAGAACTGATTTAACTTACAATGTTCGTATGTATCTAATTTGCACGTATGTACCTAAGTTGTACGTATGTACCGAAGTTGTACGTATGTACCGAAGTTGTACGTATGTACCTAAGTTGTACGCATGTTCCTAAGTTGTACGTATGTACCTAAATTGTCCGTTTCAAAATTCGCAAGTAGGACTTACAACTATTCCAGTTTACCTAAGTAGCTGAAATTTTGCTAAATTCTTCAGTTCTGATGACAACACATTTATATAATAGACATAAACTGTTGCTGTAGCCAGGGTCGTCTCTTCACGAGGCATCTCCTCTACGGCTAATATCACCGATACAAAATTTTACATAGATACACGGTTAGTATAGAATATTATGTGATAATTATGACGGACTAGTAAAAGCTTGTTTATAAAATCATTTTTAATGTAAAATTTATATTTCATCATTATGTCTCTAAAACAATACTCTCATATAAACTAACGTTTAGTT
This sequence comes from Oegoconia quadripuncta, assembly GCA_949316235.1. Lineage (NCBI taxonomy): Eukaryota > Metazoa > Arthropoda > Insecta > Lepidoptera > Autostichidae > Oegoconia > Oegoconia quadripuncta. Next base: position 40,093,890 of record OX438741.1, on the reverse strand, counting down.
ACCTACAAATTCGCCACAAAGTTGTTCTACTCTGCTTTCACTTAGGCCCGTTTCACAGAATGTTACGCAAGCAGAGATCTCCGCTTGAGAAGGGACAGCATTATGTAACTTGTGTAGCGGCATCTCTAACTATGCTCAAGCGCAGATCTACATTGAGCATTGAGAATATTTTGAAATACGGGCCGTAGCTTAGGATGTCACCGAAGCTACAACTAGATCTATGTTACTTTAAGCCTTTGCATGTAGGCACAGAATTAATATAGTACTAATGTAGAGGTACAAGTTCATAATAACTAGATGTATGTATACCTATTTTGAACTGCGTCAATAAACATTTTTATTTTATTATACTTATCCGTATCATTTACACCCAGCGACATGAAAATATGAGAGAAAGAGCCTCTAAGATATCTTTTGACATATTACGATATATTTATCTCTCACTTCCATGAGGAGCAAATCGCTACGTAAGAGCGAGCAATTAATATCTGTTGTGATGGTGGTATGTTTAGAATCACAACGTATATTTGTAACTGTCTGTACTAATATAGATCAGAGGTAAGTTCACCAGTGTATGCAATAAAAATCAAAAAAACTATTCACTGTTTTATTTAGAGTCCGCACACCATATACAATTTTGATTTATGAATTAACCGCCTTCCCAAAAGGTGGTGGAAGGATGTGCACAATCGCGAGTGGTACAGGTACGCGACGGGGGAACATTGGCGAGAGCGTGGTGCGCTCGCGCAACGTTCACCGGTGTCATTTTGCACATCAGCCTTGTACTGTGTCACCATATAAATCCGCACCTTAAAAAAAAATCTTTTAAATTAAACAAGTTTGAGAAACGTTGACAAAGTTTGAGAACCATGTGCAATCTAACAATTAATCAGTAACAAGTACGTCACATTACAATCCTTTCTTATAATAATGTTTCAAGGTGAGCATTTCTGATAAGAGGGTTCCAATTTCAATGCTCGTTACGGTCTAATAGTACTAATAGTACTTTAGTAACGACTTCTGCAGTTATTTCCTACAACGGAAAAGCTTTAGGCCAACGACTATAACGGTTTACAATAGTCAAGCAATATCTATATCCTTCAGGTGACGTGCTAAGTGGGACTATGAGGTCAATATGTAAATGTCCAAGCGATCCGTTGAAAATGAACAAATATTCTAAATCTGCCAAAACGCTGTGACTCATAAATCGTTGGAACGTCTGGGCAGAATTCTTCAAACCAAAAGGCATTCGTAGAACTTCGAAAATACCAACTGGTGTCACTACAGCTATCTTTTCGATGTCGTTTTCCTTCACCGGTATACAATTATATGCCCCATTTATGTCTAACCGGGAAAACCCTCTTTTACCTGACAGTACATAATATGTGAAATCTCGTAGTCTCGGAACTGGATATCTATCGGGTTTAGTCATCGAGTTAAGTCGTCTATAGTCCCCACAAGGTCTTATCTGCCCATTTTTTTTTTGGAAATATGTGCAGAGGGCTGCCCAAGCGCTACTGCTCGGCCTACAAATTCTCATATCACACATCCTAAATTCCTCCTTAGCCTTGGCATAGCGGTCTGGATTCGTATTCGTTTCAATATGGTGACATACATTATGCTTTGAAATTTCTTTGAAAGATAACGGTTACGTGAGCTCTAGGTATCTAGATAACAAATCGTAATATGGATTGTTATTGTCCACTGTTGTAATTGAACTATCATGTACTTGGATATACTATCTACAATATTAAGATTAGTTATCTTTCCACCCGCTTTCTTATCGTCGCTCCAATTATACGGCTGGATACACTACGTTTTGGAAGTAGTAGCAGCAGCAGACGAATCTTACCAAAGGCGTTTTAAAAAGTGGACATCTCGCCCGGAGGGTGGCGTGCCACGTACAGTGATCATTGTAATTGTTTAATTTATAAGGACGCGCTGGATAAGTTCCTCAAAAACTGGTTAGAGGAACACTGGGATAGACAGGCGTGGAGAAAGGAGAGCGGTCAATAAGTTTCCCATTGATGTAAATAAATTTGGATGATACTATTTGGATGATAATCAACCATGGATGTCACCAGCGTTCGCATGCCAGGCTATTTCACAATTAATATTGAAATGATTGTGTCTTTTTGTAACATAGAAACCTGTTTTTATATTTGTGTTGTTTTTTGTTAATGTGGAAGCAAATAAGTTCAAATTCTAAATTCATTTTTTTTTTTAATTTCGTAAGTTAATAAAATCGCCATGACATACAATTATCGGTCATTCACAAGGCATTCAGAGAAAAACACACAAGTTTGATAAATCAAAGACTCAGATAGAATTATAACTTCTTTATTTTCACAACTAATATACAGGGTTAGTCGGAAAGGGGGTACTAAGCCGAAAGTTGGTTATAGTGTCATCGATAAGTGTTTTATTGCACAGTAGATAAATGGGGAAAACGCATATTTTTGTTTCCATACAAAGTTATTAAATTATTTAATTTAAGAAAATTTGGACAACCCTATAATTCATGAATGAAAAGAGACAAAATAATCGACGCCCAAAATGACGCGGAACCCGCCCATTTTGCCCTGCGTGTGCGTCGGGTCCGTCAAACGCGCCGCCGTCTGTTGACACGGGCCGCCCGCCCTTTGACACGCGCCGCCCGCCCTTTGTCGGGCACCGACATAGCGTGTGCCGTCGGAAGTTACCGAAATGTGGATTACGTGTATGGCGGGATTATGGGTGACCAGAGCCCCATACATTCCATAAAATTTTCATGAAGTTCATAAGTGCATAACCAGTTCCACCTCAAACTATTGAAATTTTGTATTGACGGCAAATAATTATTCCAGAAATCCTCACTGAATCATCCAGGTAAACAAAGCAACTGTGTTAAATGATTTCAAACACGTCGGCCCAACAAAGACACAGACAGACATAGGCTTCAAGGTTATTACATATTTTTTATGTAACGGGTCTTAAAAACTACTTTTAGTTTGAAATCAAAGTTTACCTATCTAAAGATTGTAATCGTTTGAGCTGTTACTGGATACGCATTTTCTACCACCATCTTATCTAAAACTGCCTCCACGCAGCAATGTTAATAGCATTGTTGTGTTCCGGTTGTCAGAGATAAGATAGCCAGTCCCCCAAATGTGTTGAGGTTTCCGGGTCAGTACGTTTCCACCTTCGACCTCATTTTCACTTAACATCAGGTGTGATTAAGGGCAAGTACAAACCCGTTGTGCATAAAAAAAAATACGCGTTTTCGAACCTTACTGTACCTAGGTACCTAACCTAGGTTTTTAACAAGAATGATGGTTTAATTTTTAATGAAACAACTAACCTTTTCTGATGATGACGTTGTTATTCCGTACGTAACACAAACACGCGCGGCCTTTGTGTCCACATAACTACACAATAGGCGTATTGCATTAACCACAAGTTGAAGGCACTCTTTGTAATCAAGCTTCTCGAGCTTCCGTAAGTACCTACGTGATCACGTCTTCCTACACAATTCATATCGTAGTATTTTTGATTGGTGTACTCCACCGGCATATCGTGAATTATTAACAATAACAACTAATACCTACCAAACAAATACAATTAATAGCGACAACAACTAATAACAAAGAAAATCTCTAACGATAATAACAAATAACGACGAACTAGGACGACTCGCAAAAATAATCGACTGCTTGCACGGAAGTGGTAGAAGCGACTGGCTTTAATTTAGGTATTTTTTATTTCTTCGTATTTTATAGGGATTTCGGCGAATTCGGATTCGAATGCACTTGCCGATAGGCAGGGCGTGGCTTGCGCATGCATGTGTGTGTGTGTCAAGTCAAGACTGTGTAATGTGCGCAAACGCAGAGGGGTTAGTAGGTAGCAATACGTAAACATGTTTCGTTTTTTTTAAATTCAGAATGACATTAATTACCAATTAGTTTTAGTAGCATTTCATTGACGTGGACATTTTACATGGATTTCCAGCTGCTTAGTGGTATGTGGAAGTTCCAAAGTATGATTTATTAACCGATTTCCAAAAAGAAGGTTTTAAATTCGACCGTTTGTGACGCGATATCTTCGTAAATTTTTACCCGATTAAAAAAATATTTCTTGGTTGAGAAGGGTAAATCGCCAATGATCCACTCCAGAGTAGAAGATGGAACCTTTCTGAAATCGAATGTATGGTCAATTTTTTTTCTTACTTTTGCGTTCAAACCTACTTATGGAAACTTAATTTAGGGCCAGCATAAATTATGAAATCCTAAAAGCATTACTGAAGGAATAAGTTTTTTTTTGGTTACCAGCTTACCAAGCCTCACGGAGGGTGTAGGCTGTAGGCAAAATATCGTAATAGTGAAAAGTTTCACACTCTATGTTAACCATTTTTATGAATGAAACACAGCTGATTAGGGCTACTTGGTAGTATTTTGTTATGACATGTTTAAAGGGCATTTTCTCGAAATGTATTGACTTTTGAGGAAAGTTGTAGAACAAAGGTTGTTCGTTATAACGGGTACTTTTACAGCCTTTCGGCTTAGTACCCCCTTTCCGACTAGCGTTGTATAATTTATATTCACAATTATTATGTAGCGAACAGAATTGGTAAATACGTACAGAGCTTATCGTATACGACCTTTCAGTTCAGGACTTGCAACCAGACTGCTGTATGGATCGACCAACTCGACTTCCCCGCTACCGATACCCATTAAAATTGGCGAGCGCTCGGATTGGTCAATTTCCGAATTTTCTCGACCAATCACGCGCAAGATACAAAATCATAATTATATTACATAATTGCTAATACAAAATCATAATTAATAGCGATAGAACAAACAAAAGTATAAAAATATCATAAAATTATTGAGAATCATCACATTCGGCCATCCGAACGAGTGCAACCTCCCGGTGCACGTTTTACTACATATTAGTTACAATAAGTTACATCCTATAAAAATAATAAAATACTGGATTACTATTTATATACATAAATGCACAAGTGTCTATAAGGTATCTATCTGTTATAATAAATGATTAGTGATCAAAAATGTCTCGTAACTTTATAACATACTATCTGTATTAATAACAATCATCACATTCGATCAGTGCTTTTCGAATCTTTTATGATCAATTGAGGCTGTTGCTGCAGCTCACACAGAAGAGTATTATCAATACTGTCGTAATCAGAACACTGCTGAATTTTCACTAGATTTGTCAGTGTTAGAATTTAAACTGTTTAAATTTATCCAACATCTTACTCGGTCCGCGGCAACAACAGTCTCCATAATATATATTTTTTTTTAATATTGAACCCACGGGTACTAGTTATCTTGTATCTGTCATTATAATACCTCTACAACTTTATAGGGACCTATAAAAGATAAAAGCTTACTACTACTATCACCTCTATTATAAAAATTTATTCTAGTAATCTTAATTAAGCCTCCTCTAAATAGCACCGGGGCTCGTCCATTGCCATAATAGTGCTTTTGTTCTTTCTGATGGGCCTCAATGTTAGCACTTTTGAACTATATTCTTTGAGGCACCATCAACATTAATACCAAGATTATTTGTCAAACCGTCACGAATTCTACGGCCAAATCGAGCCTCCGATGCTTTTTTCAAAGACAAGTATTAATGTACTCTTCTCCCCAGTCGCGTGCCCCTACGCTCATCTTAGCTTACAATGTTATTCATTGACTAATTTAACATTTTCTGGTCAAATGTTCAAACTTACCATTGGCCCTGGAACACGCGACTGCGTTTAATACGTGTTCGATTCCGTGAGATTCACTTAACTTTATAAAAGCACCCGAAACGAAGGAAGTTCCGAGATCAAATATGATTCGGGTATGTAAACCAAATACGTTAAATATCTTTCAATGACTTTCAGGATACTTTTGGTCCTTGTGTTTTTCACAGGTTTCACAACAAGTTACCACGGGCAATCGCAATCAAAATGTAAGCGTTCCCTATCTGGTCCTTGTAAATGGATCCAGATGGTCGATGTGGACAGTTGGAAAGGGGACGTCCACGCTCCGAATGGGACATAAATGACCGGATATCTGATTTTATTTTCATATCATACTAAACGAATATTGAACCTGAATCTTCTCAATAGTTTTCGTCTCCCGCAAGTGTCATTTAAAAAAACAGAAAACAACCTTTTTCTTAGTTCGTCCTCATTTTCCATTTTAAACCCTATAAGCTTGCCTTTGTACATTTTATATACAATGCATATTTCTGTAATAACTTTGTGTGCAATAAAGATAATAAGATATTAAGATTATTATATTTTCGTAAGGAGAAGAAAATCAGTGTCTCTAAAATTCCTATTATAGTCATGCCATCGTTCATCTGTCAATGGGTCAAAGAAACGAGTTTACATGTTGCGAAATCGTGCCCTATCCTGAAACATTTCTGGAATTTAGCGATGGGTTTTGGGCATTTACTAAGGGTATGTCCCTTTGAATTGTAATTAGAATTGTAAGTAATGACTGTCTCCGTGATGTTCAATCAAAGCATTATTAGATGGACAGTTGAGGTGAGTGTTATCATTGCTCTTTTTCACATATGTCAGCAGGCAGCGGGACGACGGGAGAATTGAGAAAACTCAGGAGATCCTACTCTGGCACCCTATAGTTCAACGCTTGCACACCATTTCTGACGTTTATCAAGAACACCGTGGATAATACAGTCAACAGCCTTTTGACCTTTAATTTCACACCGGTTTAGGTTATTGTAGAAATATTCTCGAAAGTTCCTAAGACGCGTGGTGCGCTCAGCATTTATTCAAGAAGCCGACCATAATTCTGCTCATTTGGGGAATGCCTTGCGAAGCTTCGCCTGCCACTCATCTCATAAAAAGCAAAGCCTCGAACCACAAAATATATGGTCTGCTTCTGAGCCTAGTCATAAATTTATTTTATCCAATTTTTGTAATCTCGTAACATATAATTATATCTATCTATTTTAGTAATATTCATGAATTTCAAAATAAAAGTAATTGTCTAGAAAAATAAAATTAATAAAAACAGTGACACCCAAGTAGTGTCATGAAACTGTCTCATTCATGAGATAATACAAAGAATAATATAAATCGATTTGGTATAAAAATTATATGACTGGATTATAAGCACACTCGTTAACCTTTGTTAACCAACTCTCTATATTGTGAGTTTTACTGGACGGGTCGAACTCTGGTATAACATTATTAACATGATTATTATTTAACAGATTAAGGTTTGAGTCCGCTGTCCTTTGAAATCAAATCAAATATATTTTATTAACTCTTATGGTACATTAAATAAAACAAATAAAATTTACATAATAACACTTAATTGCAACTGTATCACTAGTGCCCGAACTAATTGATGACAAGAATTTATGTACCTCATCTACAATGAAGGTTGAAGTCGGATGCTGCAGGCTGCAGTGTCACTTGCTCAGACGGCAACGTCATCTGCTCAGACCACTCAGTTCAACTTGATTATACTTCTTCTAACAACCATGCTGACGAGTGGCTTCTCTATCAGCTCGTCTTCATACCCATAGTGACGGCGACCTTACTCTTGGCCGCATGTACGTCTATTTCGTTCGTGACTTATTCGGTTTCGTCCGAAGCTCTCATCGTCAGAGTCGCAATACCTCGGCAAAGAATAGACACAATTAATTAGTATCATAACCAAACACTTGAGCCTATTGTAACATTTAGCTCACTGATTAGAAACTGTTCTAAGTTTATGTACTAGTCTTCTACGGCTTAGGTTGGCTTAGGTCGCTACAATCTCTTATACCATTAAACTAAAGAATTTCAAAAACCTTAACCCCACACAGTCTGTTACAGTCTGTTAAGCATACATCGCTCCAGGCGTACATAGCCTAATACAAATCCGGAACATACATCGAGGCACACATGGCCCTGAACTAGCAGTGGAACATACATAGTCCCAATGTGGCATTTTTAGGACATACATAGCCCTATTTCCCACCTAGCCTCCTAAATCTCATGCATGATACATGTACTACTAAAGTATAAAAGACTGGACACGCACGGCCCTCAATTTAGTCGTCAAATATTGAAATGGACTGCACTTATCATCATTACTTTAAATATGGATAAAATACGTTCGACAACAGATGCCGGTATTGAGTTATTGCAACATATTTTTGATGCCTGGGAGGGTTCACAGGACGCCATTGGCATCTTTTGTGATCTGTCCAAGGCATTCGATTGCGTTCACCATGATATCTTAATTATGAAACTACACCATTATGGCGTCCAGGGCCAAGCACTCAGCCTAATGAAATGATATCTACGTGATCGAATTCAGAGGGTTGATGTCAATGGAGAGAGATCATCAGGATCTGCAGTTAGCAAGGGCGTACCGCAGGGTTCAATACTGGGACCATTCCTATTTTTAGTTTATATCAACGATTTACCTCACCTCGCTAAGGAAAGGCACGAGATGGTATTGTTTGCTGATGACACTTCTTTAATATTTAAAGTTGACAGATATCAATTAGCATATGACGAAGTGAATAATGCTGTCTCAAAAATAGTCGAATGGTTCACAGTCAATAACTTGCTCCTTAATGAGAACAAAACGAAATGTCTTAATTTTCATTACCTAATGTTGAACAGGTTGCCACCAAAATAAGAATTAAGCATGAAGAGTTGGACCTTGTGGATACAACTGTATTCCTTGGTATGACTTAAGATTCTCGGTTACAGTGGGGATCCCATATTAAAAAACTAATAAAAAGACTCAGTTCTGCCGCATACGCAGTTAAGATAATTCGAAATATCTGTGATATTGAAACAGCGCGCATAGTCTACTTCAGCTACTTTCACAGCTTGATGTCATATGGTATCTTGCTGTGGGGAAACGCTGCTGATATAGATAGCATATTTGTCTTGCAGAAACGAGCTATTCGTGCAATTTATAAATTAAGATCAAGAGATATATTAAGACAAATATATGAAAATCTTGTATATGTTAAGAGAAATATGTATTCATTCGAGAAACATTGCCACCGACATAATGTCAATACAAGGAGCAAAAATCAATTAGCTGTACCTTTTAGTAGACTTGGTAAAGTTAGTAAGTCATTCAGAGGTCAATGTGTGCGCTTCTACAACAAGGGTGACATGGATATACGGAATCTTCCGCTTAATAAATTTAAACTTATTATAAAACAAAAATTATGTAAAAAGGGATATTACAAAATTTCAGACTACCTTAATGGAAGTAATCCATGGGATTAAACGGCTCCTCTACACGATACATAAAAAATTGTTGTAATTGATTGTAAATGATTGATTGAAAAGAGACAAACCCTCTGAGTTTCTCGCTAGCTCTTCTCAGTAGTGGTCGCGTTCCGAGCTAGTGATAATTTAAAAAACAAATGACGTTCATAAGTGCATATTGTATTGCCTACATGAATAAATGATGTCATTTCAATAATTAATGTGACATTATCATATATTAGATATTTATACCCTCCTGTGATTTATTATTATTATATGTCATTATTATAAAACGACATTCGTAGGTTTGAAAATAAATCGTTATATGGAAAACTGTGTGTTATATGTCACAATCTATACGAATATAATGACTTCTCTTGTTTATTTTTCCTGTTGTATACTCCAACCTCCTCACTTCCTCTTTCTCCTCCATAACCCCCAATTCAACAACATTAAACTTATTAAAATTATTACTTAATAACTTGGTACGCGCGCCCTCTTAAAGTAAAATTGTTATGATAATAATGACAAAGTCAAACGAATGAATAGTAACGAAATCCAATAAAAATTCACTAATGAACCAGTCATCTACTCAATATTAATTATAAATACAGCCTAATGAAAAATTTAACTCGATTCGACTTGATGCAATTCGATTCGACTCGATGCAATTCGATTCAACTCGATCCGACTCGATTCAACTCGATCCGACTCGATGCAGTTCGATTCAACAAGATTTGACTCGATGCAATTCGTATAAACAAGATTCGACTCGATGCAATTCGATTCAACTCGATCCGACTCGATTCAACTCGATCCGACTCGATGCAGTTCGATTCAACAAGATTTGACTCGATGCAATTCGTATAAACAAGATTCGACTCGATGCAATTCGATTCAACAAGATTCGACTCGACTCAACTGAACTTGATTTAATTCCATTCAATTCATTTATTCACAACTTATCCCAACAGTTCATAATCCCTCATGTAAACTTGGCCTTGGTCAAAACTAAATATAAGATTCTTATTTCTTTTTGGCACTTGAAATTTATAATAATTTTGAAGTTAAATTTGGAACTCTAAAATGTCAACAAAAAACTTCTATCAAAAATAGTTTCGAATAAAAACAAAGTTGTTCAAGGCTGTCTTTGGTTCAAGGTGGGTTTAACTATTAATTTAAAATGCGGACACACTTGGTTCGAAAATATTGGCCACCTATAGGCATACTTTACTTAGCCTCATGAAACATGCGTACACACTTGGTCCGAAGTGACACACCTGGCCACCTAGGCATACATAGCTTCATGTAAAGAAAATGCAGACTCACTTGGTCCGAAGTGACACACCTGGCCCTCTATAGGCATACTTAGCCTTAAAATCTATTCATAACTGTTTACTTTCTTTATATCAATCACAATCAATTGTGGTATAACTAATTTTACTAAATTATACCAACTCAGACCAAGAATTACTGACCTAATACTCGTATACAATTAATTTCCATTAAATGCCATTTTTAGTTCCATATTAAGCAAGTAGGCTTGTATTATGGATACTAGTTGATTGCTATGCTAGACAAGTACATTTTTTTTTGTAAATGAAAACATATAAATGAGAAATACCCATAACTCGGGTACACATGTCCGTATTCATCATATACACATATGCCCTTAGCGGGATTTGAACCTGCCACCTTTTGATATAGCAATCAGCGTTTGTAATCACTACACCAAGCAAATATTTGAATTGAATTCATTACTACGCTTAACATGTATAGTATACACATGATATAATCGCAGGACAGCGTTATCAGGGTGTAGCACTGACTAACCGGTTCATATGATAAGTCAGCTTCATCATTCCATTTACAAATTAAATCTTTTTGTTTTTATACCCTCCAATTTCAATTAGAAAATTTAATATTTTATTTATTTTGAATCTAAAGTTGCGATTGATTTACCACCAGACACAACATGGCTATGACATACGCGTGATATCAACGGAGGACGACGTTATCAGGGTGTAGCCCTAACCGAACGGTCCATGCGATGAATCACGGTTATCTTACCAGAATAACACTGTCAAGGTGTAGCCTTCACCAAGTCCTATTCCTATATTATACCATTATTGTAATAGTGGCAACTCAATCGCATATGAATGACACAGTGTTATATCTCTGGGCGACATTGTAAAGGATTAATCCTTATTAAATGGTCCCAATGATAAACCAGACTAACATTGTCATGGAGTAGCCTGACCAAATGTTAATTCGATATCACTGTGAAAAAAATACCTTACTTTTTATTTCTTTGATAATGGAGGGTATAAAAAGAATTCTTATCTAAAGTAAGGAAAATTGAAATGTTATATTTTATAACGTGCTAATATACAGGGTTAGTCGGAAAGGGGGTACTAAGCCGAAAGTTGGTTATAGTGTCATCGATAAGAGTTTTATTGCACATTAGATAAATGGGGAAAACGCATATTTTTGTTTCCATACAAAGTTATTAAATTATTTAATTTAAGAAAATTTGGACAACCCTATAATTCATGAATGAAAAGAGACAAAATAATCGACGCCCAAAATGACGCGGACCCCGCCCATTTTGCCCTGCGTGTGCGTCGGGTCCGTCAAACGCGCCGCCGTCTGTTGACACGGGCCGCCCGCCCTTTGTCGGGCACCGACATAGCGTGTGCCGTCGGAAGTTATCGAAATGTGGATTACGTGTATGGCGGGATTATGGGTGACCAGAGCCCCATACATTCCATCAAATTTTCATGAAGTTCATAAGTGCATAACCAGTTCCACCTCAAACTATTGAAATTTTGTATTGACGGCAAATAATTATTCCAGAAATCCCCACTGAATCATCCAGGTAAACAAAGCAACTGTGTTAAATGATTTCAAACACGTCGGCCCAACAAAGACACAGACAGACATAGGCTTCAAGGTTATTTATTACATATTTTTTATGTAACGGGGCTTAAAAACTACTTTTAGTTTGAAATCAAAGTTTACTAAAGATTTTAATCGTTTGAGCTGTTACTGGATACGCATTTTCTACCACCATCTTATCTAAAACTGCCTCCACGCAGCAATGTTAATAGCATTGTTGTTTCCGGTTGTCAGAGATAAGATAGCCAGTCCCCCAAATGTGTTGAGGTTTCCGGGTCAGTACGTTTCCACATTCGACCTCATTTTCACTTAACATCAGGTGTGATTAAGGGCAAGTACAAACCCGTTGTGCATAAAAAAAAATACGCGTTTTCGAACCTTACTGTATGATGGTTTAATTTTTAATGAAACAACTAACCTTTTCTGATGATGACGTTTGTGTTACGTACGATTCCGTACGTAACACAAACACGCGCGGCCTTTGTGTCCACATAACTACACAATAGGCGTATTACATTAACCACAAGTTGAAGGCACTCTTTGTAATCAAGCTTCTCGAGCTTCCGTAAGTACCTACGTGATCACGTCTTCCTACACAATTCATATCGTAGTATTTTTGATTGGTGTACTCCACCGGCATATCGTGAATTATTAACAATAACAACTAATACCTACCAAACAAATACAATTAATAGCGACAACAACTAATAACAAAGAAAATCTCTAACGATAATAACAAATAACGACGAACTAGGACGACTCGTAAAAATAATCGACTGCTTGCACGGAAGTGGTAGAAGCGACTGGCTTTAATTTAGGTATTTTTTATTTCTTCGTATTTTATAAGGATTTCGGCGAATTCGGATTCGAATGCACTTGCCGATAGGCAGGGCGTGGCTTGCGCATGCATGTGTGTGTGTGTCAAGTCAAGACTGTGTAATGTGCGCAAACGCAGAGGGGTTAGTAGGTAGCAATACGTAAACATGTTTCGATTTTTTTAAATTCAGAATGACATTAATTACCAATTAGTTTTAGTAGCATTTCATTGACGTGGACATTTTACATGGATTTCCAGCTGCTTAGTGGTATGTGGAAGTTCCAAAGTATGATTTATTAACCGATTTCCAAAAAGATTAAAACCTTCTTCGACCGTTTGTGACGGGATATCTTCGTAAATTTTTACCCGATTAAAAAAATATTTCTTGGTTGAGAAGGGTAAATCGCCAATGATCCACTCCAGAGTAGAAGATGGAACCTTTCTGAAATCGAATGTATTGTCAATTTTTTTTCTTACTTTTGCGTTCAAACCTACTTATGGAATCTTAATTTAGGGCCAGCATAAATTATGAAATCCTAAAAACATTACTGAAGGAATAAGTTTTTTTTGGTTACCAGCTTACCAAGCCTCACGGAGGGTGTAGGCTGTAGGCAAAATATCGTAATAGTGAAAAGTTTCACACTCTATGTTAACCATTTTTATGAATGAAACACAGCTGATTAGGGCTACTTGGTAGTATTTTGTTATGACATGTTTAAAGGGCATTTTCTCGAAATGTATTGAGTTTTGAGGAAAGTTGTAGAACAAAGGTTGTTCGTTATAACGGGTACTTTTACAGCCTTTCGGCTTAGTACCCCCTTTCCGACTAGCGTTGTATAACGTGTTATAACAGAAATAATAATTTTCAAAAACTTACGTAACTTTTCCTTCGTGGGCTGGATGAGATAAGCCCGCTTCTGAGTTTTGATAAATCAAGATAGAATTATAACTTCTTTATTTTCACAAGTAATATATAATTTATATTCACAATTATTATGTAGCGAACAGAATTGGTAAATACGTACAGAGCTTATCGTATACGACCTTTCAGTTCAGGACTTGCAACCAGACTGCCGTATGGATCGACCAACTCGACTTCCCCGCTACCGATACCCATTAAAATTGGCGAGCGCTCGGATTGGTCAATTTCCGAATTTTCTCGACCAATCACGCGCAAGATACAAAATCATAATTATATTACATAATTGCTAATACAAAATCATAATTAATAGCGATAGAACAAACAAAAGTATAAAAATATCATAAAATTATTGAGAATCATCACACAAGTATTTATTTATTTATTTAAATAAGTATTCTACAATTTATGATTCGACAAAGAAAAAAATAATAATAAACTGGATATCGCCGATAAGTTTATGCCCATGGATTCTTATCATCTAGATAGTCAGAAATTTTACAATAGCCTTTGGCACATATTTTCCGTTCAATTGTAGTTTTAAATTTTTTAAAGACAAATTTTGAAGTCTACCGGAACCTTATTAAGTATAAAAGTATATACTTGACTTTGTATACATTTTTATGTACAGTATATTTTTATATTATTTTGTAATTACATTATGTATTTAAACAATTGTAGATTCTATCTTACGTACCTACAGTAAGGTTTCGTAAATATATTGCGATGCTAAAGTTAATATGTTGATTTCTTTAAAAAATTAAAGAGCTTTATCTATCTATATCTATATAATTCAGTTATCGTCCTAAATTTATGGTGCGTCCTAATCTATAAAACTACATAAAATGTAAGTAAGTATGTATAATATGTATTCTAGTATTTGAAATCTAAAAATAATAAGATTGTGACAAGACTAATGACTCTTTTTTTTTTGTTTTTTTTTAATCTTACTTTATTTTGGGATTTTTATCCTTTTGGATATGTCAATCCCATTGTACCTAAGCTAAATATCGACAGAGAGAATTATTGGTGACAAATGTTCATCAGACTACACAGGGACGACTAATGACTCGACTGCGTATAATCACTGTTAGACATTGGCGCCGATTTATTTCACTTTTTAGTATGTTAGCTTGCTTGCCAATCTCCCTGAACATTCTTGTACGATACTACAGGCTAGGTGGATATTTGGGGTATACCAGGTCGACCTGAATGATGTTCGATTTGTCATATTCATTGTCACATCGACCTTCTCTATGCTTTTTCAATACAGACCCAAACTGCATCTACTCGTAGTTTCCCTTTGCAAGAACTACACTATCGTCTAACCTAAGTATGTAAAAACCTAAAAAAAAAACACGAACGACCGAATTGAGAATCTCCTCATTTTTAAAATCAGTTGAAAATGTCCAAAAATTTACTTTAAGTGTGCCCTATGTATCAAGTATTGCTGACTTATGAGCTTCACCCCAAATGGCCCCAAGTCTAACGCATTACATTTTACATAAATGGAGAATATTCTAGAATTTTGTTCAATGCTAATCGATTAACAACTAGGATAAGATAAATAGTGATTAATATTAATCAATAAACTAAGGACCCATTCACATTAGAGTAGGGTTCCATGAACTTTAAAAGCATTTATTTACAATGTAATTTGTGAAACCAAAGCACAATACAACAGCCTTACACGCATGTGATTCAGTCGCATTCGTTATGCGTTTTTGATTACTGAAGATAGGTAAGCAATGTCTGGCGCGGTCAAAGTCAAAGTCAAAGTCAAAAATGCTTTATTTTGTAGGTACACAGAGTACACTTAAAATAGTCAATTTTACAAGTCAAAGTCAAAAATGATTTATTTTGTAGGTAGGTACTCAGAGTACACTTAAAATAGTCAATTTTACATTTTTTAAGCTACTGCTTGTTCAAAATGCAATTTTCCCCTGAGAAGAACAAGCAAGAAACTCGAAGGGTTGCTCTTTTAAAATCAGGCTTTGATTTTACATAAAGGTTTTTAGATTACAAAAGGTTTTTATATTTCATTATTAATCGTGAAATAGCCTGGCATGCGAACAATCTGATTATGTCCAGGGATGATTATCATCTAAATAGTCTGATATTTTATAATATGCTTTGTTAATTAGTTTCTGTTTTATAGTATCTTTTTTATCGAGAGGAAGATTTTGTATATCAACTGGGACCTTATTGAGAAAGCGTATAGGTACATTACCCTTTGAATGAATTACTGACTTGGCGGAGGCGACTTATGTGACCTGCAAGTTTATCTTTATTTCTTGTATTGACATCAAAATGTACTGTGACGAAAAGGTCAGAATGTTATACACTTTAAACCTATCTCTAAGTGACACTGCAGGTTTCAGTTGATAAATTGCGCGAACGGCTCGTTTTTGTAAAACAAAGATTGTCTATTTATATCCGCGGCATTTCCCCACAGCAAGATACCGTAAGACATCAAGCTGTGGAAATAGGGGAAACTATACAGTAATTGGCCAATATACAGTAATTAGCCACCTTGGGCTTAATTTAAGAAAATAAGAATTCCATTAATAATAGGTTATTTTAAAATTGATTACTGGCAACACTAATCAATGTAGTATCTAAAAAAATACCAAATGTTCTTACTAGATGGCGCACCTGTCAACTTTCTTTCGAAATTTCATTGGCGTGGTGACCGCACCTATTTTCTTGATTTTTTGTTAAGAAATTGAATTTTATGTTGATTTTTGTAAAATATTGCTTCTGGTGATTGGGATAAAGATACCTATCGCTATATCAGGTGAGGAGTGTTTAGTAATAGTGTATTGACGTAAATTGTGTAAAAACATATTCTAACCTATAATTTTGTATTGGCTAACTACTGTGATGTTAACAATTCATTTTCATAGTAATTGGCCATGCATGCCGAGTACTGTAACATATTTTAAACGTTCATGTCTATGATTTGTGGTTCGATATTGCTTGATTTTTATTCTGTATATTTCAATTTCAATTTTGGTGTGGATTTGAGCTCATTTAATAGATATTGGCCAGGGGCCAATTACTGTAATATAGCCTATGCCAATAACTATGACTGTTTATATGACTAACAAATACTTGAGCTTACATGCAGTGCTATGGATCTTCAGTCAAGTTTGTACTAATAGAACTATAGTACCTATAACATTTTAGCTACATGGTGTAGGGGCTTATTGGTGTTTTATTTATTTCGATCACAGATAACTTCCTGGCAAATATGCCGAAACAACCAAAATATTCCAAAGAGGTTATGGATCAAGCATTGGCTGAAATTGAACAGACTGATACATCTTTGAGGGCAGTGGCAAAAAAGTATAATATACCCAGAGCTACATTACAATTCAAACTAAAAAATCCAGATTCCGGCACGTGTTTTGGCCCAACACCGTATTTATTGTCAGAGGAAGAAAATGATATTGAAAATTGGCTTATTACGATGTCTCGAAAGGGTTTCCCGAGAAAAACTGACGATGTTTTGAATACCGTGCAACAATTTTTAACAGATAATCCCAGAGACACACCTTTTACTAACGACCGACCAGGACCAGGGTGGCTGCGGGCTTTTATGAAAAGACATCCGGCTATATCGCAAAGAACAAGTGAAGGAGTTACCCGTGCGAGTGCCTGCGTTACAGAATCTGATATTAGGAAATGGTTTACAGGTATAAAGGATTATTTCAAAAATGAAAACCTTTTGCACGTTTTAGAAGATCCCTCTCGTATTTTTAATTGTGATGAGACAGGGTTTCAGACATGTCCGGCTACTGGGCGTGTCCTTGCAGCAAAAGGCGACAAAAACGTTTATGCCGTGGAACAAGGCAAGTCAAAAGAAAACGTCACAGTTCTGTTCACACTTTCTGCAGATGGAGGAGTCTGCCCACCACTTATTATTT
The DNA here is from genome assembly GCA_949316235.1 of Oegoconia quadripuncta. NCBI lineage: Eukaryota > Metazoa > Arthropoda > Insecta > Lepidoptera > Autostichidae > Oegoconia > Oegoconia quadripuncta. The sequence goes on along the minus strand of OX438741.1, from coordinate 40,076,077 downwards.
ACCCATATAAGAGAATACCTGAAAGGGTTGCAAAAACAATGCCACCCAATTGGGGCATTGGTCGAAGTGATTCAGGGTGGATGACAGCTGATGTTTTCAACCAATTCATAACTGAGTTATTTGCTCCGTATTTAACTGAGAATAATATTCAGAGACCAGTTATTTTATTTCTTGATGGTCACAAGAGCCACCTTACACTGCAGTTGAGTCTATTATGTAAAGAACATGATATTGAAGTAGTAGCTCTTTATCCAAATACTACTCGAATTACACAACCCGCAGATGTGAGTGTATTTGGACCAGTAAAAAAACTGTGGAAAAAGGCTGTGAGACAATTTCAAACTCAACATATTGGAGAAGTAGTTACAAAACAAACTTTTGCATCGGTACTCCAATTAGTTGTAGACGAGATCAAACCAGAAAATTTAAAACAAGGTTTTCGTGCTTGTGGTTTGTATCCATTTAATGAGGACGCTATTGATTATTCGAAATGTTTATCTGATAATTCGATGACAGTTCAACTAGGTTTTGAAACAGAGAAACTAATGTCGCATGACGATTTTATCAACATTGTCGGGGAAGATAATATAAGGAGAATTGAAACATTTCATTCTATTTATGACCATGACAATGAATACGAAATCCTCTATAAATTGTTATCTTTCTTTAAAACCAAATCTTTGAATGACATACAAAATAATTTAAAAACACTCAATTCCAATAAAGAAATGGAGGGTAACATTGAAATTTCAACTAGTATGAATTCTACTACAAATGTTGAGGTTTGTAGTGATAATAATAAGACCACAGTTAAAATAACCATGACCCCAACAAAAGACTCGGATTCTCAGCAGCCTACTCATCAGCCAGATTTTTCGATACCTTCCACTTCGGAAACACAAACGGTGAATCAAGAGTTTTTAAAACGAAAAGCTTCCTCAATAAAAACATATTTATCAAAACCGCCGGAAACTAAAAGAAAATTTGTAAAAAATACAGAAAAACTCCCGTTCGTTATAACATCAGCCAATTTTATAAGCACCATGGAAATAAAAGAGCAAGAAAAGCAAAGACAAGAACGTGAAAAAATAGAGAAGAAAAAAAAAAGAGAAGAATTAGCAGCAGCACGAAAACAAAAGAAAGAAGAAATTAAAGTCAATAAATGTAAGAACAAAGGTGTTGGAAAGAAGAGTATAAGTCAAGATAATATAAAAAGTACAACTGAAATAATTACAAAAAGTGAATCGGAAAGAGTAGAAGAAGTCAGTATTATGGAGCAGTGTAATGAATGTAAACGAAAAACATTTAAAAACTTTTTTAAGTGTTCGCAGTGCGAAAGATGTTTCCACCAATCTTGCATTCCCAAGGATCATAAAGTAAACATCCCTGAGGAAGAAGAAGACCTTCCTGATTTCTTATGTCATATTTGCTACCAGCTGGACGAGGATGATGATGAAGAAAACGAATCCTCGGACGGTGAAACCATTTTTTAATTGTTTTTATATAGTGGCCAATAACTGTGTCTCTTATGGCCAATAATTATAAAAAAGTGGCCAATTACTATAATTTGCATGTTTTAATTTTGAAATTAATTTTTTTATATTAAAATGACAAGCAAAAGAATTAATGATAACGTTTTCTAATAATAAATAAGCCTAAGTTTATAATTATATACTTTTACTTCGGGTTAAAAATAAAATAAGAAAATTATGATTTTAAAACCAAACTGAGAGCGCTTAAGTGGCCAATAACTATACAGTTTCCCCTAACTAAAATATACTAATCTGGCAGTATTTACGTCTGGTCAGTCCCTGGATGGGTGACCACTAGTGATATTTTAATAGGAATGTTTCCGTGTTTCGATGGGCACGGTAAATAGTCGGTACCAGTTGTTTTCAATAGAAGGCAGTCATTAAGCCAAGTCGGTGGCCTACATGGGCGGCTTAAAAACACTGACTGTCAGGTGGCCACTAATCTGGCAAAAAACCGCACTGGGCGCGCGTGGATCAATCCCATAGTGGATTATGGCCCATACCCTGTCCCAGTGAGAGACTGTGACCCAACTGTGGGGGCATGTAATACGGTTGATGATGAATTAGAAAATCTGATCTGGGTACCACTGAACGCTCGGCGACGTTATCAAGCGCAGTGTAAAATGGGCTTTATAGGCGTATCTAAGGAATTATCAATATTTGATAGATACGATATCTTGTTATTCACATATATAAAGCCCTTATCCAATTTATAGCGATTGGTGTCTGTTTGCAAGCTATCGAGTAATATACTTACAGCAACTGCAGTAGGTAAGTTATTAGAAATATTTTTTTACCACCTCCAAAAAAGAAGGTTCTTAGCCTTCTGTAGTGTTTTTTATTTAATTGAAGTGAACTTTATTTACACATACACATAAAGTTAATGAAATTGTCAAACCAACATATCCTTCCAAGTATGGCGTGCAAATACTTATGCAGCAAACAGAATATAACTTAAATTAACAACAATTTTAGCAATTCCGTAAAAAAACATTTAATTACATTATTTATCTAAGGCTAATTTCATACAATAACCGCCCTGATTCGGCCTTACGTGAAAGTTACTTACTCGTAAACGATCATTTTACGTGGCATACCACCCTCTCGCAATATGGCCCGCGGGCGAGATGTCCACTTTTGGTAAAATTCAACCAGGGCTATATTCAACGGGCCAGTTGTACCCTCTTGAAATTTACTCTATTAGAAAATATATTCATGTTTAATTCAATTCAAAATTTCATTTCCGACAATTTCATATTAGGTTATTAAGTCTTAGTCTAAGTTAGTATAAAATTAATCATACAACAACAACAATAAATTGAAATGAAATTTTGAAAAATGTCAAATTTCAATTGTCAACTTCCACTTTACTGAAAGCGCTGTCCAGTGGCCAGCAATAGGACATTCCTGTTTACCTCCGCCCCCCCCCTCGAAACAGAAATATATTTTATAATTATTGTAAATATCAAAGCTTTGGTTCGTCAATTAATTGTACGTAGTCATATAGTTTGTTTGACAGAAGACAGTCCAGTATAAACGACGCGCGTTTATAGGAGATAGAATTGTGGATTAAATTGTGAAAAAAGGGTATTTTATGGGAATTTTAAGAAATAAAAGTAGTTGACACTTCAGTTAGCAGCTCAACAGCAAGAAAACAATACTAAACAAACTGGAACTGGATAATAATGTGTCAAAAGCATCACAGGTAATAAAATATAAAAAGTAAAAAGATACAAAAGAGGTGCGTCGCGCACAGTCATAATTTTCCTTAAGCTAGTTAATGTCCATATGGGTTCAACCAGCATGCATGGGATATTAATGTGTATAAGTGATATATTAAGATGCATCACTTATCTGTGTAAAAAACAGCAAACAAAAGAAAATAACGATTTCAGTCAACCGCACACAGTTTTCATGTAAATGTTTGTTTAGATAAATTTTTATTTTATTTCAGATATGACGGATACACCTTTTATCAGCAAGGGTCGTAACACCACCTTCACAATTATTCAGTCCCAAAGAGGAGGTGAAATTCTTCTGTTAGATGGGTATAGATATACAAAAAGACGAACGAATTCCAATGGGCACGTTGTTTGGAGGTGCATCAGACGAAAAACATGCATCGCATCACTAACAACATTTAAGCAAGAAGTAATTAAACAGGGAATTCATCAATGCTCACGTAATGAAGTCGATAATAAAATAAAGTTTATAGTAAATAAATGTATAGAAAAAGCCGAAAACAAGACAATGCCTATACCAAAAATTTATGAAAATATGGTTGAAAAGTGCAATGATACTGGCATTCACATAAAAAATGTACCGTCACTGGAAACTATGAAAAAAGTTTTATATAGGCATCGACGACGGGCGGCACGTAAAACTAGTATTCTCAGAATTAAAGACGTAAAAATCCCAGGTGGCTTTGAAAGATTTCTACTTGACGACTATTCTGATAATATCGATCGAGTTCTGGTGTTTGCAACATCTAAAGGGAAAGACGCACTGAAAAATGCGAAACACGTCTTTTTAGACGGTACTTTTAAACGTGTTCCTCCACCATTTTATCAGTTATATACAATTCATGTGGATATGAACAACACTGAGGACGGTAATGGCATTATTCCTGCCGTTTATGCCCTGCTACCTAACAAAGAACAAAAAGTGTATGAAATGCTATTTCATGTTCTAAAAACTAAAGTGCCGGCATTTTACCCGGAAACGTTTACACTCGACTACGAAACAAGCGCAATGTCGGCTATATCACTCGTATTTCCAAATGCTTCTATACAAGGGAGTATATTCCATTTCAGCCGTTATTTGCAAAGACAATCCAATAAATTTGGAATAAAGGAAATGTTTAATTCTCACATAAAGCGCTGCGTTGCCTTAGCTCGTCTTCCCCGCGACTTTATAAATGACGGGTGGCTATATATCAAAGGAGGCAGTGAACGTCACGACAGTTTAAATAACTATAATGAGTACTTCGAACGAACTTGGATTAACAACACGTCAGTTTTCTCCAATAAATGGTGTTTTCACAATACTCCACAGAGAACGAACAACGCTGTCGAATTTTGGATTAAAAGATTAAAGAGGGAGGTAAATGAAAAGATAGATCTGGCAACATTACTAAGAACATTAAAGAAAGACTCTAATTATTATTTTAAAACTTATGCTACATATGGATTTATAAGTAAACAGAGTCATGACACTATTACGGCACAAAACAAAATTAATTCAATTATCAGAGAATTAATCGATCAGGAAATTAGCGTAGGGTTTTGTTTAGAAAAGTTATGTAACTTGTAAAGCATACAACCTGCCGCCCGTGGACTTCGTTCCTAGTCTAAAGCCGTATTCTCGTAGTCAGCGGCAAGCGGGGCGCTGTTCATTCCACAAGGGGAATGTGGATGGGAAAGTCGAAAGCAGAAAGTTTGACTTAGGAACTTAGTTTGGACTAGTTAGGAGGTATTATTATTTTTTAATAGTGTTGTGTGTGTGTGTGTTTAGTAATTCTTATTGTTACGATGTCCTACATAGAATTTAAAATATTTTTGAAAATCGGCCGTTTTTCAGAGCTCCTAACTAGGCAACGATTAGATATAATTAAAAAGTTTGAGAGCCGAAGTTGTAGAGAATTTTCATGGGTTTCATTTGTGGTACAACAAAATTTCGTGCGACGCATCGTTTTCGAGATGTAAGGGAAAAACGGGATCTTAATGGGAACATAATGTAATGTAATGCAATGCAATGCAATGCAATGTAATGTAATGTAATGTAATGTAATGTAATGTAATGTCATCATCATCTAATTTAAGAGCCATGCTCTTGTCGGTGGAGATTTTTCCATATCTCTCTTCTCTCCGCCTTCCTCTTGACCTCCTGATACGACACGACGTTCAACTTCTCTTTTATCTGCTGCATGTAGCTTATTCTCGGTCTTCCTCTTTTTCTTTTCCTTCCTTCTTCTTTCCTTCCTTCTTCTTCCTTCTTCCATTTCTTCTATTATGGTTTTGATGAAATCATCGTGTCGTATAATGTGTCCCAGCATTTTTCCTCTTCTATTCTCAATTACTCCCAACAATTTCCTTTTTTCCTTTACTATATTTAAAACCTCTTTGTTTGTTTTCTTCTCTGTCCAGCTGATGCGTTCCATTCTCCTCCAGCACCACATCTCAAAAGCTTCCAATCTTTCTTTGTCTTCAAGAGTTAGAGTCCACGTTTCACACCCATACAAAGTAATGCTCCAAATGTACACTTTCATAAATTTTTTACGAACTCGGCCTGATATTCTGGCTTTGAGCAGGTTTCGTTTCAAAAGATTCCATTGAATGCTTGTCTTGCCATTGCTATTCTTGCTTTTATGTCTGGCGTACATTGGGAGTCATTAGTAATTACGCTGCTTAGGTATTTAAATGATTCAACCTGTTGAATTTGTGTATTATTTAGAGTAATAGGGCTATTTTTTGGGTATTTCGATGTAATTAGAGTTTTTGTTTTATTGATATTAATTTTGAGTCCAAATTCTTTGAAAATAAAGTCCATTTATTTAAGCAGTTCTTCCAATTCTGTCTTACTCTCTGCCATGGCTACAATATCGTCTGTGAAACGTACAAATTTGAATATTTCCCCATTTATTCGTTATTTCACGGATTGCGCACTCTATAAATATGTTGAAACTCAAGGGTGATAGTGGATACCCCTGCCTTACTCCTTGTTTAATTTTTGCTTCTCCTTTTTCCTCTCCCACGTCTATTACCATTTCTTGCTTTTTATACAATTCGTAGATGATCCTTCTATCTCTATAATCCAATCCTGCTTTTTTAAGTAAGTATTTCTAATGTCATGTCATGTAATATACAGTGTAAAATAATGTCATGTAATGTAATGCAATATAATAACACTCTTTTGCACTAACATTTTGTACATAAAATATAACAGGATGTTTTGAATTTACCATGTACAACTGCTCAATGTATGTATGCAGTAAATATTTGTTAAGTTCACGGCTAGTGGTCTAACTTCGGATAATGACGGTAATTTATGATAAATAAATTATATGTGTATAATGGGGTCAAATAGGATGTACACCAACTAAACTAAACTAAAACCAGTTTTAAAGTAGTACTGTCTCTTTCTCCCTGGAACAGTACGATGCGACGGCACCACTCCAAAACTGGTTTTAGTTTAGTTTAATTTAGTTGGTGTACGTCCGAATCGACACCATTGTTAGTCAATTAGATATTAATTCTAATGAGAATAAGTCTATGATGTGTAATGTAAAGTTAATGAAATTGGCATTTGTGTGTGTATACCTATTGCGCAATCTAAGAAGTGCTGTGAAACGAATCGAATAATTGACCTAGTTTGGATGCCATGTAGTCAACTTCCAGTGTTCGAAGTAAAAGTGAGTGTGACTTGTATTATAGTTTAAAAACATTTACTTATTACAAAATATTTAGGTACTATTTACTAAACATTATAAGTAAAATTCCAAATAAAATTAATGTAGTGCTTGCCAAAGCAAATAATATTCCTCATATACTTTCTCTCCTTTTTTTTAATTTTTATTTTGTAGGTACACAGGGTACACTTGAAATAGGCAGAGCTTACATTTTTTACTGCTTGTTCTAAACGCAATTTCCCCTGAGTCTTCAGTTTTCAGTACATATAATGTATAACAAAATTAACCCGACGAACTTTGGCAATTGCACGCACATGACAATAAAATAACATATTTATTAAAAAAACTGGTCTTCAAAATTTTTTTTCCGACTAAAAAAATAAATGTAAGTGTAAATGAAAATACAAATTAACAGACTTACTTCATTTCGCTTGTACCTTATTTTATTAATGAGAAAAAATAGGCAACGTTCATATGGAAGACGTCAAAAGGGGTGGCGGGGCACAGGGCGTGACCAACCACAGCAAGTCGCGGCGCCGGGGCAAGCGCCGGCGGCGGCGAGCGGATTGTGATCGCCTCTCGGCGTCTTCAAAGACACCGTGGCACGTGTTTGTGTTGTGCCAAAGTACTTAGAGCGCGCGGCCATTAAGATCCAACTCACAAAATTTACATTTCGAAATTTTATTTTTTGAATAAAATCTGTTAATGTTTTATATTTTTCGTAACAGGTACATCCTATACACACACTATGCAACGTTTGTCGGGTTAATTTTGTTAGACCTTATATAACTACCATTTTTTCATAATGTTAACACTGCTGGGTATTGGGTACCTACCGACTTAGTCTTTCGAAATTTTTAATTTATGTTCCCAAGAATAGTTCGACTCGAATAAGTATTGGTATCTGTATCAGTATAGGCTAACTACATTATAAGTAATTCGAACTTCATACTTCAAGCATTAGCATATACTTCATACTGAAATATACTAATCTAGCAGTATTTACGTCCGATATTTGTCTAATTTTTTTGAATCTTTTTGTCGAATATTCTCGTAAATAAATTAACTTTAATTAATTAGTAATTAAAGGAACAGTTAAAATATTAATTTCTTTGAACCTGATCAACCTGATAATTGTATTGTTATCCGTATTTATCCATCAACAAACCCATAGATTTTTACTTGATAAATGGTATAATATAATATCATAAATATATTATATTATATTATATTATATTATATTATATTATATTATATTATATTATATTATATTATATTATATTATATTATATTATATTATATTATATTATATTATATTATATTATATTATATTATATTATATTATATTATATTATATTATATTATATTATATTATATTATATTATATTATATTATATTATATTATATTATATTATATTATATTATATTATATTATATTATATTATATTATATTATATTATATTATATTATATTATATTATATTATATTATATTATATTATATTATATTATATTATATTATATTATATTATATTATATTATATTATATTATATTATATTATATTATATTATATTATATTATATTATATTATATTATATTATATTATATTATATTATATTATATTATATTATATTATATTATATTATATTATATTATATTATATTATATTATATTATATTATATTATATTATATTATATTATATTATATTATATTATATTATATTATATTATATTATATTATATTATATTATATTATATTATATTATATTATATTATATTATATTATATTATATTATATTATAATATATTATATTGTTAGAAACACAATCCGTTAAACTTTAAAAAAAAACGTAAACAAACCAAAATATAATTCAACGTCTTATTATTCCAAAGTAATTACAATGAGAAATGGAACAAGGTAGTTAATCAACTTAAAACATTATGCGAACCAATCTCCTATGGAATTTAGGGCACGCCAAACACGATGCTGCTCCGAGGAACGCCGCCAAAAGAGTGAAACGTATAACCTCGTGATATTCTTCTCACGCTTCCCGAAGGGAAGCGTGGGGAGCCTACTCTCCAGACAATGGTCTGCTGCTAGGAGTGTCTGCCGCTATCTGTTGAAACAAATAGGTCATTAGGGTGGTTATTATTATTAAAATACGAGTATAAAAATAATAATTACACAGGTGGCGTGGGAGCGCACGATCCGGCCCCCCCCCGCCCCGCGGGATTTCGCCCGCCGGTGTGGCCGGCCGGTGATCTCACCGCGTGGCGCGGTTGGGCGGTTCAGGACTCCGAATCCGTGGTGTCCACCACTAGGTCTCTGGGCAGCTGTCTGAAGTCGGGCGGGCGCGCGTGGTGCGGCGCCAGCCCGTGGATGTGTGGGAGTGAGGACTCGTCCGCTCTAAGGAACTGGGACTTGGCTAAGCGTTTCACGAAGCGATCCAGGCTTTCCATTTTAAGGTCTCTCTGGATCACTGCGTTTCGAACGAAACGGGGAGCACTTACTATTGAACGTATAACTGTCACTCGATAGCTTTTATAGAATCGTGAGTTGTTTATCAAAACAACCCCATTTTCGCTTATACGGCCTCTCCTGACTCAGCGTCGTCCTCGACAGCGCCTTATAGGTTGTCGATAGCATCTGGGTCCAGCAGATCAGTGGCTGTCACATTAGAGGCAGTCTCATCATCGCCGGGTTCGGAGGAGGTAGGTTACCTCTGACAACCGGAACACAATAATGCTATTAACATTGCTGCTTGGCGGCAGATTTAGATACGATGGTGGTAGCTAGCCAGGCGGACATTGTTTTTAAATACAACATAAATCAAAAATATTACTCTGATCTGCACTCGAAAAGCTTTTAAGCTAATTTTACATATAGTACGCCTATATAAAGTTACGCCTGTTTCCCGTACCAGTAGGCAGAGACCACAGACTTCCACTTGCTACGATCCTGACACACCTCTTTTGCTTCATTCACAGTCATAAGATTGTTCATACATGCTCGTCGGTTTAGATAAGATGGTGGTAGCTAGCCAGGCGGACATTTAAAATGCCCTACCACAAACCAAACCGAGTACTTAAACATGTACCCCGCTGGGGATCGAACCGCGATCTCCGAATCGTAAATCGGCGGAGGAGGTGGTGATTTTGACTCATAAGTCATCTGGGATGCGACAGACGTGACCAGCCAGTCCCCCATTAGCTTGCGTCCGTTGTGGCCATAGCCCCGGGAAAATACGGTAAAAAATTAGCTTAGCTAGACATAATTCAGAACCGACTTATATAATTGCTATCTTATAGAGGTATATTAGAGATGTAATTTTGAATAATGAAGCCTAAAAAAAACGAGCGCTTAGTCTAGATTTTTTTTTGAAAACCCTATTTTTTATGAATACTAACTGATATTATCTGGTATCCACAACACAAGCCTATAGTTGCTTACTGTGGAACTAGATGGCGCTGTGTGTATGACTAAGGATATTTATTTATTATAATTTAATTAGGTTGACTTTTGTTAGACACAGTTAACTTATTGATGGATAAAAAACTAAGCATGTTATAGTTATAGGCATGCATGTGTTTTAGCTGAAAATGTCGTCGAGCTGCATTGCTTAAGAAATAAAAATGAGAACTAATATTTTGTAACGATAATTTCCCTAAATGTTTTGAATTTAAAGAAATACCCATCATTTGTCCATTTTTTTTTAAGAAACACGTTTTTTCAACTTTAACTTATTTAGTTACTTAGTACTTCCGTTTCTTACAAATGCTTAATTTTTAGCAATTCATACACTTTATTAAATGTTTCAAGAAAATCGCGGTTATTCGTTTTTCCGAGGTCAAACCGTATTTTCCCTGTGCTACTACGTCAGCACCGCAGTCTAAGATTACTAAGAAATATTGATATCATATTGGCAGCTCCTTTGTCTTATCGCGCTAGATAAATCAAATAAGGATTTGTTCACAGTCGAACGGGTTCCCACAAATTTCACGTACCTACGTGATAAAATTCTTAAGGTTTTACAATACAATACAGTACGGTACGGTACAATACAATACAATTACACTTTATTGCCCAACAGAAAAGAAAATACAGTTTCAGAAAAGTGGTAAGAATAGAATGTACAATTTCGCTAAAAGCAATCAATATCACTAAAAGCGATCTCTTCCAGGCTACCTTTGGGTATAAGGACAGTACATTTTTATTATTTAGTATTTTTTTATGCCTGCCAGTTTGTCCCTTCAGAAGTTGTCATTGTGAGAAATTGCCTTTCTGAGAAGTTAGCATTTCGAGAGTTGGCATTCTGAGAAGTTGTCATTTTGCGAGCGGTTGGCATTTTGCGAAGTTGGCATAATGAGATGAGAGGATTTGAAATAGGTAGGTTGTGCGGTATTACCGTTCGAACAGTACGTTTTTGGTTTTGGTTTAGCTGAAGTATAACATGGTATAGCTCTATTTTTTGTGAACGATTATATCGTTGACGCTACTTAAGTAAAACCGAACCCAAAATGTTTAGAGCTAACCACGAGTATTAAAAAAAAAAACTAGTTTAACTTCCGTTCAAATGATTAGCGCGTTATGACATGTGCTTAACGTAACGCTTTTGGTTGTGGTTTACCTTTGGTATTATCGTTCAAAATTAGCGCGATCGGTCCCCTGATGTTGAGTGAAGATGAGGCCGAAGGTGGAAGCCGGGAACCCCATCTTATTTTGTGAACTGGCTATCTTTTTTCTAACAACCGGAAGACAACAATGTTATTAACATTCACATTAATTTATTTAATAGGCACATATAATGATCGAATATTAGAAATTACCATTGCTGTTTGGCGGTAGACTTAGATAAAATGGTGGTAGCTAGCCAGGCGGACATTTAAAATGCCCTACGTATGTGCATAGATTCCTATGTTACCTCCGCCTAAATAGGTTGACCGATTTCGAAAAATTATATCACTGTCTGTTTGTTAATGGTGATATTTAGGTTTTTTTTACAGAATTACCAAGACATTTTTCAATATTCTTTTCGGTTACTATGTTTCTTTGTTTCTTGTTCATTCTATAATAATTTTTGTGTAGTAGAATTCAACAACCTTTCTTCACATTAGAAGCTCAAAGATTCATCTTTTCGTCAGATTTCGTAAGCTGGCCTGGCCTTAATTACTCCTATTGAACTCCGTGATGATAGGTTTGCCTGGAAGAGTTCGCTGTTAGCCATAAAGCCGCCTAATTTGTAGTTTCTATAAGATATTTGACCCCCTCCGTGGCTCAATGTAAACAACATTGTGTTTACAATTCTGAGGTCGCGGGTTCGATCCCCAGCGGCGTACATGTTTAAGCACTCGGTTTGGTTAGTGGTAGGGGATTTTAAATGTCCGCCTGGCTAGCTACATCTTATCTAAATCTGCCGCCAAGCAGCAATGTTAATAGCATTGTTGTGTTCCGGTTGTCAGAGATAAGATAGCCAGTCCCCCAAATGTGTTGGTGTTTCCGGGTCAGTACGCTTCCACCTTCGACCTCATCTTCACTTAACATCAAGTGTGATTGAGGTCAACAACCCGTTGTGCATAAAAAAAAACACTTTATATTAGAAAGAAGGCGTCGCGGCAGATGCAGAAAAGGAGATGGCGGGACTGGATGGATGTACGGTCTGTATACGATAATTTATTTTATGTACGGTCTACCAGATGGCATTTTTGTGTGGATTGAAATCCCACTATCGACCTGTTAATATGTTAAGCGTTCAATGTAGGTACAATGGTTGCTTTGATGCTGTTGATTCTCTAAGAGATTCTCTAAGAGATCTGTTTAAAGAAATAAGTATTTTAACTGTTGCATCCCAATATATGTATATATGACAGTATAATGTATGTACGCAAACATTCTGATAATCATAATTTGAATACTAGAAACAAAAATAAAATTGAAATTCCACAATTTAGACTTAGCAAGGTTAGCACATCCTTTGTGGGACACAGCATACGCTTTTACAATAAAATACCAGAACATGTATTGAGTTTAATAGAGCAGAAATTTAAACGCCACATCTCGAAACTCTGTGTAAGAAGGGTTATTTTACAGGATAGATGATTATTTAGGCGATAAGGAGGTGTGGTGTTAGCTGGTCGTTATGTTAATTGCTGTTGTTTTGTAATATGTAATATAAAATGTAATATTATTGTAAAGATGGAAACTAATTGAAAAGATGTGTTGTTGCGGAGTTTCTTGTCGCTTCTTCTCTCTAACCATAACACCTTGTGAAGCGATGTAGTTTAAAAAAAAATAACATGTTGACTTTCAATAAGTGATATTTTTGTATCCTACATTGAATAAAATATTTTTGATTTTGATAAATGGTACATCAATTAGATCAATGTAGGTACAATGGTTGCTTGGTCAACGTGTGATGGACTGTACATAACTGCAGGCTGTGGCTGAAAATCAGCGGCCGCTGGTTCCCAGCGACCATAATATGCTGGGGGAAAGAAAAAGATATTTAAATGTACCTTCCTTATTTAAACAATAAAGTGTATTTGAATTAGTTGGGATAACACACACGGAGAATATAAAAAAGGATTAAAAAAAAACTACTTCAAAAAACCCGGAAAAAATAATTTAATTAAACTACTGCAATAATAATAACTGAAAAGTATGAAATAATAAACCAGAGCAGAATGTTCTTTATAGATAGATATACACTATTATATATAATCAGAATACAATACAATTTATATGCTATACAATAATAGTTAGGTATAACAATGAAATTAAAAATATATACAACTAGCTTTCCTCCCGCGACTTCGTCCGCGTGGAAGATTTTATCAAAATACAAACAACAAACTTTCATCCCCTATTTTATCCCCTTGGGGGTAGAATTTATCAAAATCCTTTCTTAGCGGATGCCTACGTCATAACATCTACCTGCATGCCAAATTTCAGCCCGATCCGTCCAGTGGTTTGCGCTGGGCGTTGATAGATCACTATGTCAGTCATCTTTGAGTTATATATATTTAGATAGGTACTTTTTGAAGTCGGTGCCTGCCTAGCCTATAAAATACGCAATCTATCCTCCTAAATAAATACACAATCCTCCTTTTTTGAAGTCGTTTAAAAAGTGGTGAGGAGTAACAATCCATCGGCTGTACGTGCAGCATCGTTTCACAACAAAATCGGACCACACGTTACTGAGACAAAACACATAACACCCCTCGCTATTCGTCGGGAGTTAAAAAGCATTGTGTGAAGCACGCCGATTTTAGATTATAACATTGATAGTATATCTTATAATTTTGCCAATTGATAGCATTTTTTTATTGTACAAATATCCTATCATCAGTGTTCAGAGTTACTTGAACGTGTTATAGTGAATAGGTTTGAGTAACTTTAAACAATTAAGTATAAGTGTTAATTTGTTATTAAGTGGTTAAGTTATGACGATAGTGGAAGTGCAAGTGATATTTCTGCATCGTAACCGCAACCCAGCTTGAATTTGTTAGTATTCTTCTTTTTTTTTACTTGCCGTGGGTAGTGTGGTACATTTTTTTTCCAACATGGAGTGTCAAAGTTAACTGATAATAAATTTTTGAACCAAAACTCGTCAAAACTTAATTTATTTTACTTAGTTAACAATGGTTTAACTTTGATTTGTGGTTACGATTAATAGCAGTGCTATTTGAGATTATATTGTTAAAAAAAATCACTGTAAAATTGTGAAAATTGTGATCACAGTACTTAAAAATGCGACTAAGGGTGTCAAATTTTAAACTTTTTCGAAAAATTTCGGTCACGGTGTAGCCTTCGGGGCGGGTTCAGTGGAGTTGGAGTATAGCCTTCGGGGCACTATGAAACGCATAAAAAAAAAGAAAAAAAAAATTTTTTTGCACTTAGAAAATTTTTCGAAATTTTTTCAATTTCATTTTTTGTTGACGCTACATGTTGGGCGCGGTTTTTGTCTTTTCTATTATCGCTTCACTAAGTGACAAGGAGTTTTTTTCTCATTTTATTCATACATGATACACCTTGGCCTCTCGCCCGGTACCAGGTTATCGTTGAGTTTCGGGACACACTGTATAAATGAAAACATCCATAACATATGCCCCTATTCATTAAGTTGTGATTTCTTCTTTGGTTTTTTAATGTACAACAGCCTCCGTACCCTGACGTCATTTGTCGTGCGCGACTTGGAGTGAGAGTTGATGTGAGTGGGATAGTTATATGTTTTGTCCCTAACCTAACCTAACCTCGAAGTTGTCAACGAGTATGTATACCTGGGACGAACAGTCCAGAGGGCGGAGTGTGAGTTTTGTTTCGACTTAACTTTACTACCGCGTTCACGTTTACGTGACGATTTGTATGAAGAAATGTGCAGCGCCTCTAGCGGATAGTTTGCAAAACGATTTTTTTCATTGGGACTTTTTCGTAAACGCGAACGTGATGGTGAAGTTAAAAACGAGACAAAACTTACACTTCGCACACAGTTAGGTAAATTCAACTTCGGAAAGGGGGTCAATCGTTTCGTCGAGGTTTCGTCAAGACGAAAGTCTTTGATCAGTGTGCGATGCCAGTGACGAAATAGTCCAAAGTCCAAAATGCTTTATTTTGTAGGTACACAGGGTACACTTAAAATATTACATTTTTTTACATTTTGTAAGCTACTGCTTGTCCAAAATACAATTTCCCTTGAGAAGAACAAGCAAGAAACTCGAGGGGTTGCTCTTTTAAAAAGAGGTTCTTATTGTCATATTGGTTAGAAACTCTGACCACTATATCAAAAGGTCGCGGATTCGAATCCCGCTAAGGGCATATGTTTGTATGATGAATACGGACATGTGTACCCGAGTTATGGATGTTTTCATTTATAATAAGTATTTATTTTACAAAAAAAATAATTTATGTAGTATATCAACCATCTGGTAGGTATCCACAACACCAGCCTATAGTTGCTTAATGTGGAACTAGATGGCGTTTGTGTGTATGTCCAAGGATATTTATTTATTTAATCATTTATTCTTTATTTATTTATTATATTGGCATTCTGTTTGGTGTAGTGGTAAGCAACTCTGACCACTATACCAAAAGGTTGCGGGTTCGAATCTCGCTAGGGGCATATGTTTGTGTGACGAATACGGACATGTGTACCCGAGTTATGGATGTTTTCATTTATAATAAATATTTATTTACAAAAAAAAAAAATATTTATGTAGTATTCAACCATCGGATATCCACAACACAAGCCTAGTTGTTTAGTGTGGAACTAGATGGCGCTGTCTGTATATGTCCAAGGAAAAGAAAACATAAACCCGACAGTTATATGATTAATGGCTCCATTTGACAGCTTATAACTTGGAAACGTGGCACTTTAGGAGATTTTGTAAAAGAATATTTTATGTTTGTATTGACATAAATAATCGATTTACCAGAGTTTCATCTTTGGCTGCGATCTTAAAAAAAAATCAAACAGCAGATATATCAAAATCTTCAAACCCCTTTAATAAATCTGACGCCGCAGTGAACGTGCTGAAGATACTAATGCTATATTTATTTTTCCTTATTGTCTCTACTAATATTAGTTTTGCCTTCAATTCACAATATCAATCCTGTCGAGTGATGTGTTTACAATGAATTATAAATTAGATCGCGACATGTGTAAAGACTGGGGCAGCTTCCAATGTTTACCAAAAACGCGATCATGTGGCGCTTATTTTGTTTCACTGTGTTGTGTGTACGTGAAACTAATCTGATACCAATCTTTAATACTTCAGTTGATTAATTGTTTGGAATCTCACTGAAATACTTACATTCTCAAGTGACCACAGTGATCCTAGTAATTGTTCACGAACGGTAAGTGTTCTATTAGGTCCTTACCTATGAAATTGGCGTTTTGTATGAAGAATTTCATTAAGACTGTTTTCTCCATACAAACATTTTTGATTTTTTTTGGGAACGGCAAATCCAAATTTAGCTAAACTTTGTGTGTATTATCGGATAACATTAAGTTAAGTATAGGCAGCGTTAATTTTTAAAAGTAACCGCTTTATAAAAGTTTCAGCGAATCTAAGAAATGATTATGGGGAAGCACATGAAAAGAGCTCTGTTAAATTTTTTTTTTTATTATGTGATTTAGCCCAGAATTTAAAAAATATTTCATGTAAAACCTTGTAATAATATTCCATTTTCCAATTAAAAAAACAAATTCGGATATAGCTTTGAAAATCGCAGGAATTGTTACATATGTTTAACGAAGAAAAAAAACTCTAATTTCATAGGTAAAGACCCAATATTTTAAATATTAGAGAGAGAGGTCGGGCAATGTGACATTTGTGACATGATAATGATAATACAAGAAATAAAGATTAACTTGCAGGTCATGTAAGTCGCCTTTGCAAAGTCATAAGGCCTATGTATAGGTACGTTTTTCCAATAATGTTTCTGTTGATATACAAAATCTTGTTTACAACCAATTTAATCATCATCAATTTAATATAATTATATTAATAAAATAACAATTAAATTCACTCCCACACATCCACACATAAGTATTGATATTTTACCAAATACCTACCTATATGATAGAGTAAATAGTAATTAATTCCTCGGTGACAGCAACTACTCTACTTGGGGCGGACTGAAAATCAGCAAATCTGCTGAGTCCCTACCTTTTCATCGCAGTTTGACCTAATTTATTATCAATTAATTACTTGTAAAATTAACCTTGTTGTTTATTTATTTATTATTATTTAAAGATACTATGAACAGAAACTTATTAACAAAGCATATTTTCAAATTATATACTATTTAGATGATAATCGTCCTTTGACATAACCATATAAATATTGTTGATGTTTCTATTTAAACTTATTCATGGTTTTAGTAAAGCTCCTGACACCTACCCGCTTCGCTTCTCTGTTCCCCGACCCGGCAGTCGTCTACCTAATCGTAAAGTACTGTCCCCCCCCTCCTACAGAACCAACATCGGTCAACACAGCCCTTTGTATCGAATGTGTGCATTATGTAATAGTACGAGAAACCAGATTGATATATTTTCAGGAACAATCGCCTCCACTAAGAAAGTTATCTATGGTTGTACATGTATTAAGGATGAATCATCCCTAATACATATACATAATTTTGTACAACAATTATAAATAAGTCTTTTTGTATCGTTTTAGTGATTTAGTTAATAGCCTATTTTATTCTTAAGTATTGAGACTGTTTACCTGTGTGCATGCTGTGTTCACATCAAGTAGGATACATTCAATCAATTATGTCGTAATGTTGGGTAAGACTAAAAATATTGTGAATTGTGTCCAGTTTTGTGAACCGTATAAAAAATAAAAAATAAAATTATTATTATGTCTTTTTCTAATAAGAAAACAGGTTTCAAAAAGAGCAGCGCTTTTCTTGTTTACAATGTAAATGTAAGCTACTTTACTTAGCAGACAATAAGAACAGAAAAACATTGATTGTTTGTTTGTTTACAAACGCGTTATTGAAAAGGCAATAGATTAATTTTACATTACATTTTTTCATTAATACAGAATCTGAGTACAACGGCGGACTTATCCCATAGAGGGATTTAGACATAGGATAACATTTGTTATTTGTGTGTCGATCCGTGTAAAATTATTACTTCTTAATTTCATTTAATAATAATAATAGAAAACTCCTCCAAATTGATGAAAACGGACAAACTGACTTACGATTTTAAAATAAAAAGGAATATACCATACTTGGTTAATGCCCGTAAATGTCATGATAATACCAGCTCATGCTGAGAAAAAGAAATTGGAAATAGAAATAATAATAATAATAAATATCCTTGGACATACACACAGCCCCATCTAGTTCCACAGTAAGCAACTATAGGCTTGTGTTGTGGATACCAGATGGTTGATATACTACATAAATACATTTTTTTGTAAATAAATACTTATTAACAACATCCATAACTCGGGTACACATGTCCGCATTCATCACACAAAAATATGCCCCTAGCGGGATTCGAACCCGCAACCTTTTGGTGTAGTGGTCAGAGTTGCTAACTACTACACCAAACAGGTCGTCATATTCGTATGCCACTGAAAGCCCTCCACAACTAGCTACCGTTTCGCATCTTGGGGAGAAGATCTCACCAAGCTGCTTTTGAGCTGTACTGTAGATTCTGCTACAGTACAGCTCAAAAAAAATTGTATCATCTTACATTATTTCTAAAATAAGTTGTGAGATATGTCAGTAGAATAAAGTTATTAATAATGGAATAATATTTTTTTTTCGAATCGATAAATTGTAAAAGTATTATTTTTCCGTGGCTCAATATAAACAACATAGGGTTTACGAATCGGAGGTCGCGGGTTCGATCCCCAGTCGGGTACATGCTTAGTAATCTGTTTGGTTGGTGGCAGGACATTTTAAATGTGCGCCTGGCTAGCTACCACCATCTTATCTAAGTGTGCCGCTAAACAGCAATGTTAATAGCATTGTCGTGTTCCGGTTGTCAGAGATAAGATAGTCCCCCAAATAAGATGGCGTTTCCGGGTCAGTACGCTTCCACCTTCGGCCTCATCTTCACTTAACGTCATTTATGATTGAGGTCAAGTGCCAACCAGGTGTACATATAAAAAAGAAATCATTGCCTGTTAATTTACTTTGAATTTTGTTTCTTCTTCACAGATTCTCCACAAGTTGTTGCAATGGCAGGAAACATTAGAAATAGGCCTACACCAGCCACTGTTTCGGAGAAGAAACTAATTGGACCGTATTCTCCAGTTATAATTAGCGACACTCAAGATTTAATTCTTAAGGAATTAGAGAGAATGAAACAAGTTATGAATTTGATGAATCTTAAGATAAATGTGAACGCGAAAGATATTAAGGATTTACAACATCCATCAGTACAGTCTAAAGTGGATGACGAACATTGTCAAATAAGTGAGCCAATAGTAGTTAACGGCTCATATAGAAACTGGAATAATAAGCACGCAATAAAATTACTTGACAACGCTTACATATCTATTGAAGATTATAAGAAAATAACAAATCTATTGGAGACGAAGAATAACGATTACGAAATCAGACATTTAGCTAATGAGATATTTAGATCGCCAATCCGAGTAAACAGAAACACTCGTTTCCCAGCCAACGGCTTGCATATAGATTTAAATACTGAATTATTTAAATATCTCGTCGTCAAAATAAAAGATGCTCTCAAACATAATACCAATGATATAAAAAAGGAAGTGAAAAGCTTTTGCGAAACAATATTACTTTTAAAGAAAGACGCTCTAGCGCAATGGCTGACCAATTTAGAGAAGTTTGAGAAGGACAACGAACTCGTATGGTCGGTGGAGACTGGTGGGGAAAGTGGTGAAGTGAAAGTCGATGCGGCTTGCCAGAAAGTCGATGCGGCTTGCCAGACAGACGAATTTAGGGAAACAGCTACTGCAGAGTCTAGTACAGCAGTGAAAGTGAATGCAAATCAAAATATAGACGAAACAGCTACTGCAGAATCCAGTGCAGTCATCCCAAAATTAAATGGCAACAAACTACCTACAAATATTTCGAAGACAACAAAAATTATTCGGTTGAAGGCGCGGGACAACGCTAGTGTTAAAGCTAGTCGCCCTTCCGCAATTCCTCGTCCGGTGTCCGCTCATCGCACTAAGAGAATAAACGGTGACATGGCGGGCAAGAGGGAATAGCTGGTGCAAGTTCGATTACCGAACAAGTTACACTGCATGGAGTAACTGCTATAACGAAGAGCGTTATCTATCACCGATCATATACTAATACATTTTCCTATATTGGAGGAAGAAAGACCGTATAGTACCGGACGCATTTGAATTTTGAATAAATAATAAATAAATATCCCTAGACATACACACAGCGCCATCTAGTTCCACAGTAAGCAACTATAGGCTTGTGTTATGGATACCAGATGGTCGATATACTACATGAATACATTTTTTTTTGAAAATAAATACTTATTATAAATGAGAACATCCATAACTCGGGTACACATGTCCGTATTCATCACACAAACATTATGCCCCTAGCGGGATTCGAACTCGCAACCTTTTGGTAAAGTGGTCAGAGTTGCTAACCACTACAACAAACAGGTCGTCAGAATAAGAACAAATTTATTATGAACGCCACAACACGATGCAAAAACAATGGAGTATAGTTTTTTTTTTTTTATGCACGCCGGGTTCGTACTTGACCTCAATCACACCTGATGTTAAGTGAAGATGAGGTCGAAGGTGGAAGTAAATCATTGCTAAAAAGAAATACAATTATAAATAAAACTGGCTTTCCGAACGCGACTTCCTCCACGTGGAAGATTTCACCAAATGCGGTTCAGCAAAAGAATTGACAATACAATACAATACAATATAAATACACTTTATTGCACAACAGATAAGAAAATACAGTTTCAGAAAAGTGGTAAGAATAGAATGTACAATTTGGCGACCTTATCACTAAAAGCGATCTCTTCCAGGCAACCTTTGTGTATAAGGACAGTACATTTGAAATAGGTAGGTTGTGCGGTATTAAATAGGGATGCAGATACAAACTACGTGAATAAATTTCATATATTTACATACATACATACATAGATCAATAGACAAATATACCTACTTAAACATAACATCTATAAAATAGCAACAAAATACAAACGTAAATATATAGGTGTAGGTACTAAATGTGTTAATCCAGGACCTAGTCTGTCTACAAACCAAATATCATCCAGCCGTTTAGGCGTGAAGAGGTAACAAACATACATACATACACACAAACTTTCGCATTTATATAAGGCTAACAAAATTAACCCGACAAACTTTGGCAATTGCACGTACCTACATGACAATAAAATAAAATATTCATTAAAAAAACTAGCCTTAAAATATGTTTTCGAGTAAAAAAATTAAATGTAAGTGCAAATGAAAATACAAATTAACAGACTTACTTCATTTCGATTGTACCTTATTTTATCAATGAGAAAAAACAGGTAACGTTCATAATGGAAGACGCCGGCGGGGATGGCGGGTGGCGGGTCACAGGGCGCAACCAATCCAGGGACTGAATAACCGAAAAATAAAGGTAATAAAGGTTAACGGTATGACGTCATACCGTAAAATTCGGCTATTGGAATATTTCCATATCGATAAAAAACGATACCGAAATGAAATAACGGTACCGAAATTTTCTGGTACCTAAATCTTTATGAAAACGGTTCCTTTGATGAATCGCCGGCGCAGCGCGCCGTGCGTCCTTGTCGGTGATTTGTGTGGGTCAGAATGGCGGGTGTATTGTTTCAGAAATGATTATGTTATATACGACAGAAAAGTACCTACAATGTACTAGTATGTACCTTTAATGAAGGTCAATGTACCTCAATGAAACGGGAGCAATTATAATAATAAAGTGAGCCGCGGTCCTGACGGTCAGAATCGCGGGTGTATGTTGAAAATGAATGTAATAGAATAGCTATGGGCATGTACTATTTACCAAACGAATGTACCTTCAATGTACCTCACGAAAATATAATCTAAATCAAATTGAATGAGTAATTAATGAGGAAATCAAGAAAACAAACTTTTGACGCCTACAATTTTTTTATAGCAATATGAATAGAGTTCTATTTTGCTCGTATTATGAATGTAAAGCCAGTCATAAGAGAAATATTTATGGGTTTGTATATGTGCTTCGATAAAGTAAAGAAACATGGATAAGACATAATCATTTACTCATCGTTTATCAAAAGTTACAAAGAAAAAACAAAAAGCGTGATTACTTTTGTCCATATCATATACAATGTGCAATTATGTTTTTACGTCTTCATGTAGTTCGATTACATAGGTTATCATAACACACCCACTTATTCTGTCTGTAGCAATGGGCCTTGTAATGACCGATTTTGTCAAAAGTATTTGATATCGGCGGTAAGAATTCAATAATCCCTATGATCTCGTATGTTTTTGATTCTAGATTTATTTCAGTGGCACTTCATCTATGCACGCACACCAAGTCACTTTGACTTATCTCAACATTTATAACATTTTGCAAGACATATGTAAATGTTCGTGCGGCGGTTAGGGGTTGTCTTAGGACGTTTAGCGCCCGTTTAGCCGCCAGCAGGTAGGTATAGAAGAAAAGAATACCAATTTGATTTGGATTTAGTGGGTTTATTGTACATTCAGCTCACTCCCCTGCACCCCTCGGCAAATCTCCCCGTACGGTCACTGGCCTGAAGGTCTTGGAGCTGTAGTGGACGTAGCCTTCGAGTCCTCTCGTAGATGACGACGAGGTGGATGCTGGATGAGCGGTTTTTGGGGGAGGGTAGATCAACCCCGAAGGTCTCCCAGGTGCAGACCTGGATGTCGACGCCGACAATTAGTCACTTCGGACCTTGATCCTGAAGAGCACAGGCAGGCATTAGTTAGTGCCCACATATATCCTCGTCCACTGCTGGTATTCACGGCTCAGCAACCATAACGAACACCACGCAGTTGACAGACACAAAATCAGAAACAGCTTACATTAAAAATAGCCAGACTATTATGGAAACTCAGCCTAGAGGGATCTTCCGTAGTTTACTTAAGAGGGTTCAGGTGGCAACCGAAGCAGTGTTCTCCCGGTAGCAAGGTCGCGGTCAAACAGAGGACGATTCGGGTTCCCCCACTCTAATTAGAAATCGTCTTAACGACGTCATCGCAACCGGACAAATTAGCGTACCGCAATACCGTGGTGAGACCCTTTTTAAATAAAATAATAATTTGAGGGTTCCGTACGAAACTTTTATTATAAAGATGAAGTAGTGTGTGTAACAATCTGTAAACACAAGAAAAAGAAAAGAAATATATTTAGATGACTCGATTTTCGCAGAAAACCTTACGCTAATATAAAATTGGAGAGGCCTCGGAAGCAAGGAATTGCCTAAAAAGAAAAGACCTATTAGGGACGTTCCTCTTCTATTAAACGGTCTCAAAACTAGATCTGGTGTGGAAAAGGTAGTACTAAAGAACACATGCGCATTTGATGCTGCGGCTCAAGTAATTGCAGCGGCTTGTGCTTGATGGTTTTGCCGTGACTACAACTATTAACTAACACTGGCAATAATTTTTGTATGTTTAAAAAACCTTCCTTGATGACGAGAAAACAAAACAAGACTTGTACAGAATTCGTGCTCAAATTGCAGAACAATATTTTAAAACGAATTTTTCAAAAGGAATCACCGAAATACACTGTGAATGTAGCGTGACAAAAATATTTGATGAATTCTTGATTGATGCCATTTATAGCGCTGATATTAAAGAAAATTGTACAAACGAATCTTGTGTTTTCAATAATGTAACCAGAAAGATTGTTTTTCTGCTAATTGATATGAACAAAAAGGAAGTTTCAGAATTAAATGATTTCGCAGCATCTATGCTGGTAAGCGATAACGTAGTATTGTGTCGTCGTAATAACTGCAATGGAATACGAACATTTACATATGTCTTGCAAAATGTTATAAATTTTGAGATAAGTCAAAGTGACTTGGTGTGCATAGATGAAGTGCCACTGGAAATTAATCTAGAATCAAAAACATACACGATCATAGGGATTATTGAATTCTTACCGCCGATATCAAATACTTTTGACAAAATCGGTCATTACAAGGCCCATTGCTACAGACAAAATAAGTGGGTGTGTTATGATGACCTATGTAATCGAACTACAAGAAGCCGTAAAAACATAATTGTGCATTGTATATTATATGGACAAAAGTAATCACGCTTTTTGTTTTTTCTTTGTAACTTTTGATAAACGTTGAGTAAATGATTATGTCTTATCCATGTTTCTTTACTTTATCGAAGCATATATACAAACCCATAAATATTTCTCTTATGACTGGCTTTACATTCTTAATACGAGCAAAATAGAACTCTATTCATATTGCTATAAAAAAATTGTAGGCGTCAAAAGTTTGTTTTCTTGATTTCCTCATTAATTACTCATTCAATTTGATTTAGATTATTTTCGTGAGGTACATTGAAGGTACATTCGTTTGGTAAATAGTACATACCCATGGCTATTCTATTACATTCATTTTCAACATACACCCGCGATTCTGACCGTCAGGACCGCGGCTCACTTTATTATTATAATTGCTCCCGTTTCATTGAGGTACATTACCTTCATTAAAGGTACATACTAGTACATTGTAGGTACTTTTCTGTCGTATATAACATAATCATTTCTGAAACAATACACCCGCCATTCTGACCCACACGGTGATTTTCTAGTTTTATTTATTATTTTCGTGTTTGCACGTGTCGAGCGAGGGAGTTGTCTACTATCGTAAGTCATATTTTGGCAAAACAAGAGATAATGAGTGAGTATACCTATCCAATTTATTACAATACTATGTATTATTATAAAATATGAAAGTGTACATCTGTATTTTGTAACTCAATCTCGCAAAAACCGCTGAATATATTATAATCATTTTCGGAGATGATTAAGGTTAGGATTATATAAATTTAAACAATTACAATCTGAATGAAAATTATAATATAAAACTTCTGGACTTATTTCAAGGATACTTTTTTCCGTAATTCCCACGGGAACAGCTGTGCTATTCTGTAAGAATTCACTTCAAATCCTCAGTGAAATGAAAACTTATTATATGCATATATTATACAACTTATCTGACCTTGTTTTCATAAAAGTACCTGTACTAATAAGCTAGGTACTTTAGTTCATTTTACTTTAGAGCACAAAAGAAAAAACAAAATAATATTACATATCAGAAAATAGAAAATTAATTTCTAAACTTTGTACGTGTCTCTGCGCTGCGGCCGCGCCCCGCCCCGCGCCCGCGCGCCTCTCCGCGGGCCTCTCGCGCATACCCCCGCCCCGAACCCACCCGCGTTTCTCCATATTTCGGTACCGAAATCGCGAAAAGGTTAAATAACGGTATGGCCCTACCTTTATAAAACAAGGGTATCGTTATGATTTTAAAGTACCTTAACCTTATACCGTAACCGCATTCAGTCCCTGAACCAATCACAGCAAGGCGCGGCGGTGAGCGGCTTGTGGTCACCTTTCGGCGTCTTCAAAGATACCGCGTCACGTGTTTGTGTGTTGTGGCAAAGTACTTAGAGTGCGCGGCCATTAAGGTCCAACTCACAAAATTTACATTTCTAAATTTTATTTTTTTAATAAATACTGTTAACTTTAATGTTTTATTTTTTTCGTAATCGGTACATCCTATACATACACTCTGCGACGTTTGTCGGGTTAATTTTGATAAACCATATATTAGTTGGAACGGGATGCGGCGTGCACAAATACTGCGACGGATCACAGCGCTGGTTTGCAGTACCCCTGCCCCTGCAGCTCGATGCCCAAACGCGCGGATGCTACGTCAGTATAATAATAAATAATAGTCTGTAGTTAGTGTATGTACCTATAGTGTAGTGTAAATATATAAAATAATAATTATAATGTTAGTGATATAAGGTATATCTGCAGGCGACTGTACATCGGCTATATATATATATACTATATTCTATTTACCCAATTACAGATATAGGAGAGTAGTACCAAAGGCATTCACAGCTTGACATTACGAGTCTTAAGGGCTTATTACACGGTCCTATTTTTAAGAAATCTTTTTTCTTTTTTTTTTGCATAAAGGGTTGGCACTTGACCTCAATCACACCTGATGTTAAGTGAAGATGAGGCCGAAGGTGGAAGCGTACTGACCCGGAAACCCCAACTCACTTGGGGGACTGGCAATCTTATCTCTGACAACCGGAACACAACAATGCTATTATAACATTGCTGCTTGGCGGGAGATTTAGATAAGATGGTGGTAGCTAGCCAGGCGGACATTTAAAATGCCCTACCACCAACCAAACCGAGTACTTAAACATGTTAACCGCCTCCGTGGCTCAATGTAAACAACATTGGGTTTACGATTCGGAGGTCGCGGGTTCGATCCCCAGCTGAGTACATGTTTAAGTACTCGGTTTGGTTGGTGGTACGGCATTTTAAATGTCCGCCTGGCTAGCTATCACCATCTTATCTAAATCTGCCGCCAAGCACCAATGTTAATAGCATTGTTGTGTTCCGGTTGTCAGAGATAAGATAGCCAGTCCCCCAAATGTATTGGGGTTTCCGGGTCAGTACGCTTCCACCTTCGACCTCATGTTCACTTAACATCAGGTTGATTGAGGTCAAGTACCAACCCGTTGTGCATAAAAAAAAAAATGTACCCCGCTGGGGATCGAACCCGCGACCTCCGAATCGTAAACCCAATGTTGTTTACATTGAGCTACGGAGGTGGTTAATTCAGGGTATCTAATTAAGAAAAAGGAAGGTGTCGGTAATCGATGTTAGAACAGTTAGGCCCGTATTTCAGAATGTAGCTCAAGCGTAGATGTGCGCTTGAGCGTAGTTAGAAAGAGATGCCGCTATACAAGTTACATAAAGCTATCCCTTTTTAACTGTCCTCAAGCGGAGATTCAAGCAGAGGCTTGAATAACATTCTGTAATACGAACCTTAGAATCCTAGTTAGTGGATGGGAATGTCCCAACAGCGCTACTTCCATCCTAAATGCAGAGACTAATTCGGCGTACATTGCTGGGAGGCATAGTTCTGTTTATTCAAATATACTTACTTCAACCAGCAATGTATGACGATGTACTGTCCTTATAACCCATAGGTTGCCTGGAAGAGATTTGCTGATGATGCCTTTTAGTGATAAGGTCGCCAAATTGTACATTCTATTGTTACCACTTTTCTGAAACTGTATTTTCTTTTCTGTTGTGCAATAAAGTGTATTTGTTTGTATTGTATTGTATTGTATTGTATTGTATTGTATTGTATTGTATTGTATTGTATTGTATTGTATTGTATTGTATTGTATTGTATTGTATTGTATTGTATTGTATTGTATTGTATTGTATTGTATTGTATTGTATTGTATTGTATTGTATTGTATTGTATTGTATTGTATTGTATTGTATTGTATGGTATCGTATCGTATCGTATCGTATCGTATCGTATCGTATCGTATTGTATCGTGTCGTGTCGTAACGTATCGTATCGTATCGTATCGTATCGTATCGTATTGTATTGTATTCTATTTGTAGGAAACCAAATTAAAAACACTCTAATTATGAAATCGGAAGTTAGAAAGTACTTATTACAACATCGTAACTGCAGAGACTGATTCGTCATACATTGCTGGTTGAAGTAAGTATATTTGAATAAACAGAACTAAGCCTCCCAGCAATGTACGCCGAATTAGTCTCTGCATTTAGGATGGAAGTAGTGCTGTTGTGGGACATTCCCATCCACTAACTAGGATTCTAAGGTTCGTATTACAGAATGTTATTCAAGCAGAGATCTCCGCTTGAGGACAGTTAGAAAGGGATAGCTTTATGCAACTTGTATAGCGGCATCTCTTTCTAACTACGCTCAAGCGCAGTTGTACGTTTGTGCAACCCTTTTTCTGAACTAGATGCCCTGAATTAACCGCCTCCGAGGCTCAATGTAAACAACATTGGATTTACGATTCGTAGGTCGCGGGTTCGATCCCCAGCGGGGTACATGTTTAAGTACTCGGTTTGGTTGGTGGGAGGGAATTTTAAATGTCCGCCTGACTAGCTACCACCATCTTATCTAAATCTGCCGCCAAGCAGCAATGTTAATAGCATTGTTGTATTCCGGTTGTCAGAGATAAGATAGCCAGTCCCCCAAGTGTGTTGGGGTTTCCGGGTCAGTACGTTTCCACCTTCGGCCTCATCACCACTTAACATCAGGTGCCATAAATAATAATCCAATCGCACTAAATCGGAATCTAACTGTTCTAACTCGTTTACACCTTCCTATTTATTATTCCTGTAAATTGGATAGTGTAATCAGTGCTTTAGATTACCTCCGGGTCATCGTACTATTTATTGCGACCGTCGACATTGGGAGGGTCGACGCCATGGCAGCCGGACTACTGTTTGTGTTATCTCTGCTTTTAGCTGGGGTAAGTCAGTCAAACTTTATTTTTATTATTCAAATTCAAATACACTGGGACTTTTTGCCGGGAATACAGAGGGTAGTGTTTTTGTAGTATAAGAATGGCAGAATATTGTACGGCAAAGTTTAATGATAGTGTACAATTGAAGGGCACTGTAAATTTAAGTGCGTAACGAAGCTTTCGGGTTCCCACCGAATCTACCAAAATCTTTCGTAAAGCATTCTGTCACTTTACTGAAAAATACTCAGGGATACCATAGAAAATTAGGCTGTATGGGCTCAGATCCCTTTGCCTTCCTACATAGTTGGAGAAAAAACAAAAATTGAATTAAATTGCCGGAGCGCCAATTCAAACTCAAGAAGGTTTTATTTCGTAAGTTACTATAACGTAGGATTGCTCTTTTTAAATAAGTATTTTTACAATTTATGATTCGACAAAAAACCGAAAATATTAAGCTGGATATCGCCGAGCGGTTCATATCCATGCTTTCTTATCATCTTTTATTTTATTTCCGTTTAATCGTGGTTTTAAATTTATTTAAAGGCAAATTTTGAATGTCTACAAAAACCTTATTATAAAAGCGTACACATTATCCCTTGAATGACTTGGTGACTTTATGTAAGCGACTGATATGAACAACAAATTTATTTTTATATCTTGTATTTACATTAGGTATTTCACTGTTTTCCCTAAACAATTGCAGATTGCAATCTATCATCGTCATTGCTATTCATAATTCATATAATATTTATTGCATTACACATGTCATAGTTACAATACATAGGTAAGTACTAACATACACATGTACCTTGTCAGGCATGGCAAATAATGTCGTTTCAATTACCAATAGTTATAATTTTTATGAAGCTACGTATGTATGTTGTAAGCTTAAAGAGAGTGCTCCAATTCCACAGTCAATCAACAATAAACAAAAAATAACAAATTAAAAGTACACCCTATCCTATTTCAACGAATATAACAAGTGTCAATAATAATATTAATAATGTCATGAATAAATCCATTTTAGAATGTCATATAATATCATTCGTAGGTAACTTTCCTCTATGTGTCTATTTCTACTTATGCAATTTTATATTTAATTAATTTGAGAATAAAACTGTCATTATCTTTGTCATATCATTCATATTTACTATTACACCAGTTCGAAGCTTTAATCATTAACGAATTCATCTATGCTGTAATAAGATTTACCAATTAACAAAGACTTAAGCTTATGTTATATTACTAATAACTAGTCATTAAACAGAATAAAACATAGGTTATACGCTTTATTCTGAGGTTATATGTTATATGTATTTAGTTACGGATAGTTAATTATTATTAAGTTGCATTAAATCATTCTTTTTTGTGTACACAGTGTACACACTATGTATGCTTTCGCCGGTCAAAAGTCAAAAATATTTCATTCAATGTAGAATACGAAAATATCACAAAATGAAAGTCTTCATGTTATTTTTTAAAACTACATCGCTTCACAAGGTGCTATGGTTATGGAGATGAAGCAACAAGAAACTTCGTAACAACACATCTTTTAAATGTTTCCATCCCATCTTTATAATTTTATTACAATTTATATTACATATTACAAAGAAGAAGCAATTAACGACCAGCTAACACCAGACACCAAACATCTAAGACTCGGGAATAAATGTTCGTATTCATCATACAAACATATACCCGTCGCGGGATTCGAACCCGCAACCATTGGTTTCGCTGATAGGGTCACTATCCACTACACCAATCGGTCGTCGGTAATTATAACTTACAAGACTAATGCTCCCTATCGTTCACCAACATTCTTTACTGCCTTCCATCTTTGATGTAAAAATGGGACGCACTGATACTGTGCTTGCCTTCTCTGTCGGCTGGTATTACCAGATACAAATAGAGAATAGCTACCTTTTTTTCTTTATTACCCTATTAAAGCGCATCACATAGCGCGGACACCATCTTTTTTTTTTAACGAAGGTTTTATCGTAAGAAAGGTTTTGGGGTGTGGGGAGTTAACAAGCCTATACTCTTGTTCTTTGACCATAGTTTATAATATTAGGTCCTTACCTATGAAATTGGCGTATTGTATGAAGAATTTCATTAAGACTGTTTTCTCCATACAAACATTTTTTTTTTTTTTTTGGGAACGCCAAATCGAAATTTAGCTAAACTTTGTGTGTATTATCGGATAACATTAAGTTAAGTATAGGCAGCGTTAATTTTTAAAAGTAACCGCCTTATAAAAGTTTCAGCGAATCTAAGAAATGATTATGGGAAGCACATGAAAAGAGTTAAAAAAAAATTTATTATGTGATTTAGCCCAGAAATTAAAAAATATTTCATGTGAAACCTTGATATAATATTCCATTTTCCAAATAAAAAACAAATTTGGATATAGCTTTGAAAATCGCAGGAATTGGTACATTATAATTAACGAAGAAAAAAATCTCCATTTTCATAGGTTTAATGACCCATGTTTAACTTATACAAGGTGAACTTGAATTCGTGTAATTCTCATTAACTGGGGACGCCACTTTTTATTCCCCAATGAATTCAATCAAACATTTTGGATTACACGTACAAGTAAACCATTCTGAAACCAGCTTTAGTATGGTATTCCAACAATTTTCGGCTGAATTCGGCTAATGGTTCCTAGTGTAAAGTTTTATGAAGGAATTTCCAGATAATCATAAAACACACCTGGAGTGGGTCACCAGTAAGCAGGAATATTATACGAATAAAATTTCACCCTGTATACTAAATATTACATGTCAAAATTTAACCGATAATCAGTGACAGATTTTTTGTAGGAGAAAAATGGAATGTACGAATTATAATGTCTCAACGCCCACGTCCTACAAAAAATCGGCCACAATATCGGTGATAAAAGTATTGACGAAAAAATCGGCCGATTATCGGTCCTACAAAAAGTCGGTTGTGGGCGGGCTCGCTATCTCAGATCAATTGTCATCATCGTCACATCAGCCACATGATGTCCACAGCTGAATATAGAATTCCAGAGTGCTTAGAATTCCAGGTTAGTTCAACGACCATAGTTCAGATTTATCAATTGAGACCTGCAGTGTCACTTGGATACAGATTTAAAGAGTATAATATTCTAACCTTTTCGTCACAGTACATTTTAGAAAATCATATTTTGAAATTTTTGAAAATATGTGAAAAAAATATATAGCATCATTTATGCAGGTCACATAAGTCGCCTCCGCAAACTCAGTAATTCATTCAAAGGGTTATGTATACGCTTTTTCAATAAGGTTCCTGTTGATATACAAAATCTTCTATTCAATAAATTTAAAGAGTAAACAGAAACTCATTAAGAAAGCATATTATAAAATATCAGATTATTTAGATGATAAACATTCATGGACATAACCAGCCCGTTCGCATAACCAGGCTATTTCACAATTAATAATGAAATTTTATAATATAAACTAATAATTAATAATTTTGTAATATAAAAACCTTTTTTTTTTTAAGAGCAACCTCTCGAGTTTCTTGCTTGTTCTCAAGGGAAAATTGCCTTTTAAACAAGCAGTAGCTTTAAAATGGTAAAATCTGACTATTTTAAGTGTACCCTTTGTACCTACAAAATAAAGCATTTTTGATTTGATTTGATTTGAGTTGTCGCTGTCAACTATGAAAATTGATGACATTCGATTGTAGCTTGTGTAATACATACATCAAAGACCTTTAGGGCGAGAATATACGTCCGATTGTGTTCCCGAATGTCTGATTAGCTAACAGACTTTTTCTGAACGCAGTCGTCCTCGAGCTATTATCCCGAGTGCTTGCATGCGAAGCAGAAAGAAAAAATGGTCGATGAATTACTCTTGCTTATGAGTAAAATATATTTATTTAAAAACAGTAACAAATAAAGAGATGGAAGTTAAATATAAACTAGAACAAATGTAAAAAATTGGGGCCGTGAGGCAAGGTACCCAAAACGCTGGCGGCGTTTCCTCGTTGTATGCAGATACTTAAGCGTTGGGCGAGGAAATAACCAGCTCTCTTGCTTTTTACATTTACTTATTGCAAAAAAAAAATGATAACATTTGCTCGTATTGACGCGAAAGAGGAACAATCCGGTAATAAAATCGTAAACACCTCGGCGCTGTTTCCAACTCGGACATGTATTGAATGTTCGTACAAAATAGTGGCTCCAACGCCTTCCGATAATCGGACGAGACTATCCTATATGATGACATCTGACGTATATTCCCAGCCTTATCCCAAATTGAGTGTCCTGAGAGACAATGGTGTCGATTCGGATGTACAACGAACTAACTAAATTTAAATGATATGTATCCTTTTCTAACCACTAATACATGAAAAGGACGACATATAATTAAGTCCTGTCAAATTAAGTAAAATGATCAAAACAAGCACTTCTTTATCAATATTAGGTGTACACCTAGCGACGTGACGATTAAAATACTATAGAGCGACTTGTTTTGACAGCTCTTAACTTAATTTGACAGGCCTTAATTTATAGTCGTCCCTTTCATGTTAATAGTGTTAGAAAAGGATGTATCTGCTTTAAATTTTGTTAGTTCGTTGTACATCCGAATCGACACCAATGGTGTCGATTCGATTGCACACGAACTAAACTAAATTTAGACTGGTGCTGTCACGTTATATTGTTCCAGAGAGAAAAGCAATGTTGAGATGTGGGTATGTGTAGAATTTCCTAAAATTCAGTAAACTGGTTGCACAATCAGAGTGCGTGTTTTATTATATTTGTTTGCAAAAATTGTGTGTGTTTATTAAATACTTCCCCGAAGAGTCAGTGGCACATACAGTCATTCAAAGAGGTAGGTATCTAATAAGTCCTTACCTATGAAATTGGCGTTTTGTATGAAGAATTTCATTAAGACTTGTTTTCTCCATACAAACATTTTTGATTTTTTTTTGGGAACGGCAAATCCAAATTTAGCTAAACTTTGTGTGTATCATCGGATAATTTAAGCAGCGTTAATTTTTAAAAGTAACCGCTTTATAAAAGTTTCAGCGAATCTAAGAAATGATTATGGGAAGCACATATGAAAAGAGCTCTGTTCAAATTTTTTTATTATGTGATTTAGCCCAGAGATTAAAAAATATTTCATGTGAAACCTTGAAATAATATTCCATTTTCCAAATAAAAACAAATTTGGATATAGCTTTGAAAATCGCAGGAATTGGTACATATGATTAACGAAGAAAAAAAACTCAAATTTCATAGGTAAAGACCCAATAATATAAAAGGTTACTTGTGGATGATAGATAACATCCTACTAATGCCCGCCTCCGCTTTGGTGGGATCGTTCATCCTTTTGACATTTTGATAAAATTGTGGTTGATATTCGTCAATGACTCGACGAATTTCGGTTTTGAGCACAGGACGGCGACCTGCCTTGATATCCTGAACAGGGAATCTTCAAATTCATTAATTAAATTCTCCACAGTAGCTGGAGATACTGCATAATGAGGATCGACAAATGAGCGACATTTTCGGTCTAAAGATCTCATCATTTCGGTAGTGGATTTTCACAAATTCGAAGCGGTGCTCCATTGAAAAACGCTCCATAACTTCACCTCAAACTTTGCTGAGTTTTGAGAAACCCTTTATGTTGGCTTTATAATAGCCATGTTCAATGAAAATCTGTTCACCCGTTTTAAAGATATTTAAATTTTAACGCTTTGTACCTGAACGATATTTAATGTTCATTTTTTTTTTTTTTATGCACAACGGGTTGGTACTTGACCTCAATCACACCTGATGTAAAGTGAAGATGAGGCCGAAGGTGGAAGCGTACTGACCCGGAAACCCCAACACATTTGGATGACTAGCTATCTTATTTCTGACAACCGGAACACAACAATGCTATTAACATTGCTGCTTGGCGGCAGATTTATATAAGATGGTGATAGATAGCCAGGCGGACATTTAAAATGCCCTACCACCAACCAAACCGAGTACTTAAACATGTACCCCGCTGGGGATCGAACCCGCGACCTCCGAATCGTAAACCTAATCTTGTTTACGTTGAGCCACGGAGGCGGTGTATGGACATTAACAAAAAACAAGAATAATAAAATTTAAAACGTTTAATTTTTTGATTTGTTCACGAAAGTTTTCCTGAAGTAATAAATACGTATTATTTAATGAATGAATATTTAAATATTATCGGCTAGTAAGAAATTTCTACACATGCTAAGGGTAGTGTTTTGGCCATGTCCTTTCAATATATTTAATCAATAATTTATAAACCATTTTGTTTTTCAGATGGCGTCTTGTATAAATGTAACGAAATTAAAGCTTGCTGATGGCAGAGAGATACCAACCATCGCTCTGGGTACTTACCTAGGGTTCGGCCAGGTCAGTACCGCTTGTCCAAAAACCATAAGAAACTTTAAGGGTGTCTCCTTTTAGCGCTCCATAGTCCACAAAAACACTTTTAGTTTTCCATGTCTGTCTGTTTGTCATTCAGTGGGTATACATGTAATTACGCCGGCAGTCGTGAAATATCTTTAAAAAAAATTTTCTTTGGATACATGCTCCCCCTACTATATATAATATAGTATAATATAATATAATATAATATAATATAATATAATATAATATAATATAATATAATATAGTATAGTATAGTATAGTATAGTATAGTATAGTACAGTACAGTACAGTACAGTACAGTACAGTACAGTACAGTACAGTACAGTACAGTACAGTACAGTACAGTACAGTACAGTACAGTACAGTACGTACAGTACAGTACAGTACAGTACAGTACAGTACAGTACAGTACAGTACAGTACAGTACAGTACAGTACAGTACAGTACAGTACAGTACAGTACAGTACAGTACAGTACAGTACAGTACAGTACAGTACAGTACAGTACAGTACAGTACAGTACAGTACAGTACAGTACAGTACAGTACAGTACAGTACAGTACAGTACAGTACAGTACAGTACAGTACAGTACAGTACAGTACAGTACAGTACAGTACAGTACAGTACAGTACAGTACAGTACAGTACAGTACAGTACAGTACAGTACAGTACAGTACAGTACAGTACAGTACAGTACAGTACAGTACAGTACAGTACAGTACAGTACAGTACAGTACAGTACAGTACAGTACAGTACAGTACAGTACAGTACAGTACAGTACAGTACAGTACAGTACAGTACAGTACAGTACAGTACAGTACAGTACAGTACAGTACAGTACAGTACAGTACAGTACAGTACAGTACAGTACAGTACAGTACAGTACAGTACAGTACAGTACAGTACAGTACAGTACAATACAATACAATACAATACAATACAATATAATATAATATAATATAATATCACAGCATAACATAACATAATATAATATAATATATATGTACAATATTTATAAACAACTTATTATAATATAATACAATTTATTATTAAAAAAAAAAAACAAATAAAAAACTAGCCCCAAGTCTCTGGTTGGTGGAAAGGTACCCAGAAGGCTGGCCGCATTGCCTCGCTGTATAGCGAGGCTGATTCTCTGACCAAAGTATTGGCCAGCCCTCCGATCGTGGGATGCATCAACCAGACGCTCAGATAACTCCCTAAAAAGAGTGTGAGCACCCGGTCCCCACGGCCCAAGCGTTTCTACACCAAACGGCGCAAATAGGTGATCTCCACTGAGACTGGCATATAATAGGTCCTTACCTATGAAATTGGCGTTTTGTATGAAGAATTCATTAAAACTGTTTTCTCCATACAAACATTTTTGATTTTTTTTTGGGAACGGCAAATCCATATTTAGCTAAACTTTGTGTGTATTATCGGGTAACATTAAGTTAAATATAAGCAGTGTTAATTTTTAAAAGTAACCGCTTTATGTGATTTAGCTCAGACATTAAAAAATATTTCATACGAAACCTTGAAAATATATTCTATTTTCCAAATAAAAAACAAATTTGGAAATAGCTATAGAATCGTAGGAGTTGGTACATTATGATTAACTAAAAAAAAATCTCCAATTTCATAGGTAAAGACCTAATATTAAATATATTACTTTGCTATATTATTTATAGTTATAGCCCCATTTCAGTTTATATTAGTGTTATTGCAGCTGTTGGTTTTCCGAACAAATAAAAGTTAAAAAAAAAAAACAAGTAAAGTATTTTTGTACCGTATCATGTTGGATATAGGTCACTCGAAAATATCAGAAGTATCATTGAAAAGTTTTTCCATTTAGCGTACCTAGAACTACATTATAACTAGATACGTCCATGTTAGCAGGTTTCAGAGCAGGTTGAAAAATGGCAACATAGACTGGAGAGTATCGGCCTGAAGATCAGCAGAACGAAAACCGAACATCTGTTCTACGACTTTGGTGATCCATTCAGTTTTTCCAATATACCCTTAACGTTTAGACGGATGCGGGCACCGATCGGTGACAAAAAGATTTTTATACCGACAACACTCGCGGACACCGATCGGTGCCCACGGACACCCGACTTTCAACCCTCAATTGTGATGACTATAGAGTTCCAATTCCTTTGGACGGTGTTTGAACTTGTTCTCTATTAAATTCCGCATGCAATAATGTGCGCCATGTTATGTTAGCTATGATATTTGCGAAAATAATTTTTTTCTCTTTGGGGTGGGAGTATAGGCATAGAATTCCAACTACTGTTTTTTTATTAGAACGGGCTTAGAAATCTGCCATAGAGCTTCCAATTCTCATAACAATTTATTGAATTACCCGTATCTTAAGAAAAACATGAAATAAATCTGTACTTTCCGTAAAAATACCAATTATATCGTGGATATAGGGATACCTACATATTACAACTCGTAACAGATTTTCAGATTTTTTGTGTTATAGCTGTAGTAGTGTTCATTCATTATATCCATAGATAATATATTCCCGTAGCTATTGCTTTTCACAGATTACAAAAACACTCAGTAGAATCTATAAACGTTTTTAACACCGCAGGTATTTTCGCAAATATGACAGGCGCGCCGAGATACTTGACCCTTAGAATATTTGCGTGGGAACGGGCGACAGAGAGGTAAGCGGGGAGTTGATATCAATCTACTCACCCGGTACCTAGTTCATTACTTTAAAACGACGGCAATATTGGCCAGGACGTGAGTAACAAATGCAGGATGAATGAAATGGCGACAGGTTTCGGGGACCACGTGTGACCCACGGATGCCCCTGAAACTCAAGGGGGAAATTTACAAAAGAATCATAACACCTGTCACCATGTATGGATCTAAATGTTGGGCAATGAAAGAGACCGATGAACGTAGAATTCATGTGGCAGAGATGAGAATGCTAAGATGGATGTGTGGTGTGACTAGAATGGATAAGATCAGGAATGAGTATATCAGAGGAAGTCTATAAGTAGAGGCAATAACAGAAAAGTATAGAGGAGTGATAGGTTAGCATGGTTTGGGCACGTTATGAGGAGGGATGAAAGGCACGTAACAAGACGAGTGTTAAGTATGAATGTGGAGGGATACAGAGGTGTGGGTAGACTGCGTGAGGAATGATATGTGTGTGAAAGGGGTGAGTACGGAGATGACGGCTGATAGACAAGAGTGGAAGAGGATGACATGTTGTGCCGACCACACCTAGAGTGGGATAAGAGCAGGAAAATGATGATGACGTCCATATTAGCAGATTGAGTGGGTGGAATCTATTTGATCGGCAAATGTAATTTTGTAAATTTTATTAATACTTACTTAACGTAGTTGAAATAAATCATTTAAAAATATATAATTTTTGTCGTGTAACTTCTTATAATATTATAGTTTCGTAGAAGGATGATCATTTAGATGATAATCAGGATGATGATGATTACCCATCAGTAATAGAATAAAAATTTGACGACCTGTTTGGCGTAGTGGTTAGCAATTTAAGTAGTGGATAACTGTTTTGGCTGGGTGAGAAGTAACTATCTGTTTTAAATTAATATAATGTTAGCTGTTGTTATCCCAAATAAATTAAAAATAAAAGTTTATACTTATATTTGTATTAATATAGGTACTAGAAATGTGTTTATTTGTTAAAAATCAACAAGAATATTTTATTGAAAAGATTGAGAGTCGCAATAATTTACGCTCTAGGTACAGATATAACTTATGCATGCCTCCTGGACCTTATAGCCACATTTAATATAAAAATCC
This sequence comes from Oegoconia quadripuncta, assembly GCA_949316235.1. Taxonomy (NCBI): domain Eukaryota; kingdom Metazoa; phylum Arthropoda; class Insecta; order Lepidoptera; family Autostichidae; genus Oegoconia; species Oegoconia quadripuncta. The sequence goes on along the minus strand of OX438741.1, from coordinate 40,036,902 downwards.
TTATGTTATTGGGATCAGAGTATACAACCATTTACCAGAATATATTAAGGAATTAGTAGGCATTCAGTTTAAAAAACAGCTGAAGGAATGGTTGCTATGTAAAGTTTTTTATAATATAGAAGAATATTTTAGGAATATCTACTGATCCTTGTTCTATGTTAATGTTCTGTGTTGATGGGGTGACAGTTTTAATGACATTGTTTTAATAATATTTGACATACCTAACTTTAATACGATAATTTTAATACGATGTTTTTCTTTTAAATTATTGTACGTCCGAAATGGACAAGCTGTTGTGTCAAAAATAAGATTAACATCTCACGTAAACAGTTTAACAATAAAATTCTATTCTATTCTATAAATTTATTAAATTACCAAATTAACTTGCCCTTGGGTGGCCGAGTTGTTCCTTGATACCTGCGATGACGTGGCAACACATCTCTTATTCCACTTTGCATTTACAAATTATATTACGTTATCATATTGGTGTCATTTTTCTCTTTCATATATGACGACTTTCTTGACGACCTGTTTGGTGTAGTGGTTAGCAACTCTGACCAAAAGGTTGCGGGTTCGAATCTCGCTAGGAGCATATGTTTGTGTTGTTATGGATGTTTTCATTTATAATAAGTATTTATTTACAAAAAAAATAGGTATTTATGTAGTATATCAACCATCTGGTATCACAACACAAGCCTTATAGTTGCTTAATGTGGAACTAGAAAAAAAAAAAAGGATTTCTAACTATTCTGTTGCTTCCTTTAGGTACAGTATAGGTATTTAGTTATAAAACTTACAATATTAAATTAAAGTTACCACTGTTAACTTCATTATGTTTTAGAAGATGTTCAGATCTTCTAAAATAATTTTCTAAAAAATTGAATCATTGGTGTCGATTCTGGCGTGCGGTCGCTAAACTAACGTAAATCTAAAAATCTCTAATTTTAAATGCGTTTCCTAAAATATTCTTTTCTGAAATACACAAATCGCTTTTAGAGATGGTTTACGGACTCCGAAACTTGGCATTAGATCAAGATTTCAACTCTTCTGTAGACCGATAACAGAATGAGAACTTGTCCCCTTTTTTACACCTATCACAATAGAAGTTTTACGCCTAGTGATGTTTGTTTCGTACATTGTGTGCCGACTTGTGGTGAATATAACGACGCCAACATACTAAGCTTCCTTTAAAAAAAAAGATTTTCGTATATTTTCCAGATGAGGGAGGCCTTTGCCCAGCAGTGGTACACTCGTACTCGAGGGGGTACGTGTAAGTACTCGGTTTAGTTGGTGGTAGGGCATTTTAAAATGTCCGCCTGGCTAGCTACCGCCATCTTATCTAAATCTGCCGCCAAGCAGCAATGTTAATAGCATTGTTGTATTCCGGTTGTCAGAGATAAGATAGCCAGTCCCTTAAATGTGTTGGGGTTTCCGGGTCAGTACGCTTCCACCTTCGACCTCATCTTCACTTAGCATCAGGTGTGATTGAGGTCAAGTACAAACCCGTCGTAATAATAATAATAATATGTTCCAGAATGGTACAGTTACGCCGAAGAATAAGGAGCTACGAGACCTGGTGATCAAAGCAATAGACCTTGGTTGGAGGCACTTCGACACAGCTGCCATCTATGAGACCGAGGAAGAAGTAGGGGAAGGAGTGAGGAGTAAAATCGATGCGGGAACGGTGAAGAGGGAAGACATATTTATCACTACTAAGGTAACCGTCCATTAGCGTGATATCGTATGAAATTGCAGTTTTTTTTCTTCGTTAATCATATGTACCAATTCCTGCGATTTTCAAAGTTATATCCAAATTTGTTTTTAATTTGGAAAATGGAATATTATTACAAGGTTTCACATGAAATATTTTATAAATTCTGGGCTAAATCGCTTAATAAAAAAAAAATTTGAACAGAGTTCTTTTCATGTGCTTCCCCATAATCATTTCTTAGATTCGCTGAAACTATAAGCGGTTACTTATAAAAATTAACGCTGCCTATACTTAATTTAATGTTATCCGTTAATACACACAAAGTTTAGCTAAATTTGGATTTTCCGTTCCCAAAAAAAAAATCTAAAATGTTTGTATGGAGAAAACAGTCTTAATGAAATTCTTCATACAAAACGCCAACGTCATGGTACGGGTGCTGCAGTCAGTCAAGGTAGTCTCTATAAAGATATGACATAGATACTTTGCGTCACTTTTTCTCGCTTAAAGCATGAATGTGACAGCATGATTCTATCTCCTGTCATCATAAAGAAAGTCAATAGTCAAAAATTCTTCATGATGTGTTGCACGTCTTCAATTTGTCCACAAACAGTTAGGTGAATCTGCCTTTTTCATCAAAAATGCTAATCAAAACTGGTTGTATATATTTGTTTCAGTTATGGAATACTCAGCACAAAAGAGGACAAGTCGCGCATGCGCTCAGGGAGTCGTTGAACAAACTCGGTCTAAACTATGTCGACCTATATTTAATGCATTGGCCTATGGCCCTCAATGTAAGTCAAGACGTCCAATTTCTTATGAGAGCATTACTTATCGCTTTGATGTTAGAACTTTAATTATATGTCGGGGAAACGCATATAGGGTACCTCGTGGTATAGGGTAGCTCGGGAAATTGCAATATTAGTCAAGCTACTAAAGGCGAATAGGCTATCAGAATGACACTAGGATTTAATAGAAAGATGATGGAACACGGGCCCGATTACCATCTTTAGGGAGGCAATTACAGACCATTTACCCGCGAACAAAATTATTACATTCAATTATTATCATGGAGCCTTAGATGCTTGCCGGTGCAGGGTAAACATTTGCATGTCCCTCATACCATCTAACGTGGCTCTCGTATGCAGTCTGTGGTATTCAACCTATCTAGACAAAGTAACGACTCACCGGATTCTTCAAGCGAGCCCCTGTACGGTAGCGCGCTCACACAAGGAGCGAACAATCCAATGGTTGATGTGCTGACGACTATACATAAAATTTTAAAATGAAACATTTGCAGGCAGATTACACTTATTCCGATGTGGACTACATGGAAACCTGGCGTGGGTTAGAAGACGTGGTCAACCTGGGGCTCGCTAAGTCGATCGGTGTATCGAACTTCAATAAGCGTCAACTGGAGAGGGTGTTGAGGGAGGGCAGCATCAGACCAGCAGCTCTGCAGATTGAGGTAAGTAGACAGGGTCAAAATTTGAGGAGTAAATGCATCGTGTCTTTGGAATCCAGGGTAGTAGCGTCAATTCTCTCGCCTAGGAATGAATAAAAAAGACGACTTTGAGAGGAAAGTATGAATTTGGATGATAGCAAATTTTACTGAAAGGATAATAATAATAATAAATAAGTAAATATTTCGGACACTTACACCAATCGTCTAGTCCCAAACTAAGCAAAGCTAGTGCCATGGATACTAGATAACGGATAAACATACATAAATATTTATATAAACATCCAAGAACTCGGGAATATATGTTCGTATTCATCATACAAACATTTAACCCTCGCGGGATTCGAACCCGCAACCGTTGGTTTCGCTGATAGGGTGACTATCCTACCTACCAAAAATACCTAATGATGCGACTTGTGCAGAGCAGATGGCAAGGGGCCGGAGGGGACGACTTGGTGCCATGGTTTCTGGGACGGACATTGATTTGGGATGCCACATGTGTCGACTGTTTGGCACCTTCTCACATCCCCAAAACTGCCACGAGAGTCAGTCTAATCAAGCGCCGCAAATGCTCATGAGTTTGGGGGTCTTGCTATAGAGCTGTTCGTCCACGATCTCCCAACCAGATTGGTTCTGGTCTCGTGTGATCTTCAGGTTGACGCGTACCTCGCTCAATGTCTTAGTTTAGCTGTTCAGCGAGTTAACGCAGCAAGTGTATATTGGGGTATAGCATTGTTGTGTTCCGGTTGTCAGAGATAAGATAGCCAGTCCCCCAAATGTGTTGGGGTTTCCGGGTCAGTACGCTTCCACCTTCGACCTCATCTTCACTTAACATCAGGTGTGATCAGGGTTGCTAGATGAGAACTTGAAAAAGGAGGCCATGTTGGTCAAAAAATTTTCTGTAAAAAATGAGGACATTTAACAATTATACGATTTTTTAATATTATATTACTTTATTTTATTCATATTTAGCTGAACTGCCAATTTTTGCGAGAAGTTCTTGATTTTTTAACAAATAATCATGAAAATCTTCACATGTCATGGTTTTGAAGTTGTATTGAGTAAGAATTATGGATTTCACTGACGGCACACTTAATCTGTTCCTCTCTTTGTTCCACTGTGTATTGATCAGTGAAAAAACTCTTTCCACATTTGCGTTATGTGCGCTTATACAAAAATAAAATTCGCAGATTTTGAGCAGTTCTGAGAAGCATTCAATGTTTTTAGTACTTTTGAAGTAGATTTTCCACTGCTCGTGCAACTTCAAATTATAATATGCTTCATCACTTTGTGATTTTGATTTAAGAACTGAAATAAGGTTACAAAATTGATCATGTAGCTTAACATCGTCAATCTCTACACCTCTGATGCTCAAGAACTCAATGCATGAAACTAAATCATTATACTTTAGGTTTTCGTTCTCAAATGTTGAACGCTGTTTAGCGTTTAGCACAAAGGAGGACAAACAGTAGGTAAGGGAGGACGGGAGGACAAATCATGGAAAAGGAGGACATGTCCTCCTTTTGGATACCATCTGGCAAGCCTAGGTGTGATTGAGGTCAAGTATCAACCCGTTGTGCATAAAAAAAAAACGGAAGGTCTGGATGACGTTGTCGTCATTTACTTTAGCTTTATCTTTATTGTTACCTTGTATTTTTAAGAACTACATACATACATAACGTCACGTCCTTTATCCCAAATGTGGTGGGCAGAGATATCCCAAACAATAGTGTTTGCGTATTCCAAACATTAAAAGTTTAATGATTTAAGCACCTCCGTGGCTCAATGTAAACAACATTGGGTTTACGATTCGGAGGTCGCGGGTTCGATCCCCAGCGGGGTACATGTTTAGTACTCGGTTTGGTTGGTGGTGGGGCATTTTAAATGTCCGCCTGGCTAGATACCACCATCTTATCTGCCGCCAATCAGCAATGTTAATAGCATTGTTGTGTTCCGGTTGTCAGAGATAAGATAGCCAGTCCCCCAAATGTGTTGGGGTTTCCGGGTCAGCACGCTTCCACCTTCGACCTCATCTTCACTTAACATCAGGTGTGATTGAGGTCAAGTACCAATCCGTTGTGCATAAAAAACAAAAAAAAAACAAACAAAGATTGAAACAACATCCACAGCTCACCTTATAAAATATACAGAAATACACACGTGACGGGGGTGGCCCCATCGCCGTTTCAAACGTGCAAAAATACAGATGTTTTTGGTGGAGACCAAATATCTTAATTGTTTTAAGCCGAACTCTCTTCCCCAGGTGAATCCACAAATCATCCAAAAAGACTTAGTTGATTATGCGCAATCAGAAGACATAGTGGTGATGGGATACAGCCCCTTTGGTTCGCTGGTCTCGAGGTATGGAATGGAACTGCCCGGTCCCAAGATTGACGATCCAGAGCTGGTGAAGATTGCTAATAAATATGGAAAGACTACTCCACAGATTGTGCTGAGATGGCTGGTAAGACTGTGCTGATAAATCCACAGGATCATTGTTGTCCTTTTTTCTTAATAAAAATTATACAACCAAAAAAAATCAAAAATCAGATAAAAAGCTTTTGTAGGTACACAGGGTACACTTAAAATAGTCAGATTTTACATTTTTTTAAGCTACTGCTTGTTCAAAAGCCAATTTTCCCCTGAGAACAAGCAAGAAACTCGAGAGGTTGCTCTTTTGAAAAAAAAAGGTTTTTATGTTACAAATGTTTTTTTTTTTTTTTTTAATTATTAATTATTATTTTATATTATAATATTTCATTATTAATTGTGAAATAGCCTGGTTACGCGAACGGGCTGTTCATGTCCATGAATGTTTATCATCTAAATAATTTGATATTTTATAATACAATTTTATAATTTTGGGGCGCTGGTCGAAGTACACCAAGCGTCTTTGTCATTCAGGTAGTCACTAATTTTGTTTTACTAATGTAATATACACCCAGCTAAATTTTTATCAAGCATGGCTAAGAACGTATCACCTCGTTCAGCCTTTCATATATTGATTCAAACTTCAAATAGCCGAGGGAAAATACGGTTTGACCTCGGAAAAACGAATAACCGCGATTTTCTTGAAACATTTAATAAAGTGTTGTAAATGAGGTAACAATTGCTAAAAACTAAGCATTTGTAAGAAACGCAAGTACATAGTAACTAAATAAGCTAAAGTTGAAAAATGTGTTTCTTTAAAAAAAATGCTCAATTGATGGGTATTTCTTTAAATTCAAAACATTTAGGGAAATTATCGTTACTAAATATTAGTTCTCATTTGAATTTCTTAAGCAATGCAGCTCGACGACATTTTCAGCTACAACACATGCATGCCTAACTATAACATGCTTAGTTTTTTATCCATCAATAAATTAACTGTGTTTAACAAAAGTCTACCTAATTACAAAAATCTAAAAAAATCTAGACTAAGCGCTCGATTTTTTTAGGCGTAATTATTCAAAATTACATCTCTAATATATCTCTATAAGATAGCAATTATATAAGTCGGTTCTGAATTATATCTAGCTAAGCTAATTTTTTACCGTATTTTCCCTGGGCTAAAAATGGATATTTCTTTTATTTTAGGTCGACAGAAACATAGTGCCTATACCGAAGACAATAAGCATTAAGCGTTTGGAAGAGAATCTCAACATATTCGATTTTAAACTGGAGGAATCTGAGATAGACACCATCAATGCGTATGACAAAGATGTCAAAATCATCTTACCCTCCTTCTGGCAATCTCACACACACTATCCCTTCGAGAAAGTGGAGCATCCTATAAGCGATCCTTTTGCGAAGAAAGATTAAAGAAAATTGCTCGATATTAGCTTAGCGATATGTTATTCTAATAATTAAATATAATTTTATACATAATTTCCTTCTGTTTTTATTACCCGACAACCACTTATAGCCTAAACACGTCTGCCGATTTGGACAAATATTGGGTCTTTACTTCGTTAATCATATGTACCAATTCCTGCGATTTTCAAAGCTATATCCAAATTTGTTTTTTATTTGGAAAATGGAATATTATTTCAAGGTTTCACATAAAATATTTTTTAATTTCTGGGCTAAATCACATAATAAAAAAAATTGAACAGAGCTCTTTTCATGTGCTTCCCATAATTTTTTTTTTTTTATTAAAAACTGGTTTCGCGTTTGGCTACAATCTCACCTGATGGAAAGTGACGATGTAGCCGAAGATGTATCACGCGCACCCAGTAAATGCCTATTCACTCTAGACTTGAAGATCCCAAGGTTGTAAGTGAAGTGAAAATAGAAATAAGTAGAGTAAGGGAATATAATGACAGTATAATTTGCATAATTATAACATGTACATTATAAGTGGAATAAGAAGATAATAATGTAACAGATAAAAATATCATAGAAATATGTAATGATCCGTGCTCCAATTCTAAATACAAAAAATCAATTCAAATCCGCCAAACGGTATACCAAAATCGACACAAAACAATCCGATAGTGCCAATAGGGAAGGATTCTCCTGAACCGTTCGTGGATGCACCCCCGGGGGCCCCCAGGAAGACCAGGAACCGGCTACCGGTGAGTGCTGCATTCCGCATATCTCTGTCACATAACTGAGCTATCGAACATGCGTATTCTGAAAAGAGCTTTAGCATAAAACAGAGTAGGTACATTTTTCAGATAGGTACATCAATTATCTAGACCCAAACAAGGTTAAGCTCATATTATAGACGCCAGATAACGGATAAATACATTATATCGGAAGAGATATTGTAAAATATCTTACGATAATGATAAACAAGTATGAACATGAACTGCTCGGCGACGAATGCAGTTTGCATGTGATTCTGAATCAAACATTGTAATTCGTATGGTTTCGGCAATCAAATACGTAACCATAGTCTCTTCCCTTGGGTATCGTAAAAGGCGACTAAGGGACACTCCACCAAAAACATCTATAATACGCACTTTCCGTTATTTATCAAACAGCAAAAAGCCACCTTCTAAGTCCGTATATTGTGATAGGCAAGTACGAGACTCTTCACTGCGTGTGACCCGACATGCACTTGGCCGGCGTTTAACCTTTTGTTCAAAGGTAACTTTCCCCTGAGAAGAACAAGGATGGAAATCGAAAGGTTGCTCTTTTAAAACTGTTTTATATAACAAAAGATACAATTTATTTCATTATTAATTGTGAAGTAGCCTGGCATGCGAACGAGCTGGTTACCTATGTCTAGGGATGATTATCATCTAAGTAGTGTGATATTTTATACGATCCTTACCTATGAAATTGGCGTTTTGTAGGAAGAATTTCATTAAGACTGTTTTCTCCATACAAACATTTTTGATTTTTTTTTTGGGAACGGCAAATCCAAATTTTGCTAAACTTTGTGTGTATTATCGGATCACATTAAGTTAAGTATAGGCAGCGTTAATTTTTAAAAGTAACCGCTTTATAAAAGTTTCAGCGAATCTAAGAAACAACACACATGAAAAGTGGGAAATGAAAAACAACGTGGGAAGCACATGAAAAGAGCTCTATTCAAATTTTTTTTATTATGTGATTTAGCCCAGAAATTAAAAAAATATTTCACGTGAAACCTTGAAATAATATTCCATTTTCCAAATAAAAAACAAATTTGGATATAGCTTTGAAAATCGCAGGAATTGGTGCATATGATTAACGAAGAAAAAAAACTCCAATTTCATAGGTAAAGACCCAATATTAACAAAATTTGTTTTATACTATCTTTAAATTTATTGAAAGGAAGAGTTTGTATAATAGCCCTCTGAATGGATCACAATTTTGCGGAGTCTGCTTAACATTAACTGCGAGTTTATCTTTATTTCTTGTATTGGCATCACATATATCAATATTTTTTCCAAAATGATGCTGTTTTTTCGACAAAAATTCGGGATTTCATGAAAATGTATCAATCAAACCAATTAAATACTATTTATTTCACAATTAACAAAAACTACATAAATGATTATAGCGTATATCATAAATCGCACAAGGAGGTGGCCTTATAGCTAATAGCGATGTCTTCCATGCAAACCTTAGGATAAAGACAAGCTTACCTGGGGGTTTGCACAATCGTAGCAATACGGGTGTAGTTGTTACTGTAGGTAATTATTATACAATTTACAGACAAAACATTAAACTAAGCACAAACTATCACTAATTTATTCAATTGCGTATAAAATATGTGATATATGTATTACATGACATACATTTTGACAACTTTTGGTGTTGCGGGTGTCCATGGGCGGCGGTGATTGCTTTCCATCAGGTGACCCGCATGCTGGTTTGCCGCCCTCTCATATAAAAAAAAAAAACCTGTTGGTGTAATGTTTAGAAACGCTGACTGCTACAGGGGTTACGGGTTCGAAGTCCGCTAGGGTCATATGTGTCTATGATGAATACAAACGTGTATGCTCGAGTTGAAGATGTTTTTCATATACCGGATGAATTTTTTTAACGTAAGGAAAAAAATAGGGCATATTATTTAGGTACATTTACATTACATTAGGTAAGTGAAATAGAAGTTATTGGCATAGGTAGTTTTTTTTTTTTCAAAAACGCTCACCTCTCACCTAGATTGATATGCCCCTAGCGGGATTCGAACCCGCGACCATTTGGTATAGTAGCAGAGTTTCTAACAACTACACCAAACAGGTAGTCAAACTTTTCCGTAGAGAATCATAATAGTAGTTCGAGAATAAATAGACATCGTTAAAGAATTGACTTACACTGTTTTGTGCCTGTTTAGTACGGCATTTAATAACAGTAGCATGTATATATAAAGCCACTATACAATTAACGAGCAAAACTACTGCTGGACAATACAAGATCTCAACAGCCTTACAATAAGGCCGCATAGTTTTATTAAAGATATAAGAGAAGTAAATTAAAATAGCATGGCCACAAATCCAACAGTTAAAAAGGAACCTTATTATTAGGACGATACGGTTGTCAGGCAATATCAAAATATGCCACATTATACAAATTTCGTCATTGAAAAGAACAGTGTCGCTTTGTACAAAATTAATCATAATACAACAAATAAAGACAATGAGCCAAGTAAATATGAACATATTTATGTAATCATAACTGGATAAATAATGTGTTGTCTGTAAAAATTCGCCATTTGTTGCATCGGGTAACTCGCTTGGTAATACTTGCAGTATTGGTGCTGTACTGGACTCTGTAGTAGCTATTCCCACAGCCCATTCGAGCTCGTATTTGGCTTCAAATGTACATCTATCAAACACACATTCTCGTAAATCGTCACTAATTAATCGTAATATTTCATTGCAAAAGTTTTCAACTGTCACGCGTAACTGATTGTTATTACCACTAAGAGCAATCTTAATTTGGTACATGAGTTTGAGCAAATGATTGCCATTCAAATTTAAAACAAAAAACAAGCCGTTGTCAGGAAAGCGAGTGGTTTTGCTCACTGGAGTTAACGATTCAAATACCTCTTCTGCCTTCTTTCTGATAACATTGTCATTCTCGTATCTTTTATCATACAAGCCCCTAAAACTGTCAGTGCAGATGAAAACGTAGTTGAGAAATTTGTCGTCCTCTACTTTCCAGTTTACGTACGACCCTGTGGGTGTATCCGATTTACAAATTTTATCACTTCCATGAGCACTTCTCGCAATCACCTGTTCTATAATCTTCAGGTCTTTGTGCATCATATTCATTACATTTATTAATGCATCTATTTGCCTTTGAATTTCAATTATTTTATTCATTTCAGGATTCAGATTATGTTCTTTTGAACTAGAGGCGCGCGTGGGATCATTTCTGACTGTAGTTGACATTGCAACAGAATCTGTAAAAAGAGTCGAAATATAGTTTTAATTTAAAGTTCACAATTTATTTACGAGAATATTATGTACGTACGAAAAAATATTTCTGCATTCCCAAAAAATTGCGATAAGCATAACTTAAATTTGAGACATAAGGACAAATTAGCCACCCCTATGTTCAGACTGAGCAAAGTTAAAATACATCATTTATGGGACACTGTATACGCTTTTATAACCTTATACCTGAGAATATCATTAATCTAAATGAAAAACAATTTAAAAACTATGTCAAAACAACATTAACAAAAAAAGGTTATTACAAAATTAGTGACTACCTAAATGACAAAAACGCTTGGTATACTTCGCCCTGCTCCCAAAAATTATAAAATTGTATTAGTTTTATACTTTTATATATATAAAAAAAAAGAAAATGATCCTGTGGGTTTCTTGCGCCGCTTCTTTTCCCACAGATGATTTCCCTTTCCGAAGCGGTGGTAGCTTGGATATACTGACTGACCGAAAAATGCTTAGCCCTATTTTTATTTCCAATAGATTTAAATTGACATTCAACAAATGATATCATGTATCTTACGTTGAAATAAAATGCTTTGAGTTTGAGTTTGAATGTCAAGTTTCTAGGCTTCCATGTTTAATCAAAACCAAAGTTATTAGGCCCTTATCTATGAAATTGGCGTTTCGTATGAAGAATTTCATTACGGCTGTTTTCTCCATACAAACATTTTTGAAATTTTCTTGAGAACGGCAAATCGAAATTTAGCTAAACTTTGTGTGTATTATCGGATAACATTAAGGGTGGGTTGCACCATCTTACTTTAACAATAGCAGGTCAGTTAAAATTCCGGTTAGATAAAAACGAGTTGCACCATTTTGACAATGGTCAAATGACGTCATAATTTAACGCTAACTGTAACCGCCCGCGCTTGGCCGGTTAGTGTTATTGTTAACGTTAATTCATTGTCTGTCACTCAGGACCCTGTCAAAAACATAACCTGCAAACATGTCGCTCCTCCGAGAAATAATTGCGGAAAGTTCCTCTGAAGACTAATGCCGATAATATCAAGAATAATAAATAACAAGATCTCAAAATACAAAACAGATAGTTTGTGTTTGACACTCAGAAGAAAAACTCCGCTTGACATCCAGCTTTTTGACGTTATGTCGAGTATTGCCATGTAAAAAATTGTTTCCCATACTGAGTTTGGGGTAAATTAGACGTCATTAGACTTGTAACCCTGATAACTTTAACAAATCCACAGATAACGATGGTGCAACCCATGTCGCTACAACGGTTAAAGTTAGCGCTATTGTTACTGTTAAATTTGACTTTAACTTTTACTTTAACGGGTACTATGGTGCAACCCACCATAAGTTAAGTATATGCAGCGTTAATTTTTAAAAGTAACCGTTTCATGAAAGCGATTCAGCGAATCTAAGGAATAGTATGGGAACCACATGAAAAGGACTGTGTTTAATTTCATTTCATTTTTAATTCGATAAGTTTTGTAACAATCATTTGCTCACTTAATTTTCACTGGAGAGTTAAAAGTTGACAACTTGACTTTTTTTTATGCTCAACAGGTTGGTACTTGACCTCAATCACACCTGATGTTAAGTGAAGATGAAGTCGAAGGAAGCGTACTGACTCGGAAACCCCAACACATTTGGAGGACTGGCTATCTTATCTCTGACAACCGGAACACAACAATGCTATTAACATTGCTGTTTGGCGGCAGATTTAGACAGGATGGTAGCTAGCCAGGCGACCATTTAAAATGCCCTATCACCAACCAAACCGAGTACTTAAACATGTACCCCGCTGGGGATCGACCCCGCGACCTCCGAATCGTAAACCCAACTTTGTTTACATTGAGCCACGGAGGCGGACTTGTTTAAACTTAATTAATAAATACATAATAAAGCTTCAAAAGCTACCGTGCGCTTATGCTCAATGCAAATATATTATGTATATATACAATTCCCAATTTCATTAATGTTTTGCTTTTCAGAAATTTGATATGAAATATTTATATTACTATTGTTAAAAGCTATTATAGAAATCCCAACTAATATTATAAATACGAAAGTTTGTGTGTGTGTATGTCTGTATGCATGTATATATGTTTGTTACCTTCCGCCTATACGGCTCGACGGATTTGGATGAAATTTGGTGGGAAAGAAAGAAAGAAAGAAAGAAACTGTTTATTCGCCACTTCAACACATATACAACAATTGTTAGGCAAGTAAAATAACAGAACACTCAGATAAGTGTCGCAGCAGCGAAAGGGAAACGACTAAGCTATATGCTGAGCTTACAAGAGCTCAGCGCTGGTTTACTGTCGCACCCAGAGCAGACGAGTTACCGTCGCTAGTTACATAAAGACAGGACAAGTCAAAGGAAATAAATTGTGCTATATAAATTAAATAAATACACAAAGATACTTGTTATGTGACATAAAACTGACAGAATAGGACCTGGATTGACATATCGGCAGATTTTGCTGAGCCGATTTTGATAAAACTTCCACGCGAACGAAGTCTAGTAATGTAATAATAGACGGAAATCTAGTAGACATAACATTTGACACACACTATAACAGCAACAATGTTAATAATAACAACAAAATTACAATGATATACAGAAAACTAAATTTTGAAATGCGGTGAGCGCAGTGTGATGTCAAAAATGGACTCCATCTCAAGTGTTGTAGCAATTGTTACAGCGCTGGTTTTCAGAGAAGCCCAACGTCAACAGCCTCCGATGTGATTCAAATCAAATCAAATCAAAAATGCTTTATTTTGTAGGTACACAGGGTACATTTAAAATAGTCAGATTTTACATTTTTAAAGCTACTGCTTGTTCAAAAGGCAATTTCCCCCTGAGAAGAACAAGCAAGAAACTCGAGAGGTTGCTCTTAAAAAAAAAAAGGTTTTTATATTACAAAATTATTAATTGTTATTAGACGACCTGTTTGGTGTGGTGGTTAGAAACTCTGCTACTATACCAAATGGTCGCGGGTTCGAATCCCGCTAGGGGCATATGTTTGTATGATGAATACAAACATGTGTTCCCGAGTCATGGATGTTTTTCATTTATACATGTATTTATTTACAAAAAAAAATGTATTTGTGTAGTTTATCAACAATCTGGTATCCATAACACAAGCCTAGATGCTTACTGTGGACCAAGATGGCGCTGTGTGTTTGTGCAAAGACATTAATTTTATAAAAAAAAAATTAAAAAAAAAAAATTATATTATAATATTTCATTATTAATTCTACATATTTAATTCGAACAGTTGTACAATTGTTGTATTTGCACAAACATATAACTAAATATAACAGTTGCATATAGATAAAAATTAAAAATTATTTAATATACCGGATGAGTTTTTTTACCGTAATAAAAAAATAGGGTTATAATATTAGGTAAGTGAAATGGAAGGTATTGGCATAGTTATATGTATATAATTTTTTTTTTTTCAAAACTTAAGAGTAGCGTCACCAGTTAATTGGAACGACACGAATTCGAATTCACCCTGCACAATTACACATGTATATTGTTGTATAAATCTTACTCACACAACGTACGATACACAACAGCCGTCGTTTTTCGTTTGGATTAAAAAAAAAAAAACAAAGTATTGTACTGTGGCATTTCGTTTATGACTTATTTTATTTATCACTTGATGATAAGTCTGTGTGTCATACGACACCTATCATACTGCCTGCCTATCTGTATACCTATATCGAATAAATTTTGTATAAGTAGGTTACCTATCGTCAACATCAACTCTATATGATCCCTACATTGGGTCTTTACCTATGAAATTGGAGTTTTTTGTCTTCGTTACTCATATGTACCAATTCCTGCGATTTTCAAAGCTATATCCGAATTTGTTTTTTATTTGGAAAATGGAATATTATTTCAAGGTTTCACATGATATATTTTTTAAAATTTCTGGGCTAAATCACATAATAAAAACAATTTGAACAGAGCTCTTTTCATGCGCTTCCCATAATCATTTCTTAGATTCGCTGAAACTTTTATAAAGCGGTTACTTTTAAAAAGTCTTGTGATCGGTCTCAAGTAAACGTGTTGATTAATAAACCTAACTTGAGACCTGAAACGCACGTGAATACTCAAGCAGTACTCACTTGAGAGGTGCGCCGAATTTCACGTATTAATAAACGAAACTTAAGACTATCATTCAATCGCCGCTGAGGCGAATGCTTGCAAAGTGATCTCAGCTGAGTATACGTCAAGATTGGTTTATAAATTAGCACGGAGCTTGAGATAGCGTCTACTGCTTAAGACGCATCTCGTGTGATACAGCCTCAAGACTTGTATTGAGAATGGTTTATTAATACGGGCCTTAGGGCGTTTAGCGCCCGTTTAGCCCACAGCAGATAGGTAGAACCAGAAAAGAATACCAATTTGATTAGGATAATAGTGGGTTTATTGTACATTCAGCTCACTCCCCTGCACCCCTCGGCAAATCTCCCCGTACGGTCACTGGCCTGAAGGTCTTGGAGCTGCAGTGGACGTAGCCCTCGAGTCCTCTCGTAGACGACGACGAGGTCAAGACTGGATGAGCGGTTTTTGGGGAAGGGTAGATCTACCCATTTTGTGTATTTTATTATTGTACTTATTTATATGATTTGTTTATTTTAGTAAGTGTTTATCTTTGTATGTATTCCACTATACCTATGTATTTTCTATGTATCGTCTATGTACCTACTGATATTTAAGTTATTCAGCTTTTCATTGCACTATCCAACTACTTATTAAAAAAGCTTCTTTAACTGAGGTTGTCTGGAAGAAATCGCTATCAGCGATAAGACCGCCTTTGTACACTTCATCATCTATGTTAAATGTTCTTTGTATTTTATTTTTGTGTGCAATAAAGAATTTAATAATAATACCCCGAAGGTCTCCCAGGTGTCACTTAAGACCTTGATCCTGTAGAGCACAGGCAGGCGTTAGATAATGCCCACAAGTATCCTCGTCCACTGCTGGTGTTCACGGCTCAGCAACCATAACGAACACCACGCAGTTGACAGGCACAAAAGCAGAAGCAGCTTACAATAAAAATAGCCAGTTTATTATGGAAACTCACCCTAGAGGGATCTTCCTTGGTTGAGGATTCAGGTGACAACAGAAACAGTGATCTTCCGGTAGCAAGGTCGCTGTCAAACAGAGGACGATTCGGGCTCCCCCACTCTAATTAGAAATCGTCTTAGAAACGCCATCGCAACCGGACAGATTAGCGTTCCGCAATGCCGTAGTGAGACCCTTTTTGAATAAAATAATAATTTGGGGGTTCCGTAGGAAATTTTATTATAAAGTTGATTTGTAGTTGTTATTTTAAATTACAATATATTAATTATGTGTAGTATGTGTAATAATCTGTAAATTAAAAGTAAAAGCAGTTTGTTTGTTGCTTAATCACGGTGAAACGGATGGACGGATTTGGATGAAATTTGGTATGTTTACCGCCTCCGTGGCTTAATGTAAACAACATTGGGTTTACGATGCTGAGGTCGCGGGTTCGATCCCCAGCGGGGTACATGTTTAAGTACTCGGTTTGGTTGGTGGTAGGGCATTTTAAATGTCCGCCTGGCTAGCTACCACCATCTTATCTAAATCAATGTTAATAGCAGTGTTGTGTTCCGGTTGTCAGAGATAAGATAGCCAGTCCACCAAATGTGTTGGGGTTTCCGGGTCAGTACGCTTCGACCTCATCTTCACTTAACATCAGGTGTGATTGAGGTCAAGTACGAACCCGTCGTGCATAAAAAAATGTAGGTAGAATATACCCTGGATTGAGACATAGGATATTTTTTATCCCGATAAAGTGAGCAGTTCCCGCGGGATAAACAATTTTCGTGATAAAGTTATTCTACGCAGGTGAAGCCGCGGGCGCAAAGCTAGTAATAAATATTTCGGACACTTACTGCTCCGTACTTTTAGTTTATTTGTAATTGTTAGCACAAACTGCCTATATCCGCTTTTCTTAGTTTAAAAACCCTGTAACAAAAACGCATTGTATCGAGCACAATATCCGTGTTAAAACACCGCAGCGACGGTACTGCCATCAACTACTGTTCCAACTACTCCCGCGCACTCGTTGTATCTGCGCCCCAAATAAATTACTAAAAATTCTAATATTTCTATAAATCCAAAACCGAAGTGTTAGTGCAGTGCGTCTAGACGCGCCAATTACCAGCAGCCTGTGGAGTGCATCATCAGGGGTACCCCAAGAAGACGAGGACCTGTCGATCTGGTGAGTGACGATACAAGGCGATAGTCATCTACGTTAAATTTCCTATACACTTACACTAATCATTTCGTCCCAACCTAAGCAAAGCTTGTACTATGGATATTAGATAACGGATAAACATACATAAATATTTATATAAACATTCATGTCATGAATTGATAGATAGATAAATCGTTTATTTGTATCTCCAGTCACACACATACCATAAGTTACAAAGCAGTTGGATAAACATATTTTATAACAATTCATAAAAGTAACATCAGGATTCACTAGAGTATGTGTGTGCTACAGCCGTACAAATGGGTCATAGCTCAGTGTGTATAATTGCTCAGAGAGCAAAACACTGATTTTCAGCTATTACCCACGAGGAGACACTGGTACAAAAGAGAACAACCAGACAAACATATTTTACTGTGCGCGTCAGTGAATAATGTCACGTAGGTATATGTGTATTCAAATGCAGTATAGGTACTCAAATAGATACAGATACACTGTCGGTAGATTGGAATAAATAACTAAATAAATAAACGAATTAGCTTACAAAAGATTGAGACAACGACATACATTCTAATTAAGATTCAATAATAAAAAAATAAAACGGATCACTAGGTGCTCAGCATAATTTGGTGTGAATATATAAAGTCACGGATACTCAATTCTTCTCTAGCTATCAATTCTCAATAACTTAAAGCAGCATGACTGGGGAATAAATGTTCAAATCAAATCAAATACGATTTATTGTTTAAATAAGGAAGGTACATTAAAAAACATCTTATAGAACACATTCATCACATATTCATCACACGCCGACGATATCGTAATCATAGCTGATACCCTGGAGGACCTCGGCGAAATGCTGAATGACCTCAATGCTCCCAAGGAGTGGGTCTTAAAATGAATATGGACAAGACAATGACCACGTTGAATGTCCATATTGTACCCACCCCTCTGAAGATGACACTACCTTGGAAGTTGTCGACGAGTACGTATACCTGGGACAAAAACGGTGAAGTTAGGTAAATCCAACTTCGAAAAGGAGGTCAATCGTCGAATCCAACTCGGCTGGGCAGCGTTTGGGAAGCTACGTAACATCTTCTCAACCCAAATACCGCAATGTCTCAAGACGAAAGTCGTTGATCAGTGTGTGTCGCCAGTGATGACATTATTTTTTTCGTTTCATTCTCTCCTCTAGGAGAAGCCAAAGGGATCTAAGCCCATAACAGCCATGTCTTATTTCTTCAGTTTATAAGTCAGTCTCAGTCAAAACAAGTAATTCGTCGTATACTTGGCGGATACAGAGTCTAGTCACGGTCAAGTCATTCTTCAGTAAAGTGGCAGAATGCTTTACAAAAGATTTTGGCGGCTTCTTGTGGGAACCCGAAAGCTCCGTTATGCACTTTAATTTACACTTCCCTTCACTTGTACACCATCACTAACTTTTGCTGCACAATATCCTGCCATTATTAAGCTTCAAAAGTCAGAATGCACAAATTATAAGAATTATAAAGAAAATTGCAACTTCACTCGCCGAGATCCCGCCAAAAAGCCCCAGTGATGACATATGGAACTGAAACGTGATCACTCACTATGGGCCTTATAAGAAAGCTCAAGGTCACCCAAAGGGCAATGGAGAGAGCTATGCTCGGAGTCTCCTTGCGGGATCGAATCAGAAATGAGCAGATCCGCAGGGGAACCAAGGTGACCGATATAGCCCAAAGATTTGCCAAACTTAAGTGGCGGTGGGCGGGGCACATTGCTCGTAGGACCGACGGCCGTTGGGGCGGAAAGGTTCTCGAGTGGCGACCACGCACCGGAAGACACAGCGTGGGCAGGCCCCCCACGAGGTAGACCGACGATTTGGTAAAGATCGCGGGAAGCCGCTGGATGCGGGCAGCACAGGACCGATCGTTGTGGAGATCCTTGGGGGCCTTTGTCCAACAGTGGACGTCTTTCGGCTGATATGATGATGCATCACACAAACATTTACCCCTCGCAGGTTTCGATCCCGCAACCGTTGGTTTGGCCGACAGGGTCACTATTCACTACACCAAGCGGTGGTCTGATTATATTAGATATCACTTACTTTACATAATACTTATTTTTTTTTTTTTGACTACGAACATCTTTAATTGTTTTAAAGGCAGTTGTCGATTTTTGTTTTTTTTTTTTTATTTTTTGTTTTATAGTTGGGAATATTTGCACCGCGGCTATTTGTTTTTAAGTAATTTACTGGCGAATATAATTGCACGTGTTTCTTAACAAATTGTAGACACTTCCCCACTTAGGCCACTTTATATTTTCTAAAAATAGTGTTTTGAATCATGATATTTGCCCTCGGTGAAATTTTTCATAAATATAAAGAAGTTATGGATCGATTTCTGTGAAAATAGTTGCAGGAGCTCTAAGTATATTCTCCGACGCAACGACATTCACAGTGTTAATAATCTAATAGTCTATGTTTTATTACTAAATACTAGAGATGGGCCGAATGTGGTTTGAACCGAATACGAACTTCGGCCGAACATTCGGTAAAAATGAAAAATTCGGCCGAAGTTCGGCCGAACTTCTGTTCAATTTCGCCGCGCTTTTTCGTGTTGTGACTTGTTTACGCACTTGCTGCAAATATTGCTAGATGTGCCCCGCCCGCACTCCGCGCTTCCCCGCGGGGCCGTTAGCCAGCTAGTCTCCTTTCTAATGGTTGGTTATTATTGTTAAGGAAAGTAGTTTAATTTTTGTTTTTTGATTAAGTAAGAGAGATTTCTAAGGCTGGTTTGGTTAGTAAGAAGAGCGGTTTAATTTTGTGTTTTGTTTGATTAAGTAACCAAAGATTTTTGAGAGTAGACCAATTTAAGTTTTTTGTTTATCACGTATGATTATTACTTTTTCTAATTCAAATAAATGACTATGAGTATATCAGACTTATTTTATTTCACTGTTACTACAGATATGTTTTTTTTCATCAATTTCTATTATGAATTTTGTGCAGAATGTTCGGCATTTTAACCGAAATTCGGCCGAATGACGAAGTTCGGTTCAAGCTGTCGAAGTCGGTTAAACCGAATGTAAAACGAAATTCGGCCCATCCCTACTAAATACCTATACTCTAAGGCAAGCTACCGTGTTGTTAGAAATCATTTTTATTCTATCACTGACAGGTACTCTTATCCATGTGCAAAAAATCACGGCCTTTAAGATTATAATTAGGAAGTTAAAAGTGTACCCTTACTGGACTATGACCGCTACATGCGCCACTGAGCGTAGAGAGGAAAGAATTAGGGGAGCAAAGGGCGATACCCCGCTCCATAGCAAACCGTGTTTATATCCTCCTCTTCGTATTTGCTTCGTGATGGGTACAATCCACGGTACGACAAGCGACGACGATAACAACGCACCATATACAAGGAAGAGCTGTAATGTCTTCTGCATTTCACGAGTTGTTAAATCTCATACAAAATCATTCACATGGAGATACTCGCTCAAGATTATCTGAGCTGATACGACATTGAAAAGAAATCGGCGTTTGCATCGCGGCTATTATGAAAGCGAGCAAGCACATTACGAGCAAGAAAATCGCCAGTGTGATAACGTCAAAAACAGCAAAAAATTTCAATCATCTATTTTGTTGAATTTCTCTGTCAGTCAATATGTCCAAGCTACTAT
This sequence comes from Oegoconia quadripuncta, assembly GCA_949316235.1. NCBI lineage: Eukaryota > Metazoa > Arthropoda > Insecta > Lepidoptera > Autostichidae > Oegoconia > Oegoconia quadripuncta. Next base: position 40,015,971 of record OX438741.1, on the reverse strand, counting down.
CGCTTCGAAAAGAAACGGCGCAAGAAAACCTCAGGTATTAAATAGTCGTCATAGATAGTCGAGTCACCAGATAGTTGCCCGCCTTGTTAGTGTTTATGTGCTTTTAGATAAGCGGACACTCGACGAGGAATTGCGGATGGTTTACGTTTAACAGGAGCGGTGTGTGGCGTATCTGTAGGTAGTACGTTAGCACTTGACTTTGGCATGTCTGCTGTAATGGATCCTGTACTAGCTGTTTCAAATAATTCGTCTGTCTGACAACCCGCGTCGACTTTCACTGCAAAATTTATCTCACCAGTCTCTACAGACCATTTGAGTTCGTAGTACTCCTCAAATTTTCTTAAATCAAACGCCCGTTGCGCTAGCTCTTCTTTCTCTAAATTCGCTATTACTTTGCAAAATGCATTAATTTCCTTTTGGAATTCATTTTTTTCAACTTTAAGAGCATCCACTATTGTGTCCACGTGACCTTTAAATAATTTATCGTTCATATCTATATACAAGCCGTTGTTCGGGAAACGAGTATTTCTGTTTACTCGGATTGGCGTTCCAAATATCTTATTTGCTAAAGTTCTGATTTCGTAATCACGATTCTTCTTTTCCGATAGATTTGTTATTTCGTCATCATGATTCTCCTTTTCCAATAGATTTGTTATTATATAAATTTTCTTATAATCTTCGACAAACATGTAAGCGTTGTCACGTAATTTTTTGTTATGCTCGTTATTCCAGTTTACGTAAGAGCCTTTAACTGGTAACGGCCCATCAGTCTTACAATGTTCATCATCTATTTTGACAGTATCCATCAATGTAATATGCAAAAGATCCATTTTTTCATTGATTGATTCGAACTCCTTTGCTACTTTATTCTGGAGAAGTTCAAGAGCTTTTATCTTTACATCCATCAAATTCATGACATAGTTCTGTGAATTCAACGCAGTTTCATATTTTTTCTGATTCTCGTGCATTACAACTATAGAATAGGGGCCCGTTAATTCGGCGCCTGGAGCGGCGGCGGCTGTAGACAGATTTCTAACATGGTTTGGCATTGCAATAAATCCCTCCGATGAATCTGTAAAAACGGGGAAGTGGGATTTTAGTGTAGTTGTATTTTAACTTGAAATAAAAACGAATGTCAAAGTCAAAAAAGCTTTAGTTTGTAGGTACACAGTGTACACTTAAAATAGTCAATTTTACATTTTTTAAGCTACTGCTTGTTCAAAATGCAATATTCCCCTGAGAAGAACAAGGAAGAAACTCGAAGGGTTCCTCTTTTAAAATCAGTCTTTGATTTTACATAAAGGTTTTTGTATTACAAAAAGGTTTTTATATTTAATTATTAATTGTGAAATAGCCTGGCATGCGAACGATCTGATTATGTCCAGGAATGATTATCATCTAAATAGTCTGATATTTTATAATATGCTTTGTTAATAAGTTTCTGTTTTATAGTATCTTTAAACTTATTGAGTATGAAAAACAGAATAGTTTAGACCACCGATTGAAGTAGTGAATGGTGACTCTGTCAGCGAAACCAACGGTTGCGGTTTCGGATCCCGAGAGAGGTAATTGTGTGATGAATACGAACATTTATTGATTATATAAATATTTATGAATGTTTATCCATTATCTAGTAGCCATAGAATAAGTTTTGCTTAGCTTGGGACTAGATGATTGGTGTCCGAAATATTTATTTATTTGCATTTGTATGATGAATACAGACATGTGTTCCCGAGTTATGGATGTTTTTCATTTATATATGTATTTACAAAAAAAAATGTATTTGTGTAGTTTATCAACCATCTGGTATCCATAATACAAGCCTAGTTGCTTAGTGTGGAACTAGATGGCGCTGTGTGTATGTGCAAAGATATTTATTATTTATTTATTATTTATATACCCATATTACCAATAGCGATGGCAAGACAAGCATTCAATGCAAAAAAGAACCTGCTCAAAGTCTAAATATCAGGCCGAGTTCGTAAATAACTTATAAAAGTGTACAATTGGAACATTGCTAAGTATGGATGTGAAACGTGGACTCTAAAGGTCATAGCTCATTAGACCCACTCCGCACCGCCTCGTCGCACGGCGTCCACTCGTTGTACACAGGTGGACGCCGCGTTATCACCAATAAACGTCGCGCGGTCAACCAGCGGACCTAGTGTCGTCAACCAGTGGACCCCGCGTGGTTAACGAGTAGACGTCGCTTGGTCTACGAATTTTCGAGTAGTCTGTTAACAATTGGCACTTGGTCTACACGAGAAATCATTCGCGGGCAGCGCGCGGTCCACTCGGGACCCGCGCGTTAGCAATGCGCAGTCAACGCAAGGTAAGCACGAGTTGTCACCGAGTGGTCCACTCGTCGTCCGCGCGTGGAGGGCTTACGACTAAGGCGATCCGGTGACGCTACGGAGTTGATGTAGTGAGCGCATACCCATATAAGTCCATATAAAGAATACTAACCGCACCTTTACTCTTAAAGACAAGGAAAGATTGGACGCTTTTGAGATGTGGTGCTGAAGGAGAATGGAGCGTATCAGCTGGACAGAGAAGAAAACGAACGAAGAGGTTTTAAATATTGTCAAGGATTGTTGGGTGTAATTGAGAATAGAAGAGGGAAAATGCTTGACACCTTATACGACACGATGATTTGATCAAAACCATAATAGAAGGAAGAATAGAGGGGAAAAGAAAAAGAGGAAGACCGAGAATAAGCTACATACAGCAGATAAAAGAGAAGTTGAACGTTGTGTCGTATCAAGAGGTCAAGAGGAAGGCGGAGAGCAGAGAGATATGGAAAAAACTCCACCGACAAGAGCAGGTCTATTAAGGCCCGTATTTATAAACCATTCTTAAGATTGAGAACAGTCTTGTGATCGGTCTCAAGTAAACGTGTTGATTAATAAACCTAACTTGAGACCTGAAAAGCACGTGCATACTCAAAGAGTACTCACTTGAGAGGTGCGCCGAGTTTCACGTATTAATAAACGAAACTCAAGACTATCATTCATTCGCCGCTGAGGCGAATACTTAAGAAGTGATCTCAGCTGAGTAAACCTCAAGATTGATTTATAAATTAGCACGGAGCTTGAGATAGCATCAACTGCTTAAGACGCATCTCGGTTGATACAGACTCAAGACTTGTATTGAGATTAGTTTAGACTTGTATTGAGATTTAATACGAGCCCTAGTGTGTCTAGAATTCGTCAAATTATCAACTACAGCCACTGAAATAGTGAAAGATTATGAACTCAGTGATTGTAATCAAATATTTGTCTTAAAGAGGAAATCGTGACCACAGTGCACATAATTACAGTGTTGTGACTCCTTTGGCCACGAACATGCTGTCTTTATGTGCATATTTGTAAGGCCCGCTAAATAAATAACTAATCCATTAGGTAGGTTCTTAATAATGTATTACATTATCTCTAGTTTTTTATCTACTATTTAAAATGTAAAGGTTTTTACCCGACTACAGGGAAGGGTTATGATTTTAACACCCTATGTATGGATACATACATACAGTTGGACGTCTTTATAACTTAGCGATTTCATTACATCGAGTATCACTGACGCTCCAGACAAAGTTTTATTATTGTCCCATGTATTTTAATTCAATCATACTAACTGCCCGCTTGATAACATCCGTGACATTAATTTATTTGTATTAGTTTATTTATTTCAAATCGATACCTACAATACAGTACAATACTAGATAACTCAACACAACACAATACAACACACCACAACATGATACAATACAAATACACTTTATTGCACAACAGAAAAGAAAATATCTACCACCTACTATCATAAATAAGACTCGGCATCACAGTAAAAGTCTTTAATTTATAAGCTTCATTTATTTACAATCATACTTTTTTATTATTTCCCTCTTTACCCAATATCTGTCATTTTCATAAGCCACCTAGTGTTGTACATTCATATTAGTGATGTACACCGATAATCAAATACCATGAGGCTTTTTGGCGGGATCTCGGCGAGTGAAGTAGCATCTTTGTTTATAATTCTTATAATTTGTGCATTCTAACTTTTGAGCTTAATAATGGCAGAATATTGTGCAGCATAAGTTAGTGATGGTGTACAAGTGAAGGGAAGTGTAAATTAAAGTGCGTAACGGAGCTTTCGGGTTCCCACAAGAAGCCGCCAAAATCTTTTGTACAGCATTCTGCCATTTTACAGAAGAATTACTTGACCGTGACTAGACTCTGTATACGCCAAGTATACGACGAATCACTTGTTTTGACTGATACTGACTTATAAATTGACGAAATAAGAGAAATAAAATGTTTCACTCGAAACTGGCAGCAATGTCCCTCGATAGTGAGGTTGACTGGTTGCCATCCTCAAAAATAATAATAAGAAGAAGATGAGGCCTAAAGTGTAATTCGTCGTATACATAGTCTAGTCACGGTCAAGTCATTCTTTAGTATAGTGGCAGAATGCTTTACAAAAGATTTTGGCGGCTTCTTGTGGGATCCCGCGAAAGCTCCGTTACGCACTTTAATTTACATTTCCTTTCACCTGTAGGTACACCAACACTAACGTTTGCTGCACAATATTCTGCCTTTATTATGCTTCAAAAGTTAGAATGCACAAATTATAAGAATTATAAAGAAAAATGCAACTTCACTCGCCGAGATCCCGCCAAAAAGCCGCCTCATCTTCACATAACATCAGGTGTGATATTGAGGTCAAGTGCTAACCCGTTGTGCATAAAAAAAAATAATATAATTTTTATAGGTTGTGAGCACAGACTAAAAAAAAATTGTTTTTTATTAGTACTATTAGTTCACGAAGATTCTAAGAGATGGCGCTGTTGAAGAAAGCCCAAAAAAGATTTGTTCACGCGATTATCTATAGCTTATCAATCAATGTTAAAAATATTTGTGAGGGAAACAAAATGGCTGGCGTGGCGATAATAATTTTATAACAAAAACGAAAGTCTTTGTCTTTAATCTATAATCTACGATAACATATTTCTAAGAAATTAAATTACCTGGTAATAGTCACATGATTTTGATACCAAGTGGTAGATAGTAATTCACAAGATTATTTACATGGACACCTAGCTAAGAAAAAGAAGCGAATGAGGAATAAGCTGATCCAAAATTCAATTGTCAAAATATTTTAATTCATTGGACAAAAACATCACTAGAAAGACAAAGACACACACATGACTCCTTTAAACTCAAACTATTGTTTGTACTCTATTACATGTCTGAGAATATCTATCTAAATGAAAAACAATTTAAAACCATGTCAAAATAACATTAACAAAAAAAGGTTATTAAAAAATTAGTAACTACCTGAATGACAAAAACGCTTGGTATAACTTCGTCCAGCTCCCAAAAATTACAAAATTTTCCCACAGATTATTTCCCTTTCCGAAGCGGTAGTAGCTTGGACATACCGACTGCCCGAATAGATTTAAATTGACATTCAACAAATGTTAACATGTATCTTACGTTGATCTAAATGCTTGAAGTTAGTAGTTTGTAAAATTTTTTTGTGCATTATAGAATAGGGCATATCAGGTAGGTAAGTGAAATAGAAGTTATTGGTATAGGTACCTAGTTTAATTTTCTTTTTTCAGAAACGCACGCTTCGGCCGTAGATCGATGCGACTGGTGTGATACGTACGATTCTTATCGTGCGAAAATTTGGAACTCATATTTTCTCCAAATTTTCTTTATTTATTTAATTTAATAATGTAATTATATGGAATAGGCAACAAACGCGACCGCCAAATGACACAATTAACGTTTTATTTGATGATGGTTTACAAAAAAAAAAATAACTACCTATGCCAATACCTTCGATTTCACTTAGGTACCTAATATGCCATATTTTTTTTTCTTACGTAAAAAAACTCATCCGGTATACAAATATATAGTTAGTCGTTTTTCGTTGGGAGTTAACAAAAGATTACTAGGTACCTTAAATACAAAAGAGCTCAATAAAATTTCAATCGTTTTAGCTGTCTGATATTGTAATAATACTTTAAGTACATAGAAGACATAAGTACTTACCTTAAGTCAAAGTCAAAAATGCTTTATTTTGTAGGTACACAGGGTATATACACTAAAAATAATCAGATTTTCTGCTTATTCAAAAGGTAATTTTCCTCTGAGAAGAACAAGTAAGAAACTCGAGGGGTTGCTCTTTTTAAAAACATGTTTTTTTTTAATTAGTAAAATAGCCTGGTTGATTATCATCCAAATAAGTAGTCTGATACTTCATAATATCCTTTCGAAGTTTCTGTTTTATGGAATCTTTAAATTTAGTGAAAGGAAGATTTTGTACATTACTGATTTTGCGGAGTTACTGACATGACCTGCAAGTTTATCTTTATTTCTTGTATTGACATCATGTTTATCACTTGCTATACTTTCAAAATAAGTAATACCTTTATGATAAAATAAGAACAAATTATTTCGACGTCTTACCCTGTTGTAATATGCTTCCATAACTAATATTCTCTAAGAGATCTGTTTAAAGAAATAAGTATTTTAACTGTTGCATCCCAATATATGTATATATGACAGTATAATGTATGTATGCAAAAATATATGCCTATTTCGTAAACATTCTGAATTGAATTTCATAATTTGAATACTAGAAACAAAAATGAAATTGAAATTCCACAATTTAGACTTAGCAAGGTTAGCACATCCTTTGTGGGACACAGCATACGCTTTTACAATAAAATACCAGAACATGTATTGAGTTTAACAGAGCAGAAATTTAAACGCCACATTAAAGAAACTCTGTGTAAGAAGGGTTATTACAGGATAGATGATTATTTAGGCGATAAGGAGGTCTGGTGTTAGCTGGTCGTTATGTTAATTGCTATTGTTTTGTAATATGTAATATAAAATGTAATATTTTTGTAAAGATGGAAACTAATTGAAAAGATGTGTTGTTGCGGAGTTTCTTGTCGCTTCTTGTCCCTAACCATAACACCTTGCGAAGCAATGTAGTTTTAAAAAAAATAACATGTTGACTTTCAATAAGTGATATTTTTGTATCCTACATTGAATAAAATATTTTTGATTTTGATTTATTCTTAACAATTTTGGATCTGCCTCTTCCCATGGGCGTCACAAGACGTACTTACCAGCAAAGTTTAATGATGGGAACACTGTCGTTGGTGCGACGCGTCGAAAAAATCCGTAGCTAGTATAGCTTAGATAAATAATACTAAGAAATCACAAAATAATATATATTCAAATTGATCAACAAACACAAGGTGTGTCGTAGTTTTATTTGTGGACTAAATCAATAAATTTTTCTTAAGACACCTGTTCTCTCTGTTAAAACAACTCAAACAACACTGAAGACTAATTTCTTTTGATGAAACCTACAGCTAGATAATGTATCGGCGACAACCAAATTATCAGATACCAAAAGAGTAATGTAATGGCGTTTCACACAATGATTTCAAATACTTATTTTATAAACCCTGACGAAACACGACGGGTGTGATGTGTTTGACGGAGTTGTTCAGTCTTTGTCATGCGTGATCAGATTTGAATGTAATTAAAACATAAATATCAAAAATATATAAACTTATATATTATTTTACAATAAAATACCAGAACATGAATTGAGTTTCAGAGCAGAAATTTAACATTTTTATTCTATTACTGATGGATACTATATCCTTCTACAAAAAATCAGGAACATTAAGTTCTATTTATTTAGGAATATTCTTCTTTTCGTGTCGAGGCAAGTTTCAAATTTTATTGGACCAAAACTTAGCCACTCTAACAGCACTGTCTGTGGCGTTAAGGAGGTCGTCAAAGGTGCAGCTGTCAGGACACGCGGGGCAAGACAATACGTGATCCATTGTCTGTGGGGAGACTCCGCACTCGCATCGATCACTCCCGCCATCGGAGAAGCTCCCACCTGCACAGATTATCTTTGGTGCGGCCAACCTGAGTTCGAAGCCGATTTAAGGATTTCCATGTTGGCCATGGCAAATCGTGTCCAGGAGGAAGAGACTCCTTGAGCGGGAGGAACGACGCAAGAGAGTATCTTTGCCGCCACATATTTAGGAATTATTACATATTACATTCACAACTTTATCGAACACATAACAGCCCTCATTTTTCATCGGGTTTAAAAACAAAGGTGTGAAACAGATCTTAAACCTAATTTGGCGATACATTATCAAGTTAATGATATTTATTGTGGATAACGAAAACAATTAACCATACCTTATCTGAGCTGAGAATTCAGTGTTAAGTAAAAATTATTGATTAATAAAAGTACCACAAATTTTAAGAGGGAGCAAAGCGTCCAGCGGCGCCCTCGTCAAATTTTTCCTTACTGTGGTAAGGAAATTTATTAATCAATAATTTTTTCTTACCACTGAATTATCAGCTCAGTTAAGGAATGGCGAATTGTTTTCGTCCTCCGCTCAGAGAATGTAAGACTTAACTGCGACAAACACTATTGAGAAATACTGAACTGCGAAATATGGAACTGCGAAAGACTTAACTGCGACAGGACTGTTATATCAATGGTTCATTAGAACGAAGCGATTCGGTTCTGGCACTTCGCAGGCCGCTGCCGCGGCACGCTCGCTCGGCTCTTGAGTTGTTTCTCATGTTTCCAACCTAACCTAACCGAATTAACAAACAAAGTTAAGTCAGTCCTGTCGCAGTTAAGTCTTTCGCAGTTCAGATCGGTCGCAGTTCGGCACTGTCGCAGTTCCATCTTGCGCAGTTCAGTCTTTCGCAATAGTGTTTGTCGCAGTTAAGTCTTACATCGCCGCTCAGATGCTCCCGCGCGCGGTCTATCACACTCTGACCCCGCCCGATTCTTCTCAGGAGAAAATTGCATTTTGAACTATTTTAAGTGTACCCTGTGTACCTACAAACTAAAGCATCTTTGACATTGTACTATTACAGTACCAGTATCAATTAAGGCAGTATTTGAGTGTGTAGGTACATTTGCCTGAATTAGACATATATTTCGTACGCAATTCGAAGGCATTTTTAAAAATATTATGCTCTGGGTGGGACTGGGTAATACAGATTGCATAACATTTCTATAAATTACATTTGAAAACAGTAAATTTTTCAACAAATTATAACAACATTTAGGGATTCCCCGATCATTCTTCCAATGTCAAACGACCGGCTCGGTGTTGTCAGGTATCAAAAAACTAGAATTGCGTTTCATTCTACGGTATATTTTTAGAACTATTATAATTAATTACCGACACCGAGCTTGTACTATGGATACTAGGGAACGTATAAACATACATAAATATTTGACGACCTTTTTGGTGTAGTGGTTAGAAACTCGGAAGAGGTTGCGGGTTCAAATCCCGCTAGGTGCATATGTTTGTATGATGAATACAGACACATGTTCCCGAGTTATGGATGTTTTTCATTTATATGTGATTATTAAAAAAATATATATTTGTGTAGTTTATCAACCATCTGGTATCCATAACACAAGCCTCTAGATGCTTACTGTGGACCTAGATGGCGTTGTGTGTATGTCCATGGATATTTAATTGTTTATTTAGTGTGAACCTAGATGGCGCTGTGTGTTTGTGCAAAGATATTTATTTTATTTATTTATGTTTAATACGGGCCTAAGCCTGGCATCGTTTAAAGTTTTCTATAAAGGGGAGTGTGAAATAAAAATCCACATATAACAATACTTCTATAATTCTGGCACTTCATTATTTAAAAAAAATATCTTAAAGCTAGATCCATAAGCGGTGAAAGGGATTTCGTGTTAATACTGATTTAACATTTATTGTCAAATTAATTTATTAATTTCCAGAACTGACAAAACATAAATGAAATTACAATATGACTAATTTCATGGCACCATATTTATGTTGGTCTATTTAATTATAAATATTATATAATGCAAGGTAAATTACAGAACATTTCTATAGCCTAATCTATTGTTTACTATACATATACCGGGTGAGTTTTTTTACCGTAAGAAAAAAATGGGCATATTAAGTGAAATAGAAGTTGTGCCAGTTATTCGACTCACCCGCCGGAGATTGATAAGCGACTGGCGGGATTCGTCATTCTACCGATCATGCGAAATTTTTCGACAAGTTTTCTTTATTTATTTAATCTGTTAATGTGGAAAATGTTATATGCGACCGTCAAATGACACAATTAAGGCTTTATTCGTGATGGTTTTGAAAAGAAAATTAAACTACCTATGCCAATACCTTCTATTTCACTTACCTAATATGCTCCATCATTTTCCTTACGGTAAAAAAACTCATCCGGTATATAACCTAATAAATGAAATTAATAGTCCAGTAAAATACGTAATTTTTATGGTGTAACTTCGTATAATCTTACCCTCTTATTCATAAAAATTTACACTTTATAAGTCTGTAAAGTATATTTTGTCACTTTCTTTCATTATAACATTTCTTTATGAACGACAGAGACAAAACACACTTTAACTAAAACAGGTTTATAAAGCGTTTGTATTTTTTTATGAATAAGACGGCTAAAGTTCCTGATTTTTTGTAGAAGCATCGAGTATCCATCGCTGATAGAACAGAAATGTTTTCTAAGAATTCTGTAGCTTACTTTAGGTATAGTATAGGTATTTAGTAATAAAAATCTAGATTATTAAATTAAAGTTACCACTGTGAGTTTCATTGCGTTGCAGATAATGCTAAGATCTCCTAAAACAATTATCAATGGTGTCGATTCGGATGTACACCAACTAAACTGAACTAAAACCAATTTTGAAGTAGCAGTGTCTCTACGGTATCACTCCAAAACTGGTTTTAATTTAGTTTAGTTGGTGTACATCCGAATCGACACCAATGACTACTTTATATTTTCTAAAAATGGTTTATCTTTCATAAATACAAAGAAGTTATTGACCGATCTTTTCTTCAAATACAGAAGTTTTACAGTGGTAATTAAAAATCTAATAATCTATGTTTCATAAATTACCTACTATACAACTGCTATATCTAAAGCAAGCTACCGATTTATTAGAAAACATATTTATTCTATCACTGACAGGTAGGTACTTGTTTGTTTGTTTATAAACGCTTTATTGTACAAAAAGGCAATAATTTTACATTCATACAGAATTTGAGTACACCGGCTAACGGTGCTCTATCCATGTGCAGAAAATTAGAACCTTTAAGATTACAGGAAGTAATAATCGTTAGCTTACTGGACTATAAGTAATGTGAAACAATAGCAGTATTCTCAATTAAAACACATTGTTATTGAAACAACTTATCTGAATAACGGCCAAAAAATTATACAAAATTATATGATATACACCATACATGACACAGTGCACATAAAGACAGCATGTTCGTGGCCAAAGGAGTCACATCATTGTAATTATGTGCACTGTGGTCACGATTTCCTCTTTAAGACAAATATTTGATTACAATCACTGAGTTTACATAATGTTTCACTATTTCAGTGGCTGTAGTTGATTTGACGAATTCTAGACACACTAGGGCCCGTATTAATAAATCAAACTCAATACAAGTCTTGAGGCTGTATCATCCGAGATGCGTCTTAGCTCCGTGCTAATTTATAAACCAATCTTGAGGTCTACTTAGCTGAGATCACTTCTCAAGTATTCGCCTCAGCGGCGAATGAATGATAGTCTTGAGTTGCGTTTATTAATACGCGCACCTCTCAAGTGAGTACTGCTTGAGTATGCACGTGCTTTTCAGGTCTCAAGTTAGGTTTATTAATCAACACATTTACTTGAGACAGGTCACAAGACTGTTCTCAGTCTTGAGAATGGTTTATTAATACAGGCCTTAGTTTGAGCTCACTGATTCGTTTGGTGTTTCAAGATTGTCTCGTTATGTTAAGTCGTCATCATTAATAGGAGAGTGTTGTAACAGCTGAAAATACTTTTAGTTATTTCAATTATAGGGATGGAGCAAGAGTTTGCATCCATCCGCAATATTACTTCTTTGGGGATGCAAATGTAAATCGATGCCCGTGTAGCATGACATCGTTTGTCGCGAGCAAATTATAAGAGTGAGAGTGGGATAGTTGTATATTTCGTCCAAGCGAATGAGCCGGACAAGTATCTCGCGCGACATATATATATAAGCGAAATAATAATTATGTCGCGCTTGTCATGCCCCCAATGCATGCAATGCAATTCAAAGCAGACGCTTATCAAATTGGGATAAATGACTCGGCTGTGCACACACTGTGCACATGCTGGAAAACAAATACTTCAGTAACTACCGCAAAAAACAATCTCTATTAATTCATTTTAGCATACTTAAGAAAATTATCCATATTTTTTTACAAATTGTACAATTTTTTTTTTGAATAATTAATAACGTAGAATATTATGTTTTATACCTGTCCCTGTCTTTTACACGGAGCTATTTGAAAATATGAAAGAGAGCCTCTGATCTTAAGATATCTTTTGACATATTACGATATACTTGGCGTATATTTCGTATGTTTATCTGTCACTTTCATGAGGAGCGTGTCGCTTCGTATAAGCGACCAAGCAATATCTTAAAATATTATCGTACGTTCACCATTTCTGACGAGCTTTAATACCTTTCTTATGTATTGTAATAGATATGTTAAACCGCAGTCTATGTAAGAAGACATTCAGGGAAGTTTAAAATCCACACATTCACGTAATATTCACATATGTAATAAAATGCAAAATCGGCATATAATCGGACCTTATAAGGACTCGAGATTTGATAGCAGAAATACCCCAAATACGATCGGACACAATAGACATAGCTAGCTGAACATAGGCTTATGTATACCATTTGTAAAAAATCTTTGCCCCAAAAATAATCTCAATTTAATTTGACATAGTCTGTAATCAAGTGTTAATACAAAGAATCGAAGTGATTTATAAGAACGAAAATAAAGTTATAATACTATTAACAGACGTTCCGATTTGGCTGGCACCGTCTACCCAACCACGACCAAAACGGAACATGTGTAAGGTGGTCGGTCCAACATAATTATTATTTATACAAGTTGGATGTGGTCGGCTCGCCGGCGCATTCTACAAATTGGATTGACGACCGTCGGAACTTCTGTAGCAATATCGGAATGGTTGCCCGCCCACGACCGATAATCGGCGACCGATTTTTTGTAGGAGAAAAATGGACCGTATGGATTACAATGTCTCAACGTCCACGTCCTACAAAAAAAAATCGGTCACAAAATCGGTGATAAAAGTATGGACGAAATAATCGGCCGATTATCGGTCCTACAAAAAGTCGGTCGTGGGCGGGCATACTAAAGGGTATTTAGTACAGTCGCCTCCCGCAAAAAGTATACTCTCATATTCCAAAGCGCGATACATCTGTTGCATTATACACAAAACAAGCTACAGGTGGCGCTGTGAGCAGCCGGTCGAACGCCAATAATTCGCCTTTTAGCTCGCTTGCGTTCATTCGCTAAATTTGGTGCCATAGAGAGTACGCATAAGGGGATAGAAGTATAAAGTTACCCTAATTTACTTCTAGGGCACTAACGGGGACCAAATTTAGTGAAAGATTTTACGTTGTACGTGAAATTTTGATAGACAGTGGTGTATATTCGGATGTACACCAACTAAACTAAACTAAAACCAGTTTTGGAATGGTGCCGTCGCATCTTACTGTTTCAGGGAGAAAGAGACAGTACTACTTTAAAACTGGTTCTAGTTTAGTTTAGTTGGTGTACATATGAATCGATTGAGTTTAATTGCGTTGTAGATAATGCTAAGGTCTCCTAAAACAATTATGAATGGTGTCGATTCGGATGTACACCAACTAAACTAAACTAAAACCAGTTTTAAAGTAGTACTGTCCTTTCTCCCTGGAACAGTACGATGCGATGTCACCACTCCAAAACTGGTTTTAATTTAGTTGGTGTACATCCGAATCGACACCATTGCTGTTTTATCTTCGAAATAATTAATGTAAAAGAGCTAACGCGTTATGGGAAGATGGGTGTACTTTTAGCAATAGGCGACGCAATTTCAAGACGATATTATAATTACAAATTATTATAAATTACATAATAAATATATTACAGAGATTAGAAATATAGTAGGGTTGTCAGATGGTCGGGATTCGTCTGGATTCCCCTGAAATTTCGTATGTGCATTTCTGACAATGTATAACACTGCACGACAAACTTATCACAAAATTAAAGATGAGCTAATTATTAGGTTACAAATTGTTTAAACTTTACGTCTTTTAAAGACCGAAATTGGTGGTGTCTGCATAATCCCATTGAAAATACATGTGGGAACGAAATAATTCATTGCAATGAGTCTTAGGCCCGTTTTAATAAACCGTTCTCATGATTGAGATGACGTTAAATTAATGCCTGAGAATCACTTGCATATTAAAACAGTATCAAAAAAAAATTGTATTGAGACTGAAACGCGATCTCAATCTCAAGATCGATTTATTAATACGGCCCTTAATCATAATTAACATTTATTTACGTAATATTTATTTCTTTCAATTAGCCCTAAATCCCGACATTTCGCAAAATTTGTCCAGAAATTTTGGTTTACCGATCTGGCAACCCTATATAGCACTCTATGTTTCAATTAATACAGTTTTTCTTTAAATAATTAATAGTTCATGTTGGAAAACCGTTTGAAATGAGAAAAATCTGACAAACAGGCCACATAGTGTCGTCAATGTGTGTAAAGATCCCAAACTAGCGCAGATAACAACTGATATTAATCGCCAGTTCAAGAGCTTATTCTGAGGGTACAACTTGGTATCAACTATGATTTAAATATAAAAGCAAACAAATTTAGACGTTAAAAAGATTACAATTAAATTTGTTTGCGTTTCGATTCAGTAAGAAATGAATTTGTTTAAAAACAATTGGGTGTTGAAATATTTTACCGTTATCTAGTAAAAAACCGATTTTTTTGTTTGGATACCAATAAACGATATCTCATTAACTGTCAATACCGGTTTCCTTCTACGGTTTTAAATATGGAACATGCCAATTATTTTCACAAATTCACCGTGGTATATAGCCCTAATTATACAAAACTAAAGGTATTTTTCAAAGCAGTTAGCTGATTAGAAGAAAAATTAAGGTGCAGGTTATAACATACATTCTGGATTAAAACTAAATTTTAATATATTAACAATGACCACTTTCCACCGGGTGCAGCCTAATATATTAAAAACTAAAATGACAATTTGTATCGGAAACAAATATAATAATTAATATACATGCTTAACTTTACATATTCCACGGTACAAGCGTTTGTTGTTAATTTCATCCAGCATTTGTGAAGGTAATAATGTTAAAAATCTAATTGACTAAAAATCATGATACAATTAATAGTAGCCAGTTTACTCTTCAGAAAAACCAAAAAAACCGTACACGACTACGTCGTTCATCGTAGTGTTGACATAGATAAGCTCAATTTAATACCAAATACCTTGGCAGCGTGCTTAACTAACTCCGGGGGAGGTATTACCATACACGGTTTTTAAAAGCGAATATCTATGCTACCTTTTATAACAGCATTATTTTAACTCTGCTTAAAGTAATCTCCCTTAAAAACTTTGTAGTGTGATTACAAAATTGCTCATTCACAAAACTACTCACGGAATACGACATAGTACTCTGTAGTACACAAAGCATATTATGAATGTCAAATCTAAAATATTCTTGTAATATTTACCCATCTGACCCAGAAGGAGAAATATTTTTCGAGTATGTGTAAGTAAATTTCTATGTTACTTTCTGTAGCCTAAACGGTTTGACCCACATTGAAGTGACCTTGCACATATCGTCATATGATACATTTATGATAAAAAAATTCAACAAGGTGCCAGCAAAATGGAAAATAACCCATTTTCAAGTAGTTGTAATCCTTTTAGCTTTTTTTATTTCCAGTTAGTAGTTTAGATTTTTAAATAATGTATTGTGAATAATACCAAATATATGAGCATAATATATTCAGCAGTGGAGGTCCTGTGGCTGTTATAATATAACATCTACATGTTTACCAGTCAATTTATATTACCATTATCAACATATTCTAGTTCATTGATAAACTGAGGCATCTCCTAGAACGCATCACTGAACTCTAAACTTCGGAGCTCTGTTTTTAGATTCATTAACCTCAATAATTCAAATAAAACATTTGACGGAGAGTTAGTGCTAATGGATAATCTTAAAAAATTAAACCATTAACATGATAAAATTGATAAACAAGCTTATAATAAATAGTAGTAAATATTTACACATGATAATTAAGTTCGTTATTTTTATGAACATTTCACACAGAAAATGGCTACTGGTTTGATGTGGTTCTTTCAGAAGAGTAGACCAGAGGTTTTTTTTACTATGACTAGTTTGTTAGAGTCAAAACAGCTGTTTTTCTCTAATAATATGCGTGATATGCAGTTTAGAAAGTGAAGAAATAGTATTTTATATAATGTGTTGAAATATATTTTTTCGAATTATTTTAAAAACAAAAAATAATAGCTGTTTGTTCCGAGAAAAGAATACGAATGATTAAACTCGAAGTGGATGGTGAGATGATATCTACGGAAATGATATCTATCACACATAAAGCCACTGACTTAATGCCAAAAATGTAAGCCCAAAGAAGTACTGTGTGTGGACTAGCATTTGTCATGCAAAATACGGAGGAACTAAGATAAATTTTGGTCGTTCTTCGTATAGCAATTTGTTTCCATTTAATGAGTAATTGCATGAAAAATATATATTTCAACACTACATCTGGCATTCTTAATATAATAGTTTAATAATCTAATTATTAGTATTAAAGTCAAGCGATAAAGGTATAATTTAATAATTATTGATATATCAACAGCTTTTAACGTTAGTTGTATATAACGTTTAAGGTAGCTGCAACTAATGATATATAGGTTTTCCTTGTGAGTTATAAATGGATAAACACAAAATATATCAATATATACAGTAAGATAATCAATTAAGTACACAGATATTGATAAATAACAGTTGTTTTAAATGACGACACTATAATCTAATCTCATTACTTCCCATTTTTAAAATATGACACAAACAATTAAATTGATTGGTAGAAAATGACAACTATCGCCAAAAATGTAATCTCCTATAAAACTTTCGATCTCACAGGGCCACAGATGACTGTCACACCGAACGTCTCAAATATAATTCCTCACATGCCAGAAATTTATTGTCTTTTTGTAATTGGCACTGGAATACAGTAATGATGGAATTAATTCTTAGCGATAGAAATAAATAATAACCCACTATCTACAGCTTTGTTGTTATTGCAATTTGAACTGTCAAAATTATATCACCAAAGTGTCTGTCAAATATAATTACATAATTTTCTGAAGTCTGTGATCTGCATACATAAATTGATTAAGCAACTGTATATTTAATGATGGAAGAGCTGAGGATAGGTCACTAAAATAAAACAATAGCCCACAACGTTAACAGAATGTTTCCCAGAAACTGCCTTCCATAAAAGAAACACACACCAATTCAGTTAAAAAACCATACAATGTTCGGTATAATTTTTTGCTTCCTTTTTGCAACACTACCTTTCTTTATACTCCAATACCGGTTTTTCAAATTGAAGTGACAGCTACCTTAAACCTAATGAATACTCATTTGACATGTTAGCATTCGAAAGTGCCGTCTATGGCGATATGGGAAGCCCGACTACAGTGCAGTCATGCTAGACCTTCTGCGTTAACTTAACGTAACTATTCAAACGATAACCGGTAACGGTTGAACTCTATTATGTACGAGAGACCAATTCTTGATCCGGTTTTCCGTTTTATACCGATTTTAAGGTTAGCCGATATATTTTTAAATAAGGTCACTTAAACTGCGTCAATGTTGTCAGTGGTATACTGCAACAAAGTACCTAATTGGTTATTGTTTTTATTATAATACGACATTCTACTTAATGAAGTAACGAAAGGCATTTCATTTTCAAAAACCGATAAAACCGCTAAAATTCATGCTACCAATACAAAAATTGGTTCTCTTTAGCTTCATAGTTTTGATTGAAGAAGAAATTATAATAATTTGGTATCAATTTTATTATTAGGTAATGCCGGACTGCGCTAGTGTTGCCAGGTACATAATTTTTCAGGAGATTTACAGAATTTGGGCATACAGTAATACAGAGCGGGTAGACAAGTGGTAAACACTTCTCTTGCTTCAATTTAAGAGCTCTTGTCGGTGGAGTAATGACCACGTCTCTCTACTTTCCGCCCTCGTTTTAACCTATTACGAAGTGACATTCACCTTTTCTTTCATTTGGTCAAAGTAATTACGCCTAGGTCTTCTCCTTCCTCTCTTTCCTTCAATCATTCTTTCAATTATGTTCTTCAAAAAAATATTATCGTATCAAGTGACCTATCTTCTTCATCATCAAACACTTCTACGACGAGAAAATGAGCAAATGGGATTACATCACGAGTGCTCCTTTTTTCACTTTAAGCTACCGGCAAACTGGACAGAACCTCTTTGTTTATGACGTGATTACCTCAGGGTAATGTTTTTTGCGTGTATGTATGTAATTTAGTATATTTTTCTGTGTTGCCTCCTAAGCGGTTTGACTGGTTTTGAAGTGAATGGAGTCGTTCAATTCGTAGTGTCATAGGATACATGTATGGGTAAAAAGTCCAACATGGCGCTCACAGAATACGAAAATATGGAGAATTCCTAAATGAAATTTGAAGTGCACCGACAAATTAACGGTGAGTTTCATTGTCGTTATATCACTCTGTTTTCTTTACTTTTGCCCCACCTCTAAGTAAAAGCTGGGTACGCTGATGATCACCTTCGATACTGGCAGAAATATCGCCCAAATAGACCCACGATTGCCAATAGTACGAAGAAAGAAGAATTAGATACTTAATTTACTTTATGGTGACATTCACCGTAGAAGCTCTGTGAACGGAGACAGGCTGATAATGTTGCCATTATTTAAAATTTTGGATTGAATTAATTGAAAGTAATCGTTCTCAAATACAAATTATGTTAAAAGAATCTATGTGTTATATTAGGTCCTTACCTATGAAATTGGCGTTTTGTATGAAGAATTTCATTAAGACTGTTTTATCCATACAAACATTTTTGATTTTTTTTAGGAATGGCAAATCCAAATTTAGCTAAACTTTGTCTGTATTATCGGATAACATTAAATTAAGTATAGGCGGCGTTAATTTTTAAAAGTAACCGCTTTATAAAAGTTTCAGCGAATCTCAGAAATGAGAAGCACATGAAAGGAGCTCTGTTAATTTTTTTTTATTATGTGATTTAGCCCAGAAATTAAAAATATTTCATGTGAAACCTTGAAATAATATACCATTTTCCAAATAAAAAACAAATTTGGAAATAGCTTTGAAAATCGCAGGAATTGGTACATATGATTAACGAAGAAAAAAAACTCCAATTTCATAGGTAAAGACCCAATATTTATAATGAAAGCGTGAATGGGAGGGTCGCTAAAGGTCGACCAGGAAGGACGTACGTCAATCAAGTGACTGACGTACGCACAGAAGGTCAGGTGTGGCTTCGGATGCTCGCTGCAGCCTGTGGCGGCACAGATACTCTCTTGCGTCGTTCCTCCCGCTCAAGGAGTTTCTTCCTCCTGGACACGATTTGCCATGGCCAACATGGAAATCCTTAAATCGGCTTCGAAGAGAGTGATCGATGCGAGTGCGGAGTCTCCCCGCAGACAATGGATCACGTATTATCTTGCCCCGCGTGTCCTGACAGCTGCACCTTTGACGACCTCCTTAACGCCACAGAGAGTGCTGTTGGAGTGGCTAAGTTTTGGGGCAATAAAATTTGAAATTGCCTCGACACGAGAAGAAGAAGGTCAGGTGCCGTCAACCACTAACCAATAAGCAAAGGGAAACAGGCATGAGAATGTATGTGAGCTCAGCATATAGCCGAGTCGTTTTCATTCGCTGCTGCGACACTTACTCGTATCTGAGTGTACTGTTATTTTATTAATTGTTCGTATAAGGGTAATAATGATAATGCAGGGCGACCTTCCACTGTCACTAAAGCGCAAACTCATGGACGTGTGCATTCTCCCGATCCTCACATATGGCGCTCAGACTTGGTCTTTGACAGAAGCCCAAAGGTCCAGCCTCAAGGTTTGTCAACGAGCCAAGGAGCGCAGTGTACTAAATGTTAAACTGACCGATCGCGTCCGAAACACTACACTTCGCTCTAAGACCCTTGTTGCTGACATAGCCACAACGGCCGCCAAGCTGAAGTGGGACTGGGCGGGCCATGTTTGTCGCATGCCAGACAATATGTGGGCCAAAATCGCCACCACCTGGAGCCCACCATTAGAAAGAAGGCGTCGCGGCAGACCGAAAAGGAGATGGAGGGATGAGTTGGATAAGTTCCTAACCAACTGGTCGGAGGAGGCCTGGGATAGAGAGCCGTGGAGAGAGAGGAGGGAGGCCTTGCCCAGCAGTGGGACAGTATGGGCTCCTAATAATAATAAAAATAATAATAATAAGGGTAATGAAAGTTTTCTTTCTTTCTTTCTTTCGGGCCCCTAGCGTGTTCGAATATGTTTGTGTGATGAATACGGACATGTGTACCCGAGTTATGGATGTTTTCATTTATGATAAGTATTTATTTACAACAAAAAAATGTATTTATCTGGTATCCACAACACAAGCCTATAGTAGCTTAGTGTGGAACTAGATGGCCCTGTGTATATGTCTAAGGATATTTTATTTATATAGTATTTATTTCTTTCTTTCTTTTCTATTTTAACAACCTATGTATGTATGTATGTGGGTATAGATGTTCCATCATAGCGATCAAGCTACTGGATCGATTGTGTTCATTTATATTTGGGATTAAACTAGACGAAAGGTTCTTCTTAGCCATGTTTGATGAAAAACGGTACAGCCGTTTCGATGATATTTAAATTTGTATACTTAGATTATCACGTTTGTTCCCTCGGGGGTTTTCTAGATTATTAAGTTATATTAATTTTTCTGAATTTGCGACAAAACTAGGTCTAAATAAACTCGACACATTTTGTTTACTTTTATTGTACTGTCCTGGAGTTTTGATGGTATAAATAAAATTGCCGATTTTTTATCAATCCCCTGATTTTTTCTATTAAATATCTACTGAACTTTTCAAATTAGACCTGGCAATAGTGGTGAGTGATGTTAGTTACATATCGATGTTGAACAGGAAAAGGTCGATGTTTTGACATCCGAAACGTCGATGGTATGAGAACAATACCGAAACCGACACATCTCTACGAAAGCTTCGAGAAAAAAAAAAAATCCGATTTTTTTTTGATGATTTGTTAATTTACTTACAGTTTCTGTATATTTTGTAATAAAAACATGTTTTCATTTCAATGTTTATCACATATGGCTTATAACCAATGTTTCTCTAACTGGCAACACTGAACTGCACCGATCTCTTGGTATACCAAGAACGCCAATCTGGAACTAATTGCTAGGCCAGAGACCTTTAAGCAAATATTGCTTCATAAATATTATATAAGGTCTAACAAAATTAACCCGACAAACTTTGGCAATTGCACGTACATGACAATAAAATTGTATATTCATTAAAAAAACTAGCCTTAAAAATTTTGTTTCCGAGTAAAAAAATTAAATATAAGTGCAAATGAAAATACAAATTAACAGACGTACTTCAATTCGATTGTACCTTATTTTATCGATGAGAAAAAACAGGCAACGTTCATATGGAAGACGCCAAAGGGGGTGGCGGTGCACAGGGCGCAACCAATCACAGCAAGTCGTGTGGTCACCTTTCGACGTCTTCAAAGATACCGCGGCACATGTTTGTGTGTTGTGGCAAAGTACTTAGAGCGCGCGGCCATTAAGGTCCAACTCACAAAATTTACATTTCTAAATTTTATTTTTTTAATAAAATCTGTTAACTTTAATGTTTTTTTTATTATTTTTTCGTAATACATCTTAAAGATACACTCTGCAACGTTTGTCGGGTTAATTTTGTTAGACCTTATATGTACCGTTGGATATCGTCGGCACTTAGTTTAATATTTATTATAATATTACCTACCTAGTGTTTTATATTACAATTTTATAAGGTATCTACCTAAGCTTCGGATTCATCGCAATTGCTTTCTGTCATCTTTTGAGGCGATTTATTCTTTAACAATAGGATTTTTATATTAATATACTCTATAATATTAAACGCGTATCGGAAAAATTATTTATAAAATAAATAGGGTAATTCAATGGATGGACTTTTTATTGGAATATATCGATATATTTAGACAGACAAACAAAACATAAATACTAATACCTATTACAAATCAATACAACGCCAAAAGTAATATAGTGTTTCTTAAAGTCGATACTTGAAAATTATCGATAAATATATTTTAAAGGAAAATATGATGTAATAAATCGGATTTTGTTCAATTTGATATAATTGTATGTATTACCCTATGCTTTTCAATGTATTTTATTTATAATAATTATCGCTTTTTTATAATTTAATTACCGAGCAAATTATTTTGTACTAATATCGCAACTCACTTACTTATAAATTATTTAAGTACTTAACATTATTTCTTTATCAAATACTATACTGAAAACTTAACAATTAATAATATTATTGGTGTTTAATTTCATAATCTAATTTAATTATATGATAAACCTAGGATTCCGCCATCGTCTCGATCTAGCTATAATTTCACTCGCTAGTAATTCTCAATCCACATTATTGTAAGCTAAAACTAACACGAAAATAAACTAATGTATTGGTTACCCAATATTTATAGATCCATTTTATAAATCTCTCTTTTTTTGAATTAAACAATGCAAATATATTTTAAAGACATTACCTAAACACGAACGGACGCTAAATCAATCTGTAGAATTAGATAAACGGCCAATGGATTCTGACTCTCATCGGCGCTGGATTTGCTCCTTTATAGGAACTTGCTAAACCATGGCTAACGGCTCTTTTGAGACCTGTCTTAGATAAGGAGTATTGGATCTTCTATCCACATACTCTAACAATTAATAACAGGATGAACAATACGGCTTTACTTGAAAATTCAAATAGAGTACGTTCTTGTGACGTTATTAATTTAATAAAAAAAAAATATAATAATCAGATTGTAAATGAAAAAAATTTAAAAATTAAACCAAACACAACCTTTTGTAGTTTTAGGAAACTACTTTGATGAAATATGGATTTAGCAATTTATATATAAGGCCTATAATTTGCCTAATATTTATAAACATAAAAGTCTTAATGTTATTAAAACGTTTAATATCAACAGGTGATATTCTTTTTAAATAAATTTGTCGTTGTTTACTATATTATGTATATTAATAATTTTTCACGTTATTTTTATCTATCCTATGCGGCAGTACGCGCTAGTTCATTTCACAGATCAAATAATTTTTTTTTCTATCTAAAAAGTGCGTCACGTCTATTTAAAGTGCAAACTATGAGCAAATACAAATTGGTCTACTCTCGACCAATAAGTGGCATGGCGGAAATATACGGATAGTCACAGCTTCAAATCGATAAATTTATCGATAATAATCTACAATCAAACGCGCATCACTAAGTGACTGAGCAGTATATATGTACATGCTAAAGTTATTTTATTGGAAAACCCCATTTTTTTCGTATTAATTAACTATGTCTATATTATTCTTATATTAGTAGGTAAATCAGAGCAAAAAACGCTGCAAACATGAAAAGTTGCTTGAGATGAAAAACGTTATTTAGATATCACAACACTTATCTTTGTTTTAAACACATTCGCAAAAATCACTTAACGGAAGTTATTCAACTTAATTTACCAGTTACCATTTAATTTGTAGTATAAGTGACTTCATTAGTGTTGTAAAATCTAAACAAACCAAAGTCTAATCTACAACTACTATTGGACGAAGAAAGGTACTTTAAATCTCAGCTATCATCAGAACGCCTCGTCAAGTCAGTCGATCGATTTCCATTAATAAATCACAACTAATTATCGTTACAGACTTTTTGGTTCGTACCATCACTAGTGCCCTTTGGAGCATTGACAATACGCTGTCATAACATGACAGATGTCAAACTACGTACTTTAATTTAATAGAACCAATTACTACCAACCTTTAACGGACTAATACCCTAGCCCAATCAAGATAGTTCCTACCATCTCTCGTTTCTATCAGAAAACGAGAAGGTAGCAAATATCATGAAACACCCGAAGTGCTTGTATACCCAACATTAGATTGTTTTAAATCTAACATTTGTTAAAAGTATCGACAAAAACCGATCGACCGAATCACGCGGACATCACTACCTTACTTCACCTGCTGCATGCACATGCTAGCACTAGTGCTGCGACCAAGCCGAGTGTTGTGATATCGATAGTCGACGCCGTGTTGCACATGTCCTCCTCACAAAAACACATGTGGCCGGTGCCAGTACTTTCCATCATACAAACGTGGTCCACCATGAATAGATTTATTTGGAGCTGTGATGTGCACGTCCGACGAACTACTTCGTAAGCTGAAAGGAGGAGAAACTAAATTTAATTTTAATCATCCAGTTTTATTTTATTTTATTTTCTTGAGAAAACCAACATCTATTTTACAATGTATCACTTAAACTGAAACCATGTGAGGTTAGCGGCTGAGCTTATGCATTCAGCGGGGCAATAGCGCTAGGTACTATGCCTCACGGAAGCGAGTTGGACGGCGTATTTTTTCTATAAGATATAGGTGTTTTTAATTGTGTTTTATAAATTTGTTGTTTCATTAGAGGTTTCCACTGATAGAATCGATTTATTCTTTATTGCACAAGAAATACAAACAGATTACAGTTAGAAAATGTGTACAAAGGAGAGCGTATCTTTAAAGAGATCTCTTCCAGCAACCCTACTGGAGGTTAGAAATGTTACAAGGGAGGGGAACAACTGAAAATGTGGAACCAAAAAATTATATACGCGGTTGGATCCGCAGTCGGTTTGGTTGATAGTAGGGCATTTTAAATGTCCGCCTGGCTAGCTACCACCATCTTATCTAAATCTGCCGCCAAACAGCAATGTTAATTGCATTGTTGTGTTCCGGTTGACAGAGATAAGATAGCCAGTCCCCGAAATGTGTTGGGGTTTCCAGGTCAGTACGCTTTCACTTAACATCAGGTGTGATTGAGGTCAAGTGGCCACCCGGTGTGCATAAAAAAAAGATACTTGTGAAACAAATACCTACATTTAATAGAAAAACTACTTAAAAAACAAATAACTAAACACATATAAATAACCTATACAAATATATAAATAAATCCAATTATAAATGCCTAGTCAAACTCATACTAATGATTGTGAAAGATAGTGCTCTTTTGACCTCTTCTTGAACACATGCTTTCCGCAGGTGACCCGCATGCTCGTTTGCCGCCCTCTCATATAAAAAAAAAATAAAAATAATGCACGGAAACACTGTCACGAATATGCGATTTAAAACTTAATTAAATATAAAAATTTTACTTTACAATTAGACCGGTTGGAAAAATCAATCAAATTAGTAACAATCAATACAGTAGATATTAGTAGATAGTCTATTCTTCCTTGCTTTGCCAATCTAAATTAAGATTTATTTGTTTCCACAGTCACACACATACATGAGAACAATTTATTATTAACGTCACAACACGATATAAAACAAAAACAAATTAAAAAATACAAATAAAAGGCGCACAATGCCGTGACGTGTTGCGGCGTGCACAAATGGGTTAGCACTCAGCTCATGTGCGGCGAATCGCAGCGCTGGTATTCAGTGCTCCCAAAAGCTCCATTTTTTAGGTACTGCTTGTTCAAAAGGTAATTTTCTCCTGAGAAGAACAAGCAAGAAGCTCGAGAGTTATTAATTATTATTTTATATTATAATATTTCATTATTATTTGTGAAATAGCCTGGTTATGCGAACAGACTGTTTATGTCCATGAATGTTTATCATCTAAATAATCTCATATTTTATAATATGCTTTCTTAATAAGTTTCTGTTTTATAGTACAGCACACCTGTGCTGCTAACCGCCTGGTTAGCACTGGATGAGGTCAAGTCGTTTTTCGTCTGGAGTTAAAAATGATACGTGTTAGTTAGCAAATGATATGGATAAGGCTTGAGCAGAAAATTCTGGGGTCGACCCGTTTGAATTTTTAATGCTATGGTCCAAATACGGATTCCTTTTTTAGACTGTCAATTGGATAAATAACTATGGACCGTTGTTGTCGTCTGGCTGACCTCTGTACCTAGGTACTGTATATCGATATATTAAAATATCGATATTCTCTCGCGATCCAAGTTTGGGTTGTGTAATAATGGTATATCGAATTTCACTACCTCTAAAAACTTTTGATCGAAGAACGGTTAATCGAAAGCCGAGTACTTGCGCAGTTGGTTTTAAGACAATTATGTGAATTTTGTCCTAGCGTCAAGTGGGCGGAGCTAACGAGCAATACATCGCGGTTCGCGACTGACGGGTTAGTTTCTATTGAGTTGCATTCGTTATAATTATTATAACTTACTATATAGGGTCTAACAAAATTAACCAGACAAACGTTGCAGAGTGTATGTATAGGATGTACCTATTACGAAAAAATAAAACATTAAAGTTAACAGATTTTATTAAAAAAATAAAATTTAGAAATGTCAATTTTGTGACTTGGCGCTCTAAGTACATTGCCACAACACACAAACATGTGCCGCGGTATCTTTGAAGACGTCGAAAGGTGACCACACGACTTGCTGTGATTGGTTGCGCCCTGTGCCCCGTCACCCCCTTTGGCGTCTTCCATATGAACGTTGCCTTTTTTTGTCATTGATAAAATAAGGTACAATCGAAATGAAGTAAGTCTGTTAATTTGTTTTTCATTTGCACTTACATTTATTTTTTTACTCGGATACAAAATTTTTAAGGCTAGTGTTTTTAATGAATATATTATTTTATTTGTCAATTGCACGTACAGTGCAATTGACAAAGTTTCACGGGTTAATTTTATTAGACCCTATATAATACATTTTAATGTAACTGTTACATATTTAAACGGAGTAAAAAATTGTAAACGAAGTAAAAAAGTGCGATACCTAATAATTTCATAGTGCACATGTTTTACAAAAAACTGTTTTTAAAGGGTTGACTTTGTAAAATTTATTTATCGAGAAAAGTTTTTGCAATCGTGTTTCTAGTTAAAATTTATTAGGATAATATAGTCAAGCAACCATTGATCAAATTTTACATCTGTAGCTTTTGTCATTACCTTAAAAAATCAATCATTGGAGTCACTCGAAAATTCACATTAATTAAAACTTTTAAAGATGAACAAACTCCGCAATGTACTCGGCTTTCGATCAACCGTTCTTCGGTCAAACGTTTTTCGGGGTAGTGTAAATTCGTGTTTGATAGCAGGGGGGACCCATTAATTTTCTTTCGGTATAAAATACTCGTATGCAAATGGGAAGACATGGACATGGGAAGGTCGCCTGTCTCACAGTCTTTTACAGGATGCATGTCGGTCAATGTACGTTGGAATTACATAATCTTATTCCACCATCGCCATTACATCTTCGGACTACTAAGCGTGGGGAGGGTGTGATGTCATATGGCATATTGTTGTGGGGAAACGCTGCTGACATACATATGAGTTTTGTTCTGCAGAAGCGGGCTATTCGTGCCATTTATAAATTAGGACCTAGAGAGTCTCTTAAGTTAAGGAAATTAATATCTTAACAATGGCATCTCAATACATGTATGAGAATTTGTTATATGCAAAAAAAATATATAACCTTAATTCGCTAAAAATAGCGATAGGCACAATGTTAATACAAGGAATAAGAACCAGTTATCTGTTTATGTTAGCCGACTTCACAAAGTTAGTAAATCCTTCAAAGGCCAATGTATACGCTTTTATAATAAGGTTCCAGTAGACATTCAAAATATATGCCTTTAAATAAATTTAAAGCAATCATAAAACAGAAATTATTAACAAAAGGCTATTATAAAACCACTGACTATTTGAATGATAAGCAAGCATGGACATAGCTGTCTTATTATTCATATAATTATCAAATCGCAACCTATAATCTGTTTAAAAGAGCAACCCTAGAGTTTCTTGCTCGTTCTTCTCTGGGGAGAGAGCTTTGTGAATGAGCAGTAAATTTAAACTATAATGTAATATTAATATTAATAGTGACGTTTTCAAGTGATAATTTTATCCTAAGAAATAAAATATTTTGATTGATTGATTGATTGATTGATTCCACCCATATTTAGTTAAGTTTTCCTCAAGATATAAAAAGTGACACTGTGCCTAAATCATTTAAAACTAAACTAAAAAAAGGTCCTGTTAGAAAAGCTTATGATTTGTTAAAATCATGCTTGTAAATATACATGAAACGATGCACATAATGTGTATGTTTCATTTACCTTGCATACTCGTAATACTTTTTTTTTTATTAAAAACTGTTTTCGCGTTTGACTACAATCTCACCTGATGGAAAGTAACGATGTAGCCGAAGATGTATCACGCGCACTCAGTGCCTAAATGCCTATTCACTCTAGACTTGAAGATCCCAAGGTTGTAAGTGTCGGGAAAAACCGACGCGGGCAGTGAGTTCCATACCTTAGGGGCCGTCCATATATTACGTCATTCTAAATTAGGGGGGGGGGGGGGGGGGGGGGGGGGGGGTTGGTCTGCGGATGACAGTAAATGATAGATGGGGGGGGGGGGTGTTTTGACGTCATTCTTATTTATTTATTTATAGTTCATTTTTCACATACAAAAAGATTATTTCTAAAAAGAAATTTCTTCCAGCACACCTAGTAAAATACTAGCTGCCCGCCCCGGCTTCGCCCGTGGTACTTACATGTATTATACATATAAACCTTCTTTAAGAATCAGTGTATCTATTTAAAAAACCCCACTTCAAAATTAAAAGAATGGGTGAAAACTCCGTGGGAGTTATCCAAAGAAAAGTAAAAAAATAAGTAGTTATATTATATCAATGATTATTGCCAAAGTAAAAATAATAAAAGGTGATTCTATAACCAAGTGTTTTAATCATATAATACCCTATTTTTCTCAAATCTGCAATGTTTTATTTTGTCAAACTAGTAATGACGTCAATTTTGGGAGAAGGGGGGGGGGGGTCATTAAGAAATGACGATGTGTTGATGAATACGAATATTTATTGCGAAGTCATGGATGTTTACATAAATATTTATGTATGTTTATCCGTTATCAAGTATCCATAGTACAAGATTTGTTTAGTTTGGAACTAGATAATTGGTGTAAGTGTCCGAAATATTTATTTATATATTTTTTTTTTTGCGCCGTTTGGTGTAAACGCTTGGGCCGTGGGGACCGGGTGCTCACACTCTTTTTAGGGAGTTATCTGAGCGTCTGGTTGATGCATCCCACGATCGGAGGGCTGGCCAATACTTTGGTCAGAGAATCAGCCTCGCTATACATCGTGGCAATGCGGCCAGCCTTCTGGGTACCTTTCCACCAACCAGAGACTTGGGGCTAGTTTTTTATTTGTGATTTTTTTTTATAATAAATTGTATTATAATAATAATTATTATTATTTTTACCTTTATAACGAACATTCATTCATAATGCGTACCGCTTAAGGCATGGAACTGCCTTCCGACGCAGTCTTTTCTGAACCCTACAACCTTATTAATGTACTTCCACATTGCGGAGTTCCTCCTTCCTCCACACAAGTCAGTCTCCCTTAATACAATAAAAAAAAAGGTTAAATAAGTGATATATCAACTCGTTAAAACATACTTACGGCTCTTCGAGTACCGCACCATTTTCACGCAACAACCGTTACAGGTCTGTAAAGGGGGCTGATCGCGGGGCAGTGCTGTGTAATTGAAGGGATCCTTGCAGCGGTAGTCTGTCCAGCTATCGCACTCGTAGCAGTAGATTGTGCGTGCTGTGAACAGGGCAGGTACACAGGTTAATAGGTACTCTAACTCAATGATTACAGGTCTTCTAGTTATGATTACAGGTATTTTAGTTTAAAATGCTTTTATGATTGTTATAAAATTGTTGACTATTTGGATGATAAATAAGCGTGGAGAAGGTGGACATCAATCAGTATAATTTGTTTTGTATGGTGACTAAGGCCCGTATCAATAAATCAATCTCAATAGAAGTCTTGAGGCTGTATCAACCGAGATGCGTCTTAAGAAGTTGACGCTATCTCAAGCTCCCTACTAATTTATAAATAAATCTTGAGGTCTACTCAGCTGAGATCACTTCTCAAGTATTCGCCACAGCGGCGAATGTATGATAGTCTTGAGTTTCATTTATTAATACGTGAAACTCTCAAGTGAGTACTGCTTGAGTAAGCACGCGCGTTTCAGGTCTCAAGTTAGGTTTATTAATCAACACGTTTACTTGAGACCAGTCACAAGACTGTTCTTAATCTTGAGAATGATTTATTAATAGGTACGGACCTTAGTTCAGTGGAATTCGCCTATTTTGACAATGTCAAAAAACTATGCTAAAATAATTCCAAATAGTACCCAAAATTAAAAAAGTATTGCTAAATTGTAGTTTATTCAATATTAAGTGGGTCTTCCTGTGGTCACGTGTTACTGGAATCCTTATTCTCATAGGCAGAGACTGCTTTACTTATGATTATCTTACTAGTTGTTCCTACATCTGAAGCAACATTGTCTTTGTGTAGTCTGATGAACGTTTGTCACCAATAATTCTCTCTGTCGCTATTTAGGTTAGGTACAATGGGATTGACATATCCAAGAGGATAAAAATCCCAAAATAAAGTAAGATTTAAAAAAAAAACCTATGATTATCTAACTAATATTATAAATGCGAAAGTTTGGATGTTTGTTTGTTGCTAACAGATGAACAGGTTTGGATGAAATTTGGTATATAGGTAGAATATAGGTACCCTGGATTCATAAGATACTTTTCATCCCGATTCTTTTCATCCCGGGAAAAACAAATTTCCGCGATATAGTTGTTCTACGCAGACGAAGCCGCGGGCGGAAAGCTAATAATTTATATCCCCAAAAATCAAAGAGACATTATTCTTATAAAAAATATTTAACAAAAACCTTGGCTGTATGGCTTAGCTATTGACTTTCCTTTACCTAATGAACTAAATATCTAAAGAAAAAATCGGTGACTTTCGATCCGTGATTTTTACCGCGAAATTCATATATCATAGTTGATGTATAAATCGGGGATAAAAGTGTTTTAGCCTTGGGCAGACTTGAATCCTTTGCTTCATTCAGGATTCTTACCATAATCACTACGTTTGGGAATTAACTACAGAATCCTTCATTTCGCTCAGCATAAGTGACATAAGACACCACTTTATGCTTAATCTAAGTACTATTATTTATTTATTAACATAACCTAACTAATTCGCCACTGAGCAGCACAGTTTTCTGTAAAATCGGACAGGAAAAAAATGGAGCTTATTAAGTGAAATATAAGTTATTCGCATAGGTATTTTTTTTTTTTTTTCAAAACCATCTTCGACTCACATGCCATCCGGACATTGATATGCGACTGGCGGGAAGCGGCGGGATTCGTAGCGTTCTTATAATGCGAAACTTATTTGGCCCTTATAATATATTATCATCAAGTTCTTTTTTTTAATAAAATTATGTAATTATATGGAATAGGCTACATACGCGACCGTCAAATGACACGAAAACTTTATTCGATGATGGTTTTGAACAAAAAATAATTCATCAAAATCAAATCATCAAAAAATGCTTTATTTTGTAGGTACCACCTACACAGGGTATACACTTAAAATAGTCAGATTTTACATTTTTTAAGCTACTGCTTGTTCAAAAGCCACTTTTCCCCTGAGAAGAACAAGCAAGAAACTCGAGAGGTTGCTCTTTAAAAAAAAAGGTTTTTATGTTACAAAATTATTAATTATTATTTTATATTATAATATTTCATTATTAATTGTGAAATAGCCTTGTTACGCGAACGGGCTGTTCATGTCCATGAATGTTTATCATCTAAATAATCTGATATTTTGTAATATGCTTTCTTAATAAGTTTCTGTTTTATAGTACCTATCTTTAAATTTATTGAAAGGAAGATTTTGTATATCAACTGTAATAAAACTCACCGGTATAATTGAATGGCTAATTTAAAAATCTCCAATAGATTTATTAAGTGACATTGGCCTAGCACTGACCTGCCTACTTAAACATTATTTTTCTACCATAGTTTATTTTTATGCTAAGTGGAGTTTTTAATACTGGCAAGTTTCATTTTTGTCACGCAACGTACTCATGCAAGGGTGATTAAAAAAATTAACTAGGTTGGTATACATGTACCAAATATATCTTGGCTTGATGTTATTACGTTGAATGGGAAAGTATCTCTTATTAAGTAGGTTATATGTTACAATTTGTGATTGAACAAACAAG
The DNA here is from genome assembly GCA_949316235.1 of Oegoconia quadripuncta. Taxonomy (NCBI): domain Eukaryota; kingdom Metazoa; phylum Arthropoda; class Insecta; order Lepidoptera; family Autostichidae; genus Oegoconia; species Oegoconia quadripuncta. Next base: position 39,983,468 of record OX438741.1, on the reverse strand, counting down.
GAAAATTATATATTTTATAACTAGCTTTCCGCCCGCGGCTTCGCCTGCGTTACTCACTTTATCGGAATATAAAATATCCTATATCTTAATTCAGGGTATATTCTACGTATATACCAAATTTCATCCAAATCCGTTCATCCGTTTCGCCGTGATTGAACAATGAACAAAGAAACATCCAAACTTGCGCATTTATAATATTAGGGCCTTACCTATGAAATTAGCGTTTTGTATGAAGAATTTCATTACGACTGTTTTCTCCATACAAACATTTTTGATTTTTTTTCTGGGAACGGCAAATCCAAATTTAGCTAAACTTTGTGTGTATTATCGGATAACATTAAGTTAAGTATAGGCAGCGTTAATTTTTAAAAGTAACCGCTTTGTTAAAGTTTCAGTGAATCTAAGAGTCAAGGTAAAGAGCGATCCCATTCTAATAAAAAAAAAAAAAAGAAATGATTATGAGAAGCACATGAAAAGAGCTCTGTTCAATTTTTTTTTATTATGTGATTTAGCCCAGAAATTAAAAAATATTTCATGTGAAACCTTGAAATAATATTCCATTTTCCAAATAAAAAACAAATTTGGATATCGCTTTGAAAATCGCAGGAATTGGTTCATTATGATTTACGAAGAAAAAAACTCCAATTTCATAGTAAAGAAAAGACCCAATATTTGAAGAAGTTGGATGAGACTGAATCACCTACCTGCCTGTATCCACGCTTGCTAATTATCCAAATAGTTACAAATATGATAACCTTTCGTTTTACAATTTATTTATAGATCAATTTTTAATATCTACTGGACCTTTGCGGAATCCCCAACCACCCTTACGTCGGATCAATGGTGAATTTTCCTAAACATATTCTTTTATGCCGTATTAATAAACTAATCTTAAAACTGACATCAAAACTCAATCTCAATTCATTTTTTTATACTGTTTAAATACGCAAGAGTATCTCAAGTACCAACTTAAGTGTAAAAGGGTTAATAATAATAATAAGTATAAACTTGGGTGAATTTGAATACGTGTAATTCCCATTAACAGGTGACGTCACTCTTGAATGCGAACAACTTTCGCCAAAGAACCATAATCGAATTCGATCAAAAAAAATCGATTACCCAAACCATTTTCAGCTGAATTCGGCTACAGCTATTTCAATAGAGGATAGCGTTGGTATGGTACGCATGGTATATTGGTCACTTTGTCCCTTCACTGACCGCAGGAGAAACTCTTTGTATTTTAAATTTATGCTAATTATATCTAAATTTTATTAGTTCAAAATGGCAAACATAATTTTGTAACACTAACGCATGTGCGTGTGCTGCAACAGCACAAATGGCTCATAGCTTATATACCATTTTTGATTCGATTTGTTCACGTCGATCTAGATTATTTTATTAATACGGACTTTAAAGCACTTTTAAGATTCGATATACTTACCGTCAAGGCTGTCACTAAAGATGTTTTCAGAGTACGACCCTAACATTTAAATCTTACCGTGCATATACCTTACAATTTCTTGCGCCTTAAATGCTTATTTTACTATTAGAGTGATCTCATATAAATTTTGTTAAGATTTTAAAAATTTGCCTTTTAGCTTGCTTAGGGTCAATCGTTGAATTTGGTATCACTAGCGCCCTAGAAGTAAATTATGATAACTCGAAACGTCTATCAATTTGACCAAATACATTTTTTTTTATATATATGTATATGAGAGGGCGGCAAACGAGCATGCGGGTCACCTGATGGAAAGCAATCACCGCCGCCCATGGACACCCGCAACACCAAAAGGGTCACAGATGCGTTGCCGGCCTTTGAGGAAGGTGTAGGCTCGTTTCTTGAAGGTTCCAATGTCGTACTCGTTCCTATATTATACCTTCTCGTGTCTAGCTTTTTATGGTTTATTGCAGTTGTTTTTGAGTTGATTTTAGATATAGATTTTCGTTTTTGTTTACTTTTAGATAATGTTTTTTATTCATAGAGTAATAGTAATTAATTCCTTGGTGGCAGCAACTAATCTACTTGGGGAGGGGAGGGGGGGGGACGGGGGGGGGACTGAAAATCAGCAAATCTGCTGAGTCCCTACCTTTTCATTTCAGTTTGATCTCTTTACTTCTCGGTCGCTTTGGTACCAAATTTAGCGATAGATCTCAAAAAACATTATTATGATACGACGGATGAAGTCGGCTGTTTTGGCAATTTCTGGCTCGTTCAATTTGTAGTGCTATTTTTCTGCATACAGAGTGGAAAAAATCAATGAGCCACGAAGGGAAACCACGTAAATCCTTAACATAGATTATTTTACTTAAACATTCCTTTGTTTTTAAAAAGAAACAAAACTGCATTCAAATTCGCTTGCGTCACACTAGAATCGAACCAGTTTTTTTTTTATGCACGACGGGTTCGTACTTGACCTCAATCACTTGACCTTGACAAGCGTACTGAGCCGGAAACCCCAACACATTTGGAGGACTGGCTATCTTATCTCTGACAACCGGAACACAACAATGCTATTAAGATTGCTGCTTGGCGGCAGATTTAGATAAGATGGTGGTAGCTAGCCAGGTGGACATTTAAAATGCCCTACCACCAACCAAACCGAGTACTTAAACATGTACCCCGTTGGTGATCGGACCCGCGACCTCTGCATCGTAAACCCAATGTTGTTTACATTGAGCCACGGAGGCGGTTAAAATTCTGGGGAGCTAAAAATTCAAAAAAATAAACTTACTGCTTTATTCTACTAATCGATAGGACGTTCAGGATAAAATCTCTCCGATAAACATTTGGTTTTAGAAATAAAAAAAATAATTTTTGATACTTTTGTTTAATACAAAAGATGTCCAAAATTTTCGCTCGAATTTCAAAATTCAGCCCCGTATCGCAAAGTTAAATTTCTATTTTTAAACTTTTCATCACAAGACCTTCACTTCTGAAACGGTGAGAAAGCTTCTGACAATAATTGGTCCTGAAATTGAGAGATTTGCCATTTATTTCATCCAAGTCAGTAACCGCGCTAACAGACAAGGGTTGTATGAAGTATGCCGGAGTTAGAGGGGCCAATTCGTCTGACCTGTGGCTCAAATACGTAAGAGGTCTACTATTAATCGTCGCCTCACAATCGCACAGCACAGTCTGCAACCCCGTGAGTGAAACTGACGCGCGACCTAAAATTCTCCGTAGCATTTGCTTAACAATGCCTACGAGACGCTCGTAGAAACCCCCCCCCCCCCCCCCATCTAATGTGCATAGAGTTATTATTACCCATGAAACGATTGTCTTAAGTCTTCAAGAGGGTACTTAGAGATTAATTAGCAAACTAGTTCCACATAGAATATCTTTGGTAATTAGAGTTATAACGTGTGTTTTACTTGTTGAAAGTGAACCGTTCTCGCTAGGTGATGATGATTAAAGCCCTTGACGATAACTTGTACGATAGGAGAGTGTATGACCTCATATTTCTTGGAGAAAATCTTTATCATTGACTGTATCGACTAGTAGAGTAAATTAGCTAGTGTTTGTTTTTTGAATTTTTAGCTGGTGCGATTCCCGAGGGAGGCAAGCGTATTTATTTATCCTTTTAAATAAAACAATCTATCTTAAAGATTTAAAATGATTTTTCCGCCCTGTATATACCAAAAGGCGATAATATTTTTTTCTATTTAAGAGTGAACATGAAACATGGCACTTTACCCAACTAGCAAGACGGTGAAGGCCGCGATCCGGCGCGGCGTCGGACAGCATAGAAACCTTGTATACAAACATGAGGCCTAAGGCTTCTTTTGGGTTATGTAACCCTAAACTGAAGTGAATAACAATTGAATGCAAAGTCCACATCGTTTTGTTGTTTTCTCTATGAAACGTACGTATACTGGATGTAGATTTAATCAAACTTCAAAATTTTGTATTTTTACACAACATTGTCCAGAAAAATACGTATTTTTTTGTAGAGGAAGGAATAGAGAACCCATCAGTAATTTTTTTTTTTTTTTATGAGAGGCCGGCAAACGAGCATGCGGTAATATAATAAAAATGTATTCTAACCATTCTGAACCATTCTGTAGCTTTTGTATAGTAAAGGTATTTAGTTATAAAACCTACATTATTAAATGAAAGTTACCACTGTGGACTTCATTGCGTTGTAAAACAATTTTCTAAAAAATTTACCAATGGCTACTTTATATTTTCTAAAAAGACTTTATTAAAATAATAATAATTTGGTTGGTGGTAGGGCATATTAAAATGTCCGCCTGGCTAGCTACCCCCATCTTATCTAAATCTGCCGCCAAGCAGCAATGTTAATAGCATTGTTGTGTTCCGGTTGTCAGAGATAAGATAGCCAGTCCCCCAAATGTGTTAGGGTTTCCGGGTTAGTACCAGTACGCTTCCACCTTCGACCTCATCTTCACTTAACAACAGGTGTGATTGAGGTCAACTACGAACCCGTCGTGCATAAAAAAAATAATAATAATAATAATAAATAATAAATAAGTATCCATGGACATACACACAACGCCATCTAGTTCCACATTAAACAACTATAGGCTTGTGTTGTGGATACCAGATGGTTGATGGTTTATAGAGTCGTGATATTTGCCCTCGGTATAAATTTTCGTAAATATTAGGTCCTTTGACCTATGAAATTGGCGTTTTGTAGGAAGAATTTCATTAAGACTGTTTTCTCCATACAAACATTTTTGATTTTATTTTTGGGAACGGCAAATCCAAATTTAGCTAAACTTTGTGTGTATTATCGGATAACATTAAGTTAAGTATAGGAAGCGTTAATTTTTAAAAGTAACCGCTTTATAAAAGTTTCAGCGAATCTAAGAAATGATTATGGGAAGCACATGAAAAGAGTTTAGTTCCAATTTTTTTTATTATGTGATGTTTTGCCCTGACATAAAAAAATATTTCATGTGAAACCTTGAAATAACATTCCATTTTCCAAATAAAAAACAAATTCGGATATAGCTTTGAAAATCGCAGGAATTGGTACATATGATTAACGAGGAAAAAAAACTTCAATTTCATAGGTAAAGACCCAATATAAAGAATTGATCGATTTTTTTTAAATAGTTACAGGACTTCTAATGAATGTCACAGTGGTAATTTTATGGTAATTGTCTGTTTTATTACTAAATACTTATACTATATCTAAAGCAAGCTACCGATTTATTACAAAACATTTTTATTCTATCACTGACAGGTACTCTATACATGTGCAAAAAATCACGGCCTTTAAGATTGTAGGAAGTTATGTTTACTGGAAAAACCAGCTGTTTCGTAGAAAAGCACAACGACTCAACAGAAGTGTATGAAACAGCTGACCTTTCCTCGATTTCAGAGTTGGTCCCATAGTAAAACTTATTTAGTTCATCTGAACAAAGACATACAAAATTTTGAAAATTATTATTAATATAAAAATTATGATTAAAACTAAATCTCAGATATAAATTGTGACTATTGGGAACATTTTGCTGCACGCGGGGCTCTAAAATGTGTGAGCACAGCAGCGCAAATTGCGCGCTCATTTGCCCTTATGTGTGTTATGGCATCGCATAGTGATGCGCACCGCGCTCATACATATGATATCGACAAGTCTTTGCAAAAACAAATTTTATGAATAGAAATAAATAATAAGTCAGTATGAAGAGACTACCCACAGTATTGTAATTACCCTGAATATAAATAAAAAAAAAATCTTTAGACATTCACACAGCGCCATCTAGTTCCACACTAAGCAACTATAGGCTTGTGTTGTGGATACCAGATGGTTGATATACTACATAAATACATTTTTTTTTTGTAAATAAATACTTATTATAAATAAAAACATCCATAACTCGGGTACACGTCATGTCCGTATTCATCAAACATATGCCCCCAGCGGGATTCGAACCCGCAACGTTTTGGTATAGTAGCCAGAGTTAGCCTGTTTGGTGTAGTGATTCTACACCAAACAGGTCGTCAAATACATGGGTGGCATAGCTAGTTATTTTTTTTTTGAAAAACGCCGCGCTCTTTTTTTTTTATATGCGACTGTTGTGATTCGTAGGGTTCCTATCATGCGAAATTTATTTGGAACTCATATTTTCCCCAAGTTTTCTTTATTTATTTAATGATGTAATTATTGAAAGAGGCTACAAAAGCGACCGCGAAATGACGCAATTAAGGCTTTATTCGATGATGGTTAAAAAAAAACTACCTTTGCCAATACCTTCTATTATTATTTTTTACCCTCATTAACGAATTATTCGCATAAGTGCGGTACTATTGACAGTTTCGTAACTGTTTTGCAGCGCATGCGTCAATTTCTATGTAACTTTTATCGATAGCACGTGGTCGGCGCGTCCTACACAAAACATTGAATATTTCCCCGCGTGCAGCGAGATATTGCATATCTTATTTATTTACTTAATATTACTCATGCAATTATCTAGGTCGCACGACGACGATAACATCCAGTATAAATTGGGTGACAATCTCGCCAAGTTCGAGCGATAATATCAAAAGTAAACCATTACTAAAACTTGACGTCAAACACGTTTCGTATCGCGCTAATCATTTAAACGGAAATAATGCGTTTACTTTACTTTGGTTACGTCAGCGATTAAAAAATAGCGCGATACCATTTTTTACATGAACTAAACCTTTTGGTTTAGTTTAGTTTGGTTTTCCAAAAACGTTCCGTTACAGCTGTAGTCGTTGTAAAATAACACGATTGGGGCCCTGTAGTCCAACATAGATAGTTCATATTTCAAACTTCAAGCATTTATTTCAACGTAAGATACGTGATATCATTTGTTGAATGTCAATTTAAATCTACTGGAAATAGGAGGGCTTATTGCATTTATCTGTCAGTCTGTATGTCCAAGCTACTACCGCTTCGGAAAGTGAAATCATCTGTTAAAGAAGCGGCGCAAGAAACCCACAGGATCATTGTCTACTTTTTTTTTATAAAAATTATACAACTAATACAATACAATTTTATAATTTTTGGGAGCTAGTCGGAGTACACCAAGCGTGTTTATCATTCAGGTAGTCACAAATTTTATAATAATCTTTTTTTGCTAATGTAGTTTTGACATAGTGACACTTTCAATGACTGTCTGGATATTAAAATATCTGTTTTCGTTGGAATACAAGAAAAACCAAGGAGTTAACGACTGTAGTCTTTATCGAGAAATCAACTCCAAGAATCGCAGTTTTGAATCGATAAAGTGCGAGATACCAATTCGTACGAGATACTGCCTCTTGTGGAGATCCTTGGGGGAGGCCTTTGTTCAGCACTGGACTTCTTTCGGCTGATGATGATGATGATGGTGGCTTTTGGAAAAGTCAGGTGTAATATTATTATTGAATATAAATCTGAATAGATAGATAGATAATAAATTGCTATGTATGTTGGAGTACAGGACCCCAATATCACTATTTTACAACAGCTTTACCGCTCGAACGGAACTTTTTGGTTTTGGTTTAGATTTGGTATAGCTGATGTAAATATTTTTATCGCGCTATTTTTTTTTTATACTTAAGTAACAAAATTTAAATCACAAAGACTAACTTACATAGGTATGTAAACACTGGTGCCTGAACTAGGTATACCTGTGTTTCAGGTGGATATGTTGTTTTGAACGATTAAATCGTTGACGTTAAAAACCAAACGCAAAACATTTAGAGCTTATCATGAGCATTATAAGATACTAGGCTAATATCAATACAAATGTTTTCGTATTATCGTTCATACTTAGGGGTAAGCATGTTTAATCTAAAATACTACAAATAACATGCCATAACATGTATTTACTTGCACATGCAAATAGTGACTACAACGGTTTTTCTAAAAGCGATAGTAATAGAGGACTGATAATACGAATATACAGAAACAGGTAAATATAATCTAGGATAAGCAAAGTGTGTATACAGCGGGGTTCTCCTTTTTCCATAGAAATGCGTTTAGATTGGCACTATGACTGCAAATAGGGTTACATATTCTTTGTTAATTAATCTGAACTACATTTGAATGGATATAAGAGACCATAGTAGCTCTGCAGGGCTTTCCGGCTGGAAAACAAAGATTTATATACATATAATTTGTAAATTTATATATTCTGTAATATAAGTTTTGACGTAGGTTAACAAATTAGTAGGTTATGGAATATAATACTTAGTAACGGTATGTATACAAGAAGAGTGTGTGGTAGAGTTTAATATTCCCACAGGACTACTAAATCTTTCTGTAAAGCTATTTTGCTCAAGAATATGATGTATCTAATCTACATTTGGTACAAGAAATCAAAAAATACTAATATCAAAAATATTTTAATTGCAATAAGTTATCTAAACCAAGTGAACAATGTTAGGGGGCACTTCTTTTACCAAGAAAACTTATGGTTTCAAGAAACCACAGATTTATTAATTAAGAAAGAATAATGACAAAATTTACATTATGATATTGTGTGTGATACAAGAAAATATTTATTTTGTTATTGTTTGTATAGTACGTGTGACTGGGTGAGTGAATAAGTGAGTGAGTGTGTGTGTATGAGCGTGTAAGTTTAATGAGTTTTGATTTTATGACAAAACTTTCCATAGTGATTCAGTGTCGTGATATGTTAATTGAAATATTCTATATGATGGACCCGATTATAAAATAAACTACAAAACGAAATAAAATAAAGGTAGAGAGCTGAGATATGTTTGTTATTGTCATTTTAAGTGAAGTTGTATGAGTAATAAATTGAAGAATAACTACGTCACACTTAATAATTTACTCAAGAAAGAATTTGCCATTAACCTTGGCAGATCTGTTTACTCGTCGTGATGGAAATTGCGACAAGTATATTTTGAGGATATGAGGATTGCTGTAAACAGTCGATCAGACATTTAGTTGGAGAGCCCTCTGACTGGGTAGACAAACTGCCTCCACATTCCTCCCACTGTAACTATCATATGCTGGATCAACAGTGATACTTGACAAGAAGCTGAAGGTAGACGAAACCAGACAACTAAAGAAAGAAATAGGGAAAGTAATTAGGAAATAAAAGTTTCCCACTTACTCCCTCGGCAAATGAGAGTGTATCCAATGAAATGCAAAGCGGCACTCAAGACAACTCTAGAGGAAGGAGCGAAGCCACGCACAGCTAGATGCCGCTAAAGTGTCAGCAATTAAGAGTGATGACAATTGACTTGAAATTGTAACAGCTCGAGACTACTGAATTTAGGTCGTCAAACATGAATTCACGTTTGACAACCTTGATTCCACATTCCCACAGAATGTTGTGATTGTTGACGTCATCACAACAATAATATGTTATGCCAAGAATTTGGCATTGCAATTCCCGTGGCCCGTTAAGAACTGAGATGTGTATGGGTCTATCTCTAAGCCGTTGGATTACAAAAGTCGTTTGAGGCTAGTCTCCTTTTGTTTCTGGTTAAAAGAAACAGGTTAGTTAGGGAAAAGCATGCGTTGTAATGATCATAAACATTATATTATATTTTGCTTAGCCGTTAGATTATCGGCTTTGTTAAATTATTATAGATTGTATTGATATGTACTACATAATACAACATAGTCCAACTTCGAGAGAGAGGTCGACGAATTCAACTCAGATTGCCCATCGGGAAACTACGTTCTCGTCCAAAATACCTCAGTGCTTGAAGATGAACGTCTTTAATCAATGTGTGTTACCAGTGAAGACTTATGGCACGTAACGTGGTCTCTCATAAGAAAGCTCAAAGTCAAAACGAGCTACGGAGAGGTCGTTTCACTACGTGATCGAAACAAGAAGAAATCGGTAGACGAACGAAAGTGAACCCGGATGACCGCACGGATCTTCTCGAGCTAATGATAGCAGATTCACTTTTTGATACAGCGCGCACGGTGGTCGTAAAGTGACCCCCCACTGTCAGAGGTCGATAGGTGCGGAAAGAGGGGAGCTCAGTAACAGAACTAATATAAGCGACGATTAAGTCACCCAGGCTACAGTGGCATGGACCATAGCCACGTTGTCTCGCAGCCAGTGAGATGTTGAGCAAAGTAAATGCCAAAAGATCGAGCCAACTTTAGTAACGGGACGGAATATATAACAGTTGTAACAGCTGATTTTTATCTGTATTACGTAGCCAACCTTGGAAAGTTGATAGCTGTTATCAAATTTTGAACCGCTAAGGTAAACATAGACTGCATCGTTTCATTCCTATCATACAATGATTAGACAACGATAGCGATTTAATTCGATGACTGATCTGTTTTGAGTACAAAAGATAACCGCGCTAATAACTCAGGGTTAGCGAGTAACGATAAGTATTCACGATTATGAGTAGCTGGGTGAAATATGGAACTGTATAACACAATTGACTTTTATCTATATTCATCTTCAACAGCCCCACACTTACTGGGACAGGGTATGGGGCATAATCTACCACGCGTGTGGATAGGTGACTGTGTCAGAATATTGGCCACCGGATAGTTGGTTTTTAAACCGCCCTTGTAGACCACCGACTGCCTGAATTGGAAACAACCGGGACTGACTATTTAACGTGTTTTGGATGGCAACGCAGAAATATTCGAATTAAAATGTATCTAAGGACTATTGCTTTACTTCGCTACTCGAAAAAGGAATAGCGAATGCCACTGCGCCATGAGTGTTTATCTACAATTGAAGGTCGATAGCTATTATCGAGTTTTGAACCGGGAAGTCTAAAGATAGATATATTTTATCGTGTCATACTAATGATTAGACAACGATAGCGATTTCATACCATGACTGTCCCAAGGTTAAAGATTTTAAGAATGCTTGATGCTGCATTCTGGCGAGGAGTTGAGGTTCTACCGAGAATGGGGAGTAAGCTGGGATTTAGATTGTAAATGGGCTGCAGGAATATGCTTTGCGTTTGCGACCGTCCTTATTCGTACAGCAGCAGTAGCAACAAGGTGGACACCAGTGTTAGATGACCTCCTCAGAGCAGTGCAAGACTACGTGTAAGGTCCAGGTCTTGTGGCGTCGGGGTAGATGCTATCCTTGAGGGCAATCTGATATGGGGAGTCTTGAGAAAGCTAAATGTAGATTGAGAAATGTAATGTACAATGCTGAACTTGAGTTCTTCAGGAAGACAGCGGATTCGGGCAACATAGACTATTGAGGTTTGGGTATCTGAATCAGTCCAGCCGGTAACAGACAAATAAAAGACTCTAACTCTTACCCTAAACGCATATTGTCTTCTTCGGACCGACGTGGATGGAAAACGTTATTTTGTTTTTATGGTAAACACGAAAACAATCAATTTTTATCATCATAAATTTTTTTAGTCTGTGAAGCAAATGCTGTCAAATATTGCAGATATTCATATTATTTTAGATAAGATAGACAATTATTAATGCTTGAGCACTTAAATTGTGATAGGATAAGGTTTGATTTATTGATAAGTTCAAACGCGTGTCCATTTAGTCATTTATAAAAAACTTCACCTGTCAGTCAAAATGTTTGACTGAATTTTGATTATTATTGATTTATATGCTATAGATATGGTCGCGCGATCATACCTTTTAGCGTTTTTCTAAGTAGATAATACAGCGCCAACTTGTAATAACAATGTGTAGTGATGTTTCTGAACTTTAAAATTCTATCGCTCGTAATACCTGCACTTGAATTTATATTTTGGCAGACTTATTTTACAATAATTATAATATAATGTCATTATAAAAACCCAGTCTACAGCATTTTATACAATTTTTATATACATACCAGTAAATATTTGAAATGGTATTCAAATTATTAGTACATATTTTGCTTTTGGTAAAGCAGTGTTGTGTTGAAACATCTGTAGTAGCATCTGTAATTCCAATTATCAAATGGAATTTACAGACAATTATAAAGCAGATGAAAACTACAGGCAGTGTTAATAATATGCTAATTTTCTTCAAGCTTGTAAGCGTTCTTGTGAGAGTTGTAATAGAGAAGTTGAATATATAATTATATATATCTTTTAGGATAGAAATAAGTACTTACTTTGGCATTCCGCCTGAACAAGAGGGCTGAGACTTAGTGCCCATAACGCTGAAAATCCATGCTTTTATTAGTAAAAAAAGAAAAAAAATGACAGAAAAATAATAGGTATACATAGAACTACACAGTTGTCCATAAAGTACATATATATAACAAGGAACAAGAGTTAATCCTGTAAATAACTGAATATATTTTAACCGTTTTAAAATACCGTAGACTGGGTCTGTTTGGTTAGTTGATTTAAAAACTAATATTGTTATAACGTTTTAAAACATATCGTTGGTTCACACAGCACTAGCCTCGGATCCTGTGATCATTCATAACTAAAAAAAATACAGACAAGTGAATTTGATATAGATATATATATGTTTTAACACGTCCCTTACCGACATCACTAGCTTAATTGATACAGCCTTTTAATGAGTTAGTTGTTATATCTGAAATCAAACGTCAGTTATTCACAGGAGCTAAATGTTTGAGTGTTGGCATAGAGAAGGAAGACATCTCGTTATCATTGGGCTATCTAATGTGTTATGTGACTAAAATAGAGTTGCATGCGAATAAAAATTACCCATTCCTCGAAACATGGCAACATACATTCCTGTGGACACTCAAACACATAAAGTAACATACGAAATATTGCTACAAACACATCTATATTTATAAATCACTATATAAAAACTTCAACACTGTATATTGGAAAAATCGCTATCGATAAATTAACACAGTCTGCACATCACTAAAATATAATTTTTTTTTACTCGAAATGCAGAGGCTTCGTCCACAGAGCGTTGCCCTTTGCTGCTAAATCATTTTTTAATCAATGTAATCATACCTATATGTTTTGTAACGTTGCCAGTTTATTAGAAAAGGAAAACTTAGCTCATACAGCCAAACTTCAATGACACATCTTTACAAAAAAACACTAATGTCGCCGGCGTATTAATTCATCGATTTCGACGTTTTCCTGTGTTTGCAGCGATACATACACAAAACATCTAGATTTGTTTGACATCTATATAGTAACGCACACGTATTCGAGTGACATTTTGACAGATTAAGTAAAACAATTGTATATTACCAGTTCTGATGCAAGAGTTTGACTTTACTTGGTCCACGCCGAACCAGGACATGAGAAGGACTGAAAAAAATAATATCACAGATTATAAAAATATGATAATAATGTTGTTTTTATATTTGTCTCTCATACTTATACATTTTTTTTATGCGAAACAGATTAGCACTTGACCTCAATCACACTGGAAACTTCATCTTATTTGGGGAACTAGCTATTATAATGTTGAGAGGTTGGTTTGTAGAAACGCTTGGGCCGTGGGGACCGGGTGCTCACACTCTTTTTAGGGAGTTATCTGAGCGTCTGGTTGATGCATTCCACGATCGGAGGGCCGGCCCTTTGGTCAAAGAATCAGCCTTGCTATACAGCGAGACACCGCGGCCAGCCTTCTGGGTACCATTCCACCAACCAGAGACTTGGGGCTAGTTTTTTATTTGTGTTTTTTTTATAATGTACAATTATTGTTTATATATATATATATATATATATAGATTATTGTAAATTATATTGTGTATGTGTATATAAAATAAATCGTATCAAAAAAATTTGAAAAGCAAATGACACCTTATTCCTTTAAAAAAACATAAAATCGTTCTGGCCGAGAATTGGCTGTTTTGTGTCCTTCCCTTTGCTTTTTTTATTTATTAATTTGGCACACAACATCCATCATGTACCTATTGAGAGATTTTATTCCGTCCAGTGGCGTCCTCCTTGGATAAATTAAGATTTCTTTATATATACAGTGTACGGTCAACGTACATTATGCTTAACTTGACCATACGTCGTCACAGTACATTTTTGAAAATCTAATATATGTGAAAAAAATATAGCATCATTTAGGAAATTAGTGATACACATGATGTCAATACAAGAAATAAAGATAAACTTGCAGGTCACATAAGTCGCCTCCGCAAAGTCAGTAATTCATTCAAAGGGTTATGTATAGATACGTTTTTTCAATAAGGTTCCTGTTGATATACAAAAACTTCCTTTCAATAAATTTAAAGATACTATAAATCAGAAACTCATTAAGAAAGCATATTATAAGTAAAATATCAGATTGTTTAGATGATAAACATTCATGGACATAACCAGCTCGTTCGCATAACCAGGCTATTTCACAATTATTAATGCAATATTATAATATAAAATAATAATTAATAATGTTGTAAAATAAAAACCTTTTTTTTTTTAAAGAGCAACCTCTCGAGTTTCTTGTTTGTTCTCTCTCAGGGGAAAATTGCCTTTTGAACAATAAAAATGTAAAATCTGACTATTTTAAGTATACCCTGTGTACCTACAAGATAACTTTTGATTTGTTTTGATTGATACATTCCGTTTTGAAAAGGACAGTCCCGTTTCTGTGTAATTGGTCCCGTGGTCCCCGATACAATAGTCGGAACGCAGAAATGTCCCAATTTCAAAAAGACTGGAACATGTTTCCAGTGAAGCTCGTTTGTTAAACGAGTAACTAGACCAAACATTTCGAAGTCGTCCGAAAATTATTTAAAGTGCACTCTTATGGACGAACTCGTGAGTTCAGTTCCCCAGTGTACATCAGGTAATCAGCAATCAGACAAGACCCGCCATTCTGACAGCCAATTTTATTTCACAGCGTTACATAAAAATGTGATGTCCCGCTTCGACGGAAAAATTAAATGGTCACGTTAATTTTACACGTTTATTAAATATAATATTTTACATTTTTACAAACTTTTCATTTTTCATTCAGTGTCATTTGACGGTCGTGTTTGTATCCTATTCAATATAATTATATCATTAAATTAAATAAATAAAGAAAACTTAGAGAAAATATGAGTTCCAAATAAATTTCGCATAATAGGAACACTACGAATCGCGCCAGCCGCATATATTTTTTTTTTTTGTATGATTGACTGGATTCGCGTTTGACCACAATCTTGCATTTTTTGCACATGATATTGCAGTGTAATTCAAATTGAACGACCTGTTTGGTGTAGTGGTTAGAAATTCTGCTGCTATACCAAAAGGTCGCGGGTTCGAATCCCGCTAGGGGCATATGTTTGTATGTTGAATACAGACATGTGTTCCCGAGTTATGGATGTTTTTCATTTATATATGTATTTATTTACAAATAAAAAAAGTATTTGTGTAGTTTATCAACCATCCGGTATCTATAGTACAAGCCTAGTTGCTTAGTGTTGAACTAGATGGCGCTGTGTGTATGTGCAAAGATATATATATTGCAATCATCGAAGGCGCGTGCGTTTTTGAAAAAAAAAACTACCTATGCCAATATCTTCTATGTTACTTACGTAATATGCCCATTTTTTTCCTTACGGTAAAAAAACTCATCCGGTATAAGCATATTAATAAAGTGTTTTATAAAATGCATTTGTGCACGCCAGTCTAGCAGTAAACTGCATAAATAAGCGACCATGGTAGGCAATCTGATCGCCATATCGAAAAATTATGTGAAAATTTCATCGTAGTTTTAAAAAAAGCTACAATTTCAAAAATATAGGTCAACACATAATGTGTACGAGCATGAAACACGAAACGGGGCCGAGGTGGTTGGTCAATGATATTTTGTTTGAATAAAACTAGGTTGACATTTTCCCGCCTTTATAGTGACGTCACAGTTTTATAAATGGACTCCGTTAAGTGGGACGCACACGCAACGTGACGCAGGAGTCAATAATAGTCTATGGAGTGCATAAACAACTACTTTTTTTTACATATATCGGCATTTTTCTTGCCCTGGTCTCAATTTATTTAGAGTCGGCGTAGTCTTTTCACGCCCTTTTCGTTCATATCACCCTTCACACAATCCATCCATCTTCCTCTTCCTTTCCAACCATCGACATCCATTCTGTCACAGATGCCACTTTTAAAACTCCCTCTTCTCTTACATACTCATTCCTTATTTTATCCGCCTTCGTCACTCCGCTCATCCATCTCAACAACATGTTTAATTGTAAAAACTTAATATGTCATATTTATGTTTAACCCCTGTCGAAAAGCAACTGCTGTTATGTGTTCGACGGCATTCTCTGTACACACACAGATAATCAATCAATTGCCGCCAATGAAATGCCTGATTTTAAAAGAGCAGCCCTTCGAGTTTCTTGCTTGTGTTTCTCGGGGGAAAATTGCATTTTGAAAAAGCAGTAGCTTAAAAAATGTAATATTGACTATTTTAAGTGTACTCTGTGCACCTACAAAATAAAGCATTTTTAACTTTGACTTTGACTGCGATATCGCCGAGCGGTTCATGTCCGTCTTGTCAATCTTATCATCCAAATAGTCCGAAAGGAGATAATTTTTTCTGGTACTAAAATCATGAAAAATCTAACCAAGAGGATTCAAATGCTATTAAACACAGTAACTAAAATGTATTTCAATTGCAAGAGTTTTGGATTTTTTTTGATAGCCATTGTATTTTTCAAAAAAATCATTACAAAATTATTTTGCGTTAAATGAAGTGACTATTTTAGGCGAAGATTAGTTCCGAACGAAACGAACGACTGTCATAGACAGTGACTTTTATTTTTCCATCATATAGCTACGTTATAGTAATTGTTTTTTAAGTTTAAGTAAGGTATAATGCCTACACTAGTACTAATACATGCATTTGAGTGTTGTGCTCGTCTGTAATTGGAGTTCATACCAGGAAATTTTAGTTTAAATGATTTTGTAAGATGCAATGTATGTCCTCTGTTGGTGAGCCTAAATATATAAATAAATAGATAGATTATTCTCTCGTCTAGGAGAAGGCAAAAGGATCTAAGTCCATAACAGCCATGTCTTATTTCTCTTATTTCTTCAGTTTGTAAGTCAGTCTCAGTCAAAACAAATAATTCGTCGTATACTTGGCGTATACAGAGTCTAGTCACGGTCAAGTCATTCTTCAGTGAAGTGGCAGAATGCTTTACAAAAGATTTTGGCGGCTTCTTGTGGGAACCCGAAAGCTCCGTTACGCACTTTAATTTACACTTCCCTTCACCTGTAGACCAACACTAACGTTTGCTGCACAATATTCTGCACTTTTTGAATTATTAAGCTTCAAAAGTCAGAATGCACAAATTATAAGAATTATAACGAAAATTGCAACTTCACTCGCCGAGATCCCGCCAAAAAGCCTGAGTGACATCCCTAAGTGGCAACTAGTGACGTACCCAACCTTCACGCAGCCTAATGTCGATAAAACACAATCAACCGTTGAAGTGGCATACCGAATCGTTAAAACTGTTCCAGTGTATTATTTTATAGCCTAACGCGCGTTAAAAGTCAAAACTACACATTTATGAGTGATGATAATAAATTTCGGTTAACGCTCGTTTGGGCCATTGCACATAAATATACAAAAACACAACTTGACAATCTGCATGTATTAGGTCCTTACCTATGAAATTGGAGTTTTGTATGAACAATTTCATTAAGACTGTTTTCTCCATACAAATATTTTTGTTTTTATTTTTGGGAACGGCAAATCTAAATTTAGCTAAACTTTGTATGTGTTATCTAATAACATTAAGTTAAGTGTAGGCAGCGTTAATTTTTAAAAGTAACCGCTTTACAAAAGTTTCAGCGAATCTAAGAAATGATTATGGGAAGCACATGAAAAGAGCTCTGACATATTTTTTTTTATGTGATTTAGCCCAGAAATTAAAAAATATTTCATGTGAAACCTTGAAATAATATTCCATTTTCCAAATAAGAAACAAATTTGGATACAGCTTTGAAAATCGCAGGAATTGGTACATATGATTAACGATGAAAAAAAACTCCAATTTCATAATTCTCCAATAACCCAATATATCACTTTTTTCCAAGGAAGGAGGGTATACTTTTCTAGTGTATGTATGTATGTCCGCTCCTTTGGCGCATTCTGTAGCCTAAACCGCTTGACCGATTTCGAAGTGCATGGTGTCGTTACATTCGTCTTGATCCCTGGAGTGTCATTGTACATTTTATGATAAATACCTCGCTTGGTGGTCGGGCATATTAAAGGTCCGCCTGGCTAGCTACCACCATCTTATCTAAATCTGCCGCCAAACAGCATCTGTTAATAGCATTGTTGTGTTCCGGTTGATAGCCAGTCCCCCAAATAAGATGAGGTTTCCGGGTCAGTACGCTACTACCTTCGGCCTCATCTTCACTTAACATCAGGTGTGTTTGAGGTCAAGTGCTAACCCGTTGTGAATAAAAAAAACCCAACATGGCGGCCGCGAAATACAAAATATGCTGTCCGGTTTTTTGTATTTTAAATACTTAAATATATGTTTTAAGTGCAGTTAAATTATCTAGTTATAGTTTGTAGGCTTAGTTTATGTATTTATATCTTTACATTATATAATAATTACCAACTATAAAATACACCCGTATTGCTACTATTAGTGCAAACCTCATCTACTGGTAGCTTGTATCTTTACCCTAAGGTTTGCTGGAAGAAATCGCTGTTAGAGATAAGGCCGCCTTTTTGTACGATTAATGATGTACGCTATATTCTACATGTAGCTTTTGCTAATTGTGCAATAAAAAGTATTTGATACAATCTTTACTGAACATTTCAAAGGGAATTCCGACCATTTTGTTTGGGATTGTATGGAAATTATGTATGAGGTACTGATTAAATTGTGCTATGGTATTGACATAAACCATGAAGTAATCAAAGGATTTATTGCATTGTTGTGGTTCTGCAGATTTAGACACATTAAATACCGGCCAAGTGCGTGTCGGGCTACGCGCTGTGTAGGGTTCCAAACTTGCCCGTCAATTATTTTTACGGAAAGTTAAATTTATACTGAATTTACTATCAGTTAGCTGTTTCTTTACACTGTCTGTTTTATATAGTAAAATAATATAACATAGCTATGGGAGTGAGGTCTTCTGATACAGGTATTGCTATACTTACAAGGTGACCTTACAAATCATTTATTAAAATTGATATTTTACTGAAAGTAAACAATTTTGAATTTGAATTTCACTTACGTAATGTGCCCCTATTTTTTTCCTTACGGTAAAAAAACTCATCCGGTATATTTCTCGACTATTACCTACTCATTAACTTGCAAAGCCTACTGCCTACAAAGGCAGTGATAGTTTTTTTACCAATTTGACGGCGTGATTATCCATGCCGAATTACTATAATACCTGTTGAAGACCTGTTTGGTGTAGTGGTTAGAAACTCTGCTAATATACCAAATGGTCGCGGGTTCGAATCCCGCTAGGGACATATGTTTGTATGATGAATACAGACATGTGTTCCCGAGTTATGGATGTTTTTCATTTATACATGTATTTATTTACAAAAAAAAAAGTATTTGTGTAGTTTATCAACCATCTGGTATCCATAACACAAGCCTAGATGCTTACTGTGGACCTAGATGGCGCTGTGTGTTTGTGCAAAGATATTTATTTATTTATTTATAATAGCCCAGGGAAAAAACGTAGCCTAGCTAGACATAATTCAGAACCGACTTAAATAATTGCTATCTGTGCCTGCAGTCTCGACATAGATAGCGAAACGTTGTTATCGAATTCGGTCGCTAAGTCCTAACAATGTTATTTTAATTGGAGAATTAGAGTCTTTAGTATCAAAATATCGGTTTCCATTGAAACTACGATTCAGGATTCCAACAAAAACCGATATGATTATGAACACTATAACATTTAGAATAAGATCGTTAGGAGTTAACGACCGAAATCGGTTGCTATCTATGTCGAGACTGCGGGCCCTTAAACCTCTATAAGAGCGTTCTCCTCGGACCGTCGCCACAGTACACAGAGTATACTTAAAATAGTAAATTTTATACATTTTTAACATACTTGTTGTGCATAACATAAAATGCATACATAAATGCATTTTCTCCTGAGAAGACCCAATAAGAAACTCGAGGGGTTACTCTTTAAAAACTGGTTTTACCAGTCTATACATTAACTAGATCAATGTCTAATAGACCATTCGGTCCCCAACCTTGATTCTGCTTCGTTGGAGTATATACTCCAAACTCATTCCTACATTAATGACTTGTAAACTATTCCGTCCCCAAAACGCGATTCTGCTTGGTGGGGAGTGCTTTCTGATTACTACATTAATATCTAATGGACCATTTGGTTCCCAAGCGCGATTCTGCTTGGTTGGAGTTTGTTCTCATTCCTCCATTAAATCAAATCAAATCAAAATATTTTATTTCATAGGATTAAATTATCACTTGAAAACGTCACTATTAATATTACATTTAAATTTACTGCTCATTCACAAAGCTGACTCTCCAGAGAAGAACGGGCAAGAAATTCTAGGGTTGCTCTTTTAAACAGATTATGGGTTACAATTATATGAATAATAAGACAGCTATGTCCATGCTACATCAATGACTTGTAAACTATTCCGTCCCCAAATGCGATTCTGCTTAGTGGGAGGGAGTGATTTCTGATACATTAATGTCTAATGGACCATTCCGTCCCCAAGCGCTATTCTGCTGGTAGAACTGAGTTCTCTTTGCCGTGGATTTTTAGTGAACATTGTGTATTTACATACCTGGTACTGGAAATATCCAGCGCATTTTCGCTGGCGGTGAACGATGTTCTCACCTGCTCAGCATTTTCTGTATAAGAAAAAATAGAGTTAATAACAATATATGCATTTAGAAACCAAAACCCGGCAGCAATTGACGACCGGCTGGTGTAGTGGATAATGACCCTGTCAGCGAAACCAACGGTTGCGGGTTCGAATCCCGCGAGGGGTAAATGTTTGTGTGATGAATACGAACATACATACAATAAAAGGAATTTATATAAACATTTATATAAATATTTATGTATGTTTATCCGTTATCTAGTATCCATAGCACAAGCTTTGATTAGTTTGGGACTAGATGATTGGTTTAAGTGTCCGAAATATTTATATATTTATTTATAATTTGTAATTTGTAATTTCCGGGCGCCATCTTGGCTACTTTGCCATTAAATGTATCTGACACTCTGAGGATGAAGACGAATCCGACAATACCTTTATACTTCAAAATCGGGCAAGCCGTTTAGGCTACAAGAAGTTAAAATAACAATGGTACAAAAAAAAAAAAAAAAGTACATACGTACACTCGAGAAACATTACCCACCTTCCTGGGGCAGTCGAGTAAAAATAGGTGACAGTAAAAGACACTTCAAAACTAAAATTCCAATCTCTGTGAGCTTTGCATCAACTTTTGCACATTGTAATAAATTAATATGTCGTAGATAGCGATAAATTAGCGATAGCATTCATAAATTAAACGGTCAAATGATTATCATAACACGCGGTTTGCTATGGGAAGTCAACCTGGTGGCGACGACCGAAAATGGTGCTGTGACGACGTTAACAGTAATATTAGGTCAGCACATCGGAAATGAGAGGGACTTTGCTACCAGCCTTCAAAGGAGTAGGAGCTCCACTGAACACAGCAACGACTGGGAGTGATTCTGATTACCTACTATCACCGATGCGTGGAAGAATCCGGTGAGTCGTTAGTTAAATAAGAAGTTGATCATAGGATTTGAGCAAGAAGAAATTGTATACTAGATGCGGCTGAATTCCACAGACTGCACGCGAGGGCCAAGTTGTATGGCATGAGGGAAGTGCAAATGTTTACTATTCACCAGTAATCATCTCAGGTTTCATGATCATAATCGAATGTGAATACGTTGTCTATTCGTCTATAGTAGTTTGCAAAATATCGCCATTGCCCGAGCTACCCTTTACCACCTAACTGGCACCGTCCCGGTCGCTCGCAACGCCCACATCCATCTCCGACATATAAATATCCTTGGACATACACACAGCGCCATCTAGTTGCAGACTAAGCAACTAGACTTTTATTATGGATAAACGTGACAATTCGACAATTATGTCACTTTTTGACATATAAGTCGAATTGTCGCGAAAAACGCCGTATAAAATACAATTGTCAGATTTTACCTGTCGAGTCTAAAAAAATATTCAATGATTTATTTGTCATGGTCATTTAAAAATTTGTCACTTTTTCTGACATACTTGTCACAACACAATATCGAGGTATATTTCTCCTTGTTGTGTGCTGAAGTTGCTATTACTCCGCGGTAGATATACTCGAGAAACTGTTTCATAGAACGATAATATATATTCTATCAATTACATTAAAAGAAAAGTTAACTCTTGGTTTCAATGTGCGACGTCTCGTACCACCACATATTCAATTTCACTAGTACTGCTATCTATTGACGACATTAACATCATTAATATACACACAAGCACACCCCCCTCACACAAACCATACATGCACCCTCACACATCCTCTGCTACACACATTTACTCGCTTACTCTTGATACAACATATTAAGGAAACATATTTATGTCAGTTAGTTTGCCTTTCTTGTTGTTAATAGGCAGAAGCATGCAAATTTTAATTAAATGATCTCACACCCGCACACATGCGCACGCGCAACTTGTACAATTCTAACGTGCTAGTTACATCTAAGGCTAGTTCTGCATGCATGTCTATCTCCCTAATTCTAATTTAACAGATGATGTTACTTATAAAATGTAATGACCAGTTAAATTGTTTCTCTAATATGGAAATTTTGGCATCCACGATACAGGCCTAGCCTAGTGTGGACGCTACAGCAAATGTATAATTATGTATGGTCCGTTTTGGTAAATAAACATCTTATCTTATCTTATTTTTTTTATTGTTCGTACAGTTTCCGCTGCGCGCTTATCCGTCGAAAATCTGTAACTATTCGACAAATATGTCCACACATCTAGTGACAATGACAATTAGTGTTTGATAAAACAAATTTGACAAGTTTTTCCTGGCGAATTGTCACCTGTCGCCTGTCAAGAGAAACTGAATTATGTCAAATTGTCGCGACAAGTCGACATATTTGTAGATTTTCCGCCGTGACAAATTTGTCAGTGATAATCTTTATTAATCAAAAAATTGATAAATTGTCGGATTGTCACCTGTCATTTATTACACAGGCCCCTGATAGTTGATAAATACGTAAATACATTTCGTTTTGTAAATAAATGAAACATCGATAACTCTGGTACACATGTCCGTATTCATCAAACATGTGCCCCTAGCGGAATTCAAGCCCGCTATCTTTTGGTACAGCAGTCAGAATTTCTAACCACTACACCATACGGGTCCTTAAATGTATTGAGTAGTGACACTGCCTTAGAAACCAACGGTTGCGGGTTCGAATCCCGATAGACACACAATAATGAAAGATGTGCAATTAAATATTAAAGGTTTCAAGTTGCTCTTCTCCTTAGGATCCCCTAAAAATCAGAAAATCAGTGTTTTGCTCAATGAGCAATCTGATACACTGAGCTATGACCCATTTGTACTGCTGCAGCACACACTTGCGTTAGTGTTACAATATTATGTTATTGTTGTTGATGTATTACCTTATCTGTGTATCAATATGTATAAGCTAAATGTATGTGTGTGACTGTGGAAACAAATAAAGGCTTTATCAATCTATCTATCTATTTGACAGTATCTTTTACCACAGAACACATAAAAGCATTTATGCTTTTACTTTTATTTCTTTGTCCTTTATTTGTTAAGTATTCTTGCAAATAAATGATCGATTGTTACTCGCAAATATACTCTTGGAACGTGCTTACTTCTAGAAAAATAAACACTTATATAAATCAGGTAAAGGAAATCTGATAGAGCGCTCACTGACCGATTGACCGTAAGGCCTTTCATATGTTCCACCTTTATGTGGCGCTGAAGGAGGTATAAGCTTCGCGCATATCCGAAAAACTCCCCCTAGCTAACCTCAAATATTTAAAAAAGCGCGTACTCGGGAACACGCATTATTAATGTGCATCTGATCAAAGACTGGACACACACACAAAACGTCGTCAAACACATCACACTCATCGTTCTTCTTATTACAAAATTAGTGACTACCTGAATGACAAAAGTGCTTGGTATACTTCGCCCAGCTCCCAAAAATTATAAAATTGTATTAGTTGTATACTCTTATTACTTATTATAAAATATCAGATTATTTCAGCCCGTTCGCGTAGCCAGGCTATTTCACAATTAATAATGAAATATTATAATATAAAATAATTATTAATAATTTTATAACATAAAAACCTCTTTTTTAAAAAGAGCAACCTCTCGAGTTTCTAGCTTGATCTTCTCAGGGGAAAAGTGGCTTTTGAACAAGCAGTAGCTTAAAAAATGTAAAATCTGACTATTTTAAGTGTACCCTCTGTACCTACAAAATAAAGTACTTTTTTATTTTGATTTTATACATATAAAAAAAAGAAAAGAAAAATGATCCTATGGGTTTCTTGCGCCGCTTCTTTTCCCACAGATGATTTCCCTTTCCGAAGCGGTGGTAGCTTGGACATACTGACTGACCGAAAAATGCTTAGCCCTATTTTTATTTTCAATAGATTTAAATTGACTTTCAACAAATGATATCATGTATCTTCCCTTGAAATAAATGCTTGAAGTTTGAAGTTTTGAAGTAGTGGATATCGCGCTCGCGCCCCTCACCTCTCTATTCTATTCCATATTTTGTCAAAATACGGGACAAATACGGGACATATAGTAATATGGGACGGGATGGTCAAATACGGTGACAGTCCCGTATGTATGGGACGTATGGCAACCCTACCTGAGGGGTACACATGTGATACCTACAAATATTACGTAAACCTAAGACCATAAAAACACATGTGAAAGCAATAATAAATTGATTCATTGATGTATGGAACATCCAAACACTACTGTTTGGGATATGTCTGAACACCCCATTTGGGATAAAGGTCGTGATGTTATGTAAGTATGTATGTATGAATTTTAAAAATTTTTAAATTGGACCTTTTTAATTTACATTCATCAGAGATGAAATGATATTTTCATTGTTTATTAGTATATATTTTGTTAAACAGATATCGTTAATAATTCAAAGCAATTTGATGATATGGCCATCCCTATTTACACGATTTATGAGTTAAAAAAAAAATACCTTCAAAGCGCAATAAAAATTTAATATACGATCTCCATGACAGATGAAATGGGCGGGAACAGTCATATACTTTCGAACGTTGCGTTTATAATTTTAAAAATAAAATGGATATCAGACTACAGTCAAGGTTTTCATAATTTTATATTTTGTCACTAAAATAACTACGTACGTACGCTGGTAATCTATTCTTTCAAAATAGTATGGGTTAGAAATGAAATTGTACAGTTATCAAGTTCACCGTCTAGGCTACTGTGAATGTCTGAAGTAATCGTCTCATTTTTCTTGATAAGGACGTTTACTCCATAAATTTCTAAATTTAAGAGTAGTTGCAAATATGAAATTATAATATTGTTTAGGAAATATAAAAGAGGAATTAAATGAAAGTAAATAGTGGTATACCATAGACAATTATAAGGCTCTATCGGCCGCGTTACGGTACAACGCGTCTCCCAGTGCGCGAAAGTTATTGATTTTACACGAAAACCATGCCTCTGAAGCAGAAACGCGCCGTTCATACGAAACTCAACAACAATATGATATTTTACACAACGAATTTAAAGTGTTAAAGATTATTTAGTAATACTTTGACTTTTTTTATAATGTAAGCTGTTTACAAAAATACTTTCTACTTTCTATAAAAAAAAAAACAAACTAGATTTTTTAAATGCGATAATAACTATAAGGTTCTTTTTGGTGTACACATTGTAACTGTTATAATTAATTATAATTTAATTAAAATCCCTTACCGGTTTTCTCATGTTAGGTATATCCGTAATATAGGGAATACGGCGAAAAAAAGCACTATAATTTAACGTGACGTCGTTATAAACATACAATAATCATTTTAGTTAAAGCTAGTATAATTTTTTACGTGTTTCACGAAAATTTCATTATAATTATTGGGCGAACGTGATCGCTCCGCTCTAGCTAGCGTTGAAATAAGACTGCCAGTGTTGTCAGACGCGCTCTCAAAAAAACCTGGAATTTTAATTTTAACCCCAACTTGTTTGTAGCTAAAAATAATATTCTATTTTAGCGGAGTAGTGTTGACTATTGAATGATAATCGGTTAAGAATAGGCTACCTTGTCAAACCACATAGTAACTACTACGTCTTATCATTAAATGGTGTATTTTGAAATCTTCGAATTACACGGCAACGGTAAAAAAATTCAATTGCTTTTTGTTGCTCCTATTTATATCTTTGATAGAAGGTTCATATTATTAATATCAATTTTGATAGCTTACAAGAAAGGAAAACGTATTCTCCCATCTTATGACACAAACAATCAATTGGGTCCAAGTATTACACAGTCGAGCGAGACACATACAATAACTATAACTTCAAAATTTAGAAACCGATTTTGATGAAACATGTCTAAGAACCACCTCTAGAAAACTTGCTTTCAAATACTAATACCGCATCCAAATCGATTCACCCGTTTAAGAATTACGTTGCCACAGACGGACCCATACACATAGCGGTCAAACTTATAACACCCCTGTTTTTGGATCGGGTGTTAAAAAGTAAACATTGTGTATGCCATCTAATTGTCGGAGTCGCGAGGTGGAGTGAAAGAGGTCTCCAACTCAGCATCAGCATTCACTACAACGCTGATTTGCAATGGAACCTCCAAATGATTCACGGACTTAGTACACTTATCCTAAAGATGCTCAAGATTCTATAGCTTTTAAGCAATCAGCTTTACGTTCTTGCTGGACTAATGGTCAGACTAGTGGTCACCTGACAGTCAGTGTTAAGCTGAACTACATTCAATGGAAAAGAACCGGGGTCGTAACCGATATACGCCACTGTTGGAGACCTATCCAAGAATTTCCACGCCAAACGAATAGCAAACGTGACTACGAGTATATACTTTTGCCCTATTTATTTGCTTAATTTTAATGATATTCATCTTTCCACTTATTGTAATACTGAGAAAGAAAGGAAAAAAAATAGTTTATTCGCCACAAGTAAACTACAAAAAATATAAAGACAAATACAGCAATTGTGTGTACCCTATGGCAAAGAGGAGTGGGCTCAGGATTATGCTTAGCTCAAAGAACTAGGTGCTGTTCTTTCGACCCACCCTGGGAGAGGAAAACCATGTGTAAAATGAGTGTATACTTACCTCTGCATTTATACATACAAGTAAGACATTGCCTTATGAACTCACCATGCTTATCTTCGTGATAAGTAATTAGAAGCTCCAATACTACCTGAACTTCAGGTGTTTGTATTTCTTTATTTGTACAACATAAATACATGAATTTTACATAGTATATAATTTAATTACAGCGGTAGACTTTTCCTATAGAAAGTTTTCTTCCAGTCGATGACAGGGTTGGTTAGAGAACAGTAGATTGAGCGTATACAAATGATATTGAAACTAAGGAATATACAAATTGCCGACACTCCATTTTTTAAGTTACAATATTATGCAAGAACCTCTAGAGTCTAGCCTTTAAATAAATTGTAAATAAGACGATCGTCACCTTACTGAATAATTTTACTAGTATATTAAGCTTTACCTTAATAATCATAGTTTTCCCCCAAATTGTGGGTATTAAAAACATGGCAACACCACAAACTCGCTACCGACTGCGCATTGCCGCATGCAGAGATGCGAGAGGGAGACAACAACTTATTTTATTCTTTTTTCTTGCATCAAACTAAAGTACATGCCGTTATAAATGACCCGAAATACAATAAACCCTTCCAAAATTAATAAACAAAACTAAAAATCAAATATAATGTAGAGATGATAGAATAGATAGAAATATTTACATTTTTTACAATTATGTAGAAGAAAATTCGAGCCGCGAGATTTATTTAGTTAAAAATTATAATTACTTATATTAAATTTAAGATACCTAACTCTAAATTGGAATAACCCCGAGAAAATGATTATGCCCACAAATATAATGATAATAAATGCCATTTTAGACCTCGTAGATTCTATAGTATTTTTGGGCATTACTTTAGATACCAAAACTGTTAAAACGTTCTAAAACGCGCAATCACAAATCCACACACGCAATACACAAATGCACCAATAATTATTATTTCCATCGTCTCTTTCTTACTTTTTTATCAATATTAACTTTTCTTTTTTTTTTTCGTAAACCGTGGGATGGAGACCTGGTTACCTGAGACACAGGTTTCCCTAGTTCAGGCACCAGTCTCCACATAGAATTATAGTCCCTAGCTATACTTAACTCTAATGTACAATAATGCTATAATGTGGAGAAAAATAAATAAATGATTGATTGATTGAAAAACATATTATTTGAATACCTACATCATGTATTCCTTTGTAATAATATGTAGAAAAAATAATATGTATATAAATGTATTGAGTGTATAGCGATCTCACCACACTGGTAAAATTGTATCCATTTATGTATACTACTGTTGTAGTAAACACAAAAAAATGGGGTCCTCATATCCATAAATTGGCGAAAAAGCTCTGCAGCGAATGCAATCAAAAAAATCCACAAATATCAGATATAAATACAGCTTGATTAGTATATTTCAGTTGTTTCCACAACTTGATGTCTAAACGGTTTCCTGCTGTGGGGAAATGCCGCAGATTATATCGGTCTTTAATCATATGTACCGATTCCTGCGATTTTCAAAGCTACATCCAAATTTGTTTTTTATTTGGAAAATAGATTATTATTTCAAGATTTCACATGAAATATATTTTAATTTCTGGGCTAAATCACATAATAAAAAAAATTTGAACAGAGCTCTTTTCATGTGCTTCCCATAATCATTTCTTAGTTTCGCTGAAACTTTTATAAAGCGGTTACTTTTAAAAATTAACGCTGCCTATACTTAACTTAATGTTATCCGATGATACACACAAAGTTTAACTAAATTTGGATTTGCCGTTCTCAAAAAAAAAACAAAAATGTTTGTATGGAGAAATCAGTCTTAATGAAATTCTTCGTACAAAACGCCAATTTCATAGGTAATATTTAATTTTTGTTTTACAGAAACGAGCCGTTCGTGCGATTTACCAATGTCTCAATCAAACCATATTATAAAATATCAGATTATTTAGATGATAAACATACATGGACATAACCAGCTCGTTCGCATAACCAGGCTATTTCACAATTAATAATGAAATATTATAGTGCCCTTTTGTAATATAAAAAACTTTTTTTTTAAAGAGCAACCTCTCGAGTTTCTTGCTTGTTCTCAGGGGAAAATTGCCTTTTGAACAAGCAGTAGCTTTAAAAATGTAAAATCTGACTATTTTAAGTGTGCCCTGTGTACCTACAAAATGAAGCATTTTTGATTTGAATAATAAATAATTTACACATAAATAATATTGCAAATAAAAAATTGGTTAATTCGATCAATGTTATATAAAAAAAATTGTCAATGACACACATAACAATTTTTTTTTAATATACTTGGCCGTATGCTGACAGCGCCATCTAGTTTCACCCTAAGCAACTAGGCTTGTGTTGTGGATACCAGATGGTTGATACACTACACAAATACATTTTTTTTGTGAATAAATACATATATAAATGAAGAACATCCATGACTCGGGTACACATGTCCGTATTCATCATACAATTATTTTTGTGTTAGAGCGTATAATCATTTATAGCTTATCTTATCATGATGACGGATAAGTGAATTTACCACGAGCTGACGGTTAAGCCGCTCATGGATGCAAAAAATTCCAATCACATTTAGCACGACATAAAATGTATTGCTTCAGAATTCAAAAACTCATTTAGTGGCGGCCAGTAAGATATGTTGATCGTATTCCAACAACGTTATCGCGATTTAAAATACAACTCGCGACATCTAGCGGATGACTTTGTGAATCAATGGGGAAGGGAAACTGCGACTGTGAAAATTAAAAGTAGGAACTAAACGACTTCCAACGAAAAAGGCCCCTCCTTTTTATGTATTTTTTGTAACATTGATAATGTTTTTACGATCGCTTCAGTATAGTCATCCATTTTCGCTGAGATTGTGAAATTGTCCTTATGTCCCGAGTTTTGGGGCTACGGGAATGGTTGAGGGCTCAAAGTGGAGATGGTGATTTTTTTTTCGAAAAAGTCATTTTTCTTTTGTGAATGAATTTTCGAATTAAAGCTCTTATATCTCGAACACTTTATGCGATATCGAAATACCACGACAGCCCGTTTAGATTTAGACTTTGGGCCACATAAAAAAGGTGATTTTTCAATGTAATTTTTTTTTGTTTTTTCTTTTCAAAATACATAAAACCCCGCCTTTTTTGATTGAAGTTGTATATAGTTCTCTTTAGTTTTCACCGCCGCAGTTTCCCTTCCCAATTGATTCACAAAGTAAGCCGCTAGATGTCGCGAGTTGTATTTTAAAACGCGCTATCGTTGTTGGACGACGATCAACGTATCTCACTGGCCGCCGATGAATGAGTTTATAAATCATATTTCGTATTTATACATTCCGGGTGTTTTACGAAGAATTTTTGACTCCATGAGCTGCTGGACGTCAGCTCGTGGTAAATTCAGTTAACCAACATCGTAATAACCAATCAATCAATCAATTTGTAAAACACAGGATTTACAATAGTAGATGTTTAAATTAAGTATTTGAGCGCCGTGTTCAGCCGATAGGTATACAAATATAAAAATAACATCCAAAAAAATATGAACGAAATAAGTACATTAAAATCAGATAATTATTTACACACAAAAACAGGACACATCTTTAAATAGTCAAATTCCTTAAATTAACTTATTTTTATAATTAAAAAAAAATATACAAATGTCATACAGGAAACCTTGAAATTGTCAAATTATTTTTTTTTTAAGCACAACGGGTTGGCACTTAATAATAATAATAATAAAAGGTATTTATTCATCACAAAAAAGAAAAAAAAACAAGCATACATAGAATCGAGAACCACAGTATTGTGATGAATGGGTAGGGAGGGACTCAGCAGTGTTGCTGATTTTCATTCCCCCCCTGTAGAGTAGTTGCTGCCACCAAAGAAAGTATGGGCGACTTTCCAATGGCTAACGATTTTTTTATATTTTTGTTTTTAAGCTTAGGCGTGGCTCTGGACAATGTAGAAATTAAATTAAAATGTAAGAAATAAGAGGCCTGATGTTAAGTGAAGATGAGTATTGTATGTTATGTACTTATTTAATATAATTTAAAGATACATATTTTTTATTATTATATAATTTCTCAAATGTCCTTATCATTTAAAAAGCTGTCAACTGAGTAATATAAGCTCTCTAAGGTCAGGCGGCATTTCACACCAAAGCAGCTGCTGGAGGTTTACCAAGCTCAGACTGCTGTCACCTCTGGGACGGATCAGCCAAGTACCAACTGGCTGCACTCGATTCTGTGGAACGACGCGCCATAAGACATATAGGCGATGACTCAACGGTTACCGGCAAATTGCAAAGCCTTGAACACCGCCGTAGGGTCGCATGCCTTTCAGTGTTTTACAGGATACATCGTCACTTTCCATTGGGTGAGATAGTAGTCAAACGCGAAACAAGTTTAAAAAAAAAATATGCCTTCATCATCAGCATCTTGTGCAGGTCTACTTTGAAGTCATTTAATATTTAATTTCTCTTGCCATTCCTTTACTTTTTGTTAGATTCACTGTTTTTCATCACTGTTCACTAGTCATTCGTAGTTTTAGTAAACTTTAGACAATAGTTTGTAACAACATCGTTCACACATTAGTTTACGATCACATCTTGCGTTTTCCTTTACGTATCACTTGAATAACACTTGTACTTCTCTCAATCGTTAATTATTATTAGTGATGCAACGGATCTCTGTTTCTGTTTCCGCAAGTGCGGAAGTCCCGCGCGCTTTCAACATTCGTTTCTGCTTCTGTTTCCGCTACTTTTATAACGGAGATACAATCGGAAGTTTAAGTTGCTGGACGGTTGAGCGCGCCGGGGAGAGGTCAGCCAGCGAGCTGCGCAGTCCGCGCACGGCCTTTCGGCACTTGTCGCATTTGTTTGTTTACGTACTTAAAGCGGCCAAATTACTTTTCATAAAATATAACTTACCACTACTTAATTTTGAATATTAATAAAATGTTCAGTTGCAAAGTTGCAATATTGTTTTCTATAGTAGATTTCTAATATATCTATTTCTAATCTAGATTTGGTGTATTTAAAATACATAAAACCCCGCCTTTTTTTATTGAAGTTGTATTGTTCCCTTTAGTTTTCACCGCCGCAGTTTCCCTCCCCAATTGATTCACAAAGTAAGCCGCTAGATGTCGCGAGTTGTATTTTAAAACGCGCTATCGTTGTTGTACGACGATCAACGTATCTCACTGGCCGCCGCTGAATGAGTTCATCATAAGAAAATTAATCATATTTCGTATTTATACATTCCGGGTGTTTTACGAAGAATTTTTGACTCCATGGGCTGCTGGACGTCAGCTCGTGGTAAATTCAGTTAACCAACATCATAATAACCAATCAATCAATCAATTTATTTGTGAATATAACATGCAAAAAAATATGAACGAAATAAGTACATTAAAATCAGATAATTATTTACTTACAAAAACAGCCTACACATCTTTAAATTGTCAAATTCCTTAAATTGACTTATTTTCATAATTAAAAAAAAATGTCATGCAGGAAACCTTGAAATTGTCAAATTATTTAATTTTAATTATTTTTTTTATGCACAACGGGTTGGTGCTTGACCTCAATCGCACCTGATGTTAAGTGAAGATGAGGTCGAAGGTGGAAGCGTACTGACCCGGAAACCCCAACACATTTGGAGGACTGGCTATCTCTGATAACCGGAACACAACAATGCTATTAACATTGCTGCTTGGCAGCAGACTTGTGATATCCAACTATAGTATACAATAAAATAATGATTGGTTTATAAATATAATTGACACAGCAAATTGCAAAAGAAAAGTCCGAACTTACGGCCGTCCGAAGCTATTTGCGTTTGAGAGTAGACCCCCTGTTTCGAGAAACCCCGAGCATCGTCCTATCCATAGATACCTCGCTGTGTGAACTTGGCCTTTCTTCTATCTTCAGATAATAATGTTAGCTACTTTGTCATATCTTTGCATTATAATTAATCCCAACTAACATTATAAATGCGAAAGTTTGAGTGTATGTCTTTATGTTTGTTACCTCTTCACGCCTATACGGCTGGACGGATTTGGATGAAATTTGGAGGGTAGACAGATTAAGACCTGTATTAACATAATATAGGCTAATTTCTTTGCTGAACCGATTTTGTTGAAATCTTCCACGCGGAGGAAGTCGCGGGCTGAAAGCTACTATAATTATATTTGGTTGGTGGTAGGGCATTTTAAATGTCCGCCTGGCTAGCTACCACCATCTTATCTAAATCTGCCGCCAAACAGCAATGTCAATAGCATTGTTGTGTTCTAGTTGACAGAGATAAGATAGCCAGTCCCCCAAATGTATTGAGGTTTCCAGGTCAGTACGCTTCCACCTTCGACCTCATCTTCACTTAACATCAGGTGTGATTGAGGCCAAGTACCAACCCATTGTGCATAAAAAAAAACATTTTATATTATATTGTATAATTAGACTGAATATCGCCGAGCGGTCTATGTCCATGCTTGCTTATCATCCAGATAGAAAATAGCCTTTTGTCTGTTTTGAATTTATTTAAAGGCAAATTTTGAATGTCAAATGGAACCGCGAAACCAGTTTTTAATAAAATAAAAAAAAAAACCTTAAAAAGCTTATAACATTGTCCCTTATGACTCTGTGTAAACGGCTGACATGAACAGCAAGTTTATTTTATATCTTGTATTAACATGTATTATAGGGTCAACAAAATTAACCCGACAAACTTTGGCAATTGCACGTACCTACATGACAATAAAATAATATACTTACCTATTCTTTAAAAAAACTAGCCTTAACAATTTTGATTCCGAGTAAAAAAATTAAATCAATCAATCAATCAAATACGCTTTATTGTTTAAATAAGGAAGGTACATAAATAATAATAAATAAATAAATATCCTTGACATACACACAGCGCCATCTAGTTCCACTTTAAGCAACTATAGGCTTGTGTTGTGGATACCAGATGGTTGATGTATTACATAAATACATATTTTTTTTGTAAATAAATACTTACTTATTATAAATGAAAACATCCATAACTCGGGTACACATGTCCGTATTCATCACACAAACATGCCCCTAGCGGGATTCGAACCCGCAACCTTTTGGTATAGTGGTCAGAGTTCCTAACCACTACACCAAACAGGTCGTTTGAATATCTTATAGAATGTAAGTGCATATGAAAATACAAATTACCAGACTTACTTATATTTCGATTGTACCTTATTTTATCAATGATAAAAAAAAGCCAACGTTCATATGGAAGACGCCGGCGGGGGTGGCGGGTGGCGGGGCACAGGACGCAACCAATCACAGCCAGTCGCGGCGAGTGGTCGCCTTTCGGCGTCTTCAAAGATACCGCGACACGTGTTTGTGTGTTGTGGCAAAGTACTTAGAGCGCGCGGCCATTACTGCCAAGTCACAAAATTTACATTTCTAAATTTTATTTTTTGATTAAAATCTGTTAACTGTGATGTTTTATTTTTTTCGTAATAGGTATAACTATACATACATTCTGCAACGTTTGTCGGGTTAATTTTGTTAGACCTTTTATACAGGGTGTCCCTGGAAGTATGGATCAAATCGAACAGGGGCATGGGGAAGGTCATTCCCAAACTTAACCTGAAAAAAAAAAAAAAAAAAAAAATTAATTATTTTTAATTAAAAAATTAAGCTGATAGCTTTGCTTTGTTATGCACTATTCGATAATATGAAAATGTAAAAAATTGATCATAACTTTTGAACCGTCAAAAATGGCACCGACATTCATAGGGTTAAAAAGTTTGGGAATGACCTTCCCCATGCCCCTGTTCGATTTGATCCATACTTCCAGGGACACCCTGTATACATGTTAATACACCTACTGTGCCGTCACTACCGCGTCATTACGATGTAGTATGAATTTGAAGTAGCCAATCCTGTCGCAGTTGCTTCGTCCCCCGCAACCTGCACCTACCGCCTAAAATGGTCACTTTCAGCGAGTTTTTAACCTCCGTGGCCAATGTAGACTATGTATGTATGTGTATGTAAATATATGAAATTTATTCACGTAGTTTGTATCTGCATCCTTATTTAATACTGCACAACCCACCTATTTCAAATGTACTGTCCTTATACCCAAAGGTTGCCTGGAAGAGATCGCTTTTAGTAATAAAGTCGCCAAATTGTACATTCTATTCTTACCACTTTTCTGAAACTGTATTTTCTTATCTGTTGTGCAATAAAGTGTATTTGTATTGTATTGTATTGTAGACATTGGGTTTACGAATCAGAGGTCGCGGGTTCGATGCCCAGCAGGGTACATGTTTGGTACTCTGGCTGGTGGTAGGACATTTAAAAAAATGTCATCTTATCTACCGCCAAGCAGCAATGTTAATAGCATTGTTGTGTTCCGGTTGTCAGAGATATAGCCAACCGCCACCGTGGCTCAATGTAAACATCATTGGGTTTACGATTGGGATGTCGCGGGTTCGATTCCCAGCGGGGTACATTTTTAAGCACTCGATTTGGTTGGTGGTAGGGCATTTTAAATGTCCGCCTGGCTAGCTACCACCATCTTATCTAAATCTACCACCAAGCAGCAATGTTAATAGCATTGTTGTGTTCCGGTTGTCAGAGATAAGATAGCCAGTCCCCCAAATGTGTTGGGGTTTCCGGGTCAGTACGCTTCCACCTTCGGCCTCATCTTCACTCAACATCAGGTGTGATTGAGGTCAAGTGCAAAAAAAAAAGAGTACAAATATTCATCAAGCTGTTCAATGACAAGAGAAATGAGTGAAAAATAAAAATCTATTTTTTTATTAATTTTGTACAGAATACGAAAACGTAAGGCTTTTTTTTAAGAACCACAAATATTTATTTAAAAAAACTATTACATACATACATTTGACTGCTTCCGTGGCGCAATATAAAGAACTTAGGTTTCACGAATCGGAGGTCGCGGGTTCGATTCCCAGCGGGGTACATGTTTAGTACACGGTTTGGTTGGTTGTAGGGCATTTTAAATGTCCGCCTGGCTAGCTTCCACCATCTTATCTAAATCTGCCACCAAACAGCAATACTAATAGCATTGTTGTGTTCCGTTTGTCAGAGATATAGCCAGTGCCCCAAATATGTTAGGGTTTCCGGGTCAGTACGTTTCCCCCTTCGGACTCATCTTCACTTAACATCAGATGTGATTGAGGTCAAGTGCATAAAAAAAGAGTACAAACATTCATCAAGCTGTTCTAGGACAAGAGAAAAGGGTGATAAATAAAAAAAAGTAAAATATAAAAAAAAAATATTTTAATGCGCAAGTCTTGTAAATGTTTCGTGATATAATCACATCGCGAATTACCATTAACAGTAAAAAATATATATATGTTTAAACTTATACCATATACTTATATGTAAATGAATAGAATTTACTATCAGTAAGTAGATCATTATGAATTAGCTATTGAGAAATACATATATTAGTAGGTATAAATATGGCTTGGTGTACTTATAACTCAAGGGTAAACAATAGTGATAGTGAATTAAGGAGGGGTTATCCCACAAAACTGTTTGCAATATTTGTATTTAAAATATATAAATCAACTGCAGCTTGACATTCTTATTTTCCCTGTTAGGGCTTTATTTATGAGATATACCGGATGAGTTTTTTCACCGTAACGAAAAAAATAGGGCATTTAGGTAAGTGAAATAGAAGGTATTGGGTATTGGTCTGGCTAATTTGTTTTTTTTTTTTTGAAACAGTATCGAATCATTGTCATGTGATAGTCGCGTTTGTGGCCTATACCATATAATGACATCATTAAATTAAATAAATTTTAAGAAAAGCTTGGAAAATGGGATTTCCGGGTCAGTACGCTACCACCTTCGGCTTCATCTTCACTTAACATCAGGTGTGATTGAGGTCAAGTGCTAACCTGTTGTTAAAAAAAAAAACGCTTGATAGAACCCTACTAAGCCCGCCAGTTGCATAGTGCGTGGATGGTTTTTCCTTACGGTAAAGAACGTATAGGGTTACTTGAAAAATTCATTAAAGTCGGAAATTAGGGAAGTTCTTTTTAGTAGTTTTTTTTTTAATTTTGTACTTTTTTATAAATTCTAATACTTTTTGTGCCTTTGTATAATCTGTACTGTAACGGAGCGTACTCAAGTAACACTGTATGACCCTGTATCACTAAAAGTTTTGGAAGTTTAAATATGAACTAATGAAGTATGAAAAGAAAATCAACATTTTCTTTATGAAAAAAATACAACGCGGAATCGGTCAAAATTTATCATTCCGGCGTCAGATAAATTGAGTATAATATTTCCCAATAACTTGTTCAAATTACATTGCAGCGACAAAGACGGACGCAGATAGAATACTTCATCTCTATTTGTCAAGTATGTACAGTCGCTTACAGATATAAGTATACACCTTGTTTCCAACGCGCTAGCTCTTTTGCATAAACCGTGGGTACTAATACGTGACTTTTTCACAACGCTACTACATCTTATTTTACCATGCATAATTAATGTAATAAATGCCATACATACAGCTCGCTAGGAAATATGAGGGTCCACTTTGAGCTGCAAACGACTGTACCATAAAATTACCTATTACTAAATCGATAAAAAAAAACTGGAGATTTGAGAAATAACCATAGCCGACTCTGTAGTACAAGTTCTGTCTGGTCTGTCAAGTCTAGGAGACGTAGAAAAAAACAAAGATGGCGACTGAAGGATTATGCGAGAATCTCTCGAATACTCTTTTAATAATTTTCAACCGTCTCCAAGGCTTTTTTTAAACTTTTTTAAGGAGCTTTGTCGAGAATCGGCTATGCCGCACCGTGTAGACCAACATCAATAACTTAACCACGGCGGTTAACACCAATCTTATATAATTTATATAGTGTTTTGGCCGAATTGGATAATGGAAAGGCCAAAACAGTGTTGCATTAACTTATGTCAAAATTTACTCCGCTTCGACGTAACTCCAGTCTATTAGACTCGTTCCGGACACATTCCATCAAAATTCCAAAAAAAAAAACGTGTTAAGAGGGATTATAAGTACTATTTTTGGAACAGTATTTTTAACACATTACGGGAAACTATTCCCAAATCCCCGCTGATATGGGAAACTATATTTTTTTTCTGGGAATCCCCACCGATTCAATAAAACCGCATAGTGGGGATTCATGAAAAAAATGTCCACTAATCCCCAACAGATGTAAACATCTGGTGGGAAAATAGACATTATTTTACCAGTGGGGGATATCTGGAAAAGAAACGAGAATCCCTACTGATGGGGATTACTGAATAATTGGACAATGGACAACCGCAACACCAAAAGGGTCACAGATGCGTTGCCGACCTTTGAGGAAGGTGTAGGTATTGTATTCTATTCGCGTCAATATTTATATTTAACCTACATCAATATGGCTACATTTAAAGCCTAACATACCATGTCTAATATAATGTATTATAATGTATAATAATGGCTAATAAACCGCACCAATTGGACTAAATTTACAACAATATAGTAGCAATTAGTTAAGAAATATTCGCCGAACACCAAAACACGAGTATAAACACGAGTATCTCCAACACTCCTCCCATTGTAACTCCTATAAAGTGGTATACAGACTGGTTTGAAGTCGAGAATAACAGTTCAAAATCCCAAAATTACAACGATTCTAAGGCCCGTATTAATAAACAGTTCTCAAGATTGACATGTCCTCAAGTTGACGCATATTAAAACAGCAATGGAAAAAATGGTCTTGAGACCGAGACGTGATCTCAATCTCAAGAACGATTTATTAATACGGGCCTAAATCCCAACACTCACCTCAATAAAACACTCCTTTGTACTTGACGCTGATTGGTTTAAAATTTAACCGGTAAACAAGCCTTGCTAACTAGTTCGACATTAAGCAACTGGGCTTATATTATGGATATCGAAACGGTTCATAAATTACACAAATACATTTAATTTTTTTGTAAATATATCGGATGATTTTTTTTACGGTAAGGAAAAAATAGGGCATATTAGGTAAACGAAAAATGCGAAAGATCCAAATAAATTTCACGTGATAGCAACCCTACGAATCCCACCAGTGGCATATCAATCGATGATGGTTTGTTACCTTTTTTTATGCATAACGGGTTCGTACTAGACCTCAATCACACCTGATGTTAAGTGAAGATGAGGTCGAAGGTGGAAGCGTACTGACCCGGAAATCCCAACACATTTGGGGAAATGGCTATCTTATCTCTGTCAACCGGAACACAACAATGCTATTAACATTGCTGCTTGGCGGCAGATTTAGATAAGATGGTGGTAGC
The DNA here is from genome assembly GCA_949316235.1 of Oegoconia quadripuncta. Lineage (NCBI taxonomy): Eukaryota > Metazoa > Arthropoda > Insecta > Lepidoptera > Autostichidae > Oegoconia > Oegoconia quadripuncta. The sequence goes on along the minus strand of OX438741.1, from coordinate 39,943,935 downwards.
TAGGCCAGACGGACATTTAAAAGGCCCTACCACCAACCAAACCGAGTACTTAAACATGTACCCCGCTGGGGATCGAACCCGCGACCTCGGAATCGTAAACCCCATGCTCGTACATTGAGCCATGGAGCGCGGTTAAATTTAAATTTAAAAAATTAAACTACCTATACCAATAACTTCTATTAAACTTACCTAATATGCCCTATTTTTTCCTTATGGTAAAAAAACTCATCCGGCATACTAATATAAATGAAAACATTCATCATACATACCTAGCGGGATTCAAATACGCTTTAACGTCGTCAAAAGTGCGATATGTTCTACAAAAAGCATTTCTGGAAATCCTTAATATCAAGAAAATCTGAAAAATAAGAAGAAATTCAGGACAACCTTTGAATCCCTCCCGCATTCCGGACAATAAAAATCCCGGACATGTCCGAAAAAATTCCAAACATAGCAACACTAGGCGCAATAAATTTATTAACCCTGTATTTTGAGTTCGACGAATATTTTTCTTAATAACTGCACTACATTTCGTTTGGTGACGTTTGAGTTCATGCGAATATACAATTTAAACACAGAATTGCCGCCGAAACTTTCGAAGGGTTTAATTTAGGAGACTAAGGCCCGTATTAATAAACCATTCTCAAGATTGAGAACAGTCTTGTGGTGACCGGTTTCAAGTAAACGTGTTGATTAATAAACCGAACTTGAGACCTGAAAAGCACGTGAATACTCAAGGAGTACTCACTTCAGTGCGCGTATTTATAAACGAAACTCAAGACTATCATTCATTCGCCGCTGAGGCGAATACAGTGATCTCAGCTGAGTAGATCTCAAGATTGGTTTATAAATTAGCACAGAAGAACCTCAAGACTTGTATTGAGATTGGTTTATACGGGCCTTATAGAAGATTAAAAGATATACGAAACGAATGTGGAGGGTAGTTTTATAAATATAAATATTTCGGACACTTACATTAATCATCTAGTCACAAACTAAGCAAAGCTTGTACTATGGATACTAGATAACGGATAAACCCGTATTGTACCGACATCCACAGTGAAGTTAGGCGGTTCCCGTTGCTAACTTCACTTCGTTCGGTGTCGTCGGTGTCTGTCCGCCTCTTCTTGCCTCTCGAACTCCTCGTAGATGGCGGTAGCATCTCAAGCGTGTGCAACCTTATCAAACTGGCGGGTGAGTCGCAGAATAATTGGCCTTATATACCGGGATGAGTTTTTATACCGTAAAGAAAAAATAGGGCATATTAGGTAAGTGAAAGGTAGTTTTTTTAACCATCATTGAATAAAGCCTTAATTGCGTCATTTCGCGGTCGCTTTTGTAGCCTCGTCCAATAATTACATCATTAAATTAAATAAATAAAGAAAACTTGGGGAAAATATGAGCTCCAAATAAATTTCGCATGATGAACCAAAAGACCAAAAGGTCGCGGATTCGAATCCCGCTAGGGACATATGTTTGTATGATGAATACGGACATGTGTACCCGTTATGGAGGTTTTCATTTATAATAAATATTTATTTACAAAAAAAAATATATTTATGTAGTTTATCAACCATCTGGTATCCACATCACAAGCCTATAGTTGCTTGAAATGGAACTAGATGGCGCTGTGTGTATGTCCAAGGATATTTATTATTTATGCCAATAACTTCTATTTCATTGACCTAATATGCCATACTTTTTCCGTTACGGTTAAAAAACTCATCCTGCATTTAACTTTTTAATAATTTTTATAATCATAATATGATTCTTCGTGTACCAAACAGATATGAACCTTAAAACCGTACTGTATTATATTGTGCAATCATTTATTGATTAAACCATGTATTATTGCTGTATCATTAAATATCCTAAGGCTTCTTATAAGGCGTTTATAAGGCATCATTATTTAGAACCAATGTTACATAACTATGTTACATGACAAGTACACCAATTTTTCAAAAAAAAAAAAAAAATCACTTCGACAGTCCCACGGCCAGCAGTGGGGCGAGAGCACGACTCAAACGTCACCACATATCAAACACAACACATACATCTACTCCCTTGTCAATAACCATACTTCTTGCTTGTTTCAAAATTCTTTTTTTTTATACTAACAATTGTCACCAAAATTATTATATGTATATTTACAAATGTAAGCAACAGATTATATACCAAAATAGACTATGTATGAAGTTTGACATAAAGATGGAGAGACCATTCCTTTATAGTGAAGACGAATTTACGTTACTATCCGTTAGACGTTGTATAGCTTTGAGTCCTTGGTGGTGTTTACTACCCGTCTTAATACACGTCTATAGCCTTCCTATAATGCAGTATACATAACTATTCGTCTAGGCAACAATAGAATGGACGTTTGTACCATCTGCCTACAGATATGTCTGTAGGCAACAATTGAATAGCCAATTGAACTATCTGCCTACAGCGTATATAAAGGTAAGAATAGTTGTGGTCTTCTATTTCCATGTAGGAATATGGCTTCCACCTTTATGTTTAACTCCATAATTGTCAGGTTAATACCTTTTCCGTCATTTTTCATAAGTGGCTTTCTATTGGTTAAACATATCCCTGCTAGCTATATAATGTTTGAAATAAGTTTGTGAAGTTAAGTGTGCCCGCCCACGACCGACTTTTTGTAGGGCCGATAATCTGACGATTTTTTCGTTAATACATTTATCACCGATATTGTGACCGATTTTTTGTAGGACACCGATTATCTCCTACAAAAAATCGGTCACCGATTATCGACCGTGGACGGGCAGGCTAAGATGGACGGAGGGCAGCTATCAGAGACATTCTGGACCAATTAATAATTGATTTCTTTGTATGACGACCGACAATAAATTCATTCATTTGGTTAAATGAAAATGAGGCCGGATGGAAGCGTACTGACCCGGAAACCCCAACTTATTTGGGGGGCTGGCTATCTTATCACACAACAATGCTATTAACATTGCTGTTTGGCGACAGACTTAGATGGTAGCTAGCCAAGCGGACATTTAAAATGCCCTACAACTAACCAAACTGGGGATCAAACTCGCGACCTCCGATTCGTAAACCCTAAATGTAGTGGACATTCTGAAGGGTCTTTCAACTTCAAAGTCTGTTCATCTAACTTCAAGACTTCCATCCAAAGCAATCTTCGATATTTTGATATTAAGACAGGGAACCATACCATGGTATTTCGAAATGAATAAGCCGCTTCTAATGAAATATTATAAGTATAAAGCACGTATATAGATAAAAAGATAATAGAGAATATTTTTGAAAAAGAATAGAACTACTAAATTGGAGCGATTTTAAGTTTTCTATAATAATAGAAAAAATGCAATATGACCTTTTAATTTCGATATTTTGAATATGTTTTCTAGTTACTTTTTAGATCCATGTATCCTGCTTATACGTATAAAGTTTCATTAGAATGCGCGCATTCATTTCGAAATTGGACTTGAAAGTTTGTATGAAACGCAGTGTGGGATAAACACTCTTAAATGATGTCCAACATTATGGCCTCCAGGCACAACACATCTGCATGTTCGACTCATTATTAGGTACTTTACTTGATTTATATTATCACCTATATTACTATGAACAGACATACCAATGGCCGATTTACTTTACCTAGTACTCTCCGTGTACAGCCCCCCGTCGCTCAATGTAAACAACATTGGACTTACGTTTCGGAGGTCGCGGGTTCGATCCCCAGCGGGGTACATATTTAATTCTCTCTTTGGTTGGTGGTAGGGTATATTAAACGTCCGCCTGGCTAGCTACCACCATCTTATCTAAATCTGCCGCCAAACAGCAATGTTAATAGCATTGTTGTGTTCCGGTTGTCGGAGATAAGATAGCCAGTCCCCCAAATAAGATGTGGTTTCCGGGTCAGTACGCTACCACCTTCGGCCTCATCTTCACTTAACATCAGGTGTGATTGAGGTCAAGGGCTAACCTGTTGTAAATAAAAAAAACTCTAGTAGAAGTGTCACTTTCGAAGGAATTTGCGTATACCTTCAACTCTCGTTGAGTGTACCTTTCTATCTAATGATAAAGCTAGGTTAATACTGCAAAAGAGAGCCAGCTATGAAAAATCGGAGAAAACGGTTTTGTTGATGCTTGTGACACAGCATAAGGTGATGAAAATATTGCATCTAATCATTTACTATTCTATATTATGAACAATGTAGAAGTTACGTATATTGATTTCTTTAAACAGACGATAGTATTTCTTCGACAAGACCTTAATGGTGTCGATTCATGGCATAAACTTAAAAACAAATTTAGATAGTCTATCCTTTTTTGACTACGGGCGCACAAGAAGAACGACAAGACAGTTCAGTTCTGTTTACAATATAACATCCTCAAAAGGTTGTGTAGACATGTCAACTAAAAATTATTAAAGTTTTAATTTTGTGTGTATTTTCATACAAACAGCAATCATCCACATACAAAAAAATATGCAACATTTTCAGTATTAAAAGTTAAAGTTGACAGAAGTTACTGTGCTAGGATTATTTCGTCACTTCTGTTTTCGTACAAAAAACAAAAGTACAACTTTTAACATATCAATACATGAACGTCAACTAGACTATACCATCTTTAATTTTTATTACTAAAATACAGAAATTATCACATAATTATTTACATGTGGTGGAATATAGTTAGACCTTAAAATTGCCACACGAATACAATTGGAAGCTTCATCTTAAGTGGTATTCAATCACCTTGAATTTTTTTTTATTATTATCGTTGATGTGTAACCTTTTAAGAAATAGACCGTCATTTTTACAGAAACCAATATACATAAACATAATTCCTTACATTACCTAAAGCATTATGTGATATGAATTTCACGGAAACAATTTAAAAAAAAAACATCAGCCAATATTCGAATCAGTCATCGCCAGAATACACTTAAAATATGTCTAATTCTTTCTTATGTAACTAAGAAAAGCGAGACAGAACCATTGACAATTCTTTTAACACGTCTCGATACATCGATATTGCGTACAACACTTAGCGAATACATACTTGTAAAGTCACTAGTGTTGCGTTTATACTAAACTTATAGATAAATATGACCGTAACCTTAAAAACCAGTTGTGTTGTCGACAGGTTTGTTGATAATTGATAATAATCGATAACTTTGGGCAGTCGATATCGATAGATAGTAGTCAAAATAGTCTTAAAAACACTTTTAAGACAATTTTAAATAAGCACAGTTTAAAAGCGAGTTTTAAGACAACGTAAATGAGGCACCTACTTTTATTACTAGCTTCATTATTCCAATATTGTGCATTCAGCACGTCACTAGCGCTACGTCCAAAAATATCGATATAAGAAAATATAACGGACAACACTTAATTTAGAGTCAAAAATCATTTAGACTTGGTCCAAGCGTATCTTAGTTTAAAACTATATCGATCTTGGTGTAGATTTCCTACCACACGCTTAAAATTAAAAACTTACCTAGTAGCTAGCTAGCCTTTTCTAATTACATGAACAGATAAAGGACTACAACATTTTTGTCCACTCTCTGGAAATAAGACATGATAAATCACATACGCTTATTAATTCAAAATAAAATGACAACAAAATTATCATGTCACTCGTGTCTTCGCAATGAGAGAAAGACGTAAAACTAGCTTAATTGAATTCTTAGGTATGTGACAATGAACAATGCTAATTACTCTAGTATCGATAGAATTCTATCGACACTTTTAAGTGCGACACTATCGACTGCCAATTTAAATAATTTTATATAAGATGCCCCAAGTAAATACTCAATTTATGTATCAATGCAAAATTAATGTATTGCCTTTTTGTACAATAAAGCGTTTACAAACAAACAAACAATAAATCAATACTATGAAAAAAACTAATAGCATGTTTATTTGACGTCCAGTGAAGTGACAATGGAAGTGGAAAATTAAAAAAAAATTGCTTAAGTGAGGTGTGGAGTGTACTGATGCTTTTAATTGTTTCATTCAATACCTACTAATTTTAGGGCACCTTATACATAGAGGTTCGCTTGAAGTTAGTTGCGATACTTCAGGAAAGCAAACGACGTCGAACACGGAATACGATCAAGACATCAGTCTGCCATTTTTTGTACTATGCAGAGCTGGCACATGATTCTCGTACACTCGAGAATTCAATTATATAAGTTTCATTTCGTACGTTATACAAATAACATTACATACAATTATCGATCACAAGGCCAATTCCCCACAGAATAACGAGCAAGAAACTCAGCGGTTGCTCTTTTCAAATAAGTATTTTTACAAATCAATAGACTGGTTCATGCCCATGCATTTTTATATAATAGCCTTTTGCACATTATTTTCGTTTGGTTTTAAACGTATTTAAAAGATTTTCAATGTCTTCCGAAACGTATACAATATCGATGGACCTAGGTTTGTCTCTTTTCCACTTGACAAACAAAATCTATCGACAATGAACTCACGAACGTTCGAGACTCACAGCCCTATATTTCTGACAGTACCGAAATTATGGACATCAATTGCTTTAACGAAGCGACCAAAACAATCGACAATTAAAATCGATAACAACAACCACTACCGACACACCCACACACCTGTATTTTATCAAACATCGACACAAATCGACTATCACGAGTTATCACGGGTAATATCGACACAACAAAACCATCGATAACGATCGACAAGTGTATTGCCGAGTCTACAGCCGCCCTCAAATAATGTTACAACAGCGACAGTACCGGGGGCGGGCCCCCCCTCCCGTCACTGGGGGCGTCACAGGGGCAAAGTAGGCGTGCACTTTGATGTTGGGCAGGTGGTTCTGTAAAAAGAATTGACCTAAATTTAGCATCTAAATTTTAAGAAGCGAGTTAAAGCTAACCTAGAGGTACAAAATCAAAATACACCGGATAAGTTTTTTTACTATGAAAATAATTACATACAATAGTAATAAATTGTTAAGACGTTATTCCTCTAAATTGTGACTTAATTATCTAGAAAATTAATTTAATCAAGAAGGACATGCTATTTGTGTAAATTGTTTTGTGTTTATTGTTTTATTGTTTAGTGAAGGACAGGCTAATTATAATTTTGTATGCTATTGTATATGACTGATTTAGGTGATACAATTTATACTATTTTACCAACTAATTTACTTACCCTAATCATTGCAAATAAATGTATTCTATTCCAAAAAAAAAATAGGGGGCATATTAAACAACATTGTGTTTACGATTCGGAGATCGCGGGTTCGATCCCCAGCGGGGTACATGTTTTAAGTACTCGGTTTGGTTGGTAGTAGGGCATTTTAAATATCCGCCTGGCTAGCTACCACCATCTTATCTAAATCTGCCGCCAAGCAGCAATGTTAATAGCATTGTTGTGTTCCGGTTGTCAGAGATAAGATAGCCAGTCCCCCAAATGTGTTGGGGTTTCCGGGTCAGTACGCTTCGACCTTCGACCTCATCTTCACTTAACATCAGGTGTGATTGAGGTCAAGTATCAACCCGTTGTGCATAAAAAAAAACACATTCAAACCCCGACGCAGAGGTGCTACATGTATAAAGCCTTTGTTTGTTTATGCAGGCGACCAAACACCTCAAATAGGGCAGTTTTCATTCCCGGAATAGCCAATTCCCTAAATGCCCAATTCAAAAAGGTCTAATTCTCAGAATGTTCCCTTCCCAGAATACCGGATTACTAGAATATTCTATTCCCAGAATGTCTAATTCCTTGAACGACCAATTTCCATACTAGTGGCATCATAAAAACAAAGACAAAGACTTCAGACTTCTCCGCCATCTTGGATGGCAACCTGTCACCTCATACATACTCTGAGTTTCCTAATGGCGTTCCTGGTGACCAGCTGGCAATCGTACAACTCTATCAGCTGCAGATTGTGACACGAGATGAGGTGCTCCAGAGCTCCGTCTGTCACCAGGGGACAGTTGTCCAAACCTGCAATAGACAATTCCTCATCAACAGAACCTTACCCGCCTCCATGGCAATGTAAACGACAAGGTATGCAAAACGGAGGTCGCAAGTTCTGTTCCCAACGGGGTACATGTTTAGTACTTGTCAGTTAGTGGTAGGGCTACCACAATCTTATCTAAATCTGCCAATAAGCAGAAATTTTATGTTTTGACTGTTTGAGATAAACAGTATTCGAATTTACTTTCATCTTCACTTAACATCAGGTGTGATAATTTCTAGAACTTTGGTCATTATTGTAATAAACGCCCTGTTGTTAGAAGCTTTACTACGGATTCGCTACCGAGAGTTGAACATACTGAACGATTTTTCTTAACCTTCCTTATCTGACGATAGCTACAATATGTTCTAATACGTGTTAATATTAAGTCCTTACCTATGAAATTGGCGTTTTGTAAGAAGAATTTCATTAAGACTGTTTTCTCCAAACAAACTTTTTTGATTATTTTTTTTTTGGGAACGGCAAATCCAAATTTAGCTAAACTTTGTGTGTATTATCGGATAACATTAAGTTCGGTATAGGCAGCGTTAATTTTTAAAAGTAACCGCTTTATAAAACTTTCAGCGAATCTAAGAAATGATTATGGGAAGCACATGAAAAGAGCACTGTTTAAATTTTTTTTATTATGTGATTTAGCCAAGATATTAAAAAATATTTCATGTGAAACCTTGAAATAATATTCCATTATCCAAATAAAAAACAAATTTGGATATACCTTTGAAAATCGCAGGAATTGGTACATATGATTAACGAAGAAAAAAAACTCCAATTTCATAGGTAAAGACCCAATATTCATTATTGCAAATCTCTTTGATCCGTGACAGGTTGGAACTCACCAAGTACGTTGAGATGCTCGGCTGCACAAGGCCCCAATGACAATTGTTTGATCCCGTAGTCTGTTATCAGCTCGCAATGTGACAGGGTCTGAAAAGCAACATGTAAGTTATTTCTAAGAAGTATTTGATAATTTAATTTTTTTATGCACAACGGGTTGGTACTTGACCTGAATCACACCTGATGTTAAGTGAAGATGAGGAAAATACCCACAAATATTCGTTATTCTCACCAGTTTCTCCATCCTGGGGCAGCCCATGGCGAGGTGCACCAGCGTCGCGTCAGTTATCAGTACACATTCCTCCAAGTCCATCCTCTCCAGCATCTTGCAACTCTGCAGACATTAATTATTAACGTTAAAATCATTTTCTCGCTAAATAAATAAATTATCGAAAATCTGTTTTTCACGATTGATGCACGATTCCAAACTTATAAATTCCACTCCCAGAACCACTTTATTCTCCAAGAACCATTTTCACTCCCCATATCACCATCACTCCCAAGAACCCCTTCCACTACTAAGAACCTCCATATGATTCAAGACCCCTTTTATAATCTAAGAAACTTTTCCACTCCCAACGAACCCCTTTTACTCTCAAAAAACCCTGTATAACTCAAGAGCCTTGTATAACACAAGATGCCCTGTATAACTCAAGAACCCCCGTTTAACTCAAGGTACCCTGTATAATGCAAGAACCCCTGTAAAACTCAAGTTACTCCGTATAACGCAAGAACCCCTGTTTAACTCAAGGTACCCTGTATAACGCAAGAACCCCTGTATAACTCAAGAGCCTTGTATAACACAAGATACCCTGTATAACTCAACATACCCTGTATAACTCAACATACCCTGTATAACCCAATAGCCCCTGTAAAACTCAAGATACCCTGTATAACCCAAGAAGCCCTGTATAACTCAAGATACTCTGTATAACACAAGAACCCCTGTTTAACTCAAGGTACCCTGTATAACCCAAGAAGCTCTCTATAACACAAGAATCCCTGTATAACCCAAGAATCCCTGTATAACCCAAGAACCCCTGTATAACCCAAGAACCTCTGTATAACCCAACAAACCCTGTATAAACCAAGAACTCTTTTCACTTCAACGAACCCTTCCACTCCGAAGACCCCTTTATCACACAAGAACGCTTTCCACTCACAAAAATCTCCCAAGAACCCCTCCACCACCAACACCTTACCCTGGCGAGTGCCTGGAAGCCGGCGTCTGTTAGCTGTGTGCACTGAGCCAGCTCGAGGGTCACCAGGTCGGGGCAGCGCGCCGCCAGCGCAGACAGCGTCGCGTCCGTCAGTAGCGAACAGCCGGACACGCAGAGCCGTCTCATGCCGCCCAGTAAGCCAGAGATCGAATCATCTGTTAGCGTCTGCAATGTATACAAAACCACCATACTTCAAACTTCAAGCAATTATTTCAACGTAAGACACATGATATAATTTGTTGAATGTCAATTTAAATGTATTGGAAATAAAAATAGGGCTAAGCATTTTTCGGTCAGTCAGTATGTCCAAGCTACCACCGCTTCGGAAAGGGAAATCATCTGTGGGAAAAGAAGCGGCGCAAGAAACCCACAGAATAATTTATCTTTTTTTTATATATATATAAAAGTATACAACTAATACAATTTTATAATTTTTGGGAGCTGGGCGAAGTATACCAAGCGTTTTTGTCATTCAGGTAGTCACTAATTTTGTAATAACCTTTTTTTGTTAATGTTGTTTTGACATGGTTTTTAAATTGTTTTTCATTTAGATTAATATTCTCAGGTATAAGGTTATAAAAGCGTATACAGTGTCCCATAAACCTAATTAGCAATTCATATTGATCACGATCATGGGAGCGTCTGTGGCTCAGCGGGTAAGATGCTGTCTCCCAATTTGTGAGGTCCGAGTTCGATTCCCAGGCAGGCCAAGCACCGATGAGTTTCTAAATTTAATTAGATTACTTATGTGCATTTATCAGACTGCTTTTAAACGGTGAAGGAAAACATCGTGAGGAAACCTGCATGCCTGAGAAATAAAAATTCTAAGGCATGTGAAATCCCCAACCCAGATTGGGCCAGCGTGGTAGACTGTGGCCCATACTCCCTCATTATACGAGGGAAGGCCGATATCCCCGCAGTGGGATGTTTACGGGCTGAGATGATTAGGAGCATGTTATAATTGGGATCGCGTGCTTCATCTTCGACCACATCTCCGTGGCTCAATGTATACAACATTAGCTTTACGATTCGGAGGTCGCGGGTTCGATCCCCAGCGGGGTACGTTTAAGTAAGTTTGGTTGGTGGTAGGGCATTTTAAATGTCCGCCTGGCTAGCTACCACCATCTTATCTAAATCTGCCTCCAAGCAGCAATCTTAATAGCATTGTTGTGCTCCGGTTGTCAGAGATAAGATAGCCAGTCCCCCAAATGTTTTGGAGTTTCCGGGTCAGTACGCTTCCACCTTCGACCTGATCTTCACTTAACATCAGGTGTGATTGAGGTCGTGCATAAAAAAAATATATATGTATCTATTGAGATATGTTTATGCTAAGCTCACTCACATCGCAACCTTGCACGTTGAGTACTTCTAAGTCCGGGCAGTAGGTCGCTAGGCAGGTCACCGCTCTGTCGTTCACGTTCTTGCAGCCTGGAAATTCGAAGATTTTATTCCAACAGGAGCCTTACACATCCCCACTGGTGGGGCCAGAGAAAGCTCTGGGAGAGGGCTACACCTAGGATTGCCAAGTTATAAAAGGAATTTCCGGGAAATCGTCATTTTAAATATTATAATATATAAGCAGAACCTGTTGTGTCGTCTCTATTATGTTGTATCTGTATGTTTTTTTCTTGTGTGCAATAAATGATAAATAATTAAATAAGAATAATATAATAAATGTTTTTGCACAAACACACAGCGCCATCTAGGTCCACAGTAAGCATCTAGGCTTGTGTTATGGATACCAGATGGTTGATAAACTACAAAAAGCGGGACAAGGGTTCAAAAAGCGGGATTAATTATGTAAAGAATACGAAAACGTAAGGTTTTTTTTAAGAACCACAAATATTAAAAAAAAAAAACGCTATTACATAAATAGTCCCATTAATATTTCTTCAAAAGCAAGGAAGTTATTTAGGTATCTCTTTGTGAAAAGGGGCCGTGCAGATGACGAACTTTTTGCAGGCCGGACTTTTTATGTTTTCCGTGTGTGTTATTCAATAGAATACCATTATATCCGACACTCTTGAAAATCAGAATGTCGGATACATTTCATGGTAAAAAATCCAACATGGCGGCCGCCAAATAAAGAATGGCGTCTGCACCCGAGCATTCCAGCGAATGGTTTGGATTTAGAAGTTAACAGACTCCATGGCTCAATATAAAGAACATAGGTTTTACGAATCGGAGGTCGCGGGTTCAATCCCCATTAGTACTCCTTTTAGGGCGTTTTAAATATCTAAATCTGCCGCCGAACAGAATGATAATAGCATTGTTGTATTATATATGATGGGGTTTCCAGGTCAGTACTCTTCCACCTTCGGCCTCATCTTCACTTAACATCAGGTATGATTGAGGCCAAGTACCAACCCGTTGTGCAATACGTCAAGCTATTCATTATATCCCCTACCTGTTTTTCTACCTACAAATGTCCCACAGCTGTGGCTTGTCTGGAAGAGATCGCTTTCACTGATAGGACCGCCTAATTGTGTTCTATTGTTATATTCAAAAAATATTGTAAATTATTTTGCGCAATAAAGAGTATTTGCAGTGTATAATAAATATCCATGACTCAGGAATAAATGTTCGTATTCCTCACACAAACATTTACCCCCCGCGGGATTCGAACCAGCAACCGTTGGTGTCGCTGACAGGGTCACTGACCAGTATTTTCGAGACCGGTTACAAGCCCTGGAATACCTCTTAGTCGTTACCTCTACATATGAAGCTCCTCAGCTTGGGACACTCTCTAGCGAGCGCCTCCACTCCGTTCTCTGTTATAGACTGACACCATGACACATTGACGTGAGTTAACATCTGGAAACCAATAAATCGTTGGTGGTAGGGCATATTAAACGTCCGCCTGGCAAGCTACCACCATCTTATCTAAATCTGCCGCCAAGCAGCAATGTTAATAGCATTGTTGTGTTCCTGTTGTCAGAGATAAGATAGCCAGTCCCCCAAATGTGTTGGGGTTTCCGGGTCAGTACGCTTCCACCTTCGACCTCATCTTCACTTATCATCAGGTGTGATTGAGGTCAAGTGCAAACCCGTTGTGGATAAAAAAAATTAATGAATGATTGAACCATGTTTTTTGTTATGAATTAATAATTAACTGATGTTAAGTGAAGGTGAGGTCGAAGGTGGAAGCGTACTGACCCGGAAACTCCAACACATTTGGGGGACTGGCTATCTTATCTCTGACAACCGGAACACAACAATGCTATTAACATTGCTGCTTAGCGGCAGATTTAGATAAGATGGTGGTACCATGTACACCAGAAATAAAATAAATGGAAAAAATATTTTTTAAAACTTCAGTAAAAAATTGGGTTGCATTACAGAGCCCCCATAGCCACCTTCCGGCTCCATCATCAGACCCTGGATACCATCTACAATGAGGCTGCTTGTGAAGACAAATTAACCGAGCTCAAATTCAATGGGGTTGCATTGTTGGTATCTCTTTGTGAAAAGGGGCCGCGCAGATGACGAACTTTTTGCAGGCCGGACTTTTTTGTTTTCCGTGTGTGTTTTTCCATAGAATACCATATATCCGACACTCTTGGAAATCAAAATTTCGGATACATTTTTTGGGTAAAAAATCCAACATGGCGGCCGCCAAATAAAGAATGGCGCATGGTTTGGTTTTGAAGTAAGTTAACCGCCTCCGTGGTTCAACATAAAGAACATAGGTTTTACGAATCGGAGGTCGCAGGTTCGATGCCCATTAGTACTCGGTTTGGTTAGTGGTAGGACATTTTAAATGTCCGCCTGGCTAGCTACAACCATCTAAATCTGCCGCCAAACAGCAATGTTGTTGTGTTCCGGTTGTCAGCGATAAGAAAGCCAGTCCCCCAAATAACCAACCACGATTAAAGCCAAATTTTTTTTTTTTGGTTTTAAACAATACCAACTTTTTTTTTTTTTTGCAATTTGCGATCGGTTGCTAAACTATAAGCAGATATGTGGGGGGAGTGGCGTTGTAGAGTGTTTTCTCCAGTGAGAAAATCTCTTTCTCAGAACAACAGTCAACCGCACAGGTCGCTGATTGCCAACAATACCAACAAAAATTTTATAAGCAAGCCAGAGATGTTCTTCAACTAAACACAACGTATCTAGACAGACTCGTACTTAGTGAAGTACCTAAGAGTACGCGTTACCTAAAAAACTGTTATTTTATGGGAAAAGTTACATTTAATAAATTGCCTAAAGCATTACAAGCACTGCCGACTAATAAACTCAAAATAGAATTGAAGAAGCGGCTTCTCCAATACACATTCTATTCAATTAAAGAATTTTTGGATCATTAAGGTGGAAATTTAAAATATCTAATGTATTTAATACTAATGAATGTAACTGACATGAATTATGTAATGTATTTGATATTATGAATTTAACAATAATTAATGTTATCGACATGAATTTAGTATCCAAAAAATAATTATTACTGTAATAGTTTTAAATTTATAGATATTTGCATGCTGCTAAAACTGGCTGAATAGGCGATAGGACCAGTACTGAAACATCTTATAATGTACCCTTTTCAATAGCAAATACATTTGTATTTGAAAAAACTCACCGGACATCCTTCCGCAAGAGCCTTCAGGGATATATCTGTTATACTGGGGCAGGAGTCCAGATTTATCCTGGAAAGCGAAAGAGTTATCTACAGTTCCAGTTCTTCGGGTCAATGTCATCATCAGCTTTACAAGTCCCCACTGTTGGGGCCCAGCCTACTCACTGGGAGGGGGTATGGACCATAATACACCACGCGGGCCCTGTCGATTTGTATCAGAGTGGCAAGATCAAAACCAAAAAAATGCTTTATTTTACACAAGGTACACTTAAAATAGTCAGATTTTACATTTTTTAAGCTACTGCTTGTTGAAAAGCCAATTTTCCCCTGAGAAGAACAAGCAAGAAACTCGAGAGGTTGTTCTTTTTAAAATAAAGGTATTTCATTATTAATTGTGAAATAGCCTGGTTATGCGAAAGGGCTGTTCATGTCCATGAATGTATATCATCTAAATAATCTGATATTTTATAATATGATTTCTTAATTAGTTTCTGTTTTATAGTATCTTTAAATTTATTGGAAGGAAGATTTTGTATATCAACAGGAACTTTATTGATAAAGTGTATACATAACCATTCGAATGAATTACTGACTTTGCGGAGGCGACTTATGTGACCTGCAAGTTTATCTTTATTTCTTGGATTGACATCATGTTTATCACTATTTTTCCTAAATGATGCTATATTTTTTTTGACATATGACATTTGACACATTTCAAAAATGTACTGTGACGAAAAGTTTAGAATATTTTTTTATTTTTTTTGTTAATTAGCCTATTTAGAATATTATACTCTTTAAATCTGTCTCTAAGTGACACTGCAGGTCTCAATTAATAAATTGCGCGGACGGCTCGTTTTTGTAAAACAAAGATTGTATTTATATCCGCTACTTGTCACTTGATAGTCGGTGTTTTAAGCCGCCCTGTATGTTCAATTGAAAACCAGGACCGACTATTTCACGTGCCGTCGGAAGCACGGAATCACTCCTATGAAAAGGGCACTGGTGGTTACCCATCCAAGGACTGACCGCGCCGGTCATTGCTTAACTTCGCTAATCGATAACAAATACGACTGACGAGTCAACGAGTGTAATAGTAAATTGCAATAATTATTTTAATTTGATATTAAATGAAAAAGGAAAATTGACATTGTCTCAGAATGTATATTCTCCTTTTGTGCAATATATAAATAAATATCTTTGCGCACACACACAGCGCCACCTAGGTCCACAGTAGGCATGTGTTATGGATACCAGATGGTTGACAAACTAAACAAATACATATTTTTTTTGTAAATAAATACATGTATAAACGCAAAAACATCCATAACTCGGGTACACATGTCCGTATTCATCACACAAACATATGGCCCTAGCTGGATTCGAACCCGCAACGTTTTGGTATAGTAGTCACAGTTTCTACCCACTACACCAAACAGGTCGTCGAATGTATCTTTCTTATTTAAATAATAAAGGTTATTTGATTGACTGATTGATGGAATACTGGCGAAACGTGATGAAACTTCGCTAATGTTATAACATCTGATGTATGTACCATGTTTCTGCAAATAAATATTCATTCGTTCATTCACTCATTCATTCATTCGGCTAATAAATGATTAAAGCCACTCGTACCTCTGCAGTTTGCTACATCGCTTCCCCAACGCCTGGCAGGTCTGGTCTGTGATCTTCTTGCATTTGTTCAGGTTTAGATCTTCAATGTTTGGACAGGACTGAAACAAAGTGGACGATCATTTATCAATAAATATCCATGGTCATACACAGCAGCACAGTCGGATAAATGCACATAATTTAATTATTTATATGCATTTATCCGACCGCTTTTAAACGATGAAGAAACTCCTTTTTTTTATGCACGACGGGTTCGTACTTGACCTTAATCACACCTGATGTTAAGTGAAGATGAGGCCGAAATTGGAAGCAAGCAAGCAAGCAAGCAGCAATGTTAATAGCATTGTTGTGTTCCGGTTGACAGAGATAAGATAGCCAGTCCCCCAATTGTGTTGGGTTTTTCCGGGTCAGTACGCTTCCACCTTCGACCTCATCTTCACTTAACATCAGGTGTGATTGAGGCCAAGTACCAACCCGTTGTGACTAAAAAAAAATTGTATAATTAGACTGAATATCGCCGAGCGGTCTATTTTATTTTATTTTATTTTTATTTATTCGGAAAACCAACAGCTACAATAACACTAATGGAAACTATTCTAGAAAACAGAGAGCCAATTATAGGTCCTCACAAATAGATGTTCAAGCTAGAAAATTTATAATAGCCTTTTGTCTGTTTTGAATTTATTCAAAGGCAAATTTTGAATGTCAACTGGAACCTTAAAAAGCATTTTACCCAAACATTCGCATTTATAACATTAGTTCGATTTTTTTTTACTGCCTGTCATGTGGTCAATCCTCTGACACAAATCGAGTTATCTGGGCCCACGTTTTAGATGGGACATGTCTTCTCCCAGTTACAGGATGCTGGGTGGAGTTATGACTGTTGATGAACCCTTCAACTACCTGAGCGAGACTCTTCATGGAGCCATCCCCGATGCTCTCGCACCCTCGAAGAGACAGCTGCCGGAGGAAGCCGCCACATCGCCGTGATATGTTCTCTATTACTGGACCCTGTGGAGACATAAGTCAAAGTTTAAAATTATTTCAATATAATAATACTCTCCACCTCTGTGGCTCAATGTAAACAACATTGGGTTTACGATTCGGAGGTCGCGGGTTCGATCCCCAGCGGGGTACATATTTCAGTACTCGGCTTGGTTGGTGGTAGGCTATTTTAAATGTCCGCCTGGCTAGCTACCACCATCATATGTTCCGCCAAGCAGCAATGTTAATAGCATTGTTGTGTTCCAATTGTCACATATAAGATAGCCAGTCCCTCAAATGTGTTGGGGTTTCCGGGCCAGTACGCTTCCACCTTCGAACTCATCTTCACTTAACATCAAGTGTGATTGAGGTCAGTACCAACCCGTTGTGCATAAAAAAAATACTACAATAACACAGATAAACATATGAATTATTATTAGAAGCCCATACTGTGGGCAATAGCTGAAAATCAATGTTTTGCTCTCTGAGCAATTATACACACTGAGCTATGACCCATTTGTACGGCTGCAGCACACATACTCTAGTGTATCCTGATGTTACTTTTATGGATTGTTATAAAATATGTTTATCCAATTGCTTTGGAACTTATGGTATGTGTGTGACTGGAGATACAAATAAACGATTTATCTATCTATCTATCTATTGTCCCACTGCTGGGCAAAGGCTCCACTCCTCTCTCTCCACGCCGCCTCTCTGTCCCGGGCTTCCTCTAACCAGTTGTTGAGGAACTTATCCAGCTCGTCCCGCCATCTCCTTTTCTGCATCTGCCGCGACGCCTTCTTTCTAACGGTTGGCTCCAGGTGGTGGTGATTGTGGCCCACAAGGCATGTGACAAACATATGAATATACAGGTAAAAATACTACGTGAAAATGGGGGTAGGGGGAGATATACTACAGACGGTCTAAATTGCCTAAAACGGTTCCCTCAAAAATAAATTGAAAATTTCTAAAACCTCAAAGATCTACCCAGTGATTGTATGAACCAACTGTTAAATTAAAAACTGTTAAACTGTCAATTCAAGTCAAATAATTGGCACATATATCAGACCTGTTTATACTTGAACCTGTTTGTTATTGTGAATTGTATCTTATTAAATAAATAAATAAATATTTGTAAATGCACACAATTTCTACCCACAGCACATGCTGAGTCTGGACCATTTCGTTGCCCCTGATATGGGTCATGTCTCCTGTTATAAGTTTTAACTGTATACCAACCCAGTATTCTATATTGTATGTGTATAATGTAGGTTAAGTGACTTGTGTCATGGTCGACAAATAAATGTATTCTATGTATTCTAATAAATGGCGGTCGACGCATTATCACGTACTACCGCATTCATTATAAAGCAACTGTCTGAAGATAATCTTACCCACCTCCACATCTCTCTGGAAATCGAACAAGTCTATCCTCTGCCAGTTGGAGCCATCGAGCGCCAATATGTTCCATAGCTTCGATACCTGAAATAAGTTCACACAATTAATTATCACATATTTTTTTCTAGTACAAAACTGTTGTAACAATTATTGTAACATAAAGCACATTTGTATTGTGGTGATTCTCAATAATTTTATGGTATTTTTAATACTTTTAATTGTAATTTTGAGTTAATTACTATTAATTGTAATTTTGTGTTAGCAATACGTGTTATTCCTCTATGGCAATACACATAGAATTCCGCCAATCACGCACGATTATGATTGACCAATCCGAACGCTCGCGAATTTTAGTGGGGATGGGTAACGGGGAGGTCTAGCTGGTCGATCCATGGGGCAGTCTGGTTGCGAATCTTGAACTGAAAGGTTGTAGACGATAAGCTCTGTATCTTATTACCATCTGTTTGCTACATAATATTGGGTCTTTACCTATGAAATTGGTTTTTTTTTCTTCATTAATCATATGTACCAATTCCCGCGATTTTCAAAGCTATACCCAAATTTGTTTTTTATTTGGAAAATGGAATATCAAGGTTTCACATGAAATATTTTTTAATATCTGGGCTAAATCACATAATAAAAAAAATTTGAACAGAGCTCTTTTCATGTACTTCCCACAATCATTTCTTAGATTTGCTGAAACTTTTATAAAGCGGTTACTTTTAAAAATTAACGCTGCCTATACTTAACTTAATGTTATCAGATAATACACACAAAGTTTAGTTAAATTTGGATTTGCCTTTCCCAAAAAAAAATCAAAAATGTTTGTATGGAGAAAACAGTCTTAATGAAATTCTTCATACAAAACGCCAATTTCATAGGTAATGAGAATGACCTATAAGTGTGGATATAAATTATATATCAGTTAATTAAAGAAATAACTGAGTATATGATTTATCAAAGTATTGTATTTTCCATACCTGTGCACACCGACAGAGGGACACCACGTCGAGGTACGAGAGTATCCTGAGGAGCAACTCCTTAGGCAGTTTCTTGTTAATGTGATTGTCATCTTCGCCCGTAAATCGAGCGATCTTAAAACAAGCAGATATTTCGAGTTAGAATATACAAAGATACCTGATGTTAAGTGATGATGAGGCTGAAGATGAAAGCACGCTCACCCCCACCTTATTTGGGGAATTGGCCACATTAAATTTGGATTTTTTTTTTTTTATGCACAACGGGTTGGTACTTGACCTCAATCACACCTGATGTTAAGTGAAGATGAGGTCGAAGGTGGAAGCGTACTGACCCGGAAACCCCAACACATTTAGGGGACTGGCTATCTTATCTCTGACAACCGGAACACAACAATGCTATTAACATTGCTGTTTGGCGGCAGATTTAGATAAGATGGTGGTAGCTAGCCAGGCAGACATTTAAAATGCCCTACCACCATCCAAACCGAGTACTTAAAACATGTACCCCGCTGGGGATCGAACCCGCGACCTCCGAATCGTAAACCCAATGTTGTTGACATTGAGCCACGGAGGCGGTTGAAGCAACCAAATTGAATCATGTATACATAAAAGTGAATCATTCAATGTCAATGTTACCTTTGACTTAGATAGATAAATTAGTTTATATAGCATAGTAATTAGACAGGTTAGTTATAGTAATCCCCCCAAACTTATGTATTTATTTATTATAATATATAGATATTATTATTATATATCATATATATGTAATTAACATGTATGTATTGGTATAATTTGTATGGATATATTTTATTTGTTCAGATTATTTAGTTAATATTGTTTCTCATCACATATAGTACTCATTAATGTTTTGCATACCTATAAGATAACACTTTTTGATTTCAATATGCCTATACGCAAAAATATATGCCTATTTCGTAAACATTCTGATAATCATAATTGGAATACTAGAAACAAAAATAAAATTGAAATTTCACAATTTAGACTTAGCAAGGTTAGCACAAGTTTGTGGGACACAGTATACACTTTTACAATAAAATACCAGAACATGTATTGAGTTTAACAGAGCAGAAATTTAAACGCCACATTAAAGAAACTCTGTGTAAGAAGGGTTATTACAGGATAGATGATTATTTAGGCGATAAGGAGGTCTGGTGTTAGCTGGTCGTTATGTTACTTGCTATTGTTTTGTAATATGTTATATAAAATGTAATATTATTGTAAACATGGAAACTAATTGAAAAGATGTGTTGTTGCGGAGTTTCTTGTCGCTTCTTCTCCCTAACCATAACACCTTGCGAAGCGATGTAGTTTAAAAAATATAACATGTTCAACATGTTGACTTTCAATAAGTGATATTTTTGTATCCTACATTGAATAAAATATTTTTGATTTGATTTGATTTTGATTTATGCAGAACTTTCATATGTACTTAACAATTAGGAAATTATTCGTGCTAACCCACTTAATTACTCGTATTGAATTCCGTGATGATAGTTTTGACTGGAAGAGATCACTGTAAGCGATAAGGCTGCGTAATTTGTAGTTTCTATAGGATATTTAAATGCACCTTCCTTATTTCAACAATAAAGTGTACTTGATTGAAATGAAATTATAATATTTCATAATATGCTTTGTTATTAAGTTTCAGTTATCTATTCTGTTTAAATTTATTGAGAGGAAGATTTTGTATATCAACTGGGACCTTATTGAAAAAGTGTAAACATAACCCTTTGAATGACTGACTTTGTGGAGGTGACTTATTATAATTTTTATGTTCTAAATTATCCAACTATGATAAAATTACATATATACTGTTCTTGCGCCCCACAACTTAGAAACACTACGTCTCTTTATATTCACTCGCACCTCACTCATCAATCACTATTTCAAGAGTCTGAAAATTGCTATTTACTTATTACTTACTGTTTCCTCTGGTTTAGGTTCCAAGTTCCTCTGCTCCTTAGGGGATAGCTGAAAATCACTGTTTTGCTCAATGAGCAATCTAATACACTGAGCTATGACCCATTTGTACTGCTGCAGCACACACATGCGTTATTGTTACAATATTATGTTATTGTTGTTGATGTGTTACCTTATCTGTGTATCAATATGTATAAGCTAAATGTATGTGTGTGACTGTGGAAACAAATAAAGGCTTTATCTATCTATCTATCATCATATCCGCCGATAAACATCCCCTGCTAGACAAAGGCCTCCCCCAAGAATCTCCACAATGATCAGACCTAATAAAAGAACTCACTTTTATTAAAATTAGCATGTCAATATTTAAGATACTTTCCCTTCATCTACATAATTTGGGACACCCTGTATACTGTAATTTTCTGTAAAATGTATCTTCCTTTCTATTGCATAATAAAGTATATTTATAAAGGTACTAAGGAATTCAGCAGGTGGACTATCCCATAATTTTTGGTGATGACTGTATCTATTCTTTGACAAAATACCTTTGTAAATTTCATTTGATATTTTATATTCATGCTGTTTGTTTACTTACATTGTTATCTGAAACTAATATGTTTTGTCAATGGGTTACACAATTCTTTGAGACATGCTCATTGGCAAAGATACAAAAACCTAGTTGCCTGATAAAATTAGAGGTCAACCAAGGCCGACAAATCGCAAATACCTACGTAACGGTATTATAGCATGGCGAGTTGAGTGTCCGCCCGCCGGGGTCATTATACTGGGCTAACAAAGAAATAACGAGGCTGTATGTGACCACGCCGTAGCCAACAACAAACGCATAGAAATTATTAAAATAAGGGCTAAACGCAAACAAGGCAAGGAATCTAAACCCGAAACGTAGTAACGAAATTTAAAAAATCAAATGTTCAAAAATAGAACACGCGAAATGCTTGTTTACATTTTGTTGAATTCACTAGTTTTCGAAGCATAGCTTTTATCGGCCGCGTAAATTAATAAAGATGACGATGTATGCGAGAACAAAGGAAAAAGGTACAAGTACATTACATGCTTTATTCTTCTATGTCAGCTGTTTCTAATCAAAACGAAAACACAAACAAAACGACAAGTCGTCGATCGATTGGCCTTACCTCAAACTTATTCCTTCCGGAATAGGTCATGCTCGGGTACGGTGTCACCTTAGCCACAATGTTGGATTTACAAAGCACTGGTCACAAAATTAACAAAAATAATAGAAACACAGCGTGACAATGGTGGAATATTTTATTATTTTAATATTCACCGACACAAGAACAGCGAATAGAGCGAGCGATGAACAACAGTTGACTAGAGGTGGTCTACATGGATCAGTTGTGTAACAGTTCATACTTCCTTATGTAATCTATAGTAACAGGTATATTTTGCTAATAAATGAGCGAGGTAGTTTCTTGTCAGTCAGTCCGTCTTGCATAAAGGAACGGTAGTTGGCATTTTTTTTTAGTTTATCAATGTGACTAACAGGACCGAGGTCAGACATCCTACTGCTGAACTTAAATTATAGAGATTTCACTTAGGCGCCCTGCCATTTCCACTTACCAATCCGTTGGACTGTAGGTAACTCTCTTTCTTCAATAGATCTGTTCATTTCCGATTTGATCTCGTATTTTTATTTTGTTTTATTTTAATTTTCCGAAGGAATTTTTCAAGATGAAAATAGCCTATGTTTATTTTTTATTTTATTTTATTAAATAGGTTTACTAACGCTTGTTACATCGCTTATAAGTAATGAAACCTTATGTATATTCATTATTAGCTAAAGGTACAAACAATTATATGTAAACAACGCATGCATTAGATAGATTACATAAAATATAACTAAATTCAAATACAAAAAAAAAAATTCTTGGCGAGAAAAGTGTACCCAATTGCCTAAATAAAAGTTGATCATTTAAATAGAAGAGAAGGTGCCAGCTTACATACATACGAGTGTACAATAGTAGTATCACGAGAACCATCCCAGATTGAAGTTTAGAAACATCCCAAATACAAGAGCTTAGGAGTCTAAATATCATGGGCCTTCAATACATTGTTAAAACTTTGTAATATTCAGATGTGTGTAGACACGTCACAGAGGGTAATACTCATGCAAACCATCAAAACAAACAAGTCTTGCAAGGAATAGACATTTTTGATCGGGAGTTAAAGGTTCTGTGGTTTTTTAATAAATAAAATGTTTTTTAATTTTCAAATAATAAACCTAGTATTTACCACTAGGATTACATAGTTAGTAACAGTTACTGGAAAATAATAGTATTGTGACGCCTCTAGAATTTATTCTGACATACGTCAGGTGCTGTCAAAGCGCGTTTATTTTACACGGATCTAACTAACTTCAATTTAAGCAATTTTTTTTTGAAATTCAGTTTCTATTTATTCAGAGATATACTAGATTCGCGGGCCATATTCCCACGAAACTTTTTTTACAGGAACGTAAAACCGGGGCCGCTGCTGGTTCACACTTGCTATCATAGGATTTTTTACTTTTACCCAAGTGAAACCGAAGAATTTGAGCTGGGACTGAATAACTTTTGACACATTCTAGCCGTGTTATAATTTTGTTTGGGTAAGAAAATATACGAAGCATTCGTGGCGCATAACCGCTATAATGTCTGGCTCGATTCTAAGATGGATGACCGCTAGTGGCATTGTTACCGTACTTCGGACGCGTTAAATAAGCCAAGTGCAGGAGTAAGTAGTAGCGTGCTGTTTCAAAATAGGGCATACCCAACAATATTTTTGTGGTTTTTACACAGTTAATGAAACGCGTGCGAGCGAGATGACTAATCATGTATAGTGATGCAACGGAAGTGTCTTAGCGGAACCAGAAACGGAAACAGATATCAAAAGTAAATTTTAGCAGAAACGGAAACGGATGCAGAAACGGAAGTGTAAATAATATGAAAAAAAAAACAAATTAGTATCAAATACACCAAATCTAGATTAGACATAGATATATTAGAAATCTACTATAGAAAACAATATTGGAACTTTGCAACTGAACATTTTATTAATATTCAAAATTAAGTTAGTGGTAAGTTATATTTTATGAAAAGTAACTTGGCCGCTTTTGCACCTAACAATCTGTTCTGTTCCGGTGTTCTTCGTATATAAGACCAGCTCCGCTAAATAATTGCTCACTGGCGATGCTGCTGCGGGGTACCGACAAATATTGGCGCACTAATAGCCAAAGACAAAACTGGCAAAAAAAAAAGTATATATCGTAACTCTCAGCCGTCGTAAACTTCCGATTGTATCTCCGTTATAAAAGTAGCGGAAACAGAAGCAGAAACGAATGTTGAAAAGCGCGCGGAACTTCCACTCTTGCGGAAACAGAAACAGAGATCCGTTGCATCACTAATCATGTATCAACTCTGTCTCTGCAGCGACAGTTTGAAGTTGATATCCAAATTAACTACTGTGGTAAGCCGGGCTTCTCGGCCTAAGGTACCGGCACTGCCTAGAGGGGAAGTGTTGCCATAGGACTCTTTGGTGTGCCCATTTATATTTCTCTTTTTTTGTATTTGATTGATGTGACACTGTCACGGTCGCCATGTGAAAAAGAAGCTATTTAACTCGAATTTAAAGAAAACCAATTTTGCGATCATCATCATCATATAATTTTCAATAAGGTCCCAGTTGATATACAAAATCTTCCTCTCGATAAATAAGATACTATAAAACAGAAACTAATTAACAAAGCATATTATAAAATATCAGACTATTTAGATGATAATCATCCCTAGACATAATCAGATCGTTCGCATGCCAGGCTATTTCACAATTAATAATGAAATATAAAAACCTTTATGTAAAATCAAAGCCTGATTTTAAAAGAGCAACCCTTCGAGTTTCTTGTTTGTTCTTCTCAGGGAAAAATTGCATTTTGAACAAGCAGTAGCTTAAAAAATGGAAAATTGACTATTTTAGGTGTACTCTGTGTACCTACCAATGACGAAGGAATAATTTATTATCTCTATGGTACCTACCTACAAAATAAAGCATTTTTTACTTTCGGGCTTTGGCTACTAGGCCATCAGGTGTTTGTGGTCTTGCCATTTTATTTCGTATTGCATTAATTCGACTTAAAAAACTTATTTTCACATGTGGCTTAACAACCTCACTCAGAGAGTAGGCTGTACCTCAACGTGAAGGCTATGATGATGAAAAAAAAAACGAAATAGTTCAAAATAATTTATTTTCCTCTGGTAATATTAAAATTCAACAATTTATGTCAAACATAACACATAGACTGACCAGAAATAAACGAACTCCAGAGTCACTGACTAAGGCCCGTATTAATAAACCAATCTCAATACAAGTCTTGAGGCTGTATCACCCGAGATGCGTCTTAATAAGTTGACGCTATCTCAAGCTCCGTGCTAATTTATAAACCAATCTTGAGGTTTACTCAGCTGAGATCACTTCTGAAGTATACGCCTCAGCGGCGAATGAATGATAAGTCTTGAGTTTCGTTTATTAATACGCGCACCTCTCAAGTGAGTACTGCTTGAGTATGCACGTGCTTTTCAGGTCTCAAGTTAGGTTTATTAATTAACACGGTTTACTTGAGACCGGTCACAAGACTGCTCTCAATCTTGAGAATGGTTTATTAATACGGGCCTAAGATCGAAAGTGAAAAACCCATGTGCCTCACGCAATTGGCCTTATGCATGTTTATCCGTTATCTAGTATCCATGGTACAAGCTTTGCTTAGTTGGACTAGATGATTGGTGTAAGTGAACGAAATATTCCTTTATTACATTCAAATCGGTTACATTTACGGAAAATGAAATATATGAATCATCATCTCAGCCTGTAAAGATGCCACTGCAGGGATATAGACTTTCCCTCAAACAATGAGGGATTATGGGCCATAGTTCACCACGCTGGCCCAATGCGGGTTGGGGTCTTCACATGCCTTAGAATTTTTATTCAGGCATGCAGGTTTCCATAAGATGTTTTCCTTCACCGTTTAAGAGTAGTCGGATAAATGAAAATTTAATAGCTCATTGGTACATGGCCTGCCTGGATCGAACCCGGACCGCTTGTTAACCACCGACGCTCTTTATATTTTGGGCTTATTATGGTACTCGACACTGGTATAAATGTTGCCCAAATAGGGTGACGCTTGCTATAGTAGTTGGCTATGGGCGTCCATCCTCTTAGCTATACCTCAATAACTATAAAATGTGTTTTCTTTTTTATGCACAACGGGTTGGTACTTGACCTCAATCACACCTGATGTTAAGTGAAGATGAGGTCGAAGGTGGAAGCGTACTGACCCGGAAACCCCAACACATTTGGGGGACTGGCTATCTTATCTCTGACAACCGGAACACAACAATGCTATTAACATTGCTGCTTGGCGATAAGATGGTGATAGCTAGCCAGGCGGACATTTAAAATGCCCTACCACCAACAAAACCGAGTACTTAAACATGTACTCGACTGGGGATCGAACCCGCGACCTCCGTATCGTAAACCCAATGTTGTTTACATTGAGCCACGGAGGCGGTTATATAAAAAAAATGTACGCATTCGTTTCGGAAATATGTTCGTGTCTCAGAGTCAGGGGGTCTACAATCTAACGAAAATAGCTTCGGACAACTTCGGACTTTTTCTTTTACAATTTGCTATGCCAATATGAACCAATCGTCATTATTTTACTTTTGTTGTATATAGTTGGACATCTCAAGTTAGTACGGGACGGATGGAACGTCTGAAGTTATGCAAATAAAGGATTCTTAGCAAAAGAAAAAGTCCTAAGTTACGGCCCTCCGAAGCTAATTTCGTTAAAGAGTAGACCCCCTGAACTCTAAACAAAAACCGTCGATCTCAAGTAAACGTGTTGACTAATAAACCTAACTTGAGACCTGAAAAGCACGTGAATACTTAAGCAGTACTCACTTGATAGGTGCGCCGAGTTTCACATATTAATAAACGATTCTCAAGACTATCATTCATTCGCCGCTGAGGCGAATACTTGAGAAGTGATCTCAGCTGAGTAGACCTTAAGATTGATTTATAAATTAGCACGGTCAACTTCCTAAGAGGCTTCTCGGGTGATACATCCTCAAGACTTGTATTGAGATTGGTTTATTAATACGGGCCTAAGCCAATGGATGTTTAACTTAACATCTTTGGGTCCTTTTTTATTTGATCCGTACACATAACTTAAGTCATATTTTTGTCAAAGCCATTTTAGAATCTTACATAAGCCCTGGGGGTCAAGCTTCACTCTTGGAAGCTATGGAAGAGGACTTCCATAGGGAGGTCAAACCTTCTAGCTGATTTCACTCCCAGTTCACATCTTTAACTCGGGTCCAAGGTAAGTCCTGTACGGCATCGTCTACCTTCACCACCTGTTAATCCTGGCTTACAGGAGTTACAGGAGGACATGGTTTTACAGGCGGAATAGTGTAGTTCTTCCCCTCTGAGGATATCATCACGGAATTCACATGTCTGTGTTACCTTGTAACCGTTCTTGTATCACCCCTGAAAAGAGATGATAAATTTATGAGTTTATGAGTTTGTGAGTGCTATGAGTTTATGAGTAAAGGAGATTACGCCAGATAAGTTTTTTACCGTCAGGAAAAAAGGGCATATTACGTATATACATAAAGTCACGCCTGTTTCCCGTAGCGGTAGGCAGAGACCACAGACTTCCACTTGCTACGATCCTGACACACCTCTTCTGCTTCCTTCACTCTCAGATTGTTCATACATGCTGTCGGTTTAGGGTACTCTTGACTTGGCCTTTCTTTAAGACGTCCCAGATTTGATCATGGTACGTTCGCCGTGGTCTTCCCCTGCCAACACTACCATCCACATTCGCTTTGTATATCTCTCAAACCATCTCAGCATACCTTTTTCAATCTTTGTCACTACATCTTCATTCACACTGCTTAACTCCCTAATTACACTATTCCTGATTCTATCTTTCAAAGTCACCCCATATTATGTTATGAAGGTATAAAGTAGAAATAAGGGGCATATTACGTAAGTGAAATAGAAGTTATTGGCATAGGTAGTTTCATTTTTTTTTTTAAAACCATAATCGAATAAAGCGTTGCGTCCTTTGACGGTCGCGTTTGTAGCCTATTAAACATAATTACACCCTTAAATTAAATAAATGAAAAATATGAGTTCCAAATTTCGCATGATAGGAACCCAACGAATTCCGCCAGGCGTATATCAATTTCCGGCCGGCGAATGCATCGACGATTGTTTTGAAGAACAAAATAAACTACCTATGCCAATATCTTCTACTTAACTCTAATATTTCTTTCTTTACGCTAAAAAAACTCATCTGATATATTATATTATCTTTTTCGAACATCTTTGAATTTCTAAAGGAAAATACATTTCATTCTTAGTTGATCATAGTACACGATACTAATACTCAATACTTGTCTTAATACAAAGGTTTTCTAGAAAAATTTAATCGTTTAAGTCTTATGACTGCAATTTTGAAACTGTACAACTTCCGACTTTAATGAAGTGTACGCAACACAACACACACAGTAATAATCTTGACACTGATCCATAAGGTTCCTGTTGATATACAAAGTCTTCCTTTCAATAAATTTAAAGATACTATAAAACAGAAACTTATTAAGAAAGCATATTATAAAATATGAATTATTTAGATGATAAACATAACCAGCCTGTTCGCATAACCAGGCTATTTCACAATTAATAATGAAATATTATAATATAAAATAATAATTTTGTAATATAAAAACCTTTTTTTTAAAAAAACCTCTTCAGTTTCTTTCTTGTACTTCTCAGGCGAAAAAAAGTTGCCTTTTGAACAAGCAGTAGCTTTAATAATGTAAAATCTGACTATTTTAAGTGTACCCTGTGTACCTACAAATTAAAGCGATTTTGATTTTGACACGCTGTGTATCGAATATGAACACCTCGCCTTTAAAAAACATGACATACATACTGAGGTCATAAGCATTGGTACAACGCTTCATATGTTCCGTGATGAAGTACTTCAAGGCGGCCCTCTCAGCTGTCAGTTTGTGGTTGGCCTCTCTCAGCTTTCTATTCTCCTCCGTCTGACGTCGCATCGCGTTTCTTAAACGCTCCCTGCGACATAAAGCGGTGTTCTGAGCTTTGAGAGTCACCCCAAACAGCTTGATCAACAAGGCAGGCCTCAGCATTGACTGATAATCATGGAAGTGATCAACCAAAAAAATCTTTACCGGCTCACTAAAGCAAGACAAAGCAAGGCAGAGATATGTAAGATAAAAAAAAATATATAAAGATAGAGGAGAATGGAAGAAAAAGACGTATTGCGTCGACCTTAAACAAATCTATAATTATACATCAAACTGCAATGCAAAATTTGAGTGACAGGGGAATTATTGTCAGACAAAAAACATCCTTGTTGATCGAGCTACAATGCGATGACTTACATTTATTTCCTAATAATCTGCTTCATCATCATGATAATATTTGTAATAGAAGCCAGACACATACCTATACCTCTTTGAGGCAGCACACCTGCTAGCCATTTCATATCTTGTTCTCTTTGCAACTTCAGGATTATTTGTCACCTCTTCTATAACACAGTCATTATCATCACTACCTTCTATACAGCTTTTAGCTGTCGTGTCTATTTTTTCAGATAAATTGGCTACCACAATTATGTTCGTATCAGTGTTAATCGAACCTTTACTTTTCACATCACCTACTTGATAGGGTGGACTTATTTTTAATCCTGTAAATGGTGGTGGGCATTTCACGTTTTTAGGTGCAATACTTGCAACCTTAATTTTTTGTGCAGGACCAGGTACGACGGGTATAACAGGTATAATATTATCTAATATATTATTATTAACAGAAATAGGATTTCCATTAACGGGTATTTTACTTATTTTAGTAACAGGTACTGAGTTTATTGGTATATTTTTAACTGAAATAGGATTGCCCGCTTGATTAACTAAAGTTACAGGTATTAATGTTCCTGTAGGTATTTGGAATACGTTTTGAACTGGTGCTTTTTTCAGCGCAGGTATCAATGGTGGTGGTTTCATTTTATTAGTCAAATTCCGTCTCAAAATTTCTTTAGTATCAGGTTTCGGTATTTCTTCTACTGCCCTCATTAATACTTTATTACCATTTGGTAGTTTAATAATAACTTCATAGTCGTCATCGTTAACTTTAGGTTTCACTTTGGTGTCATCTTTAGATTGTATTTTAGGTTTTTTAAAAATTTTCTTAGTAACCTTCGCTGGTTTATTGTTGTTTAGAGGCAGTTTAGCTTTTGGCACGTCATTAATAAGCTTTGTGACAGCTACACCAGGTTTAATATCAACTTCTTGTCGTTTATCTTCAACAGCCTCGGTATTTAAGTCGGACGTGAGACTGTCCACAACAAAGTCTATCGATTTCTGACTCATAATTGGCGGCAATTTCTCTGGAACTTGCAACTTGTTATCATTTAACAAAATATCTTTACTTGCACTATTATCTTTACCGGTTGAATCTTTAAATATTATAATTGGAGCATTTGTATCATTTTCAGTGTTAGCGTCTTTACGTATTTCGACATTGCTATGAATTTTTATCACATTATCCTTATACACTGTTTCGTGAACAACACTATCCTTACTATGAACATCTGTTATTTTAACTTCTTCGGTTGTGGTTATTTTATCTAGAATATCTTTGTTAACTATTCGACTTATAGTGGTCACTTCGTTTGTCAATTTAGATATAGTTGTTGTT
Organism: Oegoconia quadripuncta; assembly: GCA_949316235.1. Classification (NCBI taxonomy): domain Eukaryota; kingdom Metazoa; phylum Arthropoda; class Insecta; order Lepidoptera; family Autostichidae; genus Oegoconia; species Oegoconia quadripuncta. The sequence goes on along the minus strand of OX438741.1, from coordinate 39,912,562 downwards.
TCATATTCTTTAATTGTTCCAGATTCATCACTTGAAGATCTGTAAAATAGGCCCTAGGTTATAGCATAACTTACATTAAGGAATTATTATAACCTACTTTGAGTGAAATATTGATACTTCAACCAATCCAATCGACCAATCAAAGTCGACATCACACTGCTGGGTATAGGCATCTTCTCCAAAAGATCTTCTACTCCTTCTTGATATTTCACTTCATAATAATTCATCATTTAACAGTCTCCTTGGCTAAATGTAAAAATCCAGCTTTACGAATTGGAGGTTGCTGGTTCAATTCTCAACGGAGTACATGTTTAGTATAGTTTGATTGATGGTGGCTTTAAATAAATATTTCGGACACTTACATCAATCATCTAGTCCCACACTAATCAAAGCTTGCACTATGAATTCTAGATAATGGATACAAAAATATTTATATAAAGATTCATGACTCGGAAATAAATGTTCGTATTCATCACACAAATATTTGCCCCTCGCGGGATAGGAACCCACAACCGTTGGTTTCGCTGACAGTCACTATCCACTCCCTGCCCTAGAAACCAACCGGGACACTAATTTTTTTTATAAATGTAAGAAGTCGTACCTGCTGATAATAATGTTTCTTTGATTGTTAGCGCTGAAAAGCGTGGAATCCCCGGAATCTATGAGGGGGAACACCATTTGGGGGGTGTGGAGGACATCATCGGAGGCTGACGCTGCGATGACACTCTCCAGGGACAGGATCCCATGCCTGTAGACATTGGATTATAGATTTTCAGTAAGCAGTGGAAGTTACAATTTATCTTCGACGCCATAATTAAATACATTCCTATGTGTGATTGATTTTCTCCCAATGAATGAAACTAAGGAGGTGTAAGATTATGTGTGATGCGATAAATACATAAATAAAGATGAGGAATCCGGGTCGAAGGACCAGGAAATGTTGGAGAAAGATAATAAGAAAATGAAAAGCCTGTGACTGACCTGCTTAGTATACTTCGTGGTTATACTGGTTCTTAACGGCGGCGGTAGGGTCGAAGTCTTCAAGTTGGTGTGGAGATGATATGCACGAAACGCGCGCGTAGATGTCGTGGTCGCGGATGAAGATAAGATAGAAGGTGGTCTCTAGGAGACGCTGAGATGCCGAATTTCGCCTCGGGAAGGAAGCTGTAGCGCCGGGTACGAAGGTTGCCGACGTAACACTGTCTGTCACGGGCTAAGGTAGGGGAGTAGTAGGACAAATACTTGTGTTGACAGATGTGCGTTGATGTCAGTTTCTAAGTATGGTTGCGGTTCACAAATATCCATCAGACAGGACCGGAGCAATGGGAGGTTGGTGATTCATTTTTAAATTTATCAAGGCATAAAATTCATTATCCACAGGATACAACAGTCAGTATTTACAGCTTAAGCTGTTGCCTGATCGAAAGGAACGAAAGAAAAGAACAATCAAGTAACTCAAAGGGAGGTCTTTTTAATATATACAAAAGGATCAATTTGTTACATCATTAATTGTGAAAGTATTGTGCAAATATAACAAATTCTAGTGTGAAGTGTTTCCAGGACTACTTACTTTGTCTCCATAGCCCGCTTGAATCCCTCGTCGAATGGGTTCACATTCTGCAGGTCCTGGAACAGCCCAACCTCTTCGCAGTTCCTGATGAAGCGTGTAGGTGTTGGAGTCTGGTCAGCTGAACAGGTTCAAATTGTTTTATATTGTAAGATACAAAATGAGCACCTGTAGGGCTATCAGTGAATAGACTTGAGAATTTTGAAAAAGAACAAAGTCTGAAAACATGAGCTGTCTTATCCAATGAGATCCCGCCAACTGTATGTTATTGGACCAGCAGGTTGCCCACTGGCATTGTCGCTCCTCTTGCCCACCACTCTGTGACTGCCTTGGTCCACTATCCGTCATCCCGTATCCTGTGTCCCGCTTATGTCCACTTTACTCTCGTTATTTGCTTACCTACACCTTCAACTTAGGTTAATTGAATTTTGTCGGACAAGACTATTCTTACGCCTTCAGCATGGGCAATCCCAGATGGTAGAGTTTAGTGTTTAGGGGAAGCATTCTCCTCTAGACAGTAATTCTATGTCTGCCGCCGTTACAACACGTTTTCCTTTTCCGTTTGAGCTTAGCTCCGGAACCTATATCATCATAGTATTAACTTTATGGAGTCAGATGTAATAGCATTATAATTACGCACACATCACCAACCACCCCACATCTACATTTCGGCACCATTGATGAGGATCGGCAGGACACACCCACAGTGAGCCGTCAGGCTACCTTTATTATTCATCCTATGCATAAACTCATAATGTTATTATTATATATTATTAGGTAAACAGCAGATGATGATGTGCCTATATCCAAGATGGTTTATTAGCAAAAAATAGTCACAATTCTGGATTAATAGTCTGTATGATTTCAGACTTTGTTCTCAAACAACTTTTCAGATCAAATTATACTCAAGTGAATGTAAATTGAAGAGATTTTTCAGTTTCTTACCAACAAAAGCGGCTTTTTGCTCAAGTCCTAGCTGCAACACCATGTCGTGTTTCTTTGTGTGGACATGGAGGTGATCCTCGTTAGTGAAGGTCATACCGCAGTCGGGAAGGGTGCAAGCGAACGGTTTCTCTGGTTCCACCATGGTTACAGTACTTAGAAAGCGCAGGTAAATGTCGAATTAAAATTCCAGGGCTGTTTTATCTCAAGTGAAAGGTAGATAATTTAACGAAAGTTTTCTTTGCCACCATTGTTCTTTTTCACTCAGGTTATTGTAATAGATTATACACTTTATATGTTGGTAACATTAATCATTAAGTTCTACTTCGCGAATTAAAAGTTAACAAATTCAAAACATAATATTCTCTTTGAAAAACACTATCGTGCTGTCTATCATGTTGTTGATTTTTTTTTTTTTTTTTGTTTCATTCTCTGCTTTACGAGAAGGCAAAGGGATCTAGCCCATAACAGCCATGTCTCATTTCTCTTATTTCTTCAGTTTGTAAGTCAGTCTCAGTCAAAACAAGTAATTCGTCGTATACTTGGCGTATACAGAGTCTAGTCACGGTCAAGTCATTCTTCAGTAAAGTGGCAGAATGCTTTACAAAAGATTTTGGCGGCTTCTTGTGGGAACCCGAAAGCTCCGTTACGCACTTTAATTTACACTTCCCTTCACTTGCACACCATCACTAACGTTTGCTGCACAATATTCTGCCATTATTAAGCTTCAAAAGTTAGAATGCACAAATTATAAGAATTATAAAGAAACATGCTACTTCACTCGCCGAGTTCCCGCCAAAAAGCCCCATGTTGAATTTACTTTAAGTGTTACCACTTTGAGGGATACCACCTCTTTTTTATGCAAGCGGGAGGCGCAGTGGAGTACTATATTAATTATGTGGTAGTGGTTTACTGTAGCTATCTAATTAATATCGTTTCATAATTTGTGTGCTGTATAAACAGTGATAATAAAATATGAATGGAACGCCCTACATCAGTGATTGAATATAGATTTCACAATATATATTTGAAGAATATGGCAAAGCAAGAACGCTTAAGTGGAAACACTTCTTTGACAGTCTTTTTTTTTTGTTTATTCTCCAATCCTTATCCGAGCCTATACAGCCTAGTTTGATAAAAAGATAAGTTCTGTTCTTCCTATTAGTAGACATGTATGATAATATTGACCATGCGCCTTTTTCCAAATGGAAAAAAATAATTTGAAATGAAATAGAATTTGAAACGAATTAGAATTTGAATAAAATTAAAATCACTCAAGGAAACATTTCACAAAATCTCATCGATTTAATTTTAGAACAAGTCAATACTCTAATAGTAAAAAAATACTCTTATTAACACGAAAATCGATACATTGCCTATTCTGCCCATTGCTATTTGCTGATTTGCTCTTCGCATTCCTGTTTAATAAATGCTGTGCTCCTCAGTGTATAATTCATTCGCGCTTAGTTGTTTGCAATAAAAGCGGATTTATTTTTATTGTTGCGTTCTATTGATTTATTAATTAAAGATGTAATGGTTCCGTAAGTCAATTTATTTAGTTAACAAACAATATTACATAAACACTATGAAACCAATTTTATCTAACAAATAATAATATAGATTTAACAATAACAAAGTTTTTAAAACCAAAAATCACAAACAGAACCCATAGCCTTGCATTGACTGTAAATCAGTACATACCAACAATACTTTATGTTTAATAACAAAATGATTACAATTTGTTTAGGTAAATCTTTAATAAATAATATACCGGCTGTAATATTAGCCTGCCTAAAAAAAAATATTGTTTAAGTAAATGAAATAGAAGTTAATTGTGACAAAATAAAATTTGTATTTCTAAAGATTTTTTCATATTAATTATTACTATGAATTTATAGAGCGTTTAAATCGACAAAAACTTTTATATTTTAACGTACAACTTGTTAGCGCTTGACCTCATTCACAACTCTGTGCAGAAGAGGCTGTTAATGGTTGCGCTCTCATACAGAATCTTGGATAAGTTGTTGGTAGCTGGCCAGAAGAATATTTAAAAATACCATTAACCAAACCGAGTTCTAAACATGTGGCCCACTAGTAATCGAATCCATGCCTCCGTTTTGTAGACTTTATGCTGCTTATATAGAGCCACGATGTTGGTTTCTTATGGTGGTGGTACAATTTATAAAAATCTATTAGAACTCGAAAAATTTATTCCCTACCTAATATGCCAAACCTTTTTCTAAAACAGTCTATAATTATTACAGCTTGTTAACTATAATGTTACAATCCAAAAATATAAGTCATAAAAATATACTAAACAATAATTTTGTTCAGCTAATTAATTGGGCACTGGAGTAGTGCTAATACAAACAAATATAATTAATTTTAACCGTGGTATATTATAATTATTACGTAAACTTTTGCTAAAACACGAACATAATTTTGGACATGTATTAAAAGATGTCAGTCAGTGTAATAAAAGATTAATGAAAGATTTTCCATTATAAATCAATACTTTACCAAGTCTTATTATTTGACAGATGTAATCTACGCGTTTTACACAATTAAATTTTAGACATAGACATAGAAACTTTTTATTCAATGCCACAATACATTGTACAGAACCATAAATATAATTATTATTATACAGGAAGAAATCTTAGAATAATGCACAATATAATTGTAGCAGTGAAAGGGCACTATAATGTCATCACAACAAAACATAAGGAATGCAATAAATGATTTGAGTTTGAGTTTGGGCTTGCTGGGTCAGCTAACGCTGCAAACGCTGAACGTGCTTACAACACTGATAATTCTGCTAGTGCCTCAAGTGGAAAGTGACGTTCAATTTGAGCCAAAATTTATATTTCGCTCAGAAATAAATTACACAGAGAAATAATTTTCATCAAATTTTCTTTAATAGTACCTTTGAGTTGCACTAATAAAACAAGAGGACTGACACTCGCTATACTAGAAACCGTACCTCAGAATATCTCAAAATCCACTTAAACTAGATGGCGCTGATTCATAGCCTGGAAATAAATAGATTAAAATTACTATTGATTTCAATAAATACCTATATTAATATACAAATTATAGTACACTTATGAAGAAATTAATCTTAATTTGTCAAGACTGCTTTGCGTATTTCTTTTAATAGATTTTTAGATCTTCCGAGGTACGATTTCCAATATGGCGATTGTCAATCCTCATGTCTTACTGGTCCATTATAGTACTTACTACATCAAATTGATGGAAAACTTATCAAATATTCAAAATTACAATGGTTTCATTTCGCTTGTAATTAATTGAAATGCAACTTCGGATTAGACAAGCTTTTTACACTACTAGAGAAATAAGAAGTATATCTTTCAGGGGAATATCCGTGTATTTTTTTAACCTGGTGTGGTCGATAACCTGCAGTTTCTGACATTAAGCCTCTGTCAAATAAAGGATACATTGTTGATCTCTTTTTACGCGGCGATTCTTGCATTTGCTGACTTGGATATGGGTCTACATACCGACGTCCATTAATATCGCTGCCATCCGCTGTCGGGAATATCGTTGGCTATATTAATAAAATTATGACGTTTAACTACTTATTTTTATCAATTCTTACACTAGAGACAGAGAAATTAAGAAATTAAGTTAATGCAACAAGGGTTATATTCCAGTGATGGAAAACCATAGTAATAGAAAGGATAACGAAGTTCATTAGGTGTTTGAACATGGGAGATAGTGCTATATAGTCTAAATGGGTGATCAAAGTTCATAGATATTATTACCCAGTGATCTTGATCAAAAAGGTATCGACCTAATCAATGGGTAGTAATACCTTATTACGCTTGCCTGCTCCTCTGCTATTGAAGATCCCAGGAGCGGGTTGGGCTTGAGGTTCGCCACCAACAGAGTTCTGTTGGATGGCGCCCATGCCCACTACCGCGGGGTTGGGTTCATTTTGCTGGCCCTTCCAAGGTCTAAAAAAATAATATACTTCATTAATTCAAAGAAACATTAACAATAGTAATTAAATTAGAAATAGTAACACAATGATCTATCATCATCATCATCATATCAACAACAGGACATCCACTGCTCAACAAACGCCTCCTACATAAATTGACTGATGCAATGGTCTAAGCTAGATTTTAAATAAAATTTTATCACTCTCTGAAACTTGCTGAAATATGTAACTAATCTTACTTGTCAGGGAAGAGTTCTCCAGGCTGCCCTCTAGTTTGAACAATTCTTTCCCCGTTGACCTCAACAACGCATCTCAGACGGGCACAGCAGGTTGGAAATTCTAAAATTATAACAACACTTCATTTACGATTTCAAAATGATTTATTATTGATATAAGTCCTTCAATTATTCCACTACGATCAATAATAATATTACAATGAAAAATTCTATTGACAACATTATTTATGAGATGCCCCCGTCCGTCTGTAAATAGGGACCTTTTCATATCATTTGTGTCATACACCATTAATCAAAATATTAAATGTGGGCATTATATTTCATAATATATACCTAGTACGATTTAATAAAATCACTTACCAACGTTTTCATCTTCTATATACTCATGACATTCGAGCGCGTTCTCTGGAATTTTTGGTTTTCGACAGCTAAAAGTTTCAAAATGGTATAAGAAATCATAATGAATTATTGACTTTTTCCATTTATTATTTTCAATCAAACGTACCCAACAGCAGCAATAAAGTATTTTCCATCACGTATCTCGCATCTGTATCGGTGGCATGTGTAATGATCTGACCATTCCTGCCATGGTTGATAACCTTTCCTTGAGTATTTGTCCACACAAGCTTGGTCTGCAATAGAATATGTGCATAATTACCTGATACGTGACCTATTGTTTCTACTCTGTTATTGTAATATTTTTATTTATTTATAATATAATTACTCATTTAACGGTGTCTTCTATCAGTATCTCAGAATAATTGTGCAATATTATAGTAATGGTTATTATATTAGGACAAAGAGATGAATATCCATGAAGATTCCACATTATAATTTAAATGATACTAGAATGAATCATATATTATTTTTAAACTATTAAAATGGAATTCAAAGGCGGAATGCAGAGAAATGTGGAAAGGACTCCATCGACAAGAGCATAGCTCTTAAATTGAAAAGAGAGAAAATGGAGTTTGATTCGATGTTGCAGAGAAGCGATATTCATGTAATTAAGTTATTAGAGACAGCAAAATTTCCATTGAATTTAAAAAACATGCGCTGAGTGTAGAAATAACATGATTTTATTTATAATTATTGTACTTACAACTAACATCTTCAGCAAATATAGCCGGCAGCACTAGATACACCAAGAATATCAGCACACCGAACTGCATTCTAACAGTAACAATGCCACCTGTAACAATTTAGCTAAATTTTGACTTTTTAAATTCTGCTGTTAATATTTCAGAGTTTCAACTTTTCAGTTGAACCTCTAATTGGCAACTGAATGAAATCGTATTGTTACACGACAGAAATACGTTTTGAATAGTTAAATATTTAGAAAACAAGATATAGAGGACACTTTTAAACGTGGGAATTGATAAAATATTTTGTAAATTAAAGTGAGTTTCCGCGAGAGATTTCAACAATCGCCAGCTTACGTTATTGCTGAAACCAAAACGTGGTTTCATAGTTACTATCTATCTACATTACCATTTACAATCTAAAAATATACGGAATCCATACAAGAACATATATTTTTCAGTACTTTCTGTACAAACAAAAATAATATTTTGATGTTAGCCGCCGACGACGGCAGGTGTTATCTCGTTGATGACGTTGTATGCGAATGTATTTGTGCAATGTTATCTTAATAATGCGTGGTCCGCTCTGACTGCGATTTTTTATATGAAATATAATAAAGGGATAGATTCTTAGCCATGTTTGATGAAAATCGGTTAAGCCGTTTCGAAGACATTTAGCTTAAAATATAGTTTTTCATTTGATTTTTCATGATATCATAGTCTTTCGAGGGTTTTTTAAATGTTGAAATGTTTTATATTTAAAATGAAACCTGAAGATACAGTATACTTGGACGATATAATCATTTGTTCAATCAGTGTTGTCGGGGGTGTTTGTATGGTTTCAATTCATAATTTTTGAATCTCTCTGAATAGAATTGACTCTGGTTATGTATTAATGTGAATTGTAATTTCATTTTATAAGTATTTTGATTACTAAAGTAATTTTAAAAATCTCTGAGATTCAAATATATTTTTTAAGTATGGTTTAGATATTAATTAATAAGCTGGCCTTTTGCATATGTTAAGTTTTGTCCTTGTAGATTTAAATTAGGTGTGGGTATATTTATGTCGGCGTCATAGTTACAAGGCTGTATGTCATGATGAATGCTAGCATGATGCCTATTCAAGCTATACTAACCGCAGTTCTCTGATGGTACATATTAACCAGCATACTACTATTAAATATGTAAAATAAATAAATGTAAGTAAAATTCCGTTTCCTATTTCAACGATTAGGTTGAGGGAAAAGATCTAATAAAGAGATTAGTCCGCCTTTGTACGCGACCTATGTTTGTACTCTGTTATATGTAGTATTTTGGTGCAATAAAGCCTGTATTATTAATTATGGCGCCGACTGTACAATAAAGTATCAAAAAATATATTTTTGCTAGGCACCTGGGGATTTAATTAAAACTTACCCATATTTCTAAGTCAAGTAAATCAAACGTAAGTTTTACAAGAACATACTGCCAATGTAAATGGTTGCAAAGTGACACTGATTGAAAGACTCAAACAGGTAATGGTCGTTTGCTTTGGATCCGAGTGTGAAATTCTTTTGAAATGCCCATTGTCTTTTCCCGGTTCATATTACATTTACGCAGTTCTTATATTTCAAGTTTGATCACATTGTGTTTCGCACTTCGTTGGAAACAACCAATAAAAGAAATACACTTTCATTCAATAGAATACCCACGAAATTATGATGTTTCATATAATTAAATGCAACATGAATACTTTAACTACCATCTAAACGAGATCGCAAGAAAACGAAACCCTTTTGTTCGCTGAACCTTGAAATATGTTTACATTTCTAATTTTCTTGCGTGCATGAACGCAGCCGTAAACTCAATTACGTCGTTTAGGAAATTGTGTTGTGTGCGTCAAATGAAACGCGAACGGGAAGGAAACGAACGAAATGTCAAACAAAAAAGCTGTAGCCTAAATTATTGAAACATTAGTTAGTTTTATGTGTTGTTTTCTGTTTTCAGTGTAAATTCAACGGCAAATTATAAGAAAAAGAAACAAATGAGGTATGTATTTGCGTGCACAAATATTACGTATTGGTCTCGTTGTAAGTAAAGTTTTATTTCGAATTGTTTTTTATATTGAATTTCTATTTAAATTATGTATCTGATAATTTATCTTACCTTACCACATCTCAGTATTAGCGTCTAATATTCCAGAATGTAGAGGAATGGTCGGAAATGTTATATTCTTCGCTATGAAGCACTGAATGCAAGTTTTTGTTTTGGTACCTACCCACATTTTGGTAATTTGCCTTTTGAAGTAGCTTGAAGTTCATTTGGCGCTCTCAATTAAACTGTGTAGGTATGGATTACGGTCATGTACCTCCTGAAGAACACACTATGCTGTTGAACAGTATCCTACCTAAGAATAATACACTAACTAACGGACTATCAAACTGCAGCATCCACTGTAGTAGTTATAAGAACTGTACATACAAGTCCCCTCACTGTTGATCTACTTGACACTTAACATCATCAGGGGGTCTATTACATAAATTCATCATTATCGGTTACAATCTGACATATGATTGGTTGGCTCATCGCTTGCTCAGCAATTTGATGCTTTCTCATTGGTCAAAGTAATTGATGACGATACCGATGAATTTACATAATTGTTTAAGAGGTCAACACCGACCCTGCAGCCGTACCACATAAAAAAAATGCGTTCAATCGCTAAGAAATTTACCGTATAGCTCGCTTTCGATCACTAAAATTAGTACCACATAAGCATGCTAGATATGTCCATCTGTTAGACGATTATCACCTTAACTAAATGTTTTTTTTTTTTTTTTTATCCACAACGGGTTAGCACTTGACCTCAATTACAGGCCGAAGGTGGTAGCGTACTGACCCGGAAACCCCATCTTATTTGCGGACTGGCTATCTTATCTCTGACAACCGGAACACAATAATGCTATTAACATTGCTGTTTGGCGGCAGATTTAGAAGAGATGGTGGTAGCTAGCCAGGCGGACATTTAATATGCCCTACCACCAACACTGAGTACTAAATATGTACCCCGCTGGGGATCGAACCCGCGACCTCCGAAACGTTAACCCAATGTTGTTTACATTGAGCCACGGAGGCGGTCAAATTATTTCAAACATAAAAATTTATGTAGTACGACAGTGAAATAGCGGCACGCGGCACGCACCAGGTCCAATTCAAGTATGACAACTGTTACTTGATGTCAGAATTGACAGACTTTGAGGATCAAAGTCAAAAATGCTTTATTTTGTAGGCACACTTTAAATAGTAAATTTTACATTTGTTAAGCTACTGCTTGTTCAAAATGCAATTTTCCCTGAGAAGAACAAGCAAGAAACTCGAGGTTTATATATTACAATTAAAAAACTAAAACCCGACTATTAAAAAAATTAATAGAAAATGAAATAGAAGAACTCCAAAAAAGACTTTATCTTTAAATCATCATTACAATAGCTATAAACAAGAATCGTAGGTCTAGGTATCTGCCGAACCCTGAAATATAAGGTCCAGTTATGTATCAAATATCCTATTTATCGATTAGTAATAATTTATAAAAGATGTGTTTGTTTTCTCAAACAATAGCGTACCATATAAATTGATTTACCTGCAGTCGGAGGTCTTATAATAAACGACTTCATTACATCGGTTTCGACCTATGAGAGTGTAAGTGTAAAAAGGCGAATGATTGGTTAGTAGATGTTAATGTGATTGTTTAGGTATGTATGAGTATAGGTATTTGCTAGATCTTTACCTATGCAATTGGAGTTTTTTTTCTTCGTTTTTTATTTGGAAAATGGATCCTTTTGTAGTTGGTGTCCATGGGCGGCGGTGATTGCTTTCCATCAGGTGACCCGCATGCTCGTTTGCCGCCCTCTCATATATAAAAAAAAAATGGAATGTTATTTCAAGGTTTCACGTGAAATATTTTTTAATTTCTGGGCTAAATCACATAATAAAAAAAATTTGAACAGAGCTCTTTTCATGTGCTTCCCATAATCATTTCTTAGATTTGCTGAAACTTTAATAAAGCGGTTACTTTTAAAAATTAACAGTTAAAATTAACAGTTTAAAACAAAACTAATTCAGTGGCTTATAGAGAAATGTTTTTATTCCATAAATGAATTTATTGATCAAAGTAGAGATTGACATTGTAAATTATTGAGGTATTAAATTGTTATTTAAGTATTGACCGGGAAGTTATGTGGATAAGCTGTAAAATATATATATATATATATATATATATATATATATATATATATATATTATATTGATATCTAATTAATTTAATAAGAATTTCAATGTGAATTAGAATACGACATCATTTAAGTATTAACAGGGAAGTTATATGGATAAGTTGTTTTTTTATAATAATATATTGATGTAGGTATAATTAATTTAATATGAATTTAAATGTAACATAAATTAATATTATTTTTTAATTAAATGTAAATATTAATTATTTGAAAATTTGCACGCCTTAGTAGGCAGATTTTGTAGGGACGGAGAGATAATACCAACTTATAATGTACCCAGAATCCAAGCAAATAAATGTAATTTCATAACAAGTTTAGCTAAAATTGGATTTGCCGTTCCCAAAAAAAATCAAAAATGTTTGTATGGAGAAAACAGTCTTAATGAAATTCTTCATACAAAACGCCAATTTCATAGGTAAGGATCTAATATAATTGGTGTGTGACTATAGTATGTACACTGAGTTTTGCAAATAAATAATTGAATTGAATAGTGTATATGTATTATCAGGTATAAAATAAATATATATGTCTATTGCTTATCTTTTTATATATAATAATTATATACATAGTAATTAATATAAATACCTAGCATTTGAATGAGCTGGTTTTGTGCAGGGAGGTTTATCATCTAAAAAGTCTTTTATTTCTTATCAACTATTTTATCGAAAAGACTTGGATGCTCTCAACATGAGTGGTGGCAGACTTAGATAAGATGCTGGTAGCTGGCCAGGTGGACATTCAGCTAGTTGTTTGTAAGGGCAGGTAAGGGTAAATTTTGGTGAAGATTTGATCGAGGTCCTCTGGATATGGAGAATGGAAACATTAAAGTTCTTCTGTTATTTTTTAAATTTTTATACAGACAATCTTTTATCAGCCAATATTGTAAAAAGGTTTTTTTTTTCTTATATTTTAGAGGGTTTTTTCCTACGGGAAAATGCCACCCTCATAGGACCTCCCCTCTTCCACACAGCAAAATGTGGTACGGTACCTATCTAATAAAACATAGATGGATTTATACTATCTAGGCTTTATCCCTATAACAACCATTTGATATAGTGCCACAGATAGTGCCCTGGCTTCCGCTGATGTGGGTTCCCCCACAACCTTTAAGTAGAGAAAAAAGAAACAATTTTTTTAGAGTGAATTACTCTTATTTGTATCTCATTGTGTTTTTCGATTCAGGGATCCGTTTGGTAAATATTAAGCTTTAAATTGCAAATCCGTCCGTCAGTCCCGCCTCTCACCAGATGAAAAAATAATAACGTCCCCTCCGAAGCACGGCAACACTCGTATTAAATTGTCACTAGCGGTCACCCATCCAAGACCGCGCTAAACATTGCTTAACTGACTTGGCGTTGCCATAGAAACTAGACTTACAGCTTCAAGGAGCCGTAGACCTGATCATTTGATATTAATTTCAATTTGATATTTACACCTGCTCTTGAGAAATAACCCTTCCTCGTAGTCAGGTAAAAAGGTCGTGACAGACAGACAGATGTACAACGAAATGATCCTATAATCCTATTAGAAGCTCTGACCACTATACCGAATGGTCGCATGTGTACCCGAGTTATGGATGTTTTCATTTATAATAAGTATTTATTTATATAAAAAAGATATATTTATGTAGTATATCAACCACAACACTAGCCGTGGAACTAGATGGCGCTGTGTGTATATCTATGGATATTTATTTATTATTCCTTTTTTCCTTGAGGTATTGGACCCTAAAATAGGTCAAGTGTGAGTGACTGTACCATATACTATCTGTCGTTCCACATATCCGACACGCCCTTGGCCGGTTTTTTATGTTATCTCCAATGAATTCGCAAGTAAAAGGCATGTCTAAAATTCACTGACAATCAGAACAACCTGAGTAATTAAGCCATGTAGTTAGTAGGTCGCGCTCACACAATGCGCGTGCGCACACATAGTTACGCTATTGTTCGCGTTCGGCGGCGTGAGATCGTTAGTAGAAAGTTGAATTTCACATTCGCTGCCGAAATTATTATTAAAATTGATTACAAAAGCGCACATTTACTGAAAAGAGATTTCATTATGTTGTTCCATTTTCTAAAGTAATACGTGAAATATTTAAACACCAAAAATCTGACGGCATATTTTGTACTAGCTTTCCGCCCGCGGCTTTGCCTGCGTGCAACAACTTTAACGCGTGTACATGTAAAAAGCATAAATCATTCAGAAAAACTTACATGGGTATGTAAAACACTGTAAATAAAACATTTCTATAAAGTTGAGGAACTATTTACTGATCATATACTCACAAATAAAAATAGATAAATGATTAATACGAAATACAAGTAAATTGAAATAAACAAAAATATTTAATCTCTATAACAAAAAAAATATAATAATAATTAACTATGTATGTAACAGTTTTATAAAAATTTTAAGTAATATTTGAATTTACATAAATAGGTCTTGAATACGAAGAATAATGTAACATATTTATAAATAATGTAATATTTGTTTTGTCTTGTTTAACATTATGCATGTTTGGTTTTAGTTGTTTGACGACCGATTGGTGTAGTGGATAGTGACCCTGTCAGAGAAACCAACGGTTGCGGGTTTGAATCTCGCGAGGGGTAAATGTTTGTGTGATGAATATGAACATTTATTCCTGAGTCATGGATGATTATAAATATTTATGTATGTTTATCCGTTATCTAGTATCCATAGTACAAGCTTTGCTTAGTTTGGGACTAGATGATTGGTGTAAGTGTCCGAAATATTTTTTTAAATAACAAAGATAAAAAATAGGCTACGTTAATTAAAACTTTTTTTTTATTTATTTTGCTGTGCCCCCACGGGGTGTCACATGTCTTTATGTACACTCTCCTTTTGTAACAGCTATCCTACCAAGTGGCAAGCTAATAAATGAATATGAATATGAAACACTGGTGCCTGAAGTAGGTATTCCTGTGTTTCAGGAGGAAAAGAGCACAATTAATAATTTTAACCTTAAAAATAACCACGAACAGCATATCTAAGTAATATTATAATATAAATGCGATAGTTTATATTGTAATAAACCGCCTCCGTGGCTCAATGAAAAATTGGTGGTAGGGCATTTTAAATGTCCGCCTGGCTAGCTACCACCATCTTATCTAAATCTGCCGCCAACCAGCAATGTTAATAGCACTGTTGCGTTCCGATTGTCACAGATAAGATAGCCAGTCCCCCAAATGTGTTGGGGTTTCCGGGTCAGTACGCTTCCACCTTCGACCTCATCTTCACTTAACATCGGATGTGATTGAGGTCAAGTATCAACCCGTTGTTGCTCAATCACGCCGAAACGAATGAACGGATTTGGATGAAATTTGATATATAGGTAGAATAGAGGACTTGGAAGCCACCTATGCGAACCCAGGTCCTCCTTACCGCCGAGAAAGATCGCCGCAGGGTTTTAGTGTATCCGTTTCGCCGTCCCCCAGGCGAGAAGTATGTGTAGTATATTTCCCTGCGTAAAAAAGAAAAAAAGTCGAAAGGGCTGTGTGGTTGATGATCATTTTATTTGAATCGCGTAGTACATATTCAACTGTCATTATGGAGGTCCACTCATTAGGCATTTCCATTTGTTCGAAGTTCGAAATTTTAAGAGTTAAAAATAAGAGCTGACTACAATATCGTCCTATAAATACTTGTGTATTGTTGTAGTAACTACAGAACACCCCGCCAGCACGAGGACGACCTCCTCTCCCAGTCCTCTGATGAGAAGATGGACACAGGATCGGAATCCTTCAGATCTCAAGACACGCCAAACTCCGTCCTATCATCCGACTTCGACGATCGGAGTATAGACAATGTCCTCCGCCTCCAGAACCCCCAAGAAACCGAAGTTGAGGTCTTGAGACTATCAGAACCCGAAAGCAATGATAATATCAAGAAACATAAAATTGAACTCAGCGACAGTTTCGTCAGTAAGATGTCAAATTTAAATATACAATCACCATTAGAAAACAGGCCGAAGAATCTAGATATAACAACGCCAAAATTCAGCTCCTCATTAGTTTTAACAACAGATCACCCATTGATGGGCTTGACTAGTCCAGACGGCTACCCAGATCTGATACCCAAGAAGCAACCAAAGGAGGACGATAAAGAGTTAAGTCTGTCCAGTATAGAAGATGAAAGGAATGATACTAATGACTACAAATTTTACAGTCCTGAGAGAAATACTTCAAAGAATAATCTTTACTTTTCGGAAATGTTTACAACTGCCGATAGTCAGATACTCGACCTAGAGAGGCCAGATGTAGCAAGGGTTGAGAAGGAAAGGCGAAAGATTGTGCCCAGGTTTACGGAGGCTAAGGACGTCACTCCTCAGAGGCATACCGGACTGAATGAGAGTGCGATTAGGAGGGACTTTGAGAATGTCATGTCAAATAATAAGAGTACACCGAAGGCTGATTTTAGCGTGCCGGTTGGAATACCAGAGGCTGAATTTCGGTCGGAGGTAAGTTTCGTCCGTAATCCACTAAATTAACAATACCATTTTTGAATAGGTTAGAGCCAGAGAGACAGTTTGTATCGAGGGCAAAATAGGCCAATTCAAGGGAGTAATGGACCGCATCCTGGGATAGATGGGCCAATTTATGGGAGTAATTGACCCAGTTAAAGGAGTACAAAACCTCACCTCTTCATATCATCATTATCGTCGCTGACGTCAGGCTTCTCTTCCCCCTCGGGCTGCGGTTCCGGCTCCGGAGGCTCATCTTCAGACTCCATGGACACGCTGACACTGTCCAGGCTGCAGCGGTCCTCCTCTGGTGGCTGGGGATGGAAAGAGACAGATTTTTTACCTACTTCTCTTATTACTACAGAACAGAATCTAGCAAAAGGCCTATACATAAGGAAATACCGTCTTCGTGGCTCAATGTAAACAACATTGGGTTTACGATTCGGAGGCCGCGGGTTCGATCCCCAGCGGGGTACGCGGGGTACGTGTTTAAGTATTCGGTGGTAGGGCATTTTAACACGTCGGCGGACATTGAACGTATATAGACGTAATAACAATAAAGCATCTATTGTTTCTGGTTCAGTGTCCTTGAACGTGTTAAAATATCCGACTGGCTAGCTACCACCATCTTATCTAAATCTGCCGCCAAGCAGCAATGTTAATAGCATTGTTGTGTTCCGGCTGTCAGAGATAAGATAGCCAGTCCCCCAAATCTGTTGGGGTTTCCGGGTCAGTACGCTTCCACCTTCGACCTCATCTTCACTTAACATCAGGTGTGATTGAGGCCAAGTAGCAACACGTTGTGCATAAAAAAAAAACGCATTAGTATTGCGATGCAGTGGGGTAATGCTGCCAGCCTCCTAGTGGTGGTACACCATGGCACTGACCTAGATGATTATTTGTATTTATAGATACTTTACTGTATGACGACCTGTTTGGTGTAGTGTTTAGCAACTCTGGTCGCTATACCAAAAGGTTGCGGGTTCGAATCCCGCTAGGGGCATATGTTTGTGTGATTAATACGGACATATGTTCCCGAGTTATGGTTGTTTTCATTTATAATAAGTATTTATTTACAAAAAAATGTATTTATGTAGTATATCAACCATCTGGTATTCACAACACAAGCCTATAGTTGTTTACTGTGGAACTAGATGGCGCTGTGTGTATGTCTAAGGATATTTAATTTTTTACTTTGTAAATGTAGTATTATTTGTTTAGATTAGATTCCTGTATTATTGCAGATTCTTTATTCACAGTATATAAACTTAAATCTATTTGCAGGTGGCCGAGTGGTGTGAATCGCCTTCCCATCTCCACTCAATACCAAACTTCGAGTTGCCCATAGAACTGTCAAGCAATATTAGCAGAAAGACTGTAAGTATGATTAGTGCTTGTTATTTTGGCGGGCTTGATGTCCGCAATTCGACGCAGTTTGCGCCTTTTTTTTTATTTCTGGGTCTGGATTTTGTTTCTGTTTCTGGAAGACAGCGTACCTAGCGAATTTAGTGTAGGGACACACCTCCGGAAGGTACTGCGCCGATACTTTGGCGACTGAATTATCGATCGTAGTATTCGGTTGGCATGTCATACCAAACGCACCGAAAGCGCAATTAGCGGCGTCTAGTTCAGCGCGTTGCGCGACGGACAATACGTGGCGTCGTCGTCTTCTGTGTCGATGTGTTCACGAAAGGAGACGAAAGACACTTGTACTGAAAGAGAGAGGTTAGTCATTGCTGAACAGGAACGCGACGTTGCCACTCTTCGCCTTGAAAGCGCGCGCTGAACATTCAACTACGATGGCCGAACATGTCGTCGCGTGATGTGTCGCTTGCAATGTAAAATACATTGAAGACGTTTTCGCCGAAACAGTCGCTAGGCGAAAGGTTCGGGACTACGCTGAACACTGCGTAATTTCTGTGTCGTAGGTAACTTAAAAACACTGCGAGCGTATTCAGTCGAATTCTCGGTGTCGTACCTTGCGCAGTTACGCTACAAGTGCTGATTTCTTGGCTCGGACTCAAACCAATATCCCAAACTACTATTGAGCACTCGCAGTCTTTTATGGTTTAATATTTTTATATTAATTTGTATGAATGACCGTTAGATGCCAAAATACAGTACAATAAAATAAAATAAAAATATATTGTGTCCGCCATATTGTACGTCATATGCGCTTTTGCCGTTCCGTTGCTGGCGGGCGACTGAGCAAGCGGCGATCATGGTTTTGTCCGGCAGACTACACGCGTAGTAATAATGTTTATTCGAAAACTACCTTGTTTGTGATTTGCCTGCGGGAACGCAATATTTTTTTTGTGGTAGTTTAATACGTTTTTTTTACCGAATACTTTTACCGAATTATTTTACCGTATTTCCTATTAGTCGAGTGCTATGTTTCAGTGAAATAGTGTTAAAAGATGTCTTTTGAATTGTGTCAATAAATAAAATCAATAATGTTCGTCAATGTTAACCGATTTTAATGATTATCATTTTGTTTGATAGGGTTCATCACCAGGGAGGTCTCATATACATTTGGTTACGATCTGATGACGCACTCCGGAGATAGAGAGAACTTTACCGAAATCGGTTTTACCAATTTTTTTACAATACTTTATTATGGCTTTGCAACGACCCTAACATCCTGTTACATTACGGCTAGTGTAAAAGCGGAATTTTTTTCTTCCCCAGGATCTGGACTCCCCAGACGTGATCTCCTCATCCACCCAGGAGGACAAGTCCGCTTATCAGGCCCTCTTGGACCCTTACACGGGCAGCGTGGCGCTCCGTCCCTCTGTTCAGCGGAGTCCTGGTGGACAGCGACGAAAGATTATGCTGGTCAGTAAATTATAGTACTTTTTAAGGTGCTAGGTGTTCGATTATTGGACTTTATGGTCAAAGTCAAAAATGCTTTATTTTGTAGGTACATAGGGTACATTTGTAATTGCCTCCATGGGTTAATGTAAACATAGGACGTGTTCGTTCATCCGGTTCGTTTAACCGCCTCCGTGGCTCAATGTAAACAACGTAGGGTTTACGAATCGGAGGTCGCGGGTTCGATCCCCAGCGGGGTACATGTTTAGTACTCGGTTTGGCTGGTGGTAGGGCATTTTAAATGTCTGCCTGGCTATCTTGGTAGCTAGCCAGGCAGACATCTTATCTAAATCTGCCGCCAAATAGCTATGTTGATAGCATTGTTGTGTTCCGGTTGTCAGAGATTCTTATCTCTGGCTAAAGATAGCCACTTCCCCAAATATTTGGGTACGGGTCAGTACGCTTCCACCTTCGGCCGTTACTTTACCGGCAGTTACTTTTAATGGAGTGGTCCTGCCTTTCAGTGAAAAAGTTAAAAATCTTGGCGTTGTAATCGATAAGACTCTTTCCTGGGCTCCTCAAGTAGAATGTCTGAGCCGCAAGTACTTTGGCGCACTTGGCTCTCTGAAACGGTGGAAAAATTTACTTCCTATGAAAACTAAGATTGAGCTTGCTCAGTCTCTCCTCCTTCCAATCCTTGATTATGCCGATTCCTGTTACCTCGATCTCACTGAAGAGCTTCTAAACAAGCTTGAGCGTCTTCAGAATATGGCTATCCGATTTATATATGGGGTACGTAAGTATGATCACATATCGGAATATCGCGTACTACTGAAATGGCTTCCAATTAGGTATCGTCGTAACACTCACATCCTAACCCTCCTCTTTAATATTTTATATAGCTCCGTAACTCCCCCTTATCTCAAAGAGCAGTTCAAATTTTTGGGATCAGATCATGACGTAAATTTAAGGTCCAAATTCGACAATTTGTTAAAGCCTGTCTGCTGTCGTACTAGCTATTTTTATGACTCCTTTGCAGCAAAATCTGTCCAATTGTGGAATGAGTTGCCTCGCATTATTCGTTGCGCTGAGTCGCTAGCGGTGTTTAAACGGCGTTTAAGAGAGCATTATTGTGGTATAGAGCATCAAGGGTGGTGTCAGAAACGATGTCAATAATTACAGACCTATCTCTATATTGCCCTCAATTTCAAAAATTCTGGAAAAGCTAATTAACATCAGACTAACAAGTTTCCTAAATAAATTCGATATTCTATCGCCCTCACAATTCGGATTCAGAAGTGGGAAATCCACTGAGGATGCGGTGTCCGCACTAACTTCTCTAATTGTGGAGCAGTTAGATAAGGGCAAAAAATGTTTATCGGTGTTCCTAGACCTCAAAAAAGCTTTTGACACCGTTTCTGTCCCCATTCATGTTCAGAAGCTTGAAAACGTTGGAGTTAGAGGAACTCCCCTATTGTTATTGACAGACTATCTAAATAACAGAACACAAAAAGTCAAAATCGGACAATATGTAAGCCGAGATAATGAAATTACTTATGGAGTCCCTCAAGGAAGTGTCCTCGGCCCAACATTATTTCTGATATATATTAATGAGATATGTAACCTAAGTATCAAAAATGCGAAAATATTTTCTTACGCCGATGATACAGCTATAGTTTTCACGGGCACCTCATGGAATGCTATACGGAGGGATACAGAAGTGGGTCTTATCAAAATTACTAATTGCTTAAAATCTAATTTATTGACACTAAATGTTACCAAAACTAATTATATTTGTTTTTCCATTTACAACAATACACAACCCAAAAACAATTTTAATATTAAAATTCATAAAAGTAATAATGTTGTATGCTCTAATGAACTCTGTAACTGCCCGGAACTTGAAAAGAAGTCATCTGCTAAATATTTGGGTGTCATAATAGACCAACGCTTATCGTGGTACTCGCAGATTGAACACATTGCAAATAGAATTAGAAAATTTATTTGGATTTTTAAAAACTTAAGACACGTGACATCAAAACCATTGCTAGATAAAGTATATATTGCCCTTGTAGAATCTGTATTAGTATACTGTATACCAATTTGGGGAGGTGCAGCAAAAACTATGTCTATGGTTGCAGAAAGAGCACAAAGATCTCTATTAAAAGTGATGTACTTCAAACCGTATCGGTACCCAACCGAAACTTTATATTCTTTTAGTCAAATGCTCTCTGTTAGAAAGTTATATATTGTATGCTCTATATTAAAACTACATAAATCACTTGTGTTTGACCCAAATTTACTTAACAAAAGAAGGATGCATATTGTTGCTCCTGGTGAAATTGTAAGCACCACTTTTGCGATGAGACAGTTTAACAAACAATCTGGACATCTATATAACCAGACAAATAAAATCTTAAATATATATCCTAAATCATCACATGAATGTAAAAAGCATGTCAAAGAGTGGATAAAGCTGCTAAGCTATGATGATACTGAAGCCTTATTGAAATATATTACCTAACTTACTCTCTGCCCGCGACTTTGCCTGCACTCATTGATTGTATCTCGGAATTTTGTTGGTCCCGCGGGAGGTACTCATTTTATCGGCATACTTTCACATTTATAATATTAGTTAACTACTTAAACTCATACAATGGAAATCTTAACTCATTTATAAAATGGCATCCACCCATACACACATCCACACCCACATACATACCCACCCACACCCACACAGACATTCACACACACACACACACACACACACTCCTCACCCACATAAACACGCCCACACACGTACACACACATGCACGCACATACCCATACACGTACACACACCCATACACGTACACACACCCATACACGCGCACGCACACCCACACACACACACACACACACACACAAACACACACACACACACACACACACACACACACACACACACACACACACACACATTCTATTTTGCAAGTTATATTTAACTCATATGATACCTAATTGGATATGTTTCTTAACAAAGCCTTTAATTGTTATGGAAGAGCGAAAGCACCTGATACAGGTACTTAGGTACTTACTAGGTGTTTTCCACCCAAATATTAATTATGTAAAATCTTTGTTAAAGAAATAAAATATTTTGATTTTTGATTTTTTGATTACTTATCGCTTTGATGTTAAAACATTATAATGGTATTTATTTTGTTTATGTAAGTATATATTTTATATATTTTGTAGTATTTTATGTAGTTATGCCCATGCCCATTAGTCTGTATTTATAATTATGATTATATATTACTATTGTTTGAATGTTAGGTATATTTATCATTTATATATATATATATATATTATAGTATAATTTTAACTTTGTAAGATATTATAATATAATACAATTTATTATTAAAATATCAGGATATAAAAAAAATAGTATAAGAATTTAGATATGTTTTACTTTTGTAAGTTTGCTTTACGCTACGCAGCAATAGCGTATTATACCAAGTTCCTTTGCCATGGTTGTCTGGAAGAGATCGCTATAAGCGATAAGACCGCCTTGACCCCCACCCATTATATTGACCGTGACCGCCAGGTTTTATTTTTGTTTTTTTTTTTTTTAAGGAAAACTCCATTTTTTTTATTAAAACTACCTGTAGCTCAAAATCTATCCATAGGACAGGTCTGCTAATGGTCTTGTTTTAATCCTTAGAGTCTTAGTGTACTGTAAAAATTAATTTCACACCAGAAAATTGTAGAGAAGAAAAGTTATGGAGCCTGAAGTACCGTAGTAAGGTAAAAAAATAATTTTAAGGGCAACTTTCTATGGGGTTTAAAAAAAACTAACATGGTTGGAGTTCTTTTGATTTTTTCAAAACATCCCCAGACCATACCCTTTCTAATGATATGCTAAAAGTGTTATTATCACTTTTAGTTCCGAAGTTATTAATTAATTTCCGCAACTAAGGCACTTTAAGCAACAATTTCAACTAATGAAAATTAAATGTGTCCGATCGTAAAAGGATAGCAAATAAAACGTAATTTGTTTAATGACTAATTTTATTACATGGTGACCATTAACCTGTAAACATGCTCGGCACCTCTTCCTCATCTCCACGGTCACGGTGCCAAGCAGCAGTTCCTCGCGCATCGTATTGAAAGCGGCATGTATCTTGCTTATCAAAACCTCCCTTGTTGGTACTTCCTCTGCGTACACCAACTCTTTCGCCCTTCCCCAGACGTAGAAATCAAGCGGGGTAAGGTCAGGTGACCTTGGAGGCCAGGGAATTGGCCCGCCCCGACCTATCCAAGCATTAGGGAAGGAGTTGTTTAAAAACTCCCTCACAGCTAGGCTCCAATGGGCAGGACAGCCGTCGTGCTGAAAGACTATGGGCCGATCTTCATCAAACACATCTTCCACTAAAACGGGCAATTCATTTTCCATCCCTAGTTTCTACCCTAGGCGTATGTACAGCTCCCTACCAAGCACCCTGTATAATAATAATAATAATAAATATTCTTAGACATATACACAGCGCCATCTAGTTCCACAGTAAGCAACTATATGCTTGTGTTGTGGATACCAGATGGTTGATATGCTACATAATATGATTTTTTTTGTAAATAAATACCTATTTTAAATGAAAACATCCATAACTCGGGTACACATATCCGTATTCATCACACAAACATATGCCCCTAGCAGGATTCGAACCCGCAACCTTTTGGTATAGTGGTCAGAGTTGGTTACCACTACACCAAACAGGTCGTCAAAATATAGACCAGTAAAAATACGCAATTTTTGTTGTGTAATTTCCTATAATTTTTAAAGTTCCTGATTTGGGCAGTTTTCGGACAGCGAGCTGCCGTCGAGATTATTTCCGCCTTAAAAGTTATTTTCGCCTTATTCGAGATTATTAAAAAAGCGAAAAAAAAATTTTAAAAATATTACCCATGAAAATATAGCTAATGTAATCTTTGACATTTATGAAATATGTCAAAAATTATAATAAAAATGTATTCTAAAAATTCTGTATCTTGATTTAGATATAATATAGGGATTAAGTTATAAAACCTACAATATTAAATTAAATAAAATAAATAAATATTTCGGACACTTACACCAATCATCTAGTCCCAAACTAAGCAAAGATGGAAGATGGATACTAGATAACGGATAAACATACATAAATATTTATATAAACATCCAAGACTCGGAAATAAATGTTCGTATTCATCACACAAACATTTACCCCTCGCGGGATTCGAACCCGCAACCGTTCGTTTCGCTGATAGGGTCACTATCCACTACACCAATCGGTCGTCAATTAAAGTTACCTCAGTGAACTTCATTGCGTTGTAGAAGATGCTAAGATCTCCTAAAACTATTTTCTAAAAAAAAAAAATAAATGGCTACTTTATATTCTCTAAAAATAAGTTATTGAGTAGTGATATTTGACCTCGGGTGAAATTTTTTTCATAATTGTAAAGAAGTTATTGATCGAATATTTTGAAAATAGTTACAGGAGTTCTAAGTATATTCTCCGACGCAATGTAATTCACAGTGGTAATTTCAATGTCTATGTTTTATTACTAAATATCGTCTAAAGCAAGCCACCGACTTGTTAGATTTTTTTTTATTCTATCACTGACAGGTACTCTATCCTTGTAAATAATCACGGCCTTTAAAATTATAGGAAGTTTTTTTTTATGCACAAAGGGTTGATACTTGACCTCAATCACATCCGATGTTAAGTGAAGATGAGGTCGAAGGTGGAAGCGTACTGACCCGGAAACCCCAACACATTTGGGGGACTGGCTATCTTATCTGTGACAATCGGAACGCAACAGTGCTATTAACATTGCTGGTTGGCGGCAGATTTAGATAAGATGGTGGTAGCTAGCCAGGCGGACATTTAAAATGCCCTACCACCAACGAAACCGAGTACTTAAACATGTACCCCGCTGGGGATCGAACCCGCGGCCTCCGAATCGTAAACCCAATGTTGTTTACATTGAGCCACGAAGACGGTATTTCCTTATATATAGGCCTTTTGCTAGATTCTGTTCTGTAGTAATAAGAGAAGTAGGTAAAAAAATCTGTCTCTTTCCATCCCCAGCCACCAGAGGAGGACCGCTGCAGCCTGGACAGTGTCAGCGTGTCCATGGAGTCTGAAGATGAGCCTCCGGAGCCGGAACCGCAGCCCGAGGGGGAAGAGAAGCCTGACGTCAGCGACGATGATGATGACATGAAGAGGTGAGGTTTTGGACTCCTTTAATGGGGCCAATTACTCCCATAAATTGGCCCATCTATCCCAGGATGCGGTCCATTACTCCCTTGAATTGGCCCATTTACCCCTCGATACAAATAATTAACGTCTCGATGCGCCCATTTGCCCTTTAATATGGCCTATTACTATCTTAAATCGGGCCATTTATTCCACAATGCGGCCCATTTATCCCTCATTATTCCCCTAAACCGGCCCGTTAATCCCTCGATGCGGCCCATTACTGCCCCAAAGCGGCACATAAAGCGTCGACGTTATATTTGAGAGGTAACATAACATGAGCGGTCGTGTTTCTATGAAGTGACCTGCTTATTTATTTCATCAGCAACCTACGATACTGCTGGTGTTAGCTACAATTATGATAAAGATGACATGCTGATAATGATAAGGGACGACGAATGAATTGATTTGGTTGGTGGTAGGGCATTTTAAAATGTCTACCTGGCTATGGCTACTACTACCATCTTATCAAAGTCTGCCGCTAAACAAGCATTGTTAATAGCATTGTTGTGTTCCGGTTGTCAGAGATAAGATAGCCAGTCCCCCAAATGTGTTGTGGTTTCCGGTCAGTACGCTTCCACCTTCGACCTCATCTTCACTTAACATCAGGTGTGATCGAGGTCAAGTACGAACCCGTCGTGCATAAAAAAAAAGATTTAGATAAGATGGTGGTAGCTAGCCAGGCGGACATTTCAAATGCCCTACCACCATGTGTACTCTGTGTACCTACAAAATAATTTGACTATAAGGGCCATTACTATTTATTTTTCTCTTTAATTGATATTGGTACTCTAGATCCAAGTCCACGAACACAGTGAGCGAGGGCAGCGACCCGATCCCCGAGTACTCAGCCGCTGAGGAGCTGAGAGACGAGCGCTCGTGGCTCACCGTGCGCAGTGGAGGCGCCCTGGTCACCTGTGACATGAAGGTATTTAACGTAACATAGCTGTAGAGCAGCCATGTCAAACTCAAAATCATCGATGGGCCAAATTCATTTAAATCATAGAATCAGTGGGCCGCAAACTTCAACCATAAAGAAAAATAAAACTCATTGCATAGGTATATAGTGATACCGAAATGGACGGTAAATGTTTATTTACTTATTTAGTACTTAATTAAAAGTAAAAATATAGAAAAATTAATTACAATCTTTTTCCAGATATTTGACATCTTTTGTCTTTTAATAAATTTTCTATTTGAGGAGTAATTCTATCTGCACTAATTAATTTTAAAACTGCATCCAAGTGTGCATGCATTTTTGAATTGAAAAATATTATTGAGACACGCTCGCGGGCCGCATCAGGAGTCTGTTCTTAAAATTGGATCGGGCCGCAGAAAAACGTGCAAAGGGCCGCATGTTTGACATCCTTGCTGTAGAGGATGAATACAGTCTGACTAGTGGAGAGTGAGTAGGTCGTAGAATGGAAGTAAAACGAGAAATTTTGAAATTAATTTGAGGGCGCGATTGAATGTATGAGAGCCTGTCCGCGGTGTTGTGGCGACTGGTTAACTTTAAACTAGCAAGTTAGTTTTAGCACACATAGACAGGTGAGTACGTACATCCCTTCACACACACAACCTACAACCTTGGGATCTTCAAGAGCAGAGTGAATAGGCATTTACTGAGATCGCGTGCTTCATCTCCGACCACATCGTCACTTTCCATCAGGTGAGATTGTGGTCAAACGCGAATCCAGTCAATCATAAAAAGAAAAAAAACCAATCTTATTTATTGGATAGGTACTCCATATACGGTAGATACAATACGGTAAATACATTTTTAAATACAATTTTTCTTTAGGTATAGGTGAGTTTGTATATAATTATTAGTTTAAGTTAGTTTTTAAGCTTTTTTTTTGCAGAATACGTCACTACGTCATACTGGTCATACATACATACGTCATCACTGTTGTCCTTTTTTTTTAAATAAAGTATATGACTAATACAATTTTATAATTTTGGGGTGCCGGTCGAAGTACACCAAGCGTGTTTGTCATTCAGGTAGTCACTAATTTTATATTAACCCTTTTTTGCTAACGTTATTTTATTTATTTACATAGAATCAACAGCATTATTACAAATTCTTATACAGAAAACTAATACCAAACTTATGCCAATTAAAGATTCTTATTATGTTACTGACAATGGTTACCCTTAAAATTGAATGGGTAATGTTTTAATTAAATTATTAATTATAATATCAATAAAAACAAATCAAATCCTCAGTGATAGACGAGTCGTTATGTTAATATGTCTATATTACATAGTATTGGAAGTGAAATAAGCCAAATGAATATGTCAAAATTATAGATCTGTAAATATGTACAAATATGTGTGTTGTGAGTGTCTGTGTGTGTAAGAGTTAGTGTGTGTGACAGTTGGTGTTATTTTGACATAATCTTTAAATTTTTTCTCAGTTAGATTAATGATAGTTTGTGTTATTCTATTTCGGTTGTATGTACTGTTCAGTGAATAAATATTTAATCTATCTACCAATTTGTCAGGGAAATTGCGACCTTGCCAGCTCTCTTATGTGACTTAACCCTCGTTCGTCAGGTGATAGAGCCGTACAAGCGGGTCCTGTCGCACGGCGGCTACGACCCTCGAGGCTCCGCCATCATAGTGTTCAGCGCGTGCCATCTGCCGGACAACTCTCGCCCCGACTACAGATACGTGATGGGCAACCTGTTCCTGTGAGTTATAAATATCCACATACAGACAGCGCCATCTAGTTCCACACTAAGCAACGAGGCTTGTATTATTTGACGACATGTTTGTGTGTTGAATACGGACATGTGTACCCGAGTTATGGATGTTTTTCTTTTATTTGTGTATTTATTTACAAAAAAGTGTAGTTTTTTTTATTATTATTACATTTATGTAATTTATTAACAATCTGGTATCCATAATACAAGCTTAGTTGCTTAGAGTGGTACTAGATGGCGATGTGTGTCTGCAAACATATTTATTTATTTTTAAAATTATGGATGGATGGTATATTTTATTTTTGTGAATACCGGATGAGTTTTTTTACCATAAGGAAAAAAATAGGGCAATTTAAGTAAGTGAAATAGAAGTTATTGGCATAGGTAGAGTTTTTTTTTCAAAACTATCATCGTTCTCCGGCCGCACATTGATGTGCGACTGGCGGGATAATGAGCCGACTACGACCGCCGACATGTGGTTGTCTGAGTGCAGCGACATCAATGAGTTATATGTTTCTATCATACGAAGTTTAAAAGAGCAACCCTTGAGTTTCTTGCTCGTTTGTGAATGAGCAATAATGTCAAAAACTTTAAAAATAAGATAAAAAAATATGACGTTTTCAAGTGATAATTTTGATCGTACGAAATAATTTTTTTTTTTATTTTGATCGAACCCGCGACCTCCGAATCGTAAACTCAAGTTGTTTTCTTTTCAGCTACGTCATCTGGACGCTGGAGCGGCTGGTGACAGACGACTACGTGTTAGTGTATCTCCACGGCAGCGCAGGCGCAAGGCGGCTGCCCACCTTCCGATGGCTTCACGAGTGCTACCGACTTGTCGATCGCAGGTCTGTCTTATAAATGTTTAGAAATGTAATTATTCGATAAAAGAAAGTACAAAGGAAGATAATTATTAACAAGTTATTATATTAGGTCCTTACCTATGAAATTGGCGTTTTGTATGAAGCATTTCATTAAGACTGTTTTCTCCATACAAACATTTTTGATTTTTTTTGGGAACGGCAAATCCAAATTTAGCTAAACTTTGTGTGTATTATCGGATAACATTAAGTTAAGTATAGGCAGCGTTAATTTTTAAAAGTAACCGCTTTATAAAAGTTTCAGCGAATCTAAGAAATGATTATGGGAAGCACATGAAAAGAGCTCTGTTAATTTTTTTTTATTATGTGATTTAGCCCAGAAATTAAAAAAATATTTCATGTGAAACCTTGTATTAATATTCCATTTTCCAAATAAAAAACAAATTTGGATATAGCTTTGAAAATCGCAGGAATTGGTACATTTGATTAACGAAAAAAAATATCCAATTTCGTAGGCAAAGACCCAATATTTATATGTGTTCCCGTCTACTAGAGGTCCTCCCAGAAATAAAACGACAATACGAATAGAGACCCTTGAATGCTCGCGAAAACTCAACTAAAAAAAATTACGTTTTAACTTATCCATTCGCAAAGACAGCAACGATACCGCGTTTTAGAATGGATCAACGACATCTAGTGACAAACTTAAGAACTTAATATATATAACTCAATCAATATGGATGAATTTGAATTCATGTAATTCCCATTAACTGGTGACGTTTACCTAAGGAACCATAGTCGAATTCGATCAAAAAATTACTGGAAACCATGGTTAACTGATTTGACATTTCTTTCATTGCAGTTAAGTTAAGTAATTATTTATTCTCGCTGAAATTTATTATTATTATTTTGAAATAGTTTTTACTAAATTCATCTACATTTAAGTTCATTGTTAACATTTTTATTCGATGTAGTGGTTAGAAACTCTGACCACTATACCAAAATGTCGCGGGTTCGAAACCCGCTATGGACATATATTTGTCCTATCCCGGGCTCCACCCTTCGACACCCTGGCCGACATGGACGCGGCTCATACGTTCCCAGGTCCTCCCTACTGCCGAAGAAGGTCGCCGCGGGGTTTTAGTGGGTATCCCTACCGTTAGGGAGGGGAGTCCCACATAACCGTCTCGCCGTTCCCTAGGCGAGAGGTACGCGTAATGCGTATCCCCCCCGTCAAAAAAAAAGAAAAAGGGGCATATGTTTATATGATGAACACGGGATATATATCATCTCACAAACATTTACACCTCAAGGGATTCGAACCAGCAACCGTTGGTTTCGTAGACAGGCCACTATCCACTACACTAATCGGTCGTCAATTACCGTTGTTATGAAAGGTCCTATTCGTTCCATTCCAGGTTGCGCAAGAGTCTCAAACACCTGTACCTGGTGCATCCCACCTTCTGGTTGAAGACCTTCGTGATATTCACCAAGCCTTTCGTGAGGTCAGTATCATCATTTACGAGTATTTAATGCCTGTTATGTGGGTATTAGATCCTCATCATCAGGTCAGTCAGGACGTTCACTGTGGTACATCTAAAAATCAACCGCCTCCGTGGCTCAATGTAAACAACATTGGGCGTAAACCCAAAATGGAGGCGAGTTGCTTACTGTGGAACTAGATGGCGCTGTGTGTATGTCTACGAATATTTATTATTTATAGTGTTTACGAATCGGAGGTCGCGGGTTCGATCCCCAGCGGTGTACATATTTAGTACTCGGTTTGATTGGTGGTAGGGCATATTAAATGTCCGCCTGGCTAGCTACCACCATCTTATCTAAATTTGCCGCCAAACAGCAATGTTAATAGCATTGTTGTGTTCCGGTTCTCAGAGATAAGATAGCCAGTCCCCCAAATAAGATGGGGTTTCCGGGTCAGTACGCTACCACCTTCGGCCTCGACTTCACTTAACATCAGGTGTGATTGAGGTCAAGTGCTAACCTGTTGTGGATAAAAAAAAATAGTTTATTGAGTCGTGATGTTTGCCCTCGGTGAAATTTTTCATAAATATAAATGAATAGTTACATGAGTTCTATGTATATTCTCCGGCGAAATGATATTCACATTGTTAATTTAAATCTAATAGTCTATGTTTTATTACTAAATATCTATACTATATGTATATACTACTCTGTGTAAAAAGTATCGGGAATATGTCAATAAAAAGACCCGCGTAAAAGAGGTCGTTCTAATTTTTTTACTGCATGTTGGTAGCACTGTACTGATTTAGCGCGCAAAATTTGAGCGGGATCTGTCATTTAATTTGTTTTAAACTACACTTTTGTTGGTCATAGTTTTGAGTCCTCGGCGATTTTTACAATGGAAAATATTGTTGAACAAAGAGTGTGCCTTAAATTTTGTGTTTCAAATGATATTTCATGTGGTGAATCACTAAAAATGTTGCGAAATACCTACGGCGAATCGTGTATATCGAAAACAAGGGCTTATGAATGGTATAAGGCTTTTAAAGAAGGCCGAGAAGTAGTAGTAGACTTGCCTCGTTCTGGTAGACCTTCAACCGCTACGACCAAAGAAAACATCGACAGAATCAAGAAGCTAGTGCTCGAAAATCGACGTATGAGTCTGAGAGAGTTGGCTAGTGAGGTGAACATATCTTTTAAGTCCGTCCACAACATTCTCATTGACATTTTAGGCATGAAACGCGTCGCCGCTCGACTAGTTCCAAAGGAGCTCAATTTTGTTCAAAAAGCGCAGCGAAAGCATGTCGCTGAAGACATGGTTTCCAGAGCTTCTACGGATCCGATCTTTATGAAACGTATAATAACTGGCGACGAGACATGGGTTTATGAGTACGACATGCAAACAAGCCAACAGTCTTCAGAATGGCGTCTCGAAAACGAGCCGAAACCCAAAAAACCGCGGCAAAGTCGCTCCAAAATCAAGGTGATGCTGACAGTTTTTTTTGACTACCGTGGTGTGGTTCACTCCGAATTCCTTCCAGAGGGAGAAACAGTGAATAAAGAATATTATTTAGGCGTCATGAAGCGTTTGCGTGAGAGTATCCGCCGAAAACGTCCAGATTTGTGGCAACACAACTCATGGATGCTGCACCATGATAATGCACCATCACACACAGCCATTATAGTGAAAGAGTTTTTAGCGAAAAATTCAACAAAAGTTCTCGACCAAGCACCGTATTCACCTGATAAGGCTCCGTCTGACTTTTTTTTATTTCCCAAGTTAAAATTACCACTTCGAGGAAAACGTTTTGAGTCGATAGAAGCCATAAAAGAAAATTCGCTGAATGAGCTAAAGGCCATACCGCAAATAGCCTATGAAAAATGTATGGAAGACTGGGTGAAGCGGTGGAGATGTTGTATTGCAAGCGATGGGGCCTACTTTGAAGGCGATAAAATAAATTTAGATGAATAATTTGTATTTTTTGTTTTATTGACAAATTCCCGATACTTAGTACACTGAATGTATATATGACGACCTGTTTGGTGTAGTGGTTAGCAACTCTGCCCACTATACCAAAAGGTTGCGGGTTCGAATCCCGCTAGGGGCATATTGTTTGTGTGATGAATACGGACATGTGTACCCAAGTTATGGATGTTTTCATTTATAATAAGTATTTATTTACAACAAAAAAAAAATATTTATGTAGTATATCAACCATCTGGTATCCACAAGACAAGCCTATAGTTGCTTACTGTGGAACTAGATGGCGTTGTGTGTATGTCTAAGGATATTTATTTAATTATTATTTATTTCTGTTTTGAAAAGTAGAAAAAACGCGGGGGGACAGGGAAAAGCGGTCTTTTAAATAGAAACCATCCACCTCATACCATCCAATGGCCTGGATTTCCTGAAGGCAGAGTATCCTTTCCCCGCACCACACAAACAGATCATGAGAGTCCACCGCGAAAGTCCTCAAGGACTGGTGAAAGTTCTTCGATAGCTTAGACGGCCACAATTCAGACGAGATAAAAGGTTTAACTGTCAACGCACGGACGGTTCATCGGCGACTGGCCGGGAGTGCGCGGAGGTGAGACCCGGCGCGGCGGTACCCAATGGTAGCCCTTGTATTAGAAAGCCTTGTATTAGAACCGCCTCCGTGGCTCAATGTAAACAACATTGGGTTTACGATTCGGAAGTCGCGGGTTCGATCCCCAGCGGGGTACATGTTTAAGTACTCGGTTTGGTTTGTGGTAGGGCATTTTAAATGTCCGTCTGGCTAGCTACCACCATCTTATCTAAATCTGCCGCCAAGCAGCAATGTTAATAGCATTGTCGTGTTCCGGTTGTCAGAGATAAGATAGCCAGTAACCCAAATGTGTTGGGGTTTCCGGGTCAGTACGCTTCCATCTTCGACCTCATCTTCACTTAACATCAGGTGTGATTGAGGTCAAGTACCAACCCGTTATGCATAAAAAAAAAAGCAGTAGGTTGATGATATTTCTAAACGTGGAAAGTTTTTCCCTGATTATATATATAAATACCTATACTATATCTAAAGCAAGCTACTGATTTGTTAGAAAACATTATTATTCTGTCACTGACAGGTACTCTATCCGTGTACAAAAAATCACGGCCTTTAAGATTATAGGGAGTTAAGTCTATCCTTACTCGAGTATCTATTGTGGGGGGTGGTCTGTGGTCCTGGTATTGTCATGACTACACTTTTTCTAATCAAATTTTGAAGAACTTGATCGTATTTAACAACCATGTCGCTCTATACTCCACGTACTTAAGTAATATTAGGTCCTTACCTATGAAATTGGCGTTTTGTATGAAAAATTTCATTAAGACTGTTTTCTTCATACAAACATTTTTGTTTTTTTTTTTGGGAACGGCAAATCCAAATTTAGCTAAACTTTGTGTGTATTATCGGATAACATTAAGTTAAGTATAGGCAGCGTTAATTTTTAATAGTAACATGAAAAGAGCTCTGTTCAAATTTTTTTTATTATGCAATTTAGCCCAGAAATTAAAAAATATTTCATGTGAAACCTTGAAATAATATTCCATTTTCCAAATAAAAAACAAATTTGGATATAGCTTTGAAAATCGCAGGAATTGTTACATATGATTAACGAAGAAAAAAAAAACTCCAATTTCATAGGTAACGACCCAATATTTTATATTAACAATATACTCTTTGGCTTGTTCCGAATTGGAGAGTAGAGTATACCTTTGTAATATATATATCCTACATCGTCTGAATAAAGTCGTGATGCGCCTCGAACACATTCCGTCAACACTGGTGAAGATCCTCTGCGGGGTGCAGTCGTTTTATAATCAACCTATAATAAAAAAATCATATTTGCAGCTCAAAATTCTTCCGCAAGCTAAGCTACGTGCGCAGCTTAGCGGAGCTATACGAGCTGGTGCCAGTCGAGCCGAACGCCATCCCCGACGTGGTAAGACAGTTCGATATACGACAATAGGAATTGTCCACAGCTGGACATGGGTCACCACGCCCACTGTAACTCCTGCCAACAAGGTCCTCTGCAGCGCCTGCTGAAGGTGGAAGGTGTTTTATTGACCTTGGGAGCGAGCAACTATCGACGGATACCAGGCTCACATAACCGAGCGGAAGGTCTCACGCTGTTAAAGGCCTCGTTTTCATTACGCAAGTAACTTGAACGAAAGTCGTTAGGTGCCAGTGATTTGTAAACGTCAAGTACAAACTTTTGAAGTAATCTCTGAAATTAATAGGCCGATTGTAATGACATTTTATACGCATGTGCACGATACGTTAGTCTAAATAGTTTGTTGGAGAAGTTTTCGTGAAAATAGTGTTGTAATTGAATTAGAGTGATTTTAAGTTTAACAGAGAAATGCAATTTTTTATTTTTATTTATAATTCGATAAGCTTATAATCTTATTCTGCTTACGCGTATAAAGTATTATTACAATGTTTATTACATTGGAAGATTGTAGATGCCTTCTTAGTCAAGTAACTTGAGCAATGAAAATGCGCTGAATGAAAATATTCACTATAGTTATATCGTTGCTTAGTTAAATAATGAAGTTAATCAAATGTACAGTCGGCGATATTGAAGATTCCAATTCATTCCAATGTAGTTCTTTATGACCCTGCTTGCATAATAGTACGTGAAACAGGCAAAAAACGTGGCCAGGACAGTTATTTTTTTTTTTATTAACAAAATTTTACACACATAAAATGAAATCTCTGCTTCCCAAACTATGTAGAAACTTGAATGTCAGGAATCAGTATCTTGACGTCAGTAAAATATAAAACCAACTTAATGAATTTCACGAGTTACCATGGAGGCTAAAAATTGCTTTAGTATGATCAAAGTCAAAATCAAAATCAAAAAATGCTTTATTTTGTAGGTACACAGGGTACACTTAAAATAGTCAGATTTTACATTTTTAAAGCTACTGCTTGTTCAAAAGGCAATTTTCCCCTGAGAAGAACAAGCAAGAAACTCGAGAGGTCGCTCTTTTTAAAAAAAGGTTTTTATATTACAAAATTATTATTTTATATTATAATATTTCATTATTAATTGTGAAATGGCCTGGTTATCGAACGGGCTGGTTATGTCCATGATTGTTTATCATCTAAATAATCTGATATTTTATAATATGCTTTCTTAAAAAGTTTCTCTATTATAGTATCTTTAAATTTATTGAAAGGAAGATTTTGTATATCAACAGGAACTTTATTGAAAAAGCGTATACATAACCCTTTGAATGAATTACTGACTTTGTGGAGGCGACTTATGTGACCTGCAAGTTTGTCTTTATTTCTTGTATTGACATCATGTCATCATATGCATATTTAAAAAGACATATAACAGTAACTTTACACGTGATACATGAAAATAAATAATATACTGGATTTTTTTTACTGTAAGGAAAATATAAAAATATTAGGTAAGTGAAATAGAAGGTATTTGCATTGGTAGTTTGATTTTTATTTTTCAAACCATCATCGTATAAAGCGTTGTGTCATTTGACGGTCGTGTTTGTAGCCTATTCTACATAATTACATCATAAAATTAAATAAACAATGAAAACTTGGAAAATACATGATTTCCTAATATTTTTTTTTTTTTTTTTTTTATGCACAACGGGTTGGTACTTGGCCTCAATCACACCTGATGTTAAGTGAAGATGAGGACGAAGGTGGAAGCGTACTGACCCGGAAACCCCAACACATTTGGGGGACTGGCTATCTTATCTCTGACAACCGGAACACAACAAAGCTATTAACATTGTTGCTTGGCGGCAGATTTAGATAAGATGGTGGTAGCTAGCCAGGCGGACATTTAAAATGCCCTACCACCAACCAAACCGAGTACTTAAACGTGTACCCCGCTGGGGATCGAACCCGCGACCTCCGAATCGTAAACCCAATGTTGTTTATATTGAGCTACGGAGGCGGTTAGCATGATAGGAGCCCTGAGAATCACGCCAATCGCATATCAAACTAAGAGGCCCCGTGCGTTTTTGAAAAAACAAACTACCTATGCAAATAACCGCCTCAGTGGCTCAATGTAAACAACATTGGGTTTACATACATATTTAAGTACTCGGTTTGGTTGGTGGTAGGGCATTTTATATGTCCGCCTGGCTAGCTACCACCATCTTATCTAAATCTGCCGACAAGCAGCAATATTAATAGCATTGTTGTGTTCCGGTTGTCAGAGGTAAGGCAGCCAGTCCCCCAAATGTGTTGGGGTTTCCGGGTCAGTACGCTTGCACTTTCGACCTCATCTTCACTTAACATCAGGTGTGATTGAGGTCAAGTACCAACCCGTTGTGCATAAAAAAAAACTTCTATTTCACTTACCTAATATGCCCCATTTTTTCCTTACGGTGAAAAAACTCATCCGGTATATAAATTTATATTAAAATTAACTGCCATGTCCATTGACAACTTAAAGGTACAGTCGTATTTAGAACCTCCTATTTTGAGATTAAGTGTTAAAGAAAAAAAGAGTACAAAACATATGCCATAGGACTTTAAATTCGTAGGTACAACATACGAGCTGCAGTGAATTGAAGTGGTTATTTCAACGTTGACTGTACACAAAGTTATTTTTGTTTAGTCACAAACAAATTATAACAACGAAATAATTGTAAGGAATCTATAATAATCATGTTCCTAATTATAATCTGCACCACATTTACATGTATCCTACGATAGATCTTTTTTAAGCCGCGTCCCCCACTAGGCAACATTTGTCGATACGTGTCTCAGTAGATATCGGGCGGCGGTGGCAAACTTCGCCCGACATGTCTCGCTATAATAGTTTTCTTGCCTATGTTGTTCAATTGTGGGAAGAGCTCTCACTGTCGACCTTCATAAAACAACTAGAAGCTTCTATCAGGTCACGATCTGGAGTGGCCCATAGGGGTACATGTTTAAGTACTCGGTTTGGTTGGTGGTATGGCATTTTAAATGTCCGCCTTGCTAGCTACCACCATCTTATCTAAATCTGCCGCCAAGCAGCAATGTTAATAGCATTGTTGTGTTCCTGTTGACAGATAAGATAGCCAGTCCCCCAAATGTGTTGGAGTTTCCGGGTCAGTAAGCTTCCACCTTCGACCTCATCTTCACTTAACATCAGGTGTGATTGAGGTCAAGTAACAACCCGTAGTGCATAAAAAAAGACTATTGGGGTTGGTAGATGGCGAGGGAACATATCCAAGGGCTACACGGGCTTGTACACCACAAAGTATGGGGCATCTTCTATACTGTTCTGGACCTCTACTATGCCACAGACAATGATGTACGCGTGGCCACATTCTGGTCCTCAAGAATTTGATGTCACGTTACTTACCGTAATTACATAAGTTACCTCTTCCGATGGTATAGACAGATGAACTGATATGGACAGAGACAAAACATCAATTGACGTCGCGCGATGTCTCCAGACATGTCGCTGGACAAATGTCGCTTAGTGGGGACGTGGTTGGACTCCGGCTAACGCTAGGTCGCCCATACAAAAGCAATAATACTGTAATATTAAATATATGAAACAAAGTTAAGCAGTGTAAAAGAAGACGTAGTGACAGAAATTGAAAAAGGTATGCTGAGATGGTTTGGACATGTGGAGAGGATGAATGAAAGAAGACTTACGAAAGACGTTTACCATGCGAATGTCGATAGTAGTGCTGGTAGGGGAAGACTACAGCGAACGTACCATGATCAAATCGGGGACATCTTAAAGAAAGGCCAAGTCAAGAGTACCCTAAACCGACGAGCATGTATGAACAACCTTATGAGAGTGAATCAAGCAAAAGAGGTGTGTCAGGATCGTAGCAAGTGGAAGTCTGTGGTCTCTGCCTATCGCTACGGGAAAAAGGCGTGACTTTAGGTATGTATGTATGTAAGTTTTTGTTGTAATACATTTTGTCTTATACTGTTTAAGTATTTATTAGGATTCGTATAAAGTTTACGTATGTGTAAGTCAAAATTAGATAGATAGACATTTATTCATTACAAAAGTTTACAATGCATTTTAAATTAATTTGAATGACTAGAGTTATGGATAATATAAAAACTTCACATTTTTTAACTGTGTTATTGTCACATTGGATTGGTTTGCGTAAATCTTTTTGGTAATCCTAAATAAAATAAATATTGAAATCTGTTTTATAATAGTGTAGTGGTACGTTATTGCACCATAGATTAGGCACAAATGTGGGTAGTTCATTGGTGCCTAGAATGCGCTAACGAAGTTTTCCAACTCTCTGACAATATACACCCAATGGTTTTGACTTTCATCCCAGGCTTTATGGGAATTTCCCTTTGCCGTTGCCAATAAACTTTTCGACATTACATTTGAATTTATATGAAGCTAATACCTTATTTGAATCCAAATAATTACACTAATAAACATAATGTAACATTTACAAATGATTTTGGCATTTCGTTTACTTAGTCGACATTCCGTTTGCCGGAGTCTTAGGCTGTCGTCCGACATAGCGCGAGTAAGCATTGAGCGATCACCCAAAAGCTAAGACTAGCCCAAAAGCAAAGCAAAATGTCACACAAAAAACGATGTAAAGAAAAGAAATTATATAAATAGTTGATCTCTGGCGTGCACACTACCTATGAGTACTCTCTCACTAGTTCTATCGTTATGAAAAACACTCACTGTTATTGTGCGCGCCATTTGAATATTAAAAAGAAATTCAGCATACACGGTAATTAGATAAGTCGATACATGCGTATTGGATTCTACAAGGATATAATTTTATAAGCTTTTATTTAATTTCCACCCAACTGTAGCATTCCGCTCCCGTTATTCAAATAAGTTGAAACTTTTCAAACACTTGTAGTTTTGGTGTTAATGCAATGTACCATTGAAGTGGTTAAATGAGTCAGTAGGTGGTCGATGGGACGTAATGGCGTGATAGAATTCTCTCAAATTTGGACTTGTTAGTCTTAATAAGCACTTTGATATCAGAGTTCGATGATACAAGATCTTACTTATTAAATTTCAATCATCATTTTCATTCATTATCATTTTAAAAAGTTTCTTTTTTATACATATGGTCAGCCAATTGGGCATCAATTTTTGAAGTTTTACAACTTGAAACACAACTTTTTACAATACGAGTTGTTTATTTATTTAAATTTTAAAATAGACATAAAATTATGCTATGGGATATAGTTTTTGTGTTGAACTTACAAAGTAACGTGCGTCGCCATTTCTATCTTCAATATTCAGTATTTACAGTCCGAAAATTTCTATATTAAAAATACTTTTAAAAACAACTTTTAATGCTCCATCATGATTATCACATATTATTCTGGTACAAAGACGAGTAACATAAGTCCAAGGAATCCCAGTGTCAATCTTCTGGCTCCGTCTTCATCGTGTGTAATGGAAAATGTTCATGGCAAAAAAGCAAACAAACCCAAATTCGATTATTTTACCATTGCCATCAGGGAGTTCCAGTTCCTACATCTCGGCTCCATCATCAGATCAGCTTGATGGTACCAGAATATTGCATTGTCACTGAACTGACATAAACATGCCAAATTTCAGCGACCAGCAAGTGGTTGAAAAATGCTTTGCAAATTTTGAAACGGACAACTTACATAAGGACAT
Organism: Oegoconia quadripuncta; assembly: GCA_949316235.1. Lineage (NCBI taxonomy): Eukaryota > Metazoa > Arthropoda > Insecta > Lepidoptera > Autostichidae > Oegoconia > Oegoconia quadripuncta. The sequence continues at coordinate 39,872,291 of OX438741.1, read as the reverse complement.
TGCAAACTAAATAAAAGCTTGTAAAAATGCGACCGCATCTCAAGAATCAATTCCCAGTTGTCTGGCTCGCTCAACTCTCCACTTGCCGTATGTCGGACGACTGCCCCTAAATAGGACAGATGAATAATAATTATAATTACATTATTAATAATTAGATAGAAAAGTACAACGCCTATTTTTATCACCGAAGCCGTGTCATGTTAATGATTAGACCAATTTTTGATGACGTTTAATTGTTTCGAATTTAATTATTCAATTTAATTATAATTGAAGATTGTAGTATAGTAAATATAGTGTAACAAAGACAAATAAGCAGCAGCCGTATCACTTAAAAAAATTGCGTTCGATCACTAATAATATGAAGTTTAGCTCGCTCGCGTTCAATAGCTTAATTTGGTGCCACGTAAGCACCCTAAGTAATGGGATAAAATAAGGAATGAGTATGTAAGAGGGAATTTAAAAGTGGCACCCGTGGCAGAAAAGTTGAAAGTAAACCGTTTAGCTTAGTATGGACATGTTATGAGGAGGAATGAAACGCATGTTACTGAGAGAGTGATGAATATGGATGTCGATGGTCGGAAAGGAAGACCACGGAAAAGATGGATGGATTGTGTGAGGGGTGATAGGTAACGGTTGATAGAGGACATTGGATGAAAAAGACGTACTGCGCTCACCCCAAATAAATTGGGACCAGGGCAATACTAACGGCTGATAGAGGAGATTGGATGAAAAAGACGTACTGCGCTCACCCCAAATACATTGGGACCAGGGCAATGGTAACGGCTGATAGAGGAGATTGGATGAAAAAGACGTACTGCGCTCAACCCAAATAAATTGTGACCAGGGCAATATGATGATGGAACGCAAACATTTTTACGTTGCGGCTGCTGCCATGGGTGGATGTCGTCTGCGTTGTTACACAATGGTTATAGTTTTTATAGTTATGAAGTATTTTGCCATATTTTAAATGAATATAGAATTATTATATTTTAAGAGCAATCTCAAAATAGCTTTAAAACGCTTTCCCATCTCTATTTAATTATAAGATATTATCCTGAAACGCAGCAATATATTGTATTAAAGGATATGAAAATCGATGGTGTTGCCACTAAAGTAAATAAAACAAAGCCTTAATAGAGAAAAATAAGAGTGTCAAGCTGTAGTCAATTTATATTCCGATGTTTTAAAGTACTGCAAATAAAGTATAGCCAATTTAATAGATCACATTTGACACTTCGTCGATATTCAACAACGTAACCTTCATCTACACTATGGATATTCCGGATGAGGTTTTTTACCGTAAAGAAAAAATAGGGTATGTTAGGTTAGTGATATAGAAGATAATTGGCATAGGTAGTCTTGTCATTTGACGGTCGCGTTGTAGCTAATTCCTCATAAGTACATAATTAAATGAAATAAATCAAAGTTGGAGAATTTATGAGTTTGAAAAAAATTTCGCATGAGAGGAACCCTTCGAATTGCGCCATTCGCATATCAATGATGGTTTTGAAAAAAAAATTGAACTCCTTATGCCAATTCAATTTCAAAACCTTTTATACCCTATTTTTTTCGTTACGGTAAAAAGACTCATCCGGCATATAATTATTCACTTGAGTGGATGTACCGTCGGCTGTCATTTCGTGAGGTGTCCTTAAATTAATTTAAAATATTGTTTATGGCACATGTATGGTATAATAATGGAATAGACAGTGAAATTTTTCGTACTAGTTCTTAGCTGTATTTATTGTGTTTTAAAGATAAAAGTTAATTTAAATTTTTGATGCGACTTATGTCGTTGTCAAACAGAAAAATACACAAAACAACACGCAGTTCGTAGCTAAATTTTTACTTTTTTACTCGACTGGCGCGGTGTAACGTATAACGTTAATGCTACGTAATTAATTCATCATTGTATCGACTTTCGATCAAAAGTTCTTCGGTGTAATGTTTTTCGGAGTAGTGTGAGATGTATGGGATATTTTATTCTATGATTAAACATGGCGCACACAAAACATGAAATATGCTTTTTGATTTAGCTTCAGTTCGAAATGGACTTATCTCCCATAAAAACTTAATTAATTTTAATCTTTATTAAGGTACTCCTATTCCGTTATATCTTGTTATATAAAGTTATAAAAGCTACACAAAATCCTTATTACAACTACCGTTTGGTGTAGTGGTAAATGTTTGTGTGATGAATACCAAAATTTTTCCCGAGTTATGAATGATTACATAAATATTTACGTATGTATCTAGTATCCATAGTACAAGCTTTGCTTAGTTTAGGACTAGATGATTGGTGTAAGTGTCCGAAACATTTATATAACGTCATATGACAAAATATAACAGGCAGTGTAGATATTTTATGGGAAAAAAATCCAACACGGCGCCTGCAAAATATAAAATATGCAGATTTTTGTTTGATTTTCACAGTTTGAAAAGGACGTATGTTGCATATAAAATTTGATTAAAAGTCTCTACTACGCAATAAATACCACTGAATTTACTTGTAAGCCAAATTGGGCTACCTGTTCCATTCTAGATTGTAAACATAAGATGTTCCGTTTTTAATGACGCATTAAGAACTAGTATTTAGGTGAAAATATTTAAATGGGCTGAAGGTATTTACCTTTTAATTGAAATAATTGAATTTTGTATTTACATAGGGCCCTCCTTGACTTACACAACTTTTTCTAAAATTATGTGAGATATAAATAATTTTAGTATATTTTTAAAAAATGTTCATGAGACATCAATGTGCATCAACCATATCTTTATACTACCATCTGGCGACATTTTTTTTAATTTCCGAGACAAAAGACAATGACAAGATAGCTATGGTGCTGTGCCCCAGCCTGTTACAGCAATGATTTATACGTCAAATGATAGCAGAGTATTCATTCTTTAAAATAGTTTTGCAGGAAAACATATAAAGCAGCGGATTAAAAGATATTTAAGTTACGAAAATTTATTATTTTGAGGTAATATTTTTTTATTTTGTTTATTCATTGTTAATGATTTATTTCAATCACATCTGAATATCATATATCATGTTACGGCCGAAGGTGGGGGGTATGCTCACCCATAGGGCTCAACTGGCTAGATTATCCAATCTCAATAATAAATACCTACTTGGTTATCAACATAACACAGTACTTACCTACGTATAGATTCATAATATTGAACCGGTAGGTTCATGTCATGCATGACCCCCTCTTTGTGCATACTCTTTTTACGTGTTAAAGTTGTTTAGTATTAGTGGTAAGGCCCAGTCTGGCTTTAAGTCCACAACAGCAGCAGCGACGAATTTCTTAATGATAAATTTTAGTATTAATTAATCATCATTATTTAAAATTGAATATCTAATACACTAGACACTACAAATTATAGATGAAAATGAATGACATTTATTTAAATCTGGATTGCCTTGATTAGTTTAGAAAACCATTTTGTTTAAATTTAATACTTTGTATTGTACGCCTAATGGCAAGTTACATTGGACATTCCATTGATCTGACATCTGTATCCTTTTTATCACATGTAACTTCACAATAAATGATTTGAATTTGCAGTCAATGTCAAAAAATATAAAATAATGAGGTCAAGTGCTAACCCGTTGTGCATAAAGAAAAATCATAAAATCGATTAAAAATCGAATAATAAGAATAATTTATTTTTAACCACAGGTAAATACAGTAGTTTACAACCGGTAAAATTTTGTAATATTCATTAGAATTTCTAAAAGTATGTTCCCAGCTGATGGCCATGCTAAGCATTAAAAATATTTGTGTTATAAGCATCAGCTGCTAACTCCTCAATGGACTCCTAAATTTACATTTATAGAACAAAATCTAAGCAAACCTGTTTGTTATCGCCTGTGTGTATCGTCGATAAACGATGATCGATTTGATAAACAGTAGCTTATTCACAGTGTAGTTTATATTGCACAAGACTCAAAACACACTCTGGCAGTAGACAACACATCTCTTTCAATCTCTATTATGTCAACAGCCAATCGAAATGATCGATAAACTTGCCGGTCTATAAGAAATCGGTTGAACGGATATAAATGAATGATCAGAAACGATGGCAACATGACAGCAATTAGATTACAAAGAAAACTTTTATTTAATGTTTTTTTTTTCGCTTCTTTAACAGTTGTCATGTAATACTTATAAGAATATATTAAATAATACAAGTTTTTTCATATTTATCTTATTTCTGTAACAGTCTGTCATTGTCTTTTCCATTTTTACGTAATATCGATTATCGATACCATCATCGAGTAAGGCCTTGTAGAAAATATGAGTTCTAAATAAATTTCATACGATAGGAACCCCACGAAGCCTGATATTCGCATATCAATTCCGGTCGGCGCGTGTGTCGATGATGGTTTTGCAAAAAAAAAAAAACAAGATGCCAATACTAACTTCATTTAACTTACCTAATATGCCCTATTTTTTTCCTTACGACAGCACTTCATATCAAATCATGTTCAAAAAATAAAATCATTGATCACCTTTAAAAAAGAATATTTTTTGAAAACACTTGTAGTCTTAACGGATTATATCACACAAATAATAATTAGCTCTAAATGTCTGTTATGTATACATATATGTAAGTATAGGTGTAATGGGCCACAATGTAGTTATTTTTCATTGTGCTAACATTAAGAGTTTTTTTTTATTGATCTTATTTTGGATGTATGTGTTAAGTTCCTTGGTATTAGGACAATGAAAACGAAATGAGCACAATAATAGGTGTCTGTGTTTAATATTTTGTATATTTAATGTAGTTGAAATATATTAAATAAAATAATTATATTACGGCTAATAGCATGACTGTTTTCATACAACATAAATAATGGGGTCACTTCTATGTGAACTACTGAACCGATTGTAATGAAATGGGTAATGACTAATTTGGCGTGGTCCCCTTTCATTTAAAGCGATATTACACGGTTCACTTCTGCCTTTCAATATGGATGAAGCAACCAACTTGAATCATGTAAACATAAAAGTGAATCGTTCAATGTTACCTTTGACTTGAATCAATTATTGATTCACTTTGGTTGAAGCGTGTAATATTACCTTTATAAAAAGAAATACGCGAATCAACCGCCAAATGTCGGAGTTTTCGGTGTACAGACATAAAAAGAAAAATATGCAACTGACCAAATTGAGAACCTCCTCCTTTTCGAAATCTGTTAAAAATTTGTTGAGTTGATCACTTAGTTGAGCACCTTTTGCTCAATTTTTACCTGTAGATCGCCGATAACTCGAGTCTGAGCATCTCTGACTTAGGTTACTGTCCTCCGACCTATCTACTATCTATACGTGTGCAAGAAAATAAACAACCAAATACAGAACAGGCTATAATTATTTATTATGCTGCTCATTATTATACTGACGTAGCGTCTGTGCGTCACTCACTAAAAACCAGCGCTATAACCCGTCGCAGCATGAGTTGAGCGCTAACCCATTTGAGCACACCGAAACACGTGACAGCATTGTGCGCATTTATTTTATAATTGTATGTCTGTTTTACCTATATTTTACCTATAATTTACTACTTCTTTGTTTTTGTGTCGTGTTGTGGCGTTCATTATAAATTGTTCTTATTCTTCAAATACAGTGCATATAAAATATTAGTAGGTATGATGCAGTCATGACTTTAGCCGTTAGGACTACAACCGTGCTTCGAAACACGAACGTTCGAATCGAATAAATCCAGTTTTTCGAAGTTCGGTTGTTGAGTCTTCAGATAAAGCGTATGGTGTTGTCTTTACCCTAAACAAGTCTGAACTTGTTATTGCCGCATTCCATGATATTTTCTGTAATATTCAAATGGTGCTGTATTATGTCTGTAGAAGAATCTGCTAGTCAAGGAGTTGTCGTTCAATCATAAACTCAATGTAAAATTTCACGATGCATAGGGGCAGAAACGTTAGTGACATTACATACAATGGTATGTAAAGTTTGTTTAACAAATGTAATCCGTATTTTTTGTGCAATACAGATTATATCACAATTTTTAAAACTACCCCCTATCCGTGAAGTTTTAATGATTGAAAAACAATGCTGATCAGTAATTTCTTGGAAGCGGATTTATGAACACATGTTATGTGCAACGGTATTGAATAAGCCCTATTTCATATTTCAGCAGTCTTAAAACTGCACGTAAGCTACTTTGTACAAGTAATTAGTCAAAATAGTGATTAGATTATCGATCACAGAAAAAATGAACCAGATGCACCGCCATTTAAGTTTGAACCGTACGATAGAGTCACGAGGCGTCAGGAAATTATCTTTAGCATTTTGTATGCACTCAACAAAAGTATTTTTTTTTGCGTTCGAGCCTAAAGTTGGTGACATAAACGTCTATGGATAGGGCTTGTTGGCGGGAGCTCACCGAGAACCTAGCTTTATGGCATTATAAAGTCTTTCCCGTTCGCATCACCTTCTATTTACTTGTTCACTTTGACAGCTATTTGTTTGGTCTCATTGCAATAGCTTGGTGCCATCGTGTGTAATTTTTTCTGTGATCAAATAGCTCGAAATAATAGTACCATAACTTTGTATATTACCAACGAACGTCGACTACATAGACCATAGACACCTAATAATGGACGAGGGGCATCTGTCACCATGAGAATGGAACACCCAAAAGGCGTTGAATCAGTTGGCTAGTGTTGTTAGCTTATTGCACTGTGATTGGGTCTGTCGAGGACCTTGGTAGAGCGAATTGGAATGCGGTACCCTGCCTCATATCTCGTTGACGGAATTAATTCGGTACAGTAAACCAAACATTGGACGTCTATGGCCTGTGTGGTTCATGCTATGGAGCAATGCAGCAATAATTATCTTAACATTTTTGTGTGTGTCAGAATGGCGGTTGTACTCATCCGATTCGAATCATTTATTGTACAACTAACGTACCTGTTGTGTACATCAGTGAACCGTGTATGTGTACATAAAGATATTTTGAAAAATAGGTACACTCGCCATCCTGACGTCATTATGGCGGGTGTACTAGAAAACGAGGCTTGTTTTAATAAACTATTTGTACTCATATTTGGTACATCTTCTGTAACAACACAACAAGCATCAGTAAAACCAAATCTAACGTAACGTTTTCGGGAAAATTAAATAACATGAGTACAAGTAGTTTATTAAAACGAACCTTGTTTACTGGTGCACCCCCCATAATGACGTCAAGATGGCGGGTCTATTTTTGTATAACACGGACTTCTGGAATAGATACACTGAGGTACACAACAGGTATGTTTGTTCCCAATAAATGATTCTGACACACACTATTTTTTACCCGAGAGATATCTTGCAAACTATTTTCCTGTCTTTTATGCACTTTTGTATTATCTATAGTTATTTTATCCTTTTTTATGGAACTGATTGTAATGTCGTGAGAAGATTACTGAGGATTTATAAAAATGTAATCACAGTTTGTGATCTACGGGAGGAATCTCCAGACCATAAAAGCGATATGGTCACTATATGGTTTCTTTATTTGGTAAAGAAATTGTTTTTTCTTTGTGGGAACCTGTCTGCGAAAGGTGTTGCATATCGTCACTTGATTAGGTTTAAACAACAATTGTTTTAAGAACATAGGTACAGTAGAGGAACGGAAGGGGTTAACCACTTTTTAAGATAGATTCCTTGTCAATCAAAAACCAATAAAGTTTATTCTTTTGTCAATATCGAAGGACATATAATTCTTAGAATTTTGACAATTACAACGGACAGTGATCTTTATGGTGGTTAACCTTGTTATTCCTTGAGGGTTCGTGGAAAAGCCAGAAGCTTTTACTCAATTTCTGGATGAACCCCGATATAAATAATTTGGAGGCAAGAAACTTAAAATCTTAAAGTCAGCAGTTAAACGTATAGTTAATAAAAATAGTATTTTTGTGAATTGTCAGTAAAATTATCTAGTTGAAATATATAGGAAAAAGTGCGTAGCGGTGTATGTATGTGCTTATATGCACTATGTGTGTAGTATGTAAAGGAATCTAGAAGAGTTTGAAGCAGATTTACATTGCATTAAGTGCTAGAAACTTCGGGCGGCTTGAGTAGCGCACTCATAAAGCTGAACCTGGGAATATTCGGGCATAATCTGTCAGTACAAAGTTTCACTAACGCATCGAGTATTGCCCTAGGAGCAGTTGCCGTACGTAGGGCACCATCTACCTTCACGTGTCAAGTACCATTGTTGATCCTAGCTTATAGGATTTACAGTGGAAGGAGTATGGAGGCGGGATTGGTTCGTATAATATCAGACCTCTCTCCAGTCCGAACATCGTCCTCGTGGTAGCCGACATGTTGGCATCTGGTTCATACAAACGTAATACCTATCAAAAATTCGAATGCTGGTTCATTATAGAAGCTTAATTTCTAAATGCGATGTAAATCTGGTCTCTGCTAAGCCCTGTTGTAATGTGCGTAATGTCCACTCGGCTTCGTTGGAAGAGTGCTGTCGCATACTTCTGGATTGCACTTTAAAATATTATTGACCAATTCTTTGTGTATGTACAATAGTTTTGTTTAGATATTGACAAAGATTATTGAAGTAATTTAGCAAAAATAAGATTTGAAGTGTTTGTATTCAGGTTTTCAAAATGGCGGTCAACGGTCCCATATTTTTTTTTCAAATGTAAGCAGTTCAGAAAGCAGCAAATGTGAAAAATGTCGACAAATTGCTGGTGTAATCAGATTTTTGCTGGGACCTGTGGTTTTGGAGATATTGGGGTGGCCGTATTAGGATGACCGCTCATCTTAGCACGGTCACTAATACCCCCATATATCTTTTAATTATTGGTGTTATCAGATCTTCGCTAGGACGAGCGCTCATTTTGGTACGGCCACCCTATATCTTCAAAACGGCGGACCGACTAATTCTGATATCTTGTACACAACTATAAAGTCGTATTTTCAGTTGGTGATGGTGGCCGTGTCTAGATGAGCCATACAACATTGGAATGAAGTCCTCGGATTTCACCAATCCGTTTGCCTAACGTGGCGATTAGGCAAATTTTAACGGCCTCCATGGCTCAATGTGAACAACGTGGGGTTTGTTCCCCGGCGGGGTACGTTTAGTACTACCTACCACCATCTTATCTAAGTCTGCCACCAAACAGCTTTGTTAATTTGTTGTGTTCCGGTTGTCAGAGATAAGATAGCCGGTCCCCCAAAAAAGATGGGGTTTCCGGATCAGTACGCTTACACTTTCGGCCTCATCTTCGCTTAACATCAGGTGTGTTTGAGGTCAAGTGCTAATCCGTTGTGAATGAAATTAAAAAAAAATACTTCCGTGGGTAATACAAACTATAGCTACCCGGGGAGAGGTATTGGTCTGACGGTGGCATGTTTTGTGTTCTTACGGTGGTATTTATTGGTTTCAATAATTTGATTTATTAACTAATATACGTCTATATTAATTAATATAGACGTATATTAGTTTACTCTGGATGGTAATTCTGACCGTTACTTGATTGTATGTTACCATTTGGAATTACATAAAGACTGCTCGCTTATGTCAAACTTTTTGTAGGTCCGACAATCGGGCCGATTTTTCCGAAGACTTTATAACCGACTTTTTGTAGGCCGTGCGAGTTTCAACTTGTTGGCTGCCCCACACGACAGACTTTTTGTAGGACCGATAATCGGGGCGATTTTTTCGTCAATACTTTATCACCGATATTGTGACCAGACTTTTTGTAGGACGTGTGCGTTGAAATATTGCAGACGATACGTTCCATTTTTCTCCTACAAAAAATCGGTAACCGATTGTCGGAGCCAAATATTACTGGATAATTTTAAGTCGTTTGTTAATTACTAAACAAAACTATTTTTACACAGAACTAAGACAGCGCTCTTAACAAAATGTGGAATGTAATAATTGTTAGACCTAGCGAAGTTGTTTCATAAAATGTTTATTTTGCGACTGATTGTTTGTATATTCAAATATTGGGAATAAGTTTTTGTTATTATTAAACATATTGCAATTTATATAATGTTTTTTCTAAGCCCTGCCCCTTGAGCTTTTTCTCGCGACTAGAGAATTGATTGATAGTAAATAAAATAAGCCTTTCCTGGCGCAATTTACAGCATTTTCCATAGGATTTGTCCTAATCGCCACGCGACTGAGCAGGCGACTCCATACCCTTGACGCTCCTTCCCATCACTGGTATATGCGGACATGTTCACGATGAGCACCCGACTGTTCACGATGAGCACCCGACTTTTACGACACCCACATGAAGAGACGGGTTCTGCCAGGAACACACATGGCCACACTTTTTCTACTCGCACACCCTATTTTTAAATACATACATATTACATTGGACGAGTTTTTTTCCGTAAGGAAAAAATAGGGCATTTAGGTAAGTGAAATAGAAGGCATTCGGCTTTTTTTCAAAACCATTGGAGAAAATATGAGTTAATATGAGTTCCAAATAACATAGGAATCCTACGAAGCCCACCAGTCGCATATGGTGTTGAAAAAAAATTATGTCATTAACTCTTATTTCATTTACTTAAATATGCCCTAGACTTTTTGGCGGGATCTGTGTGAAGTTGTATTTTTCTTTATATATCTTTTCGCCAAAATCTTTTGTAAAGCATTCTGCCACTTTACTGAAGAATGACTTGACCGTGACTAGACTCTGTATACGCCAAGTATACGACGTATTACTTGTTTTGACTGAGACTGACTTACAAACTGAAGAAATAAGATAAATAAGACATGGCTGTTATGGGCTAGATCCCTTTACCTTCTCGAGAAAATAAAACTAAAAAATCATCTGGTTATATGTAAGCATCCGTAACTGGTACACATGGCCGTATTCATCATTTAAACAAGATATCTTTCTTGTCTTTAAAAATAAACTAAGGTTTGCCTTCATGTCCCATTGATATTTCGCCGCCTCCGTGCCTCGAATTTTTTACGAATCAGAGGTCGCGAGTTCGATCTCCAGCGTGGCACATGTTTAGAACTCGGTTTGGTTGGTGGTAGGCCATTTTCAATGTCCACTTGGCTAGCTACCACCATCTTATCTAAGTCTGCCGCCAAACAGCAATGTTATTAGCAACAACATGATCCGGTCGTCGGAGGTAAGATAACCAGTTTTCGAGTCAGTACGTGTTTCCTTCCACCTTCGGCCTCATCTTCACTTAACATCAGGTGTGATTGAGGTAAGTGCTAACCCGTTGTGCAGAAAAAAAAACTAGTGTAGCAATAGAGTAATGTAGGGCACCGTTTACCCTCAGTAGACGCCGTGTGGCGCGCCCCTGTCGATCCTAGCTTAGAGGAGTAACGAATAAAGTTTATTCTTTTGTCAATATCGAAGGACATATAATTCTTATAATTTTGACAAGTGCAACGGACAGTGATCTATAAGGTGGTTAACCTTTTTATTCCTTGAGGGTTCGTGGAAAAGCCAGAAGATTTTACTCAATTTCTGGATGAACCCCGATATAAATAATTTGGAGGCAAGAAATTAAAATCTTAAAGTCAGCAGTTAAAGGACGTATAGTTAATAAAAATAGTATTTTTGTGAATTGTCAGTAAAATTATCTAGTTGAAATATATTGGGAAAAAGTTCGTAGTGGTGTATGTGCTTATATAGGAATCTAGAAATCTAGAAGCCGATTTACATTGTATTAAGTGCTGGAAACTTCGGGCGGCTTGAGTAGCGCACTCATAAAGCTGAAGCTGGGAATTTTCGGGCATAATCTGTCAAAGTATAAAGTTTCACTGACGCATCGAGTATTGCCCTAGGAGTAGTTGCCGTACGTAGGGCACCATCTACCTTCAGTAGGCGCCGTGTCGAGTACCACTGTTGATCCTGGCTTATAGGAGTTACAGTGGAGGAATGACACCCTAATTTTGGAACTGAATTGTAAATAAAAGGCACCAATATTAGTAAACGTTTATTACATCCATGTAAGTCATACGTACGTACATTATTACATACCTACTACTACCGCCTCGCCCACAAGCCCTATGCTAAACGAATAAAATCTCAAACAGTATTAACAAAATTAAGTCGAAACGCAAACCGATATCTCATAAATTATAATAATATGTAAACAAAAATTAGTACAAAAAGTCATTGTAATATTTTTTGGTTTATATGACAATAAGATTATAGGCTAATGAATGCATAGCTTAAAATTACAGTATTATTAATAATAATTATTCACTTATATAATATACATTCAATGATTCAAGAAAGATGACAATGTATTGATGAAATACAATAATTTTCTTTTTAGAGGTTCGTTAAATCTGTCAATACTGTGAAAAAATGGCGGAGCCCGCAGTGAGGAAACATTACATAAGGATTTCCCTATTATAGTGTGTATATAAGAGCTGATTTACATGAAATAAAGATTTATTTATATAGGCTCCTTTTTAAATTCATTAAAAGCCCTGATTTAAACAAAGTTATTTTACAGTCTTTCATTTAACTTTTGAAACTAATTTATCATTTGGTTGATTGAATATACATGATTGTTGAATGTCAATTTAATCTTACTGGAAAATAATAATATTGCATTTATCTGTCTGTATGTCCGTACTACTGCTTCGGAAAGGGAAATCGTCTACGGAAAAAGAAGCGGCGCAAGAAATTTACAGGATCATTGTTCTGTGTTTTTAAATAAAAAGTATACAACTTTCGGAGCTGGTCAAGTTATACCAAGCGTGTTTTTTGCTAACGTTGTTTTGACATAATCTTTAAGTTTAAATTAGTGAGAACACATCGGCATTCCTATTTTGTGTTAGCAATACAAAGATTCACTAAAAATTTACTATAGCTAGTTGACCAAGGAACGAACTCTCCACAAATGAAACATGACAATTGCTTTCTGACGTTTTATCAATATGATTTAACAAAATAGATGTTTTAAATATGCATGTGTAATCCTATACATTGTCACCTGTCCTTTTGTAAAGTATCAAAAACTACATACAATTGTTTACTCATTATAGTCATAATTATAAATGTAAAATTGTAAATGAAATCTACATTGGTAAGTGAGTAACATTTAAATTTTAATATGTAATTACTTACTATAAAGATTAAATACTCCACAAAATTGAATATAATAATTATTATTACAGTAATAAGACACGCATTTTAGCCTGACTTCACGTCGAGTACGAATATTGATAATTCGTCGAATATACACTTTCTTATACACATTAATTATATATATTTTAGATTACACTCTTCACTACGACCGTATTTTTGAGGAGACAATAATATATTTTTAATAACACTCTACACAAAAACGTAAAGACGCGTTTCAATGATTTATGTTTAAAAACCGTTTTTCAATAGTGGTTTACGAATGTTGTATAATTAATATAATTATATGAAAGCGTAAATAGTTAATATTCCATATATCTATCTATGTTTAATCTAACATACAGTAGACATATAATCTAATCTAATAGAATTGGTGTTTGTTACCTTCCAGTGGACGAATCGCTTTCGCGGGCTTCATTACACACTAAGATACTATATATTTCATATAATCCCATTACAATATATTTCATAAGAAAATAATAATTGCTTAAATACATTCTACTTAATATATTATTTCCAAGATGCAAAATAATAAGGCACGTAACATACATTATACTCTCAAAATTTAGTATATATATATATATGTTTAGAAATATAGGGTCTAACAAAATTTACCCGACAAACTTTGGCAATTCACATCGCGTCGCGGCGGCGTCGGGGCAAGCGCCTATTGCCACTTAGAGCGCGCGGCCATTAAAGTCCAACTCACAAAATTTACATTTCTAAATTTAATTTTTTGAATAAACTCTGTTACCTTTAATGTTTTATTTTTTTCGTAATAGGTACATTCTATACATACACTCTGCAACGTTTGTCGAGTTAATTTTGTTAGACCTTATATATAAATGTCATCTTTGTTTATATACACGCACGCGATGTTCCTCTACTTATAATGGCTGAATTTTGAAGTCTGTGGTCGCCGTGTATTTGACACATTCGTTTATACACACTTCACTGTTACAGTTCGTCGTTGTTCATTAACACGTAGTCTGAACGTGTATATAATCAAAGTATGTACAATATAATAAATAGTTGTATGTGGACAGATCACGCTACTTCCGTCGACGTCACTGTCACTATTTCGCTACAAAAAAAAGAAAAATATGTAACATTATTACTAGTTTTTTTGGAAAAGTTAATTATACAGCTATATTTTAGTATCGTGTAAACCATGCTTTCTTACATTTTATTATAATTAGTAATAGCTATAAATATAGTTGTTTAAATCGTAAGCAGAAATTGACCAGTCCATTATTATTATATTAAGGTATTATATTATAGCCTATATTAAGTTAAAATGTACTTATATATATCGCAAACAGTTTCTCACATTAATATCTACTGCACAGAGAAAATGCTTGAAGTTACATTATAAGGACACGGAGTGGTCAATTTTCATATAATTATATGATTAATTATTCATTATAATATAATCGATTTTTGTTTCACATTCTTTTATTATACAATGAATGACGTCTTACTAAACAAGGTAGAGGATAAATCAATTCATAAAAAAAAATAATTAAGTCCATAAAGATAATGTTGCCTTCCACTTTCGGAACTGGCTATCTTATCTTAAACAATCGTCAAATCATTGGTCACAAGCTAAAATCACATTCCACTAATCTATAATAATGAGACTGTGAAACTTATATATCCTAATATAATTTTTAGTACACTCAATGTTACATTTAGATTATATAATTAAATATTTATCATTAGCATAAGTGAAAATGTTAATTTTGAATTACTACATTTGCACCGGTCATCACTACATAGATTAAAGTCTAAGAACATCACATAACAGTTATGTGGTACAATATATACCCACTTATGTAAATATGGCTGTTCATGGCACATTTATTAGTTGCTTTTTTTGTATAATAATTATAAGTGTGTTGCTTTTTTGTATAATAAATATAAGTGACAAGACACCCTAGAGGACAAACGTGTCGCTTGGCTTCCGCGGTCGTTGAGAGAAGAGTCACCGACTATGGATGAGCAAACGTTACTGGCGACTAGTGGCGATCCATATCCCGCAATATTTGACCCCTAGGAATATGCGACTCTAGTTCATCAGACCGATCTTTTCTATGGGACCAAGTATGATATACCGGATGAGTTTTTTTACCGTAGGTAAGTGAAATAGAAGTTAAATAATAATAATAAATGTCTTCGCACAAACACACAGCGCCATCTAGGTCCACAGTAAGCATCTAGGCTTGTGTTATGGATACCAGATGGTTGATAAACTACACAAATATTTTTTTTTTTTGTAAATAAATACATGTATAAATGAAAAACATCCATAACTCGGGAATACATGTCTGTATTCATCATACAAAAGTTATTGGCATAGATAGTTTATTTTTTCAAAACCATCATTGACCTGAACCTTGCCGGTGATTAATATGCGACTGGCGAGATTCGTAGGGTTCCTATCATACGAAATTTATTTGGTACTCATAGTTTTTTTAATTTAATGATGAAATACCGTCAAATGACAACGCTTTATTCGATTATGGTTAAAAATAAATAAACTACCTATGCCAATACACTATATTTCCTTTACCTAATATGCCCTACATGTTTCGTTAAGGTAAAAAAACTCATCCGTTATAATAAAAAAGTACTTATATGGTACAGAGTCAGCTGCAGAGAAACCTGTCCCAAAGTTCACACATGACTAAGTATCAAGGCAAGTTGCTCTGTAGCTGACGTATAAAAGCTAACAGTCGATCAATGAGACTTCGTTTGTACCTTTTTGGGGGAAAGGTGCGTCTGAAACAACTCGTCACACGGGGGCGATTTTCGGCTATCCATACGCAAAATGTTTTATGAGAACTGATATTTCATATAATAGATTAATTCGTCTAAAACCAAATCACTATGTAAAATAATTTTAAAATGCTTTAAAAATATATTTAGTTTTTCATTCGAGATGGAAGAGATCTTACGAATATTTTGAATTTGAGATACATCTAGAATATCCGAGAATCGCTCCACAAATCCCCTCGATCGCCACGATGTAACCAGGATACATTGTTAATGGCGTATTTCGCCAGCGCAGCGCTTCACGATCTCAGCACGATGTGAATCTTTTATTTTTGTTTAGCTACTTCTCGACTTTATTGTAAGAAACATATAGAAAATATTACTATCCACCTAATCTAGAATAAATTTCCTTCAGTGTAATAATATTTATAAATATTATAAATTAATTAAATATTCTTCAATATATATATAATAAAGTTTCAATTCTCGTCACAAAGGCACATTGTATGAATAAATAATGTTTATTTTTAAATTTGTATTTTTTTATATATATCAATTTTAACAATAATGGCACACGCGGCTAAAACGATTTCCAATTAACTTACATACACAATAAGGTAGTGTTCATATTGACACTTGGGTATTTTGAAAATATACAGAGCGTAGTTCTAAAACGCGGCATCTTTTAAGGATATCAATTAAAAAAAAAATGTAGTAAAACAGCGTGAAGCTCTGTATAGTTTCACATCGTTTCTTTGTAAACATTATTTTGTTTAAATGGAGTCAAGAAGATGATCAATGTTATGTATGACTATATTAATATGAATAATACGGCTTATTGTGTATATATAAGTATTGTTCTTAAATCGTGAAATTACGTTTTTATCGTTTCACTAATAGATAAATATATAAAGGCAACGATAATAAGGTTCCCATTTAGGGCTAGCACTTTGTGAATTTTATACATCGGGAGCTCACGCCAATAAATGTTCTTTGTACGTTTTTATTTAAATGAGATATGAAATAATAGATAAATGCCACGAGCAGAGCTTAAAATACCGGTATTTTCGGGATCCGGTACCACTGACCTCGACTCGACACTGATTTTTTTTTATGAAGGACCACAATCTCGCCCGGTAAAAAGTGACGATGTAGACGAAGATGAACCACTTATTCCAGTAAATGCTTAAATATTCCGGTAACACCTACGCCGGCAGCGAATTTCGTACCTTAGCATTCCCCATTTATGAAGAAAAAAACATAACGCTTAGTGCGAATATACCGTATAATGCTAATAAACGAGTGATTGTAACAATTGAATTGTAACAGTTCTGGTACAGGTATATGTCTTAAATCTGTATTTACTGGTTATATACGATAACAAACCACCATACTTATGTCATGTGATTATCCATCTACTCTAATTGTGTTCCTACTCAGTGTAGCGGAAATACTAGCTATATAAGTAGAGCTCTCAAGAAGAACCGGTATTTGTGTCGGATCGCGAATAAAAAATACCTGTTTCCGGTTTTAAGACCTCTGACCACGGACAATAACATTTAAACATCAATTAAAATCGAGTAAATTATCGAAATTTTTAATGAGATAATTTTACAAAGAAATAGGCTAAATAATACCCTGATTTTGAGTATGTAGAGAGATTCAGTACAATGTGGATCGAGAATCAATAGAATCGAGACAATTTTAGAACAGAATACTATTCAAAAAGTAACAAATACCCTTTTGTTCTTGTAGGTAAGTTAGAAAAGAAGAAAACGATAAATAAACTAAAAAATTTCTTTTGCTAACATTCGATATCTCTTGTGCGAAACGAATAAACTAGATATTTACCTAACTTATAATTAAATTTCTTTACTTTATCGGCGTCAGCTCCCGGTATAGAGAAAACCTCCTCCATAGAAAATCTTTAACCACCTTAGAATTATCAAATTGAAACTGTCATAATTTGTGAGGCCCACTGTCTGTAGGCACTGTTTTTTAACTTCTATTTCATCAAACACTGTTTAGCACCATAAATTTTACCTTAACACTACGTACCGTATGCTTACATACAATGGTTTCGATTCTGATTTTACAAGTGGTCCTTTGCCGCCCCCTCATATAAAAAAAAATATTTTTTCCAAAAGTAATAAGAACGGGATATAGCTATCCGTGGCACATGCTTAACAACCATACGTAGATAATACGACTGTCGATTATTAAATTCCTTTGACTAAAATGTCATGATGACTTGAAATTTGGTTGTTACTGTCATTTATTTAGTTTCAATATCACAACTACACAGGAATTTAATCCCTTTTAGTTTTTTATGCACAGATGGTTAGGCTTGACCTCATCACATCTGATGTTAAGAGAAGATGAGGTCAGCCTCAGAGATGGAAGCGCACTAATTACCCCCAATTTACACAACTTATACTGCGAAGTAGGTAAAAAAAAAATATGTTCGACTTTCAATAAATACTTTTGTATCCTACAATGACTTTTTGACGTGGAGTACTTCGGGATTCAAACCAGCAACGCCCGTCTTGTAAATCTTATGTTGTTTACACTGAACCACGGAAATTGACAGCAAATTTAGTTTGTGTTGTCATTAGAAAAGGATGAGACTAAAGGAGTTTGAGTAAGAAATTGGCGTCACTTTTTTTTTAAGGGGCCATACGTCCTACGTAGCGACGGAGCTGAAATAATTGAGATTTCAGTATCACTATAATGTCGTCCATGTATGCAAAATTGCAAAGCTAAACAATCGTGTTGTTAATAATTCTTAGTAATATGATAATTAGAGGCTGTGAAAACTATTATGGAATTTTAAGCGTGTGCCACGGAATTGATAGAGTTACCACTTTAAAATTAGTAGTAGTTGACAGATCAACATCATCGATACCACTATGTACTGTAAGCGTACGTTGTTACTTTGTTTTGATGCCAACGACTTGCATTACGCACGACGAAGATACTAGATTTGTTTCCCTTGATGTTTTCTCTGTACATGTTACCGCATATCTCCATCAAATAAATCTCTATACAACTTCCTGCATGTCTGGGTTTAGAAACTTCACATGGATTTTGAAAATGGAGTCCGTAAGAACACCACGTGAGCATCTATATAAGTTTTGAGACGCGAGCAATTTAATTCCAATAATCGTAAAGTTTGTATGTTTGTAAAGTATGTATACTTAATGACACAATATTATTAGGCTTACGAGGCTTTTTGGCGGGAACTCGGCGAGTGAAGTAGCATTTTTCTTTATAAGTCTTATAATTTGTGCATTCTAACTTTTGAAGCTTAATAATGGCAGAATATTGTGCAGCAAACGTTAGTGATGGTGTACAAGTGAAGGGAAGTGTAAATTAAAGTGCGTAACGGAGCTTTCGGGTTCCCACAAGAAGCCGCCAAAATCTTTTGTAAAGCATTCTGCCACTTTACTGAAATTCTTCAGACTTGACCGTGACTAGACTCTGTATACGCCAAGTATACGACGAATTACTTGTTTTGACTGAGACTGACTTACAAACTGAAGAAATAAGAGAAATAAGACATGGCTGTTATGGGCTAGATCCCTTTGCCTTCTCCTAAAGGAGAGAATGAAACCAAAAAAAAAAAAATTAGGCTTACGACTGTCTAGGAAGATCATAGGCTAGCAAGATGTCAGAAGGAAATTGACTTTGGGAAGATGACGTGGTCTTGAGATGGTTTTCTTGCTTTGTATAAGGGTTTACGACCATACGTTTCAATGTCTTTTTGTTATCGAACGGATAGTGATATTACTGTTTATTCATATATTAATCAGGCTCCCGATAATATATACTATAGCAGACAATTTTTTCGCCTCGTCTCTAACTACTGAATTACCTTTCTCCAATGAGTGAATAAACACCGTTTGCTGTTTATTCGTTAGCACCAAAACTTATAATATAAATATATCTAACATTAAAATATATCATTTGAAACGTGCTTATACATATAAGTAGACTGCCAACACAATGGATAAACTCTGAAAAGGTAGATAAGACGCGCAGCCAATCTAGAAATTTGTCTACGTAATGGAAATTGAGAATCTGACAGATGGTTATATTTGATTATAGTTACTCAAGGCATGCGCACTTCACAGAGGTTTAGCTGCCTGTGCATCAATCAACACACGCTTTGGATTATAGCGACAGACGTTTTGGATAGCGAATCTTGCTGTTGGAGCCAAGGTTGGATGGGATTTTTGGCAAATTACTTTGCAAGCGACGGCAAATTGCAAATTAGTAACATTATTCCTAAACAGGATCACATAATTAAAGATAATTTTATTAGTTTTGTCTAGGAATCAATAGCAGCCACATATGCCAATCCACATATGAAAATCCAACGTTGGCCCCAAACTAACTCAAAACCTGTGCAAGCTGAAACAGAGCAGTCGTAGTTCGAAGCGACAACACACATCACAAAAATACCTTTTAGAAATTGCCAAACTTCTTTGTAACCGTGGAACTGCTCTCAGATTTATGTGAACTTGTCATCACTGACTTCTTCTCTATTGTTTCGGACGTGATCGTCTGCTTCGAGAACTTCTTATCCATATTATCAATCTCCTTCACCAAGTCCGACGGCTTCTTCACTTTAGTTATGTTCGTTGATGATTGGTAATCTGATGTTTGGAATTCCGAAGGCCTCATGAAAGAGCGGCTGGTGTCAGAAGACATTTTGGAGTCTAAGGTGTTGAAGCGTGAGTCTAAAGTGCTATATCTAGAGTCGTTGTCAAAAGATTTCGATAATTCGTCGATGCCCTCCAGTTTTATTGGTTCGTATTTTGTATTTGTTGACGTTATATTCACAGGTGAAGAGCTGTAGATTTTAGTGGTTGTTATTTTCTGTGTGCCGTTGGGGATCTCCTTTACTTCTGTTGTCGTCTCCTCCATGTAGTTAGGACCTCCATAACTGTGGACATCTTTGCCGTACGGTGACGCAATCCTTTCGAATTCAGGAGTTGGCACTTTGACTAGATCTGTAGAGTACTGGGTATAATCAGTTTTCGACGGAGTCGACGTTACGAAAGGCGACTTCACCTCCTCCCGAGTCACTGTTTTCGAAAACTCGGCTTTGGGGTAACTGGAGTACGATTCGCTTTTGATCGTGTACTCCGACTGTTTAGTGCCGCCGGGAATAGCTTCTGTCGACTTCTGATGTTCTGAGAACGTCTGACCGATCCCGTCGAAAGATTTCGGCGATTTTAGTGGGGAATACAGTTCGGATTTGTCGTCGAACTTCAATTCGCGCGCGTTGAATTTCGGGCTCAGTGGCGTTTTGGGGGCTTCGTACCCAAGTTTCTGTTCCCTGAAGTATTGCGATTCAAACTGTCTCTGCTCTTCGGTTTTATAGTCGACTGGTCGCGGTGTGTCGTACAACCTCGTCTCGTAGCTGCAAAAGTTTCGTTTATTATTGTTGATTAGTCGATTAGGTTTCATTATTTATCTGTGATATCACCGACGTGTTTAAAAATGAAGTTACGGACACCAAACACCGGAACGGCATGCAACAATTATAGGTTATTTGTTAATAACAAAGGAAGATTTAGAAAGTTAAGTACTAGTGGTAAGATAGACAATAAGGCATGTTACGTGCTGAACGGCTTGCTCCGTCTTTGTGGACTTTTAAATTAGAATTGTGTCCGATTCAAATTTGCTAAATATTAATGAATACACCTATTGTTTAGGGCTAGCTAATGTTTTAATGAATGGGGAAGAATTTTAAAGATGTATTTCCATAGAAGATACGTTTCAATGATCGTATCGAGATGTACATTAACTACGTGATGAAATTCGTGAAAGAATGAATGAAAAGGTCATCGAGATATCCAAGACTCGGGGAAGAAATTCGTGGGAGAACGAATGAAAAGGTCAACGAATTAGCTCGCCGCAGAAATTCATTGAAAAATGAAGGGATGTAAGCAGTGGTATAATTTAGGCCACCGAAGCGAATAAGGACCAGTAACCCTTAACCGATGCGTGACCTCGGTAGACAAAGGACCCCAGTACAGCTTTAGACTGAGATGATAATTATGATATAATGATGAATTCTTCCTTTCCCAAGCGGTGATAGTACGTAGTAGTGTACGGACATATCACCTTGACAGTAATGCTTTCCAATTCAATACTGAATTGCTGAATAGTTTTGATGAGCGATTTGCGACTGAACGTAAAACATACATTTTTGTGAGGAACTCCGAAGATAATTGCAGTTATTTTTTTGTTGAAAACTATCAGATACCACGGTCGTAACAGGCAACAGTGCTACCCGTAACCACAATAGGTGATTCAACGATCCGATACCCCCCAGTGCATAGAAGTGAAAACCAGAACGAACCCAAAGTTATTTACTAGCGTTGTCCTCATACTTTAGTAGCGTTATGCGTCGGGGCGGCGGCGTTGGCGGCGTCTCCCTCTTCTTCACGGGCCCGTTTACTAAGTAAGCCGTTCTCACTTCCGGCAGATGCAAAGACTTGACAATCACCGACTCCTCTGTCATGCTCGTTCTAACGGTTATACACCCCGCATGCAATTAGGAGAGGGGAGGAAGAGAAAAAAAGAAAGAATTAGTGGTTAGCCAATGATATTGTAGTATAAGATACGTTTACGCACAATGCTACAGACAATAATTGAGCTTGTTTCATTGCTAAAGGCAAATGTGATGACGAAAACATGTATTGTGAAAGCGCTAAGATCCGCCAGGAGATGCAATCACACATAAACGTAGAGTTACTATTAGGTCCTTACAAGCAAAGTTATTACATCATTTATGGGATACTATACGCTTTTATAACCTTATTCCTGAGAATATCAATAAAGGAATTGATAAGGTTATTACAAAATTAATGGCTATCTATTTGACAAACACGCTTGGTGTATTTCGACCAGCTCCCAAAGATTGTATTAGGTTCTTACCTATGAAATTGGCGTTTTGTATGAAGAATTTCATTAAGACTTTGTACGTGACCTATTGTTTGTACTCTGTTATTGTAATGTTTTGGTGCAATAAAGAATAAGATAAAGACTATTTTCTCCATACAAACATTTTTGTTTTTTTTTTGGGAACGGCAAATCCAAATTTAGCTAAACTTTGTGTGTATTATCGGATAACATTAAGTTAAGTATAGGCAGCGTTAATTTTTAAAAGTCACCGCTTTATAAAAGTTTCAAACGAATCTAAGAAATGATTATGGGAAGCACATGAAAAGATCTCTGTTCAATTTTTTTTATTATGTGATTTAGCCCAGATATTAAAAAATATTTCATGTAAAATCTTGAAATAATATTCCATTTTCCAAATAAAAAACAATTTAGATATAGCATTGTAAATCGCAGGAACATATGATTAACGAAGAAAAAAAACTCCAATTTCATAGGTAAAGATCCAATATTATTTCATAGTTGTATTTTGTCTCAATCAATAGCAAATTTTATCCTTGTCTACCCTGTGATGCTACGCTATGCACGCCAGTAATGAACTGCAGCCATTAAACTGCAGCCATTACCCAAAACAATTTGAAAATAAAAGTACTTTCACTGATTTATCGATCAACAGACAAAACTGACTTACAATATGTGAGCATTTAGAACGCAACTAAATAAGAACCGTCTTAAAATAGATGTCACAACAAACTTTACACTTGTTTTTTATGGCATTAATTGTAAGATCTCATGGACCTTAGCCGAACTACGTTTATATGGGATGGTAGTACCTGGCGATAAAAAAAAACATTATGCTTTGGAAAAATGCAATGCGTAGATGTCGTATCTTTCAATACCACATAATATCATTGTAATTAGTAGCTAGCTACAGCTACGCTTTAGTTCAGAGTTCCGACCTATGTCGGGATTACTAGCAAATACATTAAAAAGGCAAGTAGACAAAAATTAAAATAAAATTAGCATAAACATCACAATATGTACAGAACGATGTGTGTCGTAATATCATTGGATATCGCGGGGTAAAGCTTCAAATTTTACATGTATACATAGAGTAAGCTAACGAAGGCATGGTCTTTTTACATTGACGACTTACTTATTTCTAGTCATCGTTCTGTCATTCAGGGTATCATTTACTCTGAAACGAAAGATTACTTGAGTACTAAATATTAATTCTAAACATGAAAAAGGCATAGGATGGTGAAGCACAGTGGTAATACTAGATATACCGGTCTGCGGAGCATTTTATGGAAATTAAAACAGATTTTCAACAGTTCGGATCCAGATTATATTCAAGCCAGTGTAACAAAACTCAGTAACAATAAGGTTATTTCACTTAATTACAAATGCGAGCAAAATAATCGGGCCACCCACATTTTTTCACTACCCACATCTCAATTTTACAAACTGGAGAGTACATGATTGCAAAATACATTATTTATTAGATTTCATTTCTTTTTTAACTAAGCTGTATGATTAACAAAATGTCATTGGAAGTGCATTTATAAAGGATATGGAAACATTAGGCGGTCTGATTTTTTTGCTGAATTCACTTCTGAATAATTTGGATGTTGAAAATCTGCTTACAATGTTTTCACTTCTTTTAATACTAACCAGCCTTTAGTACAACAAATTTTCCTATTGGCTGGTCAGTACAATGTACGAGCGTGAAGCGATCATGCGCTTGTGAGATAGTCTTAAAAGCTAAACGACATATAATTTTGAAGGCAGTCTTACCACAAAGAAAAACCAGAACAGTGTCTAAAATTAACAAAATAAACACTTTGCTTTATAACTACTAAATACTTGTTTAATTTGCGGTAAGGCTGAAAACGTTTCGAGCGCAAAACATCACTGCTTTTGTACTTTCACTGTAGTCTTGATATATTTTGTATGGAAATATTATGCAGAATCGTGCGTTTAGCGTTCATCGGAGAAGCAGTGGCCCGTTAAACATTGTTCAGTGCTCAAAACAATTAAAACAGTAATTTCTAAAACGAACCTTTTATATATCGCATCCAAAAATGTTTCTTACAACTATTTAAAACTTTATTTAAAACTAATAATTTAAAATGTAGGCACAGATCATAAGTGGAGACTGAAGGCACTTGTAGTATGGTGCTTAGAAATATATTAATCATCTTTTTTGTTGTTTTTGGTGAGATCCGAGGCAGCGTGAAAAGAAAGCGGTTGATTAGAAAATTTGGTTAACTGATGAAAAGATTAGGGCATAAGGTGTGGCTGGTCAAGGTTTGTCACTAAGAAGATTCATTTACTTACTACAGCCTGTCCAATCTATGGAGGGATTTGGAATGTTTTCCTATCTACTACAGTTCGCAAAGTGTTTAATACTTGTTGTATTTGCTTTGTATAATGACCCTGACAGTAATTTATTAGTAGATAAAACTTTGCTTTGCAGGTTACGATGGATATTCGAAACTCTGACTGCTATACCTAATGGTCGCAGGTTCCAATACCATAGGTGCATATGTATGTATGATGAACACAGAGATTTGTTCTCGATTTATGGATGTTTTTCATTTATACATGTATTTTACAAAAACAAAATGTATTTGTATAGTTTATCAACCATCTGGTATCCATAATACAAGCCTAGTTACTTAGTGTGGAGCTAGATGGCGCTGTGTGTATGTATCTATTAATTATTTATTTATTATGTACATTTAAATTTAGTTATGTATTATTTGTCAACTCTAGCTATTCAAAGTTTCACTGACAGAGCACTTAATGCATATCTGCACCTCTTCATACATTGGACTACAGACAAGTTATGCGTACAACCCGCATTTGAACTGTATAGTTATTAACAGAATAGCGTCCAAAATACCTCAACAGATTGATCAGAGAGTAATTTGCAAAACATTGACCAGACCAAAGTCCAACCTGAAACACTCACCGAGTGGTGAAACCCTCGTAATTCTGCTTCGGGTCATCTTGAGGTCTGAAGCTTGAGAAAGTCGGACTCTGCACTGTGTACTGCTTCTCTTCCCTCGTCTGATTGTACACATTCTGCGTGTTCTGATATCCATTAGTATTCTGGCTGTATCCGGGCGTGTTCTGGCCATATCCAGTGTTTTGACTGTAGCCAGGCGTGTGTTGACTGTATCCAGTCGTGTTTTGACTGTATCCAGTGGTGTTTTGGCTGTAGCCGGGGGAGGTGGGGCTGTAAGGTGCGCCATGCACCGATTGGTGGAGATTGGAGACGTGTTGGGACAGGTTTGTTGTGTTTTGTGTCATGTTGGTGGTATTGTGGGGCGAGTATGTGGTGTTCGGGCTATATGTTGTGTTCACGAAACTGCTGGTCGGTGTTTTGAGTCTGAAAACGAAAATTTGGAAATATGTGATTGATGCACGCGGGATCTTGGGATACAACATATATTTTGACTACAACTAAGTATGCTAAAATAAAATTAAATATTTATTCACAAAAATATGATCACAACAATTAATCTTTTAATATAATATAGCGCGTTCGCATATATATTTTTTTTATGCACAATGGGTTAGCACTTTGACATCAATCACACCTGATGTTAAGTAAAGCGTACTGACCCAGAAACCCCATCTTATTTGGGGGACTAGCTATCTTATCTCTGACAATCGGAACACAACAATGTTAGTAACATTACTGCTTGGCGGCAGATTTAAATAAGATGGTGGTAGCTAGCCAGTGGGACTTTTAAAATGCCCTACCACCAACCAAACCGAGTACTAAACATGTACCCCGCTGGGGATCCAACCCGCGACCTCCGATTCGTAAACCCTATGTTGTTAATATTGAGCCACGGAGGCGGTTCTGCCATTCTACAGCTTCTCATACATGTCTACATACATAAATGACAAGATCTAACCTGAGATGCCCTGAGGCGTCACTGGAGTACCCGAGGTGGTCCCCATCTGTGTCCTCGCCGGAAGTGTCTCCTGTCTTGAGCTTGTACTTCGCCTGCCTGATGGCGGTGAGGCGGCCGCGGGCTTCCTCCAGCTCCTTCTCGATGCGCAGTATTTCAGATCTGGTGAAGAAGGTAAAGGAAGGCTGTAGTAAGCGACCAATTGGTGTAGTGGTCAACCACGACCCGTTGTTTGGTGTGGTGGTTAGAAACATTGACTTATGCAAAATGCAAACGGTGGCGGGTTCGAATCCCGCTAGGGGTATAATGTTTGTATGATGAATACGGACATGTGTACTTGAGTTATGGATGTTATCATTTAAAACATGTATATATTTACAAAGCGGCAACGTTGAAGTGGGTCTGGGCGGGTCACGTGGGGCGCATACCGTGCGAGTTGTGGGCAAATGCGTCCACTATTTGGACTCCTACAACCATAGTAGTAAAAAAATCCATTCCATTTTCCAAATAAAAAAACAAATTTGGATATAGCTTTGAAAATCGCAGGAATTGGTGTATATGATTAACGAAGAAAAAAAAACTACAATTTCATAGGTAAAGACCCAATATTTATCTCCGAAAAAATTTCTATTGAGTTTGGCTCCCATTTATGTAGTATATCAGCCATCTGGTATCCACAATACAAGTCTAGTTGGTTAGTGTGAAACATACACACAGCGCAACTAGGCAGGTGTTAGTTGTGTGATGGCTAGTGGATGGAGGTGTCGGCGAGGCTGGTACCTGGCGTCGATCTCCTGCGCGATGCCGCCCACCATCCTGCGGTTGAGCACAAGGCTCCGCTCGTCCTCGCAGTGGATGGCGTCGCGCGCGGCCCGCACCAGGTTGTCGGTGGAGCGGATCACCTCCGCGCCGGCCGCCTGCAGCCGCCGGGTCGACTCCGACGACGGGTCCGCCTTCACCTGCCCCACGACACACCAAAATCAAAAATTGCTTTATTTTGTAGGTACACAGGGTACACTTAAAATAGTCAGATTTTACATTTTTAAACCTACTGCTTGTTCAAAAGGCAATTTTCCCCTGAGAAGAACAAGCAAGAAACTCGAGAGGTCGCTCTTTTAAAAAAGGTTTTTATATTACAAAATTATTATTTTATATTCAAAAATGTACTGTGACGAAAAGGTTAGAATATTATACTCTTTAAATCTGTCTCTAAGTGACACTGCAGGTCTCAATTGATAAATTGCGCGAACGGCTCGTTTTTGTAAAACAAAGATTGTATTTATATCCGCGGCATTTCCCCACAGCAAGATACCGTAAGACATCAGGCTATGGAAATAACTAAAATATACTAATCTAGCAGTATTTACGTCCGATATTTGTCTTATTTTACCCCACGTACAGTTCCACAGGAGTGAAATAGAAAGCTTTATTCGAACGTCGGTGGCACAGCGATTAAGACGCGGTCTCCCAATTTAGGAGGTCCGGGTTCGATTCCCAGGCAGGCCATGTACCGATCTAAAGGACACCTATTATTCGTATATATGGTATATATGGTATATATGGTATATATATATATATATATATATATGTGTATGAAATATACAGGTACTTGGGTACTCATTATTTGTGTGGGTCCCATGAGCGTCCGTGATCTCACCATAGGCTCCACTGAAAACCAGCGTTGTAGTCGTTCTTCTTCTCTCGACTACAACAAATGCTGAGTTGGGGACCTGATTTGATGCCACTTTGCGACACCGAAAACTTGCCAATGCATACCTACTTATATTAAGTTCCACATTTCTATGTTGTGTTATATAGTACATAGGTAACAACTAAATGTATTGTACAAGTGTCGCTAAATAGATCAAATAAAGTTTGCTTATTCTTATTAATGAGTTTTATAAATTTAATATAATTACTTATGTGCATTTATCCGACTATTCTTAAACGGTGATTAAAAACATCATGAGGAAACCTGCATGCCTGAGACACAAAAAATTCAAAGGCATGTGAAGCCCGCAACCCGCATTGAGCTAGCGTGGTGGACTATGGCCCATACTCCCTCATTATGGGGATGGCTTATATCCCTGCAGTGGGATGTTGAAGGGTTGATGATGACTTTTAAGAACAAGCTCTTGAAAACGTCACTTAAAAAAAAAAAAAATTGTTAATAATTTCTGTTTTATGTTTGCTTTAAATTTATTTAAAGGCAAATTTTGAATGTCTACTGGACCTTATTATAAAAGTCCATCGAAGACTTCTAGTGGGAATCTTCTGGCTCCATCTTCAGACCCTTCAGATGTATAATGGAGAGTGCTCGTGGCAACAAAACAAACCAATCCATATAAGACTATCTTGCCATTTGCAAGGAGTTCCAATCCCTACATCCCGGCTCCATCATCCGATCAGCAATAATACCATCACCGAACTTGCATAAATATGACAAATTTCAGTGCAATCAGACATCAACAGGTTTGCAAATTCTTAAACGGATAACTTAATAAACATTGCAACCTAAAAATAAAAGCTTCTCTGAGCAACCCCATACAGTTATGCTAGCCTGGTACCGGCAATAATTAATCTGGGATCCAATAGTCACGTAAGACATACTTTGAGCAAACGCTGCAGCATCTACTCGTATCTTAGCTTTCAGAAATTACCCCGCAGGGTTATGTTAGCCTGGTACCTACAGTAATTGTACTTGAATTTTAGCAGCAAAAATCGTAGGGCATTGTCTATCATCAGCAGCATCACCCTGGCTTTCTGGAGTTACCCACCTTACAAGCGACCAGCAGCTGAGCAGTAGAAGACGCCACCTGCCTGGCGCTGGACACCAGTCTCTCCTCGGAAGCCGCGCCCTGGACCAGTGCGTTGGCGGCCTCCACCAGCGAGTGGGCGGCTGCAGCCACCAGCCGAGCGGCCGAGATCAGACCTTCGGACCACTGCCCGTCGTCGGACGAGGAAGTCGGCCGACGGGCGACTTTGCCCTGGAAATTAATTAGGTAATGTATTTTAGTATCCTTGAGACATATATAGAGCGTCGGTGGCTCAGCGGTTAAGTCGTGGTCTCCCAATTAGGAAGGTCCGGGTTCGATTCCTAGGCAGGCTATGTACCAATGAGTTTTTAAATGTAATTTAATTACTTATGTGCATTTATACGACTCCTCTTGAACGGTGAAGGAAAACATCGTGAGGAAACCTGCATGCCTGAGAAATAAAATTCAAAGGCATTTGAAGTCACCAAACCCGCATTGGGCTAGCATGGTAGACTACGGCCCATACTCCCCCATTGACCGAGAGAAGGCCTATTCCTTGCAGTATGTTTGCGGGCTGGTGATGATGATCCTTAGACATAGACAAAGCACCATCTAGTTCCACACTAAGCAACTAGGCTTTGTTATTATGGGTACGATGTTTTTTTTTAATATATACGTATAGCTCCGGTACACATGTTCGTAGTCATCATACAAACATATATAAGCGGGATTCGACATAGCGGTCAAGTTTCCATTTACTACTAGAATAAGTAAATATCCCTGGACATAACCAGCTCGTTCGCATGCCAGGCTATTTCACAATTAATAATGAAATGTAAAAAAATATTTGTAATATAAAAACCGGTATTTAAAAGAGCAACCCGGCGAGTTTCTCGCTTATTCTTCTCAGGGGAAAATTGCATTTTGAACAAGCAATAGCTTATAAAAATTAAAATTTATTATTTTAAGTCTACTCTGGGTACCTACAAAATAAAGCATTAAGTAACTAGAAGCCTAACTTGAACAACTAACCAAAAGAGTCTGTGTTAGCTCATCACTAAGTGATGAAGTGATGATTTCTTGGTACAACTGACCTGGTCGATGAGTTCCCGCTGCGCAGCGGAAGCGGCCCGCACCAGCGCCGACGTGGCTGTGATGATGGACTTTGCCGCCTCCAGGATCATCTCGTCGAAATTGAGGCTCTCGTCGGCTTCCTAGTTGACAATATTACAGTAGCTTTATATCCGTTCAAACCAATATATCCATGTGATTTCGGCAAGTAAAAACAATTGAATCAACACATGTTGGTATCGTAAAAGGTGACTAAGGGACTTTACACTAAAAACCTATAACTTGTACGTTTCAACAGTGATTCAGTATATTTCGAAAAATGAACTTTGGATGATGTTTCAAGTATTAAATTTTAATGAAACACCCAAACGCATATTTATTATTGTATAGGTATTTATTACTTAGGTTCTAACAATACCCCGTAACAATTAAAAGGGCTTGTTCGTGCAACATCACAGCAGGGGGTCTACTCTCTAACGAAAACAACTTCGGACGACTCTAACTTCGGACTTTTTCTTCTGCTAAGAACCCTTTATTTGCATAACTTCAGACATTCCTTGCATCCCGTACTAACTTGTGATGTCCACAACTATATACAACAAAATATAATTGGTTTATAATGCACACAGCAAACTACAATAGAAAAAGTCCGAAGTTACGCCCGTCCGAAGATATTTTCGTTAGAGAGTAGACAGCCACCCAGAATACGAATCTTATTTACGGAACCCTCCGTCATCGACGACGGACACATAACATCATTACTTTCCAAGCATCTTCATCTCTTCTGTCGTGTTCTGTGTGTAGTGATTGCGTACGGTCGATGGGTAATATGTTTGATTCCTGGGTGATACAAAGAAACAACCAAGAATATCAAACATATCTCACCGACGCGCCGCGTCTCGTTTCATCGTTCTTCGCTACTTCACAGCTTCCTCGCGGACGATTTGCGCATTTTCACACTCGCATATTTCAAACTTCAAGCATTGATTTCAACGTAAGATACATGATATCATTACTTGAATATCAATAAATCTACTGGAAATAATAGAAGGGATTATTGCATTTATCTGTCAGTCAGTATGTCCAAGCTACTACCGCTTCGGAAAGGGAAACCCCACAGGTATCCTTCCGTTTGGCTAAATTTTTTTTCCTCAAATTTTACTTCCCAAAAAACTTATCGCACTATTTCCCAAAAGCATCTTTAGCAAATTTATATTTCGCATTTTAATCACTTGGTCAAATATTAATTTCGCAACTTTTTACTTGCTCAAGTTTTATTAAGTGAAATATACATTAAGCAAATGTTTTATTTTGTAAAAAAATTATATTCCAAAAATAGTTCATATAGGTTACGTAGGATTAGAACTGCTAGAAAAGTGGGTTAGGTTAGAACTGTGACCCCAACAGATTGATTTGTATAATAACAATATAATTTTGGGAAGAGCATGTTATGCCAAACCATATTTGACTACATAATACTTGGTAAAATGAAACATCCTTTTCTAACACTATTAACATGAAAGGGACGACTATAAATTAAGTCCTGTCAAATTAAGTTAAGAGCTGTCAAAACAAGTCGCTCCATAGTATTTTAATCGTGACGTCGCTAGGTGTACACCTAATATTGATAAAGAAGTGCTTGTTTTGATCCTTTTATTTAATTTGACAGGACTTAATTATATGTCGTCCTTTTCATGTATTAGTGGTTAGAAAAGGATACATATAATTTAAATTTAGTTTAGTTCGTTGTACATCCGAATCGATACCATTGCCATGTAATTACTTGTTAAACAATTAATTGACGAAAATAGTATTGCTAACTGTAAAATTGCGAAAAGTTGTTTTGCCAAATGAAAGTTTGGGAAACATACTTTGGGAAACGTTTTTTGCCCAAAAATTAGTAATCCAACCCACACGATCATTTGTCATTCTATTTTCTTCCAGAAACGTTATACAACTAATACAATTTTACTATTTTTAGGAGCTGGTCGAAGTACACCAAGCGTGTTTGTCATATAGGTAGTCACTAACTTTGTAATAACCTTATCAATTCCTTTATTGATATTCTCAGGAATAAGGTTATAAAAGCGTATAGTGTAGTGATATATTAACTTTGCTTAGTCTGACAATAACAAGTTTCTATCATTTCTATCATCCTGAACTCGCCCGTATCAATTTAAAAATTAATTTTCGATCTATTTTATAAGGTGTTCATAGGTTATTTTTGTCGCTAATATTATACATATATGATACTAGAATACAGCTATTTTCACAATTTAACTAAACATCGCCAAATTACACTATTTTTAAGAAAATGTCCGATCTGGATTTTTTGTTCGACGGACATAAAGTCCACAACTTCTGCGTTGCTCCTTTTCACAAAAACTTCTAAAAAAATTGGAACTATTTGTGAGAATTGTAAACTTATATTCTTAGTTTGTAAACGTTTCATTGTTCAAACGAAAATAAATACATAACAAATTTACTAAAATCTATACACAAAGCGAACCGCAGCTTCATCTCTTCCGTCAATCATAAAGTTCTTTAAAGAACAGATTGATAAGATAAACGTTTATTTGTTTTTCCAGCCACACACATAAATTAAACGCCTCATGTAGAACTATTACAAAATTTAAAATAAAGTACAATAATAAAAGCCAAATAAAGGTAGCTTAACCTAAGTAAGTAGGTACGTATTAAGTGGGCACTTTTATTGAAGTTGCACGCAAATTGAAATATGTAAATAGCATTCTATAAATCATGGAAATAAGACAGAAAGTATAAAAGTATGTGTGTGTTTGGGCATTCATACTTAGCATACATATATAATACAAGAACGGACATACTTTTAATACTTTCTGTATTATTTCATTTGCGTGCTACTTCAGATTTCGAAGATTTTGAATATGAAATGTTTTGGAAATGCCGTTAAGAATAAATCTTCTTAAATAATTACACGACACCAAGAATAACAACTTCAGTTTTACAAGTCTAATTACCAACGACTTTAGATACACACACCACTACATCACTAGACATCTGTTGACTACACAATCTTACACAATGTCTCGAACTAGGGATGTGGGAATCACTGCCAGCTAATTCGAGGCAGTGATAATTTCACCAAACTGTGTTTAGTCATCATTTAGAGGCAATTAGAGGGACCACACAACTGTATCATATTGTAACATTTACGGGGTCTTGTCTAAAAATATGTAGTTCTATCGATATGTTATGGTCCTTCGGAAACTTAGTCGTTTTATTTTAGACTTTATAGTATTACAAATAAATAGACAAATTTATCTATTGTCGTAGAGACACCAATTATCTAGTCCCAAACTAGGCAAAGCTATGGTTACTAGATACGCATAAAACATCCATGACTCGGGAGTAAATGTTCGTTTCATCACACAATCAGTTACTCCTAGCGGGTCTCGAACCCGGAACTGTGGATTTCGAAGGTTTGTTGTTAATTGTTTTATTTTATTTACTGAAATGAGTAAAAATATCTTATAGTATAAACTTCATTGAACGGAGCACGTAGTCTGAACATACCTGTACTTTAACGCTCTTTCTAGGACGAAGCGAATCGAGCTTCTTGGCAGCAGCATCGATGGAGGCAGCAGCTCCCAGTAGCTCGTTTTCGGCTATGACTGTAGGGTCGTCTGGGTCCACCCAGTCGGAACCTGTGGGTGAAAAACAATCTTTAGTTACATATGTAATAGTTTGGTAAATAATAATACTGTTAATTAGTAATACTATTTGTGAAGTTCATTTAAAGTAGTTATAGGTGACTGTACTAACAAAGATGGACCTTATTGTCTGCATAAAAAAAAATAAAAAAATGATTTATTATATATAATATTTGAGGGACTTTGTAATTGTTTTTAATTAATTAGTAATATTATTTTGTATCAGTTAAACCCTGATTGGCTGGTCGTCTTGACCAATCAACATGGCCGACATCAGCCAATCAGGAGCTAGTGAGTTGTAAAGCGTAGGGGGAAAAGAGTGGGAGTTGCTGAAGACGAGACAGTTCGAGAGCCGACAGTTCTTTGTGACAAGCCGAGTAGAGAAGTGTGTTGA
Source organism: Oegoconia quadripuncta (assembly GCA_949316235.1). Classification (NCBI taxonomy): domain Eukaryota; kingdom Metazoa; phylum Arthropoda; class Insecta; order Lepidoptera; family Autostichidae; genus Oegoconia; species Oegoconia quadripuncta. Next base: position 39,837,648 of record OX438741.1, on the reverse strand, counting down.
AGTGGAATAATTATAAAGTGTAATAATTAATTGTATTTACTATTCTAATTATCACAACATTATTATTATGCTTATCTATTTATTGTTAATTGTTAATATAAATATTTTAATTATTATTGATACACCTATGTATTCATAAGTATAAATTGTTACGTTGTGGTGTGACTGTCTGTCCATTCATCTGTCTCGATCTTACCTTTAAGTTGCTCTGCGACAGCGATAATATCCGCGACAGTGTGGGCCACCCGACGCGACAGATCAGGGAACTGCTGTCTCGCAGCTGTATCGCCGTTGCAAGCTGACAGTACAGCTCGGAGCAGCGAATGGTAGGCGGAAGCGGCCTGTCTACCCGCTTCTAGGGTGCGAGTTTGAAGCTCGGAGGACTCAGCCGCATGCGCTGCTCCCTGTTAATTTGAAATAAGTGTTTTTAGATTCCCATGACATGTTCAGATTGGACAAAGTTGAAGCATTTATTGTTCACGGCATACGCCTTTGAAACCTTACACCTGAAAATATCATTAATGTAACTGAGAATAAATGTAATGATCATGTCAAACAAAACAATATAAAAAAAATTATGTTACGAAATTATTAAATGACTGACAAATAGGCTTTGTGTATTTCAACAAGTTTTCAAGGCATTCAATTTCTCTGATTTTTATTCAAATGTAAATGACGATCAAGCCCGAAGGTGGAGGCGCGTTCACTGGGAACCCTCAAATTATTATGAAACTGGCTATATTATCTCAAGCAGTCAGAACTTAAGTCACTTAACATCAGGTGTGATTGAGGTCAAGTACGAACCCGTCGTGTATATATACCACCCACCACCCACCTTGCATGCCACCAGGAGCTCCACCACGGTCTTCCTGCCAAGGTTGGCAGCGGCAGTGAGCTGGTCCTGCTTGTTGGAGTTGCCGGCTGCGACGGCGCGCGCCGTGGCCACCGTCATCTGTCGCGTGCAGCGGACCAACTCCTCGGGGGTGGCGCTGGTCTTCGGGGTCCCGGGAGACATTAGCACCTGGGGGCGGAAGGTAGGTCTTATTTATTTATTTTCTATTCTTATATCATAAGTCTTTAGTGAGTACGTTTACTCACTCAGGGAGATGTATCTCCCTGTAGAAGTACTCCTGCAAAATAGGTCATTGTCATTGCATATGCTGTTGAAGCTGTTGCTAGGACGTATCAGAAATAAATTTTGCCTATAATTCGTCCTCGATAAAGGGAGCGGCGGTGGCTCATCGGTTAAGACACGGTCTCCCAATTCGGGAGATCCGGGTTCGGTTCCCAGGCAGGCCATGTACCAATGAGTTTTTAAATTTAATTTAATTCCTTATGTGCATTTATCCGTCTGCTCTTGAACGGTGAAGGAAAACATCGTGAGGAAACCTGCATGCATGAGTAATAAAAATTCAAAGGCATATGAAGCCCCCAACCCGCATTGGGCCAGCGTGGTGGCCTTATATACGAGGGAAGGCTTATATCCCTGCAGTGGGATGTTTACGGGCTGAGATGTAAGGTACGCATAACGGCGGTCTTTCCCGAAGACTTAACTCACTCAAACTCTCCCGGAATAAGAAATAGAAATATTACTTCAGAGATAAAGAACGAGTCCAATTGACGTCTATTGCTTTGCCAATTTTTCTGAAGAAACACTGTTGATGTTGACTCACCTCCATCTCCTGTGAGATAGCCTCAATAGTAGACTCCAGTGCTCTGGTGCCGCGGGTGTGTTCGTCCTCGACGGCCTTCACTGTCTTCAGCAGTGACGTCACGTTCGTCACCATCACCTGTAACAGTTGGATCACTTAGCGAGAGCCCAAACACATGAAGACAGTAGTAATATACCAGTTCCATGAATACGACTTTAAACATTGCTAAATTGTATGTGTGTGCGAGTTATTCTATGTGTGCCTTGTTATCATTGTAAATTAATGAGAGATCAGCAGAATGCTTATTTTCTTCAAAAACTTCGATCACTTTAAACCACAAGTCTGTTTTAAAAACTATTCACGAAAGGTCATCACCAACCTCTCGAGGAGAAGCTGGTTCACTATGCTCTTACTGATTGTGTTAAGGTTGACCTTCGCATAAAATGGGTTTTATGCAACTTTTAAACTAAAAATTAACGTTCTTGGGTCACACTCTTCTGTTTGGATGTAAATAAAAGAAATTGCCTCTCCAAACGGAAAAAATGAGGGTAGATAATAATTATATACTTTATAAAACTGGTACATAACTACCGTTAACATATTGATGAAACATAAAATAATATAATGCTTTGCATGGAACATGGACCCAGGCGTGAGACGAAATGGAGTAGAATTTTGCAGGTCCATGCATTCTCTAAATTGTTTGTAACATTGATTTTATTCTAAAGCTTAGGGTTGCCAACTACTAGCCTTTAATAAATTTTACACATTTATAGCACCGTCTGCCCGTCTACGGCGCAAGTAATTTTAAAATGTCTAAGACAATCAATAACAGTTGAATATTGCAATGATAATTCTGATCGGGCGAAATTATATATCTTTTACAGTAAAGGTCCAAGTTTAGTACCCTGTGGTACACCACTGTTCAAACCTTGTTTGTAAACGTTTTATTGTACAAAATGGAAATCATTAACGTTAATTATCTAAATTTACGTTGAAATAGATATAAATATTAAGATATCTGTTTCTTTCCTTTGCGAGTACAATTGTTTTTTAATACAAATCTTACTAACTCTGTTAGCATTTGCTTTATTCTTAACACTTTTTACCTTTCAAGGAACACGTTATTCAAGATGTTTATTGATGTCTTAGATGCATTACAACACAATTCACTAACGGTTCAAACGGTTTAATTACAAACGGACAGACGGTTAAAACATCATTATGTATAATGTCAAAACCCAGTGCGGTCAATAAGCACCATGCTGGCTGAAACCCATAAGCTTTCAATACCATAACCACGGCATATCGACGGAATAACGACAGTTCATTTCTTGGTCAAGCAAATAATAAAATTTTGAGTCAAAGACAAACCCAATAATGTAGGGCACATGAAATCTCATAAGACAATTTCATTACCATTAAAAAGTGAAAAGAAAGACGAAACCACAAGTTGTATCCAAAAGTCTCCAAAACACATAGACCCCTTGTTTCGTTTCACATTCTTCTACGTCAGATATTATGGGGACTTTGGGAATCGGCACTAATTACTTGATTAATTTAATAAAACGCAAGATGGTGAACAATGAGTGCGAGCTGTTGCAACTATTTGGAAAATCCACTTAAACATGAAATATTTAACGAAAGGAAATCGGCCTTATTGAAGTAACTTCGCAAATAATACAATTGAAATAAATATAATTTGAAATTTACTAGATCATTTAAACAAAACTGCAATCGAGTTTTATTTTTTGTAGTCAAAGCAGAATGAAATGTCGTTACAATATGCCGCGCGCCACATCATAAAATACATAAATAGCAGAGATAAAACAAATAATAATAACAAAGCGTTTTCTTCGTCAATATTGGACTTCCAAAGCTGTGCGAGCGAGAGGAGAAATAATGAAAGCTTGTGGTTTTTTATTAAGTTATTCACTTGATGACGGCGCCACCGTGACATGAGTATGCTCGAAACGTGTTTAGCAAAACGTAAGGGCCGTAGCAGACGAGAATAGTATAATGTCTATTTCACACTATGCAAGTGGCAAGTGCGAACTAGACCAATAATAATTATTGAAAAATTTTAAAACGGCTGCACCGGCCCTAATGGAAGGTCGAAGTAAAGGCAAAAAGATCATGCCACACTAGGACAGCACTAGACAGATAAAACAACACAGATCGGCTAAACACATTTCTAAAAAACCGTATGACGGAAGGCTCTGCGCTGAAAATGACTGGAAGAGACTTTATTTGACTGGTGTCTAAAGAATGTAAAAGCTTTTAGTTAACGTCGATGCTATAAAGAACGCGACCAAGATAACATCCTTGTGGTATGCTTTAAATGAAAAACTGTTTTCAGGAGTTGTAAGGTAATAAACATTCTTTAAATAATATTTAAACAATTATAAAATATAAAGTAATAAAACAAACAATAATTTACATATAGTTTTCGTATAGTTTCAGGTCATATTAACAAACTCAGAATGAACTAAGCTATAAAAAGCTACTTTAAGGTCATAATTAGATAATCCACAAGTTTCATGACTAAATACTGTGCGTGCACCAAATCTCTAAATCTCAAAAGTGTAGATTATTTTTATTATAGATTTCTTAGTTGTAAAATGACTTAAGGTTAACTTTAGACACCAGCCGAACAAGAGTAATTAGATAGAACGACATCAATGACCGATGAGACCATACACCAGTTGTCAACACCATGCTCTCGCGTGCCTTGCTTGAGTTAGACAGCTGTGCGTTGATCGGTTAACGAACGGGGCCCTCAGTTTACGCGGTAAAGATTTCACATTAACATTGTTTCAAAATGAATCATTGGAAGTAACGGTTTTCTAAATATAAATCGCTTCTGCGGTCTACTAAGTGCAGGGAGGATTTCCATTCGCATATCGTCGATTTGCACTAAGAAATGCTTAAGGCTTTTCATTTATAATGCGAACTGCCAAGGTTTGGATTTCCCTTCGGGCGTCAGTGTTTAATCTTAGGATCTTCGAGGGCAAGGTGAATAGGTATTTACTGAAATCATGTGCTCATCTTTGACCACATCGTCACTTACCATTACGTGAGATTGTGGACAAACGCATAACCAGTCTATCATAAAACGCCCACGTAAGCCCATTTAATGTTTGACTTGATAAATTCAAGAGCGCAATATCTAATTGCCACAATTTTAAAGAAATGATTTTTTTTACAAATTAACTGGATAGCGCCAATTGTATATCATTCGTTCCGCCATAGAATAAAAAATCCCTCCTTGCCTTGTACGAATTCGGGTAAACAGAAAATTATTAGAAAGATATTTGCAATACCATTTCTACATTTTTATATTAAGACGGTTCAGTTTAAATAATGGTAACAAACCGCGTAAACTCAGGGACAGCCCCGCACAACGTATTCAAAAACTCTGACCGAATCATTGTTTGCTGTCCTCACGTTCTCAGTTTCATGAAAGTTATCGTTTCTTATCTCATCCAGCATTCTCATCTGCTCCTCCATACGACTATTCGGCCTCTTCCGTAAACTGTTCCTATATTCCACTACTGCTCTTAATTTCTTTAATTCCTCGTCTCTAGTTTCATTTTTATTTAAAATAGCTTCGTAGAAATTCCACCAGTTGTCTATAGATCCATATTGCTGTTCGCGGCTCTTTAACACGTCTTCGTATATCGTCCACCAATTGTTAGCGTAGTATTCCAAGGGATAGGTTCTGGTGAGGTCAAATATTTCAGTTTGTGAGTTTCTATTGTTACGTTTAGATCTATGCAGAGAGTGGACATTTGATACTGTAGTTGTCGAATAATGATTGACGTTTTTAGTTAGATTCTGACTAGAGTGTACGTTTAGTATTACATTTCTATTGTAAGATGGCGGTGCAGATTTTGTTTCATGTTCTCTTTGCAAACTGGGAGATCTATCATCTCTAGGTGTAATATTTTCTTTTTCGTGAACAATCTTGTTTGTATCTCTCTTGTACCTCCTAATAATTTCTTTGTAATATTTTTCTAGTAGACAAAGTTCCTCGTAACTGTATTTAGAAATGTCTATCTGCGTGTAAATGTTTATTATGTCTTGCATGTTCACCACCTTTTTCTTTCGACCTTCGAATTGAATATTAGATAACGCTTTCAACTGTTCTATAAGAGGATCGAAACCTTTGTAAATAAAATCTGTTTTAGCAAATTTAATCAATTTGAGAACCATATCTTCATATTTCTTATCGTATTCCAAATCTTTATTAACAGCTTTCGATTTATCGACTTCATCGATAAACGTCTGTAATCTTTCCTTTTCTTTCTCGTACCTATCTCTCTCTGTCTGTATTTCTTCTAACACTAGTTCATGACCACTGAATCTCTCTAATTCTCTTCTGGTCTCTTCCATCTTCTCTAGATTTCTCTTAGCTAGAGCCTTCCACCATTCGGAATCGTCTTTGAACATTTTCCAAAATTCGGTTTTAATTTCCCTAGTTACTACGGCAGGTTGTACAATTATTTCGGTAGATTCGTCTTTTTGCCTCTGTTCAGGACTCAACGGGGATTTCAGAGATTCGACGGATTTTATTTCGGGAGATTTAGCCGTCGCATCCAAATTTATAATCAAATTCACAGGTCTTACTCTTTTAACTTTAAAAAGTGGCGTTTTTAGTTTAGGTTTCCTCTCCTCTAACTTAGGTCTTTTATTAGGTATAGTTTCTATTGTTGTTACTGTAGTTATAGTGAAATCTTTATTGATCTCGTCTAGTTCTATTTCTGAGTCTAAATCTTCAATTACTTGAGATAACCTTTTCATCTCTTTATCCAAATCGTTGTTGGCCTTCATCCTTTGCAAGACGTCTCTCTTTCTTTTATTTTCCACTCTGTCACCGACTTCAACACACATATCAACCAATTCTTTAACTTCACCTAACAGTATATTCTCTCCATACTTAAGCACTCGCCAATCCATATCGACTAAGCTGTTCCTAGCCGCCATATTGTATCTTTCATTCAAATCATCATCTTTAGGGTTTCTCAATGGTGGATATTTCATAAGATTCTCAATATACGCCATAACTTCCTCGCAGTTATCGTGGAATATAGACGGAGAGACGTCGTCGTCCTGACTCGAATAGTCCAGGAGCTTGACTAACTCTTCTTCCTGATCCGATTGGAAGATATCGGTTTCTGAGTCATAAGAGTTGTAGTTAGGGCCGACGGAGAGCCGTTTTGGACGAGGGTGGGTGCTGTGTTTGACAGGGAGGCTCCACCGCTTTGATGCGTCCGTCAGCCGCTACGAAAATTCACTGTTAGGCCCTGTGCTGTCACCGAAACAGGCGCCAGACTGAGACAGACATGTCACTCGAAAAAGAGCAAGAACGCAAGTTCGAATGTGGAATTTTCCGATACTTTCATCGTGCACATGTATATCTACATAATTACATTATACGGTGACTGTTATCTAGATTTCTTAATGATTCCGAATTCTTTTGTGGAATACTTGCTCTTTCTCGCGCGTAACGTGCATCTCGCTCTGGCGACTATAAGATACAGCGGAGGACTTTATTAACTTGAAAAGTCCAATATTGACAACGATTAAGACAATACACACACAAATAACATTGTGTTCTAAAAAACTAATAAACGTACAACTGAAACAGTCACAATAAATAAGTAAAAGATTTGGTGAATCGAGACTCTCCTTTCTAAAACAAACGCCCTTACAAAACTACCTTTAAAAACAATTTATTTTTAATGAGGTAGTTAACAACATCATTATAAAAAAAAACAGCCCTTAAATTACAAAACTTCATCGGCTGTCCAATGAGGGCTCCTCAAATTCCCGAGCGAGCGACGAGCCAACCAATCACACGTCAGAACATCATAGAGGACAATATCAATGAAATTACATAAGAACTTAAATATGAAATAAAATGGCAAATAAAGACTCCGAAGTAACCATTCTCCATTGCCTCTAAATGATGGCATTTTTTTTCTTTTAGATAACAGAATAGTATCTAACAGGGGCTTTCCTACCCAGCCAGTCTCTTGGCGAAGTGAATGAGACGGGACTACAGAGATTTCACTACTACTTCGCATATAAATATTAGGTCCTTACCTATGAAATTGGCGTTTTGTATGAAGAATTTCATTAAGACTGTTTTCTCCATACAAACATTTTTGATTTTTTTTTTGGGAACGGCAAATCCAAATTTAGCTAAACTTTGTGTGTACTATCGGATAACATTTAGTTAAGTATGGGCAGCGTTAATTTTCAAAAGTAACCGCTTTATAAAAGTTTCAGCGAATCTAAGAAATGATTATGGGAAGCACATGAAAAGAGCTCTGTTCAATTTTTTTTATTATGTGATTTAGCCCAGAAATTAAAAAATATTTCATGTGAAACCTTGAAATAATATTCCATTATCCAAATAAAAAACAAATTTGGATATACCTTTGAAAATCGCAGGAATTGGTACATATGATTAACGAAGAAAAAAAAACCCCAATTTCATAGGTAAAGACCCAATATTACTCAACCAGCCTCATTAAAAACATCAGATAATAAAACCAAAGGAGATTACGTCAAGGCCTTGTTTTAGGCGAGCGTTCCCCATTGTAACGCGTCTCGCTCTTGCAAGAATGAATATGCAATTAGCCATCCTGCTTTCACTAAACATTTTCGTAAAATAATATGGAAACTAAACAGAGCAATTTCGTTGTTTTTTATATCAATGTACGATTATAAATGAAATACTTGTTAGTTACTACTTTGTAAAAAAAAAAATTAAATGGCTATTCCGATATTTTTCTCTGCGAATGTTCATGTATCTCCTGCCTTAGCTCATAAGACTTCATTTAGTGTCTGTTTATTCGTTTCCAATACTTACAACTTGAAATAGAAACATTCCTAAAGGAGGAGACACTAGAACCCTAACTATTTACCTACAACAGATCTTTTTTTATTTACGATCCGAGTTAAGCCCAAGTCCCCACACATAGCAGAGCGGCTCACCTTGGCAGCGTGCTTTAGCCGCTGCATGTCTGGATGCGACACGTGTTTGCCGCTGGCCGCAGTTGTTGCGGCGGCCAGGTCCCTCAGGGCGGCGGCCACATCCCTGGCCGCGTTCAACAGCAACACCTGGGGCTCGGGGTTGCCGGATCCGAGAGACATTGCGCCCAGTTTCACCACCTCGCAGAGTTGTACTGTGGAACGTTATACTGGTTAGAGTCGTACATGGCCATATCGACGCCTAATGTCAATTAAATGAATCAAAGCACACCTCTTAAGGGTACAAATTATTCTTTCCTGTTGAAGGAATTTAGATAATAATTTTACTTCTAAAAGTACAAAAGGAGAAATACTCTAGAAGCATTTGCTGAACACAGGTTTGCTTAGATTTTGTTCTATTAATGTAAATTTAGGAGTCCATTGAGGAGTTAGTAGCTGATGCTTATAACACAAGTATTTTTAATGCTTAGCATGAGCATCAGCTGGGAACGTACTTTTAGAAATTCTAATTAATATTACAAAATTTTACCGGTTCTAAACTACTGAATTTACCTGTGGTTAAATAAATTATTCTTATTCTTATTTGCAATATTTCGGATACCTTAGCGGAAGGTGTTCACAGACTCCTGCCTTATCGTGTTGTAAGTATTTAGTTAATAATTTTAAGCCCATATTTAACAATTACTGTTATATTAAACGTAATGATTAACGACCTGTTTGGTGTAGTAGTTAAACTCTGACTTCTATACCAAAAGGTCGCAGGTTCGAATCCCGCTAGGGCCATATGTTTGTATGATGAATACAGACATTATGTTCCAGGGTTATGGATGTTTTCAGTAACATGTGTATTTATTTACAAAAAAAATATATTTGAATAGTTTATCAGCCATCTGGTATCCATAATACAAGCCTAGTTGCTTAGTATGGAAGTAAATGGCGCTGTGTGTATGTGCAAAGATATTAATTTATTATTCATACAATTATTACACCACCATACAACATGATATTAACAACAACTTATAGTGATTATTGTCAATTTTGCACTGGTATCATCGCCTTCTCTCGCAGGGCACTAAAATAAGTGTCTTACCGCTATATCTGAGGATCCACACTGAGCGATGGCCCATTTGTGGTACAGATACACATACAACTCTATTATAAATTGTACCCATTGTAATATAAAAACCTGTTTTTAAAAGAGAAACCCCCCGAGAAACAAGCACTAAATTCAAAAATGTAAAATCAGATTAGTGTACCCTGTGTACCAACAAAATAAAGAACTTATCTCTGACTCACCTATAGTAGATACAGCACTCTGAGCGGCCGAGGCCAGCTGGTCCTGGGTTCCTGCCGCTCCACCAACCAGGGTCTTGGTGTCGTCCACCAGTGTCTTGGCGGTCTTCAGGATGCTCTCGCGGTGGTTGGAGAACGTGTCGTTCTCCCTCTCCGAGTGTAGGGTTCCTGGGGAATTACATGTGGACATTAGCTATCTTTCAAGCTGGTAGATTTTGAATTCAATACAGTCTGGGGCCCACGATAAAACTATCCCTGCCTCTATAGTCACGTAGGGCACCTTCAGTAGACGCCGTGCAGAGTACCACTGTTGATCCTGGCTTCCAGGAGTTACAATGGGAGGAGTATGGTAATTGATGATTCTGAGTAAATAAAGAGACTTAAAGTGGATAGTCATAATGACCTGCACTGGCGAACAGGATGGTGGTATCCAGGTCGCCGATGATGGAGTGGATGGTGGAGGCGGCGTCGATGCAGGCCTGGGTGCCGCGCGAGCCCGCCTGCAGAGCGGCCAGGACTCCCACCACCTGTGGAACATGAAAATTAAGTCAGAATATGATGAAACCGCGTCCGTCGCCCAATGTAAACAACACAGGGTTTACAAGGTATCTCGAAAGACTTAAGGCCCGTATTAATAAACCATTCCCAAGATTGAGAATAGTTTTGTGAGCGGTCTCAAGTAAACGTGTTGATTAGTAAACCTTACTTGAGCCCTGAAACGCACGTGCATACTCAAGCAGTACTCACTTGAGACGTGCGCTGAGTTTCACGTATTAATAAACGAAACTCAAGACTATCATTCATTCGCCGCTGAGGCGAATTCTTGAGAAGTGATCTCAGCTGAGTAGACATCAAGATTGGTTAGCTTGAGATAGCGTCAACTGTTTAAGACGCATCTCGGGTGATACAGCCTCAAGAGTTGTATTGAGATTGGTTTATTAATACGGGCCTAATATTGGCAAAAATGAAAACAGACATACGCAGCAGAAATTCTTATGCAATGTCTGTAAGAATCTTTAATAATCTGTCTGAAAATTGAAGGATCTTCTCCAACTATTAGATTTAAAAATAAATTTGACAAATGTTTCTACGCACTTCAAGATTATCTCACCGAAACGCATGAATTGCAGAAATTGTAAATTGGAATGTCATTATTTTGTTATATAGTTATTATGTAGTGTTGTTAATTTTATCTTGACACTATGAATATTTTTTCAGTGTAGAGGTATAGTTAGATTAGAATACATTTATTTGCAATGATTAGGGTAAGTAAATTAGTTAGTAAAATAGGATAAATTGTATCACCTAAATCAGTCATATACAATAGCATGCAAAATTATAATTAGCTTGTCTTTCACTAAACAATAAACACAAAGCAATTTACATAAATAGCATGTCCTCCTTGATTAAATTAATTTTCTAGTTAATTAAGTCACAATTTAGAGGAATAACGTCTTAACAATTTATTACAGTTTAATTAAAATATGTCTGCAATTAATTTATAATTATTGATTCAATTTATCGTCAAGCAAATTACATTACATTTTTATTACATATCATTATTATTAAAGTCATATTTAAAATATTCATCAATTGAGTAAAATACATTGTTCAATAAGAATTTAAATATAGTCGTTTTGAACTTCTTAATTGGTACTTCTCTTATGGACAGTGGCAATTTATTATACACTGACTTGTACTTAGAATAACAATTCTTTTGAAATCGCGCACTACCTGGAATTCCCTCAAACACTATCCTATCACGAACGTGGGGCCCTAGTGTTTCTAGACGATATGTCCTTACCTCGTTTGAACAGGTCTGGATTTAATTTTACGAATTTTACTAATTCAAAAACGTAGAGGCACGGGACTGGTAATATTTTTAACAACAACAATAATTTTAGAAATTTGTAATTGACAGAATTTTCATTTTATTTTGCTGAACCCTGTCAATGACATTAAACAATAACAAAAATGATATTTAGGACATTACATATAATTGTATTTGCACATACCAATGATATTGGTTGTTCAAAAGTTGCTAAACACTAAACAGGTCGTTTTTGTGTTGTGCAAAAACGACCTGTTTGGTGCAGTGGTTAGCAACTCTGACCACTATGCCAAAAGGTTGCGGGTTCGAATCCCGCTAGGGGCATATTATTTGTGTGATGAATACGGACAGGTGTACCCCAGTTATGGATGTTTTCATTTATAATAAGTATTATTTACATAAAAAAAATATTTATGTAGTATATCAACCATCTGGTATCCACAACACAAGCCTATAGTTGCTTACTGTGGAACTAGATGACGCTGTGTGTATGTCCTATTTAATATTTTATGTATGTATGTTTAGTGTATGTATATATTATATGTATATATTTATTTGTTAAAAAGATACAGGCATTCCTCATTAATTTTATAATTAAAACACGTACGTATTGTATTTAATATTAAATAGGTATTTATTTTATTAAATTTGAAGTATGATTATTATAGTCTATTTTGAGTCTATTATAATAATAATATTATTATTATATTTATTTATTTATTTTAAGTTGATTATTGTCACCTTTTCTCAGTGCACGTATGTATGTCTATCCTATCGAACCTGTTTTCCTTCACATTTGCAGGGTTTTGCTAGAAGAAATCTCTTTTTAGAGATAAGCTAGTGCCTTGTGTACATCCAGTACTAGTATGTATTTGATTTTTATGTGTACTCGTGTGCAATAAAATTATAAATAAACATATAAAAAAAAATTATTATTATTTATATATCCCCCAGAGAAGAACGAGCAAGAAGCTGGTATAGACCATAAATGTTCAGTTCGTGTGACCTACCTTCTCATTGACTTGCCGCGCGTGGTCGGCCACCGTGCGCTGGTTCTGGGCCGTGGCGGCCAGGCGGCAGGCCCCGCCCGCCCTCACCAGCTCCGACACACTCTCACCCAGCTCCACTACGGCTAGACGGATCCTGGCAATACAGGTATCGGTGTTTAGGTTGGCACACGCGTTACGAAGCGGTTAACAAGCGGTCTCCCAATTTGGGAGGTCCGGGTTCGATTCCCAGGCAGGCCGTGTACCAATGAGTTTTTTAAATTAAATTACTTATGTGCATTTATCCGAAAACATAGCAAGGAAACCTGCATGCCTGAGAAATAAAAATTCAAAGGCATATGAAGTCCCCAACCCGCATTGGGCCAGCGTGGACTATGGCCCATACCCCCTCATATACGAGGGAAGGCCTATATCCTAGGCTGATGATGATGATAATTCTATTTCGAAAATGTAGTCGAAAACTAACTTTATAGACCTATGCACATGCCGCGCCGGTCACCGGTGACCGCAAACAATCGACTTTCAATAATGTCTGCGTCGCGGCAGTTAACGTGTTAATCCGTTATTCGAAATGCTAGTGATAATTTTATCCTGTGAAAGAGATCTATTTTTATTTGATTGAAACTCAAATAACTGCCCTGAAATTCTGAGTCGTACTGTACCCAAAGTAAAAAAATTAACGAGTTATTGCCGAGCTACGTGAACAGGGCATATAGTGCGAAGAGTCCTACGGTATCCGCTATGGTCAGGGCGGAGCCCGCGTACCTGTTGGCGACGTCGGCGTTGGGCGTGGTGGCGGAGGCGCCGACGCTGTCCTGCGCCAGCTGCTCGTACTTCTGACACATCTCGCTGCCCAGTTGCACCAGCCGGCTCGCGTCCGTCGCTGACTTCGCCGTCTATGGATACAAATAGATACAACATTATTATATTCTTTATTGCACATAAAAAAAACATGTTGACAATCAGTCGGAAATATTGTACAAAGGTGAGCTCATCTCTAATAGAGATCTCTTCCATCCAACCTCAGTGGTGGTTAGAGCATTGTGCGGGACGGTGAACAAAAAGTGCAGTTATGGAAGGCCAAATATACTATACATATAGGTATATAATATTATATGTTATTTACATACATACACTACTAGAATACAGAAATACACTTAGTTATAAAATTACACGTGATTATTAGTAAACTATATAATATAAATAAATAAATATCACAATAAGTACATAATTATATAAATATATATCTTAAATCATGATAGAATGATAGTGCTCTTTTAGCCTCTTCTTGAATACTTGGACGGTGGGACTCTCTCGGCTGTGTGCAATTATGTCATAGCAAGATACACACACACGCCTGTTTCCCGTTGCGGTAGGCAGAGACTATTGACTTCCACTTGCAACGATCCTGACATACTACTTTTGCTTCTTTGACTCTCATGAAATGCTTCATACACCCTCGTCGGTTAGTGGTTGACCGCACCTGACCTTTTGTGAGTACTTCAGTCACTTGACTGACGTACGTCCTTCTTGGTCGACTTTTACCTATTGTAAGATGAGACTATTGATTTCCACTTGCAACGATCTTGTCATACTACTTTTGCTTCTTGTATGTCACTTGTTCGGGTCTATATTAGAACGCTGTATTGAAAATACTCCTATTTTTAACTCGCATAATTTTAAAACCGCATAATCTTAATGTGCATAATATTAATATTCATAATAATAGCAAAGCATAAATTTAATAAGTATAATGTTAGTTTTCATACTCATGAAAAATTCGAAATAAATTGTGAGAGACAAGTAAAGCTTTTATATTAATGCACAGCTAATAACGACTAACGTACATTATACCTAGTAAGTCATTTGTTTTAAAATAAAGCTTCTATTTTTATATTATACGTTCAACCTAACATTCTGAACCTAACCAACAGTGTCGGGGTGCTCCGACCCATCTTGCTCACCACAATATGATGAGCAAGTTTTATACAGCCTTAAATAACTATGTATGGGTACTCGGTAATATGTTATGTAATTTTATAAATATTAAAGTTATACTAGATAATGATGTGCACATATATATTTAATGCAGTTTTTGTATTATGTGATTTTATTATTAGGCGCATTTAATATTATGCGCATTTGCGTTATGCCAAGTCTGTTATGCGGATTTATATTAGGACAATTAGATTATGCCAATTAAAGGACACCCCACTTGTTCTTGTAAGCCACTGATTGTTAGTGTTAATCTATTTTCGTTGTATGCACTGTGCAGTTAATAAATGTTATCTATAAACCGGTCGCTCGGATGATATGTGTTTTAAAACTCTGGTTACTACTGACCATGTCGGCGGCCAGCCGCGCGATCTCCTTGGCCGCGCCGACCATCCTCGTCTGGTAGTCGACGAACGAGTCCGCCTCGTCGTAGGAACCGATCAACGACATCCTGAGGACAAGCAGACACATTTAGATAAGCGATTGGTGTACTAGGTATACCTGCCTGCGAAGCCAGACATATACATGTCGAATTTTAATTCTTGTAATTCTCATTATCTGCTGACGCCACTCTTGGTTACGAACAAGTTTTCCATAGTCGAATTCGATCAAAAAATTTTCGATTATCCATACAAAGTCAGCCATTCTCGTCCTTAAACTTAAACATCGCACTGCAGGATATCCCTGCAGTGCGATGTTTTGGGAGAGCATAATAATAATAAATAAATATCCTAGGACATGCACACAATGTCATCTAGTTTCACTATAAGATTCCTCTATGCTATAAGCAACTATATGCTTGTGTTGTGGATACCAGATGGTTGATATACTACATAAATACATTTTTTTTGTAAATAAATACTTATTATAAATGAAAACACCTATAACTCGGGTACACATGTCCGTATGTACGTATGTGTGTGAGTGTGTGCGATAATCCACCACGCTGGCCTAACGCGGGTTGCATACTTCACAAGCATTCGATTTCTTTAAATTTCTCAGGCTTGTACTTTCCTCACGATGTTTTCCTTCACCGTTTAAGAGCAGTCGGATAAATTCACGTAATTAAATTTTAAAAACTCATTGGTACATAGCCTCCCAAGTTGGAAGAGTGTGTCTCCTTAACTGAGCCACAGACGCTCCCCCCCCTACACAGAACCCCATCAAACATAACATCCATCGTTTTTCGGCTGGGTTTATAAGTTGAGATTAATTTACGATGTACCAATAATACTCGTATACAATAAAACAAATACACAACCGCACGTACAATGTGTCCATGTTCACACCAAATGACCTAACAGACGTTAACACGTATTCGACAGCTATCCCTGTCGAATATAAATATTGCGCACGGATCGCGTACTGCGCTGCGCAAGAGCGTCTGCGCACTGTCTACTTTTCACTTGGCTCCACCGATATTTCCAGCTGACGTTTCAACCGCTACGGTGGCTTAATGTGTTGTCGTAGGCAGAGGGTCAAATTAGCCATTAAAAAAATATCTCAATCTCAATACATTTATGAGAATTTGTTATATGCAAAAAATAAATATAACTTTATTCAAAAAAAATAGTGATAGGCACAATGATAATACAAGGAATAAGAACCAGTTATCTATTGATGTTAGCCGACTTCAAGAAGTTAGTAAATCCTTCAAAGGGCAATGTACGCTTTGGCAATGTACGCTTTTATAATAAGGTTCCAGTAGACACTCACAATTTTCCTTTAAATAAATTTAAAGTAATTATAAAACAGAAATTATTAGCAAAAGGCTATTATAAAATCGCTGACTATCTGGAGGATAGACAAGCATGAATATATCAAAATCAAAAAATCAATCAAAATCAAAATATTTTTATTTCATAGGATAAAATTATCACTTGAAAACGTCACTATTAATATTAATATTACATTATAGTTTAAATTTACTGCTCATTCACAAAGCTGACTCCCCAGAGAAGAACGAGCAAGAAACTCTAGGGTTGCTCTTTTAAACAGATTATAGGTTGCGATTTGATAATTATATGATTAGACCGCTATGTCCATGCTTGCTTATCATTCAAATAGTCAGTGATTTTATAATAGCCTTTTCTTAATAATTTCTGTTTTATGATTGCTTTAAATTTATTTAAAGGCATATTTTGAAAGTCTACTGGAACCTTATTATAAAAGCGTATACATTGCCCTTTGAAGGATTTACTAACTTTGTGAAGTCGGCTAACATAAATAGATAACTGGTTCTTATTCCTTGTATTAACATTGTGCCTATCACTATTTTTAGCGAATAAGGTTATATTTTTTTTTGCATATAACAAATTCTCATAAATGTATTGAGATGCCATTGTTAAGATATTAATTTCCTTAAACTTATCTCTAAGAGACTCTCTGGGTCCTAATTTATAAATGGCACGAATAGCACGCTTCTGCAGAACAAAAATCATATGTATGTCAGCAGCGTTTCCCCACAACAATATGCCATATGACATCAAACTGTGGAAATAGCTAAAGTAAACCAGTCTTGCGGTATGAACGTCTGTTAAATTTCTGATTTTTTTGACTGCATACGCAGCAGAAGCAAGCTTTTTCGCTAGTTTCTCAATATGAGGCCCCCACTGAAGCTTAGCATCCAATGTCAGTCCTAAAAAGACAGTAGTGTCTACAAGGTCCAATTTTTCGCCTCGTACAAATATGTCAATAGGCATTTGTTTAACATTAGGTAAAGTAAATTTTAAGCATTTAGTTTTTTTTTCATTCAAAAGAAGATTATTTACTGTAAACCAGTTAACAAGTTCAAAAATAGCAGTGTTTACATCGTCACAAGATGATTGATATCTCTTAACTTTAAATAGCACAGAGGTGTCATCTGCAAACAATACTATTTCACATCTATTCCGGGCAAGATGAGGCAAGTCATTAATGTACACAAGAAACAAAAATGGTCCTAGAATTGAACCTTGTGGCACGCCCATATGGACCTCAGACCCAGAGGACTTAGTGCCATTAACATCTACCCTCTGAATTCTATTATACAAGTATGATTTTAAAAGATTCAAAGCCTGACCTTGTATGCCGTAATGGTGTAATTTCCTGATTAATATATCATAATGAACACAATCAAAAGCCTTTGACAAATCGCAGAAGACGCCAATTGCATCCCGCAAATTCTCCCAGGCATCAAAAATATGTTGAACTAGCTCAACACCTGCATCGGTTGTTGAGCGACCCCGTGTGAATCCAAATTGTTTGGGATGCATGATATTGTTTTGATAAAAATGAGACATTAACTGGTTTAAAATCAATTTCTCAAAAATTTTACTAAATGTGGGTAGTACTGATATAGGTCTAAAGTTAATGGGATCTGATGTACTACCTGCTTTAAATAATGGAATGACTTTACTTAGTTTCATTAAATCAGGAAACACTCCACGATCAACACATTTGTTAAATATAGTAGCCAAGTGGGGTGCAATACAATCAATTATGGAATTAATAATTTTAACTGATAGGCCGTGAACGTCAGCAGTCTTTTTCATTTGCAATGATTTAAAGGCTTTCAGTACACTATTACTATTTACATGAGTAAATTTAAAGTTTATCTCACATGGTTCTACATTTTGTAAGATAAGTGATTCGGCCAGAGCGGGAGATGAATTAAGAGATTTAGTGGTCGAGATTGGAATGTTGGTAAAGAACTCTTCAAATGATTCGGCAACCTGTAAGTCATTACTAATAATTTTATCGTTTAATTTCAAATTGAATTCTAAATTCCGATCTTCGACTTTTTTTGTCTCATTATTTATGACTTTCCAAGTGGATTTAATGATGTTAGAACTGTTTTTAATTTTACTAATGGTAAACATAGATTTAGCCTCAGAACAAACGCGTTTAAAAATTTTTGAATAATTCCTAACATAGCTAACAAAGGTATCATTTTTATTATATGATTTTTCGGCATAAAGTTCATATAATCTATTTCTGCTTTTGTGAATTCCTGCTGTCGCCCAATCACTGAACATTAGCGACTCGCTGACTTTTATTGTTTTTGACTTAAAAACTTTTTCATATTGATCTTTAGTTAAATCAAATACAGTGTTATACAATTTATTGGGATCATCATTATAAGTCAAATAAGGCACTTTTGTTATTATATTATTTCGAAATAATTTTAGCCGACTTTCGTTAACAGGCACACACTTAATTATTTTTTTCAACCTTCTTTCAGCAATCTCAAAAATAGTTAATTGACCGGAGTGGTCTGATTGTAATTTGTTAACAATAGATTTATAAACAGGTTTAATGTTCGCAAAAATATTATCAAGACAGGTTGCACAAGTTGCTGTTGTCCTGGTTGGTTCAAGAAAAACATTAACTAAGTTGTGACAAAGAAAAAATGATTGGAATCTTCTAGTCAAAGGAGTGTCTTGCAGTATATTGATATTAAAATCGCCACAAATTAAAATGTACTTATTGGTATTACCAATTTTATACAGCGCTTCATCTAAACATATTTCAAACTGGTCATATGAGGAAGCTGGGGGTCTGTATACGCTCATTACAATAAGTCGCTCAAGTTCTATACAAGATATTTCAATAGTACGTTCAACAGATAGACTCACAATATCATTACGTTCTTTAAATTTCAAATCTTTTCTAATAAGTATTAAGGAGCCTCCGCGTATGGCGTTTTTTCTGCTGAACGAACTTGCGACCTGGTGACCACTAAAATTAAATAAGAGTTCATAGGTCTTTAACCAGTGTTCAGTAAGACACATAATATCAATTTTAAAATTATTCATAAATAATTCGATTGTTAGATCTTTGCCCAATATGCCCTGAATATTCTGATGAAATACTTTTAGATTATATTTATTGTTCAATTTACATATTTTTGTGGGCTGGCTATTAATAGTTTTATAATTCTTAATTAATTTTAATAAGGTGCCAGAGTTACTCTCCGTTGTCTTAAATTCTAATTTAAATTATTTAAAATTGGAATAAATTCCAAAGATTTGTTTATGTCATTACACTGCTCAATAGAAGCAGTGGTCAATTTTTTTGTCAAAATATTGACAGAGTTATTAATATAATAAGATAGCGACTCTGCTACCTGTTGTTTATAAAATTTGGATAGATAATAATATCTACCTTTTGTCAAATAAAAATTTTTTACAAGTATATTTGTGTCAATCATGTGAAATTTGTCTGCATTTCGACATACTAATGTATGTAATAAACAATTTACATAATGCCTTGTCTTGTTCTCGTCATCAGTATGACTATGGCTGAAGGGCAAGGCAAACAAAACAATTTTAATTATGTTAGGCATTAATGCCAACTGTGAAAAATAATTAGATAACATTTTTTTGTTCGCCTTGTGCCTTCTGCCAACAAATATAATTAATATTGTATCAGGGCGGAATTCAGTTGATACAATCTTCTCCAATATATTGGAGAAGCTTGCACCAGGCATACACATATTAGTAATGGGCTGACCCATGTATCGGTATAGTTGTGAACCAAGGTTTTTTCCAAATTCATCACTGTACATCAAAACATTTATCTTATTCGAAATGGACGTGTTATGGTCTGTTGCACTCGGCGCCCCGGGCTCGGCGGCCGACGGAGGAGTGCCACATACGGGCGATGGGGATGGTGCCTGGTTCGCTGACAAACATTCACAATGGTGATTATTCGTTAACGAATCAAATCGCTCTAAGTTATAATTGGATAACTTTAATAAGTTATCCATGGCCAGTACATGCTCACTAATTTCCTTCTGGGCAGTGTCATATTTATTGGTCATAGTGACCAAAGCCTCGTTAAGGTTGTGTATTTCCAAGCGGAGGTGCCGTGTGTCACATTCATAAGTTTTTCTGCTTTTTTCTAAACTAATATTACATTCGCCTAATTGATGAAGCAGGTTTATACGTTCTTTTGTTAGGCAAATGTTCTTACAAAATGCACTATTTTTCTTAACTAAAGACTGAGTTTTTTTAATGTACCTATTGATCTTTACATATTTTTTCAACTTATTTTTACTAGTCATGCATATAGGTGATTTCAATTGAGTTGAATTTAATGTAATGTCATTACAATTTGTTAGATCAATAGTTACTGGTGAGATGGCAGTAGTCAGGGACGGGTCTTTACCTACTAGCTCATCAAAAAGAGACTGTGTACGCGATGATTGTTGGTCATCTTGAGTGGTCTGCAGTGTGGATATCTGTCGGTTAGCATCACGCAACTCGGCCTCCAGGCCAGCGATACGCGCGAGGGCGTCCTCGAATTCCTGGCTGCTCGTGTCAAATTGGTCCACCTCTTGCTGAAGTTGATCTCTCTGCCCTACCATGTCCGTGAATCGAGTATGTAGTTCTGCCATCTCACACTTTAACATTGTGTTTTTATTTACTACTTCTAGTACCTCTTTCTCGCTATCATCCCTTTCTCTCAACAGCTGTTCGCATAAGGCCTTGGATGACTTTAGCTCGTTCAAGGTCAACTGGAGTTGATTTTCCAGCTGGCGAGTGGCAACAGTACCTCGAGTAATCCTTGTTGACATTGTAAATATATATAGCTGTCTTATTATTCATATAACATATATTTTCCTCTAATTGTAACCCATAACGTAGTTAAAAAGGGCAACCTTTGAGTTTCTTGCTCGTTCTCCTCAAAATCAAAAATCAAAATCAAAAAATGCTTTATTTTGTAGGTACACAGGGTACACTTAAAATAGTCAGATTTTACATTTTTAAAGCTACTGCTTGTTCAAAAGGCAATTTTCCCCTCTGGGGAGTCAGCTTTGTGAATGAGCAGTAAATTTATATTTAATATTAATTTGTGACGTTTTCAAGTGATAATTTTATCCTATGAAATAAAAAATATTCTGATTCGATATATTTTACAGAATTTATCACTTGAAAATGTCACAATTTTTAAGTTAACTAAAATTACTGAAATTATTGTTCATTCACAAAGCTGACTCCCGAGAGAACAACGAGAACAAAACTAAAGGGTTACTATCTCAAGTAGGTTTTCCAAAAAAAAAAAAAAAAAAGTATTGTATAATTAGACTGAATACCACCGCGCGGCCTATGGCGGCATATGCATGCTTGCTTATCGCCCAAATAGTTAGAAATTGTATAATAGCCTTTTGTTAATAATTTCTGTTTAAATTTAAATCTCTATCTAAAAAAGTTTTTTTAATGTACAACGGGTTGGTACTTGATCTGTTACTGCTACTGTAGTTACTGCTATTTGAGAAAATTTTAAGAATATAATATTGTCAACACAAACGACTTCACTGAGGCCCTTTTTCTATCACAAAAAACCATTATTATTTGAGAAAGTTTAAAGAATAACTGAACCATAAAATAGTCAGCGCACCCGTCAGGGTACGAATCCCGCGAGGGGTATTTGTTTGGTGAATACGAACATTTATTCCCGAGTTGTGGATCCAGGAGTTGTTATCCATAGTACAATCTTTGTTTAATTTGGGACTTGATGATTGGTGTAAGTGTCCCAAATATTTATATTATTATCAACACAATCGACTTCTCCTAAAGTAATCATTATTTGAGAAAAGAACCCCGTACCAAAAGTCTGGAAAATGTGATTTCAGTTAAATATTCTGAGATTTTGATATAATATAGATTTTAACGTCCTGAACAAAAGTATCTATGGGGGCTACCACTGTTGCCGAGTCCCTTTCAGAGTTACGACTGATTTCGTATCAGATAACAAATCATTAATTAGATGCAATTACCAACAATTTATTTAAACAATTATTTATTTAAATAAAAAAAAAATAATTAAACATTAGATTGAACCTATATTGCGATATTTGCGATAAATATATGTAGATATTATTTAACAAGAGACTTTTGTTCAGGACGTTAAAATCTATATTATATCAAAATCTCAGAATATTTAACTGAGACCACATTTTCCATACTTTTGGTACGGGGTTCTTTGAAGAATAATTGAACGTCAAATATCAACACAAGCTGCTTCACTAACGTCCCGTCCTCTATCTCCGGAGTACATTATCAAATCTTCGCCAAATTATATGGTATCACTCTGGCGGTATACTCTTTCAAACAAATAAAGGAAGAAATGAAAAATACTTCACAAATATCGGAGATATCACGCAAGTTATTGATAACCCCCTTCATTTTGGAGATCAATTGTATATACTGATGGTTCATGGAATCATTCACCTGCAGTCAACGGGTTATCCACAATTTACGGGGCATCCTGTACATCAGACAATGACCCTGGAAGCCTCTGGCTGCAGTTGGCCCATCGCCAGCACATGTGGTGGCGATGATCTAATGACGACTAAATATACCCGCCCATTGAGACAGATCAATAATATTTGTATTTACTTTCTTTATGTTATGTAGGTGAAGGTGTGACCGACGAGCAAGCAACTCACAATCACGAGGAAACAAATCCACGTTCAAATTTGTTTCTAATTGGCTCCGTACTTCCCATTCGACAATCCGTGACCGATTTTTTATCGACAAAAAATTAAAAATACAGTATTGAAACGCACATATCCTTCAAAAAGTCGGTCACAAAATCTTGATAAGTTTTAAAAAAAAATTGAGGTTAAAAACCAAAAAACCCGACGGCATATTTTGTATTTGTAGGTTGCCTGGAAGAAATAGCTTTTATTGATAAGGCCGCCAAATTGTACAATGCCTTGTTTCGTATTTTTTTTATGCTTCTTACTGTTGTACAATAATGAATAAAAAAATAATAAAAAATAAATAAATATTTCGGACACTTACACCAATCATCTAGTCACCAAACTAAGCGAAGCTTGTGCTATGGAAACTAGATAACGGATAAACATACATAAATATTTATATAAACATCCATGACTCGGGAATAAATGTTTGTATTCATCACACAAACATTTACCCCTCGCGGGATTCGAACCCGCAACCGTTGGTTTCGCTGACAGGGTCACTATCCACTACATCAATCGGTAGTTTGTTTGTTTGTTTATAGAAATAATAATAATTATAGAATATTTTGTTTGTTTGTTTGTATTTTGCAGGCACCATATTGGTTTTAGCACCATAAAATGTATCCTATGATACTCCAGGGATCAAGACGAATCTAACGGCACCATCGCACTTCGAAATCGGTCAAGCTGTTTATGCTGCAGGAGGTAACAGAAATCTACATACGTACACTCGAAAAACATTCCTTGAGGAGTCGGACTTACAAAGTCTGATGTGTGCACACGCAAACTATACATACATAAAGCCACGCCTGTTTCCCGTAGGGGGTAGGCAGAGACAACAGACTTCCACTTGCAAAATATAAGTACAAATACTCACCCAAAACACATGTAAAAGTGCTAGATTTATGTACCGACTAGTTACTCGACTAACAGAGTACGGTGACCTTAACCGAATGGTTAGTCAGCTGTTAGCGCGTACATAAATAGCTGACGGCTATTTTAGCGCGATGTTTTAACCGCATATTTAGCAGTGCTTTTAAGAATAACAGCCTAATTCATCACAATATCCAGATTTCCAGTGAGACCGGTTGGAAGCGGCCTGGATCTACCTTATTTTTATTTTATTTTATTTTATTCAGAACAACTAACAGCTACCCAATACAATTATGTTTTATTATCTTATATGTAGACAATGGAGGTCATTGTGTAACCAACTACGTTATCCACGACAATTTTATATATAACTGCAAAGACAGAAAAGCAATCCGAACCAGTTAATTTAAATCTTAAGTGTCACCAATATCCGACAGGACTTCCAAACACTGTTTCTTATATTGGTTTTTAGACAAAAAGAATATATCCACATCCGTTAGATATTTATTATAGATGTTAGTCAGTCGACACAGGGGGGCACGCTCCCCTGCATGCGGTCTGCTTACCTTGTATGGGTAATCGAAAATTTTTGGATTGAAATCGACTACGGTCCCTTGAGGAAAGTGTGGCGCCACCGGTATATGGGAATTACATGTATTCAAATTCACCCCGTATTTTTTTTATGCACAACGGAAACGCTCATATTAAAATAACTACTGAACCGAGTGCGCTGAAATTGCAATGGGAACAATTTGACGGTATCCCCTTTAATTTACAAAAAGAATCACGCGAATCAACCATCAACTCTGAGAGATACCGGTTTATATAATAAACCAAAAAAAAGTAAGAGTTACATTATTTTTGGGATTTGTTTCATTTAGTATTCGGGCTTAGGTGAATGTTGTAAGCAGCCTGAGGATATTTTTTTTTATGCACGTTGGTTTCGTACTTGACCTCAATCACACCTGATGTTAAGTGAAGATGAGGTCGAAGGTGGAAGCGTACTGACCCGGAAAACCCAACACATTTGGGGGACTGGCTATCTTATCTCTGACAACCGGAACACAACAATGCTTTAACATTGCTGCTTGGCGGCAGATTTAGATAAGATCGTGGTAGCTAGCCAGGCGGACATTTAAAATGCCCTACCACCAACCAAACCGAGTACTGTATCCCGCTGGGGATCGAACCCGCGACCTCCGAAACGTAAACCCAATGTTGTTTACATTGAGCCACGGAGGCGGTGTTACCCGTACTGACCTGTGCTCGGTGAGGCGCGATATGGACCTGGTGAGCGAGTCCAGCAGTGGGCCCACGGCGCCGCGCTGAGTGCTGAGCTCGCGGACGCAGGCGCTCAGCTCGGTGAGGGCCGAGCGCGTCATGGACACCTGCGAGTCCACCTCGCTCTGGATGTTCACGGGCTGCGGGGGCGGTGGACTGTCATTAGCTATTCAAAAACGTCTGCAACTCCATTTATTAGTTATAATGACAATAAGACGACCGATCGATGTAGTAGATAAGAGTCTGGCCAACAAAATCGTGACCTGAAAAAACGCGGTATATTCAAAAACTCATTTTTTTTCCGTAGGCGTTCATGGCGGGGTGCTGGTTCCAACACTGATTTGCGGGAGTGAATGCTGGGTATGGCAGAAGAAGAAAATAGAATTAATGCATTAGGAATGAGATCATTGAGAAGTGTGAGTGGAGTGTGAAAGAAGACACATTGATAAAGATTGAAAAAGATATGTTGAGATGGTTTGGACATGTGGAGAGGATGAATGAAAGAAACTAATGAAAGAGATATACGAAGCGAATGTGAATGGCAGTTTTTGTAGAGGAAGACCACGACGAACGTACCATGATCAAACGGGAACGTCTTTAAGAAAGGCCAAGTCAAGAGTACCCTAAACCGACGAGTATGTACGAACAACCTTATGAGAGTGAATGAAGCAGAAGAGGTGTGTCAGGATCGTAGCAAGTGGAAGTCTGTGGTCTCTGCCTACCGCCACGGGAAACAGTGACTTTATATATACTAGATAAGTTTTACCGTAAGGAAAAAAATAGGGCATATTAGGTAAGTGAAAAAGAAGGTATTGGCATAGGTAGGTTATTTTTTTTTCAAAACCATCATGGATTAAATTTTGTCATTTAACCGGTCGCGTTTGTAGCATATTCCACATAATTATATCATTAAATTAAATGAATAAAGAAAACTTGGAGAAAATGTGAGCTTCAAATTAATTTCGAATGATAGGAACTCTACAAATCACGACAGTCACATATTAATCTACGGCCTCAGCGGGCGTTTTTGAAAAAAAAAAAATAACCTACCTATTCCAATACTTCCTATTTCACTTACTTAACATGCCCTATTTTTTTCCTGTACCTAAATTTTTAATTTGTAAAAATATTCTTATTAATTACAACTTAATGTTTAGGGGGTAGGCAGAGACCATAGACTTCCACTTGCTACGATCCTGACACACCTCTTTTGGTTACACACTGTGCTCAGTAGTTTTTCCGAATGCATCGTGCATGATGATAACTGATCCCAAGATTTTATCGTAGGACTGGGCACCCACATACACCACTCAAATCATAATACACAAACTAGTCAGCAGCAGCTTTATTCATTGCACACTTTATTATTGTGATGATCACTAATGGATACCAAATGTTATGTATCACCCAGTTGGCAATCAGCAACTACTAATATACAGTTGACGCTATAGTACAGGTTTAGACCCATTTTAGCGTCAACTACTCCCTCGTATGTTTCTTGGCCTCAGATTACTCTCTAATGTTATTAATTAATTACATACATTGTAATTTAAGTAGGCTTTCAGGAAATAAACATTATTATTATATTACATTATTATATATGTATGAATGTTTAAGTCTTGCACCACAACACATATTTAATATGTTAAACCATCTCCCCAAAATGTCGGGACAATCAAAATAGTCAGATTTTACATTTTTAAACCTACTGCTTGTTCAAAAGGCAATTTTCCCCTGAGAAGAACAAGCAAGAAACTCGAGAAAAAAGTAAAAAAAAGTTTTTATATTACAAAATTATTAATTATTATTTTATATTATAATATTTCATTATTAATTGGGAAATAGCCTGGTTATGCGAACGGGCTGGTTAGGTCCAGGAATGTTTATCATCTAAATAATCTGATATTTTATAATATGCTTTCTCAATAAGTTTCTGTTTTATAGTATCTTTAAATTTATTGATCACCCTCGGGTATCCGGTAGCCGCCTTGGCCGCCTGCAGCAGCAGCGCCAGGGTCTCCAGCACGGTGCGGGCGTGCTCCAGCAGGTCCGACTGGCTGCGGGACTCGGTCACGTTGGAGGCCGTCGCGATGGTGGCCGCCACCAGCGGCTCCGCGTACGACACCTGCAGGTGACACATCAGAGAGGTGTACAGGTATTCAATGTTAGGGTACCAAATAAATGTATTTAAAAATCAAAAAACGCGACAGCATATTTTTTATTTTGCGGGCGCCATATTGGATTTTTAACTTAAAATGTATCTCAAGACACTCCAGGTATCAAGACGAATCTAACGACACCGTGCACTTCGAAATGGGTCGACGCGTTTAGGTTACAGGATGCGCCAAAGGAACGGACATACCTGGGGTAAAAATAACAAAGCGGCAGGGTTATCAAATTAACTGTTCCTTCACAGTTAATTTACAAAAATATTATGTATGTTCGAAAAAATATTTCTGCCTTCCGGAAAAATAGTGACAAGCATAATTTTTTGAGATATAAGAACAAATTGGCTACCCTATGTTCAGTTCAGACTAAGCAAAGTTAATACATCATTTATGAGACACTGTATACGCTTTTATAACCTTATACCTGAGAATATCATTAATCTAACTGAGAAAAAATTTAAAGATCACGTCAAAATAACATTAGCAGAAGAGGTTATTACAGAATTAGTAACTATCTGAATGACAAACACGGTTGGTGTACTTCGACGAGCTCGCCAAAATTATAAAAAGTTTATATAGATTTCAATGATATCAGATACGTTGAAATAAATGCCTGAAGTTTGAACCCGATTTTTTGCCGGTTCAATTATTAAATACTTATATTGATAGAACTGATGGAAAGTGTCGATATGGTCGAAGGTGAAGTACGCGATTCCGAATAAATATTAGGTCCTTATCTATGAAAGTGTCGTTTTGTATGAAGAATTTCATTAAGACTGTTTTCTCCATACAAACATTTTTGTTTTTTTTTGATATTTTACATTTAGCTAAACTTTGTGCGTATTATAGGATAACATTAAGTTAAGTATAGGCAGCGTTAATTTTTAAAAGTAATCGCTTTATAAAAGTTTCTGCGAATCTAAGAAATGATTATGGGAAGCACAAGAAAAGAGCTCTGTTCAAATTTTTTTATTACGTGATTTAGCACAGAAATTAAAAAAAATTCCATTTTCCAAATAAAAAACAAATTTGGATATAGCTTTGAAATTCGCAGGAGTTGGTACATATGATTAAAGAAGAAAAAAACTCCAATTTCATAGGTAAAGACCCAATATTAAATCGGCAAATCGAAAAACCGAATCACAATCTTTGTCGTCAATACTTATTTTGATGTCAAAACAATGTTTTTCCAGGAATAAAACGTTTGAATAGAATGTACATCAAGGAATGGTTTTGTGTAAAACACAGGCGCAAGACACCCGGTATAACACAACCACCTATGCTATCATTTGGCAAGCGAATACATATGATAGAATTTAAAATTAATGAAGCACCAGGTGCAAAATAGCATGTCCCTAGTTCTCGGCCTCGCCCTAATCAGCGGTGGATAAAGGCTATTTCATGTAACACTATCATCTTTCCTACCATTCCAACCATGTCAAATCAAATCAAAAAATATTTATTTATTTCGTAGGATAAAAATTATCACTTGAAAACGTCACATTTTTTATCTTAATATTAAAATTATCGACATTATTGCTCATTCGCAAAGCAGATTCCCCAGAGAAGAACGAGCAAGAAACTCAAGGGTTGCTCTTTTAAATAAGTTTAGGTTACAATTATATTATATTGTATAATTAGACTGAATATCGCCGAGCGGTCTATGTCCATGCTTGCTTATCATCCGGATAGTCAGAAATTTTATAATAGCCTTTGGTAAATAATGTCTGTTTTATGATGGTTTTGAATTTATTTAAAGGTAAATTTTGAATGTCCACTGGAACCTTATTATAAAAGCGTATGCATTGCCCCTTAAATGACTTAGTGACTTCGAACGGCTGACATGAACAGCAACTTTATTTTTATAATTGGTATTAACATTACGTATATCACAACTTTTCTTACACGAGCGATATGGCAAGGGAATACATAAATATGATCATAAAATGAACGTAAGTTAGAAGTATACACTCACCAGTTGCAAAACAGCATGCCCCAAGTTTTCGGCCTCGCTCTTGGCAGCGGTGCGTAAAGGCTCCAGACGCTCCAGCATCTCCGTGGCGCTGTTGTCAATCTGCTCAGAGTAACCTGCGCAAAACATATACATTACTTGCTTCCCGCCCGAATGTTTAACTTGTTTATCCCGCGGGAACTACCCACTTTATCGGAATAAAAAATATCCTACGGTACGTTCTAGCTATATACCAAATCCATTCACCCATTTCCTTATCTAGCAACAAACAAACATCCAAACTTTTAGCTAGGTTATTATTCATTGTTTTATGCACGACGGGATAGCACTTGACTTCAAGCTCAACTGATGAGGAGGCCAAAGGTGGAAGCCAGCTCCTCCCCTAATGGCCTTTCACTAAGAGGTGATTCAGGTCACAACCCATCATTATGCTGAGTGCAGATTTAAAGGACACCTCGGTATTATTTAAAGCAACCTAACCAACCCGTCCGGTGCAGTGCAATTTCCAATAATGGAGAAAATATCCGCCCAGGCATTTCATGAAATGGCTAATTCAACGATCTGCCTGCGACATATACACACAGTTGTATAAATGATTCTGATTCTTATTATGTTATTTTCTATGTTCTATTCCCCAGAGTTCCATCAATCAATCAATTTTATTTGCATGAATATAGTTATATAAGTTCTTAATAAAATTAGAGTTCGGGGTATCCAGTCGGCTTGCAGACGTGCAAATATTAAAATCTACTTATATACTTAAAATCTTATAGCATTCACAATTAAAAATAACAATGTCAAGATTAAGTCATTAAAATAAAAATTATTAGTTATACATGTCGATTATGGATATGTCAATTATAAATATATCATTATTGTCATTGAGTAGGTAGAGAATGCAATATATTACGAATTTAAGTACTGTTTCACACTATAAAAATATTTATCATTAAGCCATTTCGTCAGTTCCCTTGTAAAACTCTCATCATACATTGTTTTAAGACCGTCAGGCAGTCCAGTAATATGCACATATTAAATGATTTTATTTCATAAATAAATGTATGACACGGTGGTTGATATAATCGGTGTGCATACTTAGATCTGCCCTGCCTGGTGAAGACTTCCGAGTATAGTTTAAAATAGTGGGGATGTCGTTTTACAAAACAGCAAACATATCTAATATACTAGTACATGCATGAGAGGGGAAGTATCTTTAATTTTGTAAACAATGGCTTACAGTTAAAAACTGAAAGTAATAAAGTTTTCTTAGCAAAATCTGCTAAAATCAACAATTCCCTCGTTTTTAGTGATTGGGCGACGGTGGGAATTCATAAAAGTAGGCAAAAGTTATATGAGCTTTATGATGAAAGGACATATAATAAGAGCGAAAGTTTTATTGAATATGTTAGGCAATACTCGAAAATATTCAAGCGAGCTTGTGCCACAGCAAAATCAAATTTTATAAATAATAAAATAAAGAATAGCGCGGACATAGTAAAGACAACTTGGAAAGTTATAAATAGCGAAACTGGCAAATTTAAAACTCTTAACACTGATACACGATTAAAAATTAATGATCGAATTCTAACTTCACAATTAGAAGTTGCAGAAGCTTTTGAAAAATTCTTTACTGATATCCCAATATTAACTACAAATTCTCTGAATTCATGTCCCACACTCGCTGAATCGCTACTTAAACAAAATGTGGAGATTTGTGACTCTCATTTTAAATTTAATCATGTAAGTCCTATAGACATCTTAAAAGCATTTCGTTCTTTAGACAAGAAAAAAACTGCCGACCTTCACGGTTTATCAGTAAAAATTATTAGTGCCGTAATTGATTGTATTTCACCACACTTAGCTTATATCTTTAATAAATGTACTGATGATGGCATATTTCCTGATCTGATGAAACACAGTAAAGTCATACCTTTATTTAAAGCCGGTAGTACATCAGACCCCTCTAATTTTAGACCTATTTCAATACTACCGACTCTCAGCAAAATCTTTGAAAAAATTATATTAAATCAGATATCAAGTTATTTTTACAGTAACAATCTAATGTCATATAAACAATTCGGTTTTACAAGGGGCCGCTCGACAACCGATGCAGGTGTCGAGCTCTTACAATATATTTTTGAGGCTTGGGAAGATGCGCGGGATGCAATAGGAGTATTTTGCGACTTGTCCAAGGCCTTTGATTGCGTTCATCACGACACTTTAATCAGGAAATTACGTCATTATGGTGTAACCGGCCGAGCTCTCGACCTTCTGAATTCTTATTTGAGTAACCGAGTTCAGAGGGTTGATATCAGTGGTAATACATCGTCAGGGTCGACAGTCTGTATGGGCGTCCCACAAGGCTCCATTCTCGGACCATTTTTGTTTTTGGTTTACATAAATGACTTGCCAAACCTTGTAAACGATAAACATGAAATAGTATTGTTTGCTAACGATACCTCTGTAATGTTTAAAGTAAATAGACTAAAATTAAATTATGACGACGTGAACAATGCTATTTCTCAAATAGTAGAATGGTTTACGGCAAATAATTTGTTACTGAATGAGAAAAAAACTAAATGTGTAAAATTTGTACTGCCTAATGTCAGGGAGGTGCCCACAAATATAATGATAAAAAATGTCACTCTAGACCTTGTTGAGTCCACTGTATTTTTGGGCATTGCTTTGGACGCCAAATTACAATGGGGTCCTCATATCCATAAATTGGCGAACAAGCTCAGCTCTGCAGCGTATGCAGTCAAAAAATTAGACAAATATCGGACGTAAATACTGCTAGATTAGTATATTTTAGTTATTTCCATAGCCTGATGTCTTACGGTATCTTGCTGTGGGGAAATGCCGCGGATATCAATACAATCTTTGTTTTACAAAAACGAGCCGTTCGCGTAATTTATCAATTGAGACCTGCAGTGTCACTTAGAGACAGATTTAAAGAGTATAATATTCTAACGTTTTCGTCACAGTACATTTTTGAAAATCTAATATATGTCAAAAAAAATATAGCATCATTTAGGAAAAATAGTGATAAACATGATGTCAATACAAGAAATAAAGATAAACTTGCAGGTCACATAAGTCGCCTCCACAAAGTCAGTAATTCATTCAAAGGGTTATGTATACGCTTTTTCAATAAAGTTCCTGTTGATATACAAAATCTTCCTTTCAATAAATTTAAAGATACTATAAAACAGAAACTTATTAAGAAAGCATATTATAAAATATCAGATTATTTAGATGATAAACAATCATGGACATAACCAGCCCGTTCGCATAACCAGGCTATTTCACAATTAATAATGAAATATTATAAAATAATAATTTTGTAATATAAAAACCTTTTTTTAAAAAGAGCGACCTCTCGAGTTTCTTGCTTGTTCTTCTCAGGGGAAAATTGCCTTTTGAACAAGCAGTAGCTTTAAAAATGTAAAATCTGACTATTTGAAGTGTACCCTGTGTACCTACAAAATAAAGCATTTTTTGATTTTGATTTTGATTTTGATTTTGGTTATCCTTGTCCATATAAAATTAATTAAATGATGGTTTATACATACCTTGAAGAGTGTTAGCCTGCCTGGGTGCCAGCTCCTGTCCAACGGCTTGTATCGCTGCCTGATCGAGTTGCCGTTGCAACTTGCTGAGGGTCTCCAAAGCTGCAGAGCATTCGTGCTGCCCTGGCGCCTTTTCCCTGTTAGAATAAATAGGTAGATTATAA
Organism: Oegoconia quadripuncta; assembly: GCA_949316235.1. Lineage (NCBI taxonomy): Eukaryota > Metazoa > Arthropoda > Insecta > Lepidoptera > Autostichidae > Oegoconia > Oegoconia quadripuncta. Next base: position 39,804,368 of record OX438741.1, on the reverse strand, counting down.
ATTGATTCTTTGTTTTTTTTTCATTTATCCTTTATGACAATTTTCTTTATAGATTAATAACTAATTCAAGGAATGTTGTAACATTATGCTTACTTTATTAATTTAATTGTAGGCTGTAACTTTAATTACCTAATGTTGGTGACCAGGGATTTGATGCTGTCCGAGATGGTCTTGCTGTGGGCCGCCAGCGCCTGCCACTGGGTCCGATCCTGCGGTTGCAGGGCCAGCACCTTGGCCGACTCCAGCATGGAGCACGACGCTGTGATTATACTCCTGTGGGAGCACACGGGGTATTATAACAATTTTTGTGTGTACAAATCAACCCTCTAATATCACATCATCAATCCGTAAACATCCCACTGCAGGGATAAAGACCTTCCCTCATACTGAGGGAGTATGGGCCATAGTCCGCCACGCTGGCCCAGTGTAGGTTGGGGACTTCACATCCTTCGATTTTTTATTACATAAGTAATTAAATTATATTTAATAACTCCCTCCCAAGTACATGGCCTCCCTGAGGATCGAACCTGGACCTCCCAAATTGGGAGACGGTGTCTCCTCCACCGAGTCACCGACATTCACTCTATTATCAGGATGCTTAAATTAACGTTTTAGTATTTTCTTAAAAGTAATCCTTTAGTAGTTGCTGGATGCTCAAATGTCTATTTTAGTAATTTTTTGACTACAAACGAGCATGCCTTCCATATGATTATGTAATCACTCATTACAGCCGGATATGAAGAGTAAGTTACACAAATTTAAAAAATATATAGTATTTAGTTGCAGGCGTCTTGAAGATGGTCATAATGTTGCACTGTGGTTGCACTTGTTGAATATAGTGTAGAGTTTTTTTTCTGCACAAAGTGTCACTGTATTTTATATAAAAACGATTCCATATTATATGGAATCTTTTAGCATATTCTAATTGGGAGGGTATTAATTATTTCAATTCAGTTTGAGTTGTTTACATGAGTGGAACACGAGACTATATATTTATGAAGTCTACTATACTGGATGGACTTGAAATAACTCATGTGATTCTTCGTTACTAATCGTATTATATATTATTAAGTCATCAGCAAAGAGAAGATGATTACAGATCTTAAAGCATTCTCCAGTGTTATTAATAAATAGAATAAAAGGTGATGGACCGAGTGTTGACCCTTGCGGTACTCCTGACGTTACAAGCACTATTCTTGATTCAAAGTCTATGACCACAATTTTTTGCAGACGATTACTCACATACGATATAAGCCGACGCCATATATTTCGTCTAATTTTATTGAAAATTACTTATTCCATTAAAAATTTATGAACAACTACACTAAAGTCAGATATTGTAAATTTCGTCCAATTCAGTGATAATGTGGGTATGGTATCGTTCTTTTGCAGAAGCGAAATTATATAATTATCTACCTGACAATCTAAAAGAGCTACATTTTCAATTTTTCAAATTAAAATAATTGACATTCTCGTAAATACCTGCCACAATTTCTAGATGACAAATTGTGAATCTTTTGTTTGTTTTTTGTGAGATATGAGCCAGTCCCCCAAATGTGTTGGGGTTTCCGGGTCAGTACGCTTCCACCTTCGACCTCACCTTTACTTAACATCCGGTGTGATTGAGGTCAAGTGCTAACCTTTTTTTAAATAAAAAAAAAATATCACTGCAACCGTTGCACAACTTGCTTTTGTACAAATCAGTAGAATTATTAAGCGCGTCATTGACAAATTAAGTATTGCACGCCTGAAAAGGCACGTCACAGTGGACTCTGTAGAATGAGACCAGCAACTAGATCAGTGAGCTCGGAGAGGCAGGAGAGGTAGGACTCACCGGCCGCACTGCAGCACGGCGGCCTGCTGGCGGCGCGCGTGCGCGGAGATGCGCGCGGGCACGGCCGCGAACTCGGGACTGTCGGCGAAGGCGCACAGGCTGCGGACCGCGTCCGCCAGCGGGCCAGTGGCCGCCGCGCAGCGGCTGCGGTTCGCCTGGGGGAATCCATCGATCAAAAAATGCTTCATTTTGTAGGTACACTTAAAATAGTCAGATTTTTTAAGGTATTGCTTGTTAAAAAGTCAATTTTCCCCTGAGAAGAACAAGCAAGAAATTCGAGCTGATTGCTATTTTATATTATGATATTTCATTATTAATTGTGAAATAGCCTGGTTACGCGAACAGGCTGTTCGTGTCCATGAATGTTTATCATCTAAACAATCTGATATTTTATAATATGCTTTCTTAAGAAGTTTCTGTTTTATAGTATCTTTAAATTTATTGAAAGGAAGATTTTGTATATCAATAGGAAACTTATTGAAAAAGCGTATACATAGCCCTGTGAATGAATTACTGACTTTGCTGAGACGACTTATGTGACCTGCAAGTTTATCTTTATTTCTTGTATTGACGTCATGTTTATCACTATTTTTCCTAAATGATGCTATATTTTTTTTGACATTCATTACGATTTTCAAAAATGTACTGTGACGAAAAGTTTAGAATGTTATACACTTTAAACCTATCTCTAAGTGACACTGCAGGTCTCAATTGATAAACTGCGCGAACGGCTCGTTTTTGTAAAACAAAGATTGTATTTATATCCGCGACTTTATATTTTCTATTCTTTACTTTAATTTGTATGTATATTCGTTTGTATTTTAAAAATTGTGTAGCTGTGTGAACGCATTGGCGTTTATAAATGCTTCATCTATCTATCTAAACGTGTCAGTATCGTGGAGTCACCTCGCTATAATCGGCGTCCAGCGCCTTGATCTCCTTGACGAGCGTGGCGGTGGAGTTGGCGACGTCCTTGGCGGCCTGCACGAAGTGTCGCTTGGCCTGCGGCTCGGCCGTGCGGCCCGACGCCACGCGACACGCGTTGCACAGCGCGCTCGTGTACTTGGCGATCTCCGTGGCAGCCGACAGCACCTGCCGCCGATACGACGTCGATAACGAATACAAACATGTCGATGTCGATTCGGATGTACACCAACAAAACTAAACTAAACTAAAACCAGTTTTGGAGTGGTGCCGTCGCATCGTACTGTTGCAGGGAGAAAGAGACAGTACTACTTTAAAACTGGTTTTAGTTTAGGTTAGTTAGTGTACATCCGAATCGACCGCCTCCATGGCTCAATGTAAACAACATTGGGTTTAGGTTTCGGAGGTCGCGGGTTCGATCCCCAGCGGGGTACATGTTTTAAGTATTCGGTTTGGTTGGTGGTAGGGCATTTTAAATGTCCGCCTGGCTAGCTACCATCATCTTATATAAATCTGCCGCCAAGCAGCAATGTTAATAGCATTGTTGTGTTCCGGTTGTCAGAGATAAGATAGCCAGTCCCCCAAATGTGTTGGGGTTTCCGGGTCAGTACGCTCCCACCTTCGACCTCATCTTCACTTAACATCAGGTGTGATTGAGGTCAAGTACCAACCCGTTAGGCATAAAAAAAAAAAATTCGACACCAATGATTTATGTTGTAGGTACACTTAAAATAATCAGATTTTACATAAGCTCCTGCTTGTTCAAAAGACAATGAGACGAACAAGCAAGAAGCTCGAGGGGTTGCTCTTTTAACAACAGGTTCGCTTAGTCGATCGATCTAAAAAAAAACGATCACTTAGTCTAGATTTATTTAGAAAACCCTTTTTTTAATTTGCATAATTTTCATAAATACTAACTAATATTTAATTAGGTAGACTTCTGTTAATCACAGTTAACATATTGAACATTAAAAAACTAAGCATGTTATAATTAGGCATGCATGTGTTTTACCAATATTTTGTAACGATAATTTCCCTAAATATTTTGAATTTAAAGAAATACCCATCAATTGAGCAGGATTCTATGTTACTTGTCTTTGTACTAGAATATGTGATAATCATGATGAAGTATAAAAGCTTGGTTTTAAACGTAGAAACTTATTTAGAAATTAGAATAAAATGTGTTTTACCTATTCTGGGATTTTAGGAGTCAGTATTGAGAAACACATTTTTCAACTTTTGCTTATTTAGTTACTTAGTACTTGCGTATCTAATTTAATTTTTAGCAACTCATACTACATTTACAACACTTTATTAAATGTTTCAAGAGAATCGCGGTTATTGGTTTTTCCGAGGTCAAATCATATTTCCCTTGGGCTACTACTTTAAGCTTAACTAAAACAAAGGACGCACTCAAATTGTCAAACACATAACACCTATCGTTTTTCGTCGGGGGTTTAAAATAACAGGTCATTCCCTACACTTCCAAACCAATTTTTATTAAGTTTAAGTAGGTTCTATCAGTGGGCACCTCTAATTGGCTTTCAGTTTCTTAGTTAAATAAATAAATATTTCGGACACCTACACCAATCATCTAGTCCCAAACTACGCAAAGCTTGTCCTATGGGTACTAGATAACAGAATAAATGTTCGTATTCATCACACAAACATTTACCCCTCCCGGGATTCGAACCCGCAACCGTTGGTTTCGCTGACAGGATCACTATCCACTACACCAATCGGTCGTCGTTTTAAGCTTTAAGCTTAAAACTTAAGTTTAAGTGATAATTTGTAAAACAGCTGTTGGTTTTCCCAAGAAAATAAAATAAAGCCTTAAATTGGTTTTTCATTCCGAGGGTTTGCTGGAAGAAAGAAAAAAGAAAGACCTACCTGCTGCTGGTTGCTGGTGGAGTCGCAGAGGGTCCGACACGCGTGCTCGATGGCGTCAGAGGCTCGGGCGAACTTGCCCTGGTCCACCAGCCCAGGCCTTCCGGCCACGCTACTCTCGTCTGATACGGCCACCTGCTCACAAATAAATATTTGAGATAGATACAGTTAATATGCACTCGTAAAGACTTTATTTGGAAAAAATACTATTTTTCAAGAATGAAACGTAATGTGCTATAAAAGTTTTCTGTAACGGAACGTAATACTTGAAATGCGACGTTGCAACTCCGACTGTCAAGCAAAGTATTGGATAATTATCTGCCAGGAAGTTTATCGGGCACTTAGATGGTGAAACAGGAGAAAAAATCAGCTAGTTTTAACCGTCGCATAAGCTATCTGCTAGATTGCTATCTGAAAGTTTATCCAGAAGGTCGTGAAACAGAGCCTTAGTCTCCTACGTAATCTAAGGCCTACGGCGGACACGGCCACCTCCTCACAAATAAATATTTGAGATAGATATTAAGAGGTTTCTTTTGCACAACGGGTTAGCACTTGACCTCAATCGTACCTGGGAGTCTACTCTCTAATGAAAATAGCTTCGGACGGGCGTTACTTCGTACTTTTTCTTTTGCAGTTTGCTATGTCAATTATAACCCAATCGTCGTTATGTTGCTTTTGTTGTATATAGTTGGACATCACTAGTTAGTACGGGACGCAAGGAACGTCTGAAGTTATGCAAATAAATGATTCTTAACAGAAGAAAAAGTCCGAAGTTACGGCCGTCCGAAGCTATTTTCGTTAGAGATTAGACCCCCTGATGTTAAGATGAAGCCGAAGGTGGAAGCGTACTGACCGGAAACCCCATTATTTGGGGAACTGGCTATCTTATCTCTGACAACCGGAACACACTTAGACAATACGGTGGTTAGCTAGCCAGGCGGACATTTAAAATACCCTACCATTAATCAAACCGAGTGCTAAACATGTATCCCGCTGGGGATCGAACCCGCGACCTCCGATTCGTAAACCCTATGTTGTTTACATTGAGCCACGGCAGCGGCATTTAGGTCCAGAGATGGGCAGCAGCGTCACTGGCCTAAAGCCCCCAAATTCTGCGATTACGGATAAATCCAGGCAAAATCTTTAATAAAAAACATGCTAATATAAACAATTTTATAAGAAATTTTTAATTGTGTCCTTTTGGACAGGCAAGGGGCACCGAGCACATACAGCCAAGTTTTTTTTTCCACATAAATCACACTGTGAACCTAGTAAATCTTCGGTTACTGACCAGATAAGCGGACTGCGCAGTGCACTCCACCAGCCCCTGGACGGCCGTGGCCACACGCCCCACGGAGCGCGCGAACTGCACGTGGTCCGAACACTTGCCCGGGCTCGCCATGCCCGACATGCCTTCGCCTGTCGACATACAAGTTGTTATTTTGATTATTTTATTTATTTGGGACAGTTAATAACAGTGGACATAGTTACATTATTAACAGTGTCTGTACTGTAGGGTATACAGTCCACCACACTATCCACGAGGTTAGTTAAAAAGGCTTACAAATTATGAAGTTTACCTAAGTACATCATTACAGTGTTGCAATGTGCTGCTACACAAATCAAACAAGATAAATATTGCACGTGCATTGCAATAACTCTCCAATAACAGAACGCCTAAATCTATTATATGATAATGAAAATATGTCAAAATCTAAAAAATGTTCGTTATACGTGTTTACTAAGTGTAGGATTTTGGGCTAGGCCAATTTAAAAACCCCGGCAAACCGCCATTGCACCGACGTCCACAGTGAAGTTAGACAGGGTCTTGTTGGTGACTTCACATCGTTCGACGGTCTGTCACCGCATCGGTGTCGTCGGTGTCGTCTGTCTGTCTGTCTTTACCTCTCGAACTCCTCGTACAAGGCGGTAGCATCTTCAGCTTGTGCACCTAATCAAGCTGGCGGGTGAGTGGTAGAATAACTGGCCTTTTTTTCCATATCTTCTACCACACACTAAGTGTCTTAGAGGATATCCCGTTCCTCCATATTGCCATGCCTGACAAGGTACATGTGTATATTAGTACTTACCTATGTATTGTAACTAATGTAATGTAATCTTCTCTTCAATAAATTTAAAGATACTATAAAACAGAAACTTATTAAGAAAGCATATTATAAAATACCAGATTATTTAGATGATAAACATTCATGGACATAACCAGCCCGTTCGCATAACCAGGCTATTTCGCAATTAATAATGAAATATTATAACATAAAATAATAATTTTGTAAACCTTTTTTTTAAAAGAGCGACCTCTCGAGTTTCTTGCTTGTTCTTCTCAGGGGAAAATTGGCTTTTGAACAAGCAGTAGCTTTAAAAATGTAAAATCTGACTATTTTAAGTGTACCCCGTGTACCTACAAAATAAAGCATTTTTTGATTTTGATTTTTGATTTTAATAAATATATGAATTATCTCACACCAGCACTAGTAGCATAAGAGGCGCGATAAACGTTTACATCGCGCGTGATAATATTTGTCCTGCTCATTCGCTTGGACGAAATATACAACTATCCCACTCTCACTTTTACGTCGCGCGCGCCACACGATATCATGCTACGGGGACGGTACAACATTAGAGTGGGATAAGGGCAGGAATATGATGATGAGGCTGATATTTTTTAATACGCTTTCTTAATAAGTTTTTCTTTGTTGAAAAGAATAGTCATTGTCGATGCGACTACATATTAGGTCCTTACCTATGAAATTGGCGTTTTGTATGGAGAATTTCATTAAGACTGTTGTTTCATACAAACATTTTTGATTTTTTTTTGGGAACGGCAAATCCAAATTAAGCTAAACTTTGTGTGTATTATCGGAAAGTATAGGCAGCGTTAATTTTTAAAAGTAACCGCTTTATAAAAGTTTCAGCGAATCTAAGAAATGATTATGGGAAGCACATGAAAAGAGCTCTGTTAAATTTTTTTTATTATGTAATTTAGCCCAGAAATAAAAAAAAATTTCATGTGAAACCTTGTAATAATATTCCATTTTCCCAAAAAAAAAAAAAAAACAAATTTGGATATAGCTTTGAAAATCGCAGGAATTGTTCCATATGATTAACGAAGAAAAAAAACTCCAATTTCATAGGTAAAGACCCAATATTTGTTTGATTTTGATACGACAGGATAAGACTCACTGAGCATTTTGCTCTGCGCCACGAGGGTGTCGAGGCAGGCGAAGTAGCCGAGGTCGTTGACTGGCTGCGTGGGGCCGTCCAGAAGTGGGCGGGTGCTCTGGATGCTGCGGATGGCGGCCGCGCACTCCTTCTGTCCTGGAGCCGCCTCCGTGCACACGTCCACCTGGTGGGTGGAACGTGGAGTACGGGTAAACGATAGTAACCAGTCTTCATATAAACTGTACTCGACCATGCCCAAATTACGCGATATTGTTAACCGATTTCCAAAAAGGTGGAGGTACAATGTTCATCTAGTATGTATTGTGGGATCTTTGTCACTTTTGGGTGTAAAGTAGTAACCGTCATCAATCAATAATGCTTTATTTGCACTTGAAAACAGTAACTTATTTAGGTTGATCAAGTTATTTCTTTGATTTGTAGTAATACAATAAAGTACATATGACATGACGACCGGTTGGTGTAGTGGATAGTGACCCGTCAGCGATACCAACGGTTGCGGGTTCGAATCCCGCGAGGGGTAAATGTTTGTGTGATAAATACGAACATTTATTCACGAGTTATGGATGTTTATATAAATATTTATGTATGTTTATCTGTTACCTAGTACCCATAGCACAAGCTTTGCTCAGTTTGGGACTAGATGATTGATGTAAGTGTCCGAAATATTTATTTATTTTTTATTATATGAAATCAATCTCTATTTGTAGTGTAGGTTATATTTTCTTTTGCATATAACACATTCTCATAAATGTATATACTATCTTAAACTTATCTCTATGGCCCGTATTCCAGAATGTTACTCAAGCAGAGATCTCCGCTTGAGGACAGTTCAGAAAGGACAGCTTTATGTAATTTGTATAGAGGCATCTCTTGATAACTATGCTCAAGAGGAGATCTGAATTACGGCCCTAAGTCCAAATTTATAAATGGCGCAAATAACTCGCTTCTGTAGAACAAAATGGTGTGTATGTCACCAGCGTCTCCCTACAACAATATGCCATTGACATCAAGCTGTGGAAATAGCTAATATAAACCAGTCTTATAGTAATACGACGAGCTGTTTGGTGTAGTGGTTAGAATCTCTGACCATTATACCAACAGGTCGCGGGTTAGAATCCCGCTAGGGGCATATGTTTGTGTGATGAATACGGCCATGTGTACCCGAGTTATGGATGTTTTCATTTATAATAGGTATTTATTTACATAAAAAAATTTATTCATGTAGTGTATCAACCATCTGGTATCCACAACACAAGCCTATAGTTGGTTACTGTGGAACTAGATGACGCTGTGTGTATGTTCTATTTATTATTTTATGTATGTATGTTTAGTGTATGTATATATTATATGTAAGTATATATTTATTTGTTAAAAAGATACAGGCATTCCTCATTAATTTTATAATTAAAATACGTACGTATTGTATTTAATATTAAATAGGTATTTATTTTATTAAATTTAAGTATAATAAGTATTTATTTACAAAAACAAATGTGTATTTATGTAGTATATGAACCATCTGGTATCCACAACACGAGTCTATAATTGCTTACTGGGGAACTAGATGGCGCTGTGTATGTTTTTTTTTTTTTTTTTTTTTATGGTTAACTGGATACGCATTTGACCACAATCTCACCTGATGGGAAGTGATGATGTGGCCGAAGATGAAGCACGCGATCTCAGTAGATGCCTATTCACCCTGCTCTTGAAGATCCCAAGGTTGTAGGATTCAGGAAAGACTGACGCCGGAAGGGAGTTCCATGCCTTGGCTGTTCGCATTATGAATGAAGAATCGAACAGCTTAGTGCGAATGTTCGGTATGTTAACTACATACGGGTGGAATCCCTCCCGTATGTCTTAGGATATTTATTTATTAGCGCCTGTTAAATTTCAGATTTTCTTGACTGCATACGCAGCAGAAAAAGTGGCCAGAGGAATGGCCAGTAGTGGACCTATGTTACCTCTGAACGTAATAGAAATATAACTTACAAGTCTGTTGATGCTCTCCGTGACGGCGCGAGCGGCCGAGGCCAGCTGGTTCTTGGCGTTGGGTCGATTCAAGTCCTGGGTCAAAATAGCAAAGACAAGTTAAGCGACGTCTTTCTTATTTTTTTTATCACTAGCTTTTCAGTATTGGATGACGCTGGAACGTTTTGAGTATTGGATGAAACAGGAACGTTTTGAGTATTGGATGAAATAGGAACGTTTTGAGTATTGGATGAAGCAGGAACGTTTTGAGTATTGGATGAAATAGGAACGTTTTGAGTATTGGATGAAGCAGGAACGTTTTGAGTATTGGATGAAATAGGAACGTTTTGAGTATTGGATGAAATAGGAACGTTTGGGTATTGGATGAAGCAGGAACGTTTTGAGTATTGGATGAAATAGGAACGTTTTGAGTATTGGATGAAGCAGGAACGTTTTGAGTATTGGATGAAATAGGAACGTTTTGAGTATTGGATGAAATAGGAACGTTTTGAGTACTGAATGAAGTTGGAACGATTTCATCCAATTTGCTCTATTAGTGGGAACAATCGTCGAGCATAATGAATCAAAGAATATTTTAGATTAATATTTAACTACTTTTTTCGTGACCCGTAAAAAATCAAAATCAAAAATGTTTTTATTTCGTAAGTTATAAGAATAACATTTGAAATCGTCATGATATACAGTTATCGCTCATTCACTAGGCAGTCTCCCCAGAGAAGAACGAGCAAGAAACTCCAGGGTTGCTCTTTTTAAATAAGTCAATACAAATACAATTTGAGATACCTAATTGTAAAATTTATGATTCGACAAAGAAAAATAAGAATAAAATATACTGGATAATGGCGAGCGGTTCATGTCCACGCATTCTTATCATCCAGATAGTCAGAAATTTTATAATAGCCTTTGGCACATAGTTTCCGTTTAATGGTTGTTTTAAATTTATTTAAAGGCAAATTTTGAATGTCTACCGGAACCTTATTGTAAAAGCGTATACATTGTCCCTTGAATGACTTAGTGACTTTGTGTAAGCGACTGCTATGGACAGCAAGTTTATTTTTATATGTGTATATGGGTCACTGGACTTGTGGAGCTAGTTTTAACTATAAATGGGGTTACTATTACGCTAGACACTATCCGAAATGTCGCTCGAATATGCTGACGATTGGTAATAGTAGGAAGAAAACATCATAGAAGACCATAGCCCAGTGAGAGGAGGCCATGCCCCAACCATGGGTATACGTGGCTGTCCATATTTGTACTAACCTGGCTGACCGACTTGGCGGTGCCGAGGAGCTTCGAGGAGTTGATGGTGACCGACTTCATCGAGCTCACCATCAGGGATTGCGCGTCGCGATCCTGTGGACAAATGCTTTGTTGAATTTTTGAATTTCGGTAAATTGTTTTAAACTGTTCTCACGATTGCAGTAAGTAAAAGATATAGAAGTAACCCGTGAGTGTCGTAAAAGGGGACTAAGGGACTTCCACCATCAAACATCTATAGACTTGCATGTTTCAACGGCGATGAGCTCACCACTTGTCACGTGTGCATTTCTGTACATTTCAAAAGGTAAATCGTGGATATTGTTTCACTGATTAAACTTTTAATGTTTGGGACACCCAAACCCTTGTTTGGGATATCTCTGACCACTCTATTTGGAATAAAGGTCTTAATATCTTTATTGTACACAAAATTGTTACAGAAATATGCATTGTATATAAAATGTACAAAGGCGAGCTTAACTCCGATAGAATTTTCTACCAGCAATCCTTAGAGATACATCGTGTTTATTAGATTAGGCAGAAAATAGTGTACACAACAATTGAAAACTTTACATTTCATTTTTCATTTTTATATTTTTAAAGGACCTTGTTGATTGGGATATCGATCTGAGATTGTACAGCAATTTCCAAGAAGTCCTCACCTCAGTCTGACCGGCCATCTCCATAGACACTCCTAGCAGCCTGTTGAAGGAATCGCCGAACTGTTTGCTGCTGTCGCCCAGTGCTGAGGGCCGTTCCACGGTCTGGACCACTTCGGAGGAGGCAGAGTTGAGGCCTACGGCCGCCGCGTTCAGTTCCGATTGCAGCTCACTGAAGAAGCAAAGACATTTTAATTAAACCAATTTTCATTGACTTTTGGGTTGGATGATGAGCATATATCAGAGTAGGTAGATCTATCTAACAAGCTAAATTCACCCGTATTTATTATGAGTTAAAGATCAGCCGTCTTACCGGGTAAAAATTTTTGCGTTCGATCACTCAATTTGGTTCCGCGTAAGAGCCCTAGAAGTAAGGATAAGAGGTAGACGTCTAATGGATAGACGTATTAGGAAGATAAGCAATGTGAAAGTAGACGTAGTGACAAAGATTGACTGTTTGGTGTAGTGGTTAGCAACTCTGACCACTATACCAAAAGGTTGCGGGTTCGAATCCCGCTAGAGGCATATGTTTGTGTGATGAAGACGGACATGTGTACCCGAGTTACGGATGTTTTCATTTATAATAAGTATTTATTTACAAAAAAAATATGTATTTATGTAGTATATCAACCATCTGGTATCCACAACACAAGCCTATAGTTGCTTACTGTGGAACTAGCTGACGCTGTGTGTATGTCTAAGGATATTTATTTATTTATGCTGTCGGATTTATTGGTTTTTAAATTTAATTTCATATCGTTATTTGCTACTATTATAAATCCTATACGAATCACTGCCACTAACCCGTAAGTGCGATCCGAAGGCGGGAACTCTCCCATGTTGAGGATGTTGAGGGTCTCGTTGATGTTCTCCATGGCCATGTCCAGCTCCGCGTGCGAGGGGATCGCCTCCATGGTCTGCTCCAGGCCCTAAACCATTACACAGTTCAACATCAGTCATGTTTTGAAGCAGTTCTAGACCTACATCATTTATAAATTTTCGTTTCGTTTTCTCAATAGCAGTGGAGGGCCTAAGATTTCAAAATTTTTTTTTATCCACAACGGGTTGGTACTTGACCTCAATCACACCTGATGTCAAGGGAAGATGAGGCCGAAGGTGGAAGCGTACTGACACGGAAACCTCAACACATTTGGGGGACTGGCTATCTTATCTCTGACAACCGGGACACAACAATGCTATTAACAGTGCTGCTTGGCGGCAGATTTAGATAAGATGGTGGTAGCTAGCCAGGCGGACATTTAAAATGCCCTACCACCAACCAAAATAGGGCAAGCCCTACAGTGTTATTTACTTAACTATTATAGGGAGGAATTCCACCCGTATGTAGTTAACATACCGTTCATAATGCGAACAGCCAAGGCATGGAACTCCCTTCCGGCGTCAGTCTTTCCTGAATCCTACAACCTTGGGATCTTCAAGAGCAGGGTGAATAGGCATCTACTGAGATCGCGTGCGTCATCTTCGGCCACATCGTCACTGCCCATCAGGTGAGATTGTGGTCAAATGCGTATCCAGTTAAAACATGTTTCAGTTTAACAAGTGAGAACGTTGAAATCAAAGATTTCCCGTACTGTTTTAATAGTTAATAATCCTGATCGAGTATTTAACGAGCAAGCCGGGCTATTGGGGTTATATGAAGGTACCGTCACTATTCAATAGTAGTCATTTATTATACTCCAATCACAATCTACATGCAAACACACACACACACACACACACTTGCTGCAGAGCAATGCCTTCGTTTTTAGCAATTATTTCAATTATTTAAAAAAATGTCTTGTTTTAGTTAGTGTTGTTAAGAGGGTTTATTGTATGACCTGTTTGGTGTAGTCGTTAGAAACTCTGCTGCTATACCAAAAGGTCGCGGGTTCGAATCCCGCTAGGGGCATATGTTTGTATGATGTATATAGACATGTGTTCCCGAGTTATGGATGTTTTTCATTTATATATTTATTTACAAAAAAAAATGTATTTGTGTAGTTTATCAACCATCTGGCGTCTATAATATAAGCCTAGTTGCTTAGTGTGGAACTAGATGGCGCTATGTGTATGTGCAAAGATATTTATTTATTCCGTTCAGTGGCGCCCTCAATAGATAAATTAAGAATTCTTTTTAAATACAAAATAAATCAAAAATATCGCTGACCGGTACTCAAGAAGCCTAAATGGATCAAATAAAAATTTTCTTATTCTTATAAGGTAATTTTAACCTTTCATCATCATCATCATCATCATCATCATCATCGACAGCCCGTAAACATCCCACTGCAATAGGCCTTTTCTCGTATAAGGTTGAATTTTTATTTCTCAGGCACGCAGGTTCCTTTCAATGTTTTCCTTCGCCGTTTAAGAGCAGTCGGAAAAATGCACATAAGTAATTTTAAAAAAACTCATTGTTACATGGCCTGCCTGGGAATCGAACCCGGGCCTCCCAAATTGGGAGACCGCGTCCGACGCCGCCCGACTGTTTACACTCCTAAAACATTTAAACAGTTCCTGTGTTTGTCTGCAACTGACCTGCGATATGTTCTTGGCGATGGATACCATGGACGCGGTGTCCACTGTCTCCGAGGTGGTGAGGTGACGCTTCACTGTCTCCACCAGGGTTAGGGATGAATGTAGGACCTCCCGACCGGATGTAATTAATCTGGAAGTAAATTGTAAATTAAAAAAAAATGAAATATAATTATTTTCGGCTGACAGATGTGTCAGTGGCGTGCCCAGGGTTTTAATTCAACATAGAGCAAATTAGATTATATCTAGCATTCATAGTAGTCCTATGAATCTTTGCTCAGTTTGGACGAATGGGGCTAAGAACTGTCCGAAATATTTATTATTATTATTTTATACGATACAAGCCTAGTTGCTTAGTGTGGAACTAGATGGCGTTGTGTGAATGTGCAAAAATAAATAAATATCCTTGGACATACACACAGCGCCATCCAGATCCACATTAAGCAACAATAGGCTTATGTTATGGAAACCAGATGGTTGATATAAACTACACAAATACATTTTTTTTGTAAATAAATACATATATAAATGAAAAATTCCATAAGTCGGGAACATATGTCTATATTCATTACACCAACATATGCCCCTAGCAGGATTTGAACCTGCAACCTTTTGGTATAGCAGCGAGAGTTTCTAGCCACTACACCAAAACCGGTCGTCAATATAAAACATGTTTTTAAAAAGAGCAACCTCTCGAGTTTCTGTCTGTTCTTCTCAGGGGAAAATTGCCTTTTAAATAAGCAGTAGCTTTAAAAAGGCTCCATAGAATACCAGCGTCGTGGTTGCTCCAATCCGATAATGCTGAGTGGAGACCTTCTTGGATTTACTATATTGTAAACTTATGTATAAAAGCGTTTTTTGACGTAGTTATACAACGTTGCATACAATATTTTTCTACGACTAGGTAATTTTAAATGAAACAAACATAGGCTTCTCGATTTCGTTGGTAGCAAATTTTCTGCAACTTCTTGAGCTACCGTTAAAATTTCTTCCGGTGTAGAATTTAATAGTTCATACATTTTTACTTTTTATTTTATACTTTTAACGTGGGACATGTGAATATTACAGAATATATCTGCCAGCATCAAAGTATTTTTTTAAGTTGACATTATTTAATAAAATAATTTCAAATTAATATAATTTAATTTCCATGTTTTAATTTTGATTTTTCTTTATGTTTTAATTTTTCAATTGACATTTGAAAGGACAATTGTTATTTTAAATTAACAATGTCTACCACTGTTTATTAACGTAGTTATAGGTGACCGTACTAACAAAGATGGACCTTATTGTCTGGTAAAATAAATGATTTTTTATTATTAACATGTTTATTTTGATTTAAACACGGAAGTAATAAGTATGTACTATAGTAAGTACTACGTATTTATGAATCTAACCATACCTAAACTGTATATATAGTTGTCTGTGGCACCGACCAAACAATGCTTTTTTGGGCCATAGAACATAGAGTACTATAACTTTTTTAAAGAGTTAATTATACATATTAGACTTTTAAGTCGTATAAATGCCAGATAAAAGTAGAGGAGTAGAAAAAAGCATCGTGCATGCGCCGGCCCCGACCTGTCCCTGCCGCCGACGTCGGCCCTCGCGGCGGCGCTGGCCCTGAGGCCGCCGCAGTAGTCCCGCAGATGGTTGGCCAGCGCCACGCCGCCCGCGCCGGCCGGGCCCGCCTCGCCCGCGCGCGCCGCCGACACCAGCGTGGCCGCGCTGCCCGCCGCGCCGCGCATGGCCGTCTGCAGCGTCGCCGCCGCCCACTCCGCCTGCACACACGCCACACCCTTAGTACTGACTACCGTCTGCAGCGTCGCCGCCGCCCACTCCGCCTGCACACACGCCACACCCTTAGTACTGACTACCGTCTGCAGCGTCGCCGCCGCCCACTCCGCCTGCACTCACGCCGCACCCTCTCTTACTCACTACCCTCTCATCGTGTACAAACGATGACATTAATAGATCACTGTCTGTAAGCTACAATGGAAGGTCCCTATGTCATGCGTGAGTGTCCGATGATATTCTTGTGACACCTGAAACTATATCTTTGTAACGTTATAGATAAACTTCGATAAAAAACTCCAATTACATAGGTAAAGACCCAATATAATATGTACTAATATGTATTTCGTTTGAAAAGCGTACTGGGTTGAATTAGTTATTAATATTATGTTGGTGATGCATGTACTTATAATATTAGTGTAAGCAGTAGTATTTATAATATTAGTATAAGTAGTATTTTAGGCTAGTTTATCAGAATCACGGAAACACTAGTATTAAAATGCAACCAGTGATCACCCATCCAAGCACTGGAAGTGCCAGACATTTCATAACTTCCCTAACAGATCTACATGAAGCACTCACCGTCTGTCCAGGCAGGGGCCTCAGCTCGAAAGCCCTGGCTGCTTCCTCAACCTCGTCCAGCTCCGCCTGCAGCGACCTGATTATCTCGGCCGCCGCATCCAGCTCCAAGCCCTTGCAGGAGATGCGGGCGCGGCTCACGGCAGACCTGGAGACAGTCATGATACTGTAGATTGAAGTAACGTGGTGGAATACGTGAGAGGGGAGGTCATGGACCAGCAATTAAGGCTCCACATTCCTCCAACTGTAACGCCAGGAAGGTAAAATAATCTCGACAAGGCGCCTACTGAAGGTAGACGCATAAAAACAATAAATAATAGCCGTCTTATTCATAAAAATTTATAAACGCTTTATAAGCCTGTTTTAGTTATAGTGTGTTTTGTCTCTGTCGTTCATAAGGAAATGTTGTAATGAAAGAAAGTGACAAAACATACTTTAACTAAAACAGGGTTATAAAGCGTTTGTATTTTTTTATGAATAAGAGGGTAGGAGTAGGGAAGTGAATCCCATTTACGCATGCGCAAAAACCGCCGTTATAAATACCTACCAACACTAATTTACGGGAGTATGGCAGAAAAAGAATGAAAGTAGAATTAATGCAGTGGAAATAATAATAAATAAATAAATAAAAGGTATTTATTCACCACAAAGTTAATTTAACAAGTAATTAATTGATAATAAATTGTAGTAAAATGTAAAGGTAGGGACTCAGCTGATTTGCTGATTTTCAGTCCCCCCCAAGTAGAGTAGTTGCTGCCACCAAGGAATTAATTACTATTACTCTATGAATAAATTTAAACATTAACTAAAAGTAAACAAAAACAAAAATCTATATCTAAAATCAACTCAAAAATAACCAAGTTCCAAGTGATAAACCATAAAAAGCTAGACACGAGAAGGTATCACATAGGTAGGCATTTGGTAAATTTTCAATACTTATGTGTGAATGTGCGAGTGAATTTAATTGTTCTCAAATTATTATTACTAATTTAACAAATTGAAATCATATCCGAATCATACTGGCAGAGAAACACCCGTCCAAGAAACTATTTATGTAAGGTAAATTGCACACTTTACATGGCCAGGTGTGAAGTTTTTGGAAAGGACCATATGCATGAAATGAGATCATTGAGAAGTGTGAGTGGAGTGACGGTTTTATTTTTTTTATATGAGAGGGCGGCAAACGAGCATGCGGGTCACCTGATGGAAAGTAATCACCGCCGCCCATGGACACCCGCAACACCAAAAGGGTCACAGATGCGTAGCCGGCCTTTGAGGAAGGTGTAGGCTCGTTTCTTGAAGGTTCCAATGTCGTACTCGTTCGGGAATACCGCTGCAGGAAGTCCGTTCCACAGGGTGGTCGTACGTGGTAAGAAGTTTCTTGAGAAACGTACAGTGGTAGACTTCCACTCATCCAGGTGATGTGGATGGAAATTTAATTTTGGTGGTGGTGTGTGGAGTACTGACCTGAGATCGGCGCAGCTGGCGGTGAACTGGTGGGTGGTATCTGCCAGGTGTTTGGCGGCCTGCGCCTCCGACACCGTGGGCAGCACGCCGCGGGACGCCTGGATCACGTGCCCACTCGGCTGCAGGGGGATATATATTATACATATGGAAAGAAAATCCTAAAAAAATTAATCTACCTATGCCAATAACTTCTATTTCACTTACCTAATATGCCCCATTTTTTTCATTACGGTAAAAAAATTCATCCGGTATAAGTTGTTTTTTTTTTATGCGCAACGGGTTTGTACTTGACCTAAATCACACCTGATGTTAAGTGAAGATGAGGTCGAAGGTGGAAGCGTATTGACCCGGAAACCCCAAACACATTTGGGAGACTGGCTATCCTTATCTTTGACAACCGGAACATAACAATGCTATTAACATTGCTGCTTGGCGGCAGATTTAGATAAGATGGTGGTAGCTAGCTAGGCGGACATTTAAAATGCCCTACCACCAATCAAACCGAGTACTTAAACTGGGGATCGAACCCGCGACCTCCGAATCGTAAACCCAATGTTGTTTACATTGAGCCACGGAGCCATTGTTTCTGTTTAAAAGCCGCAGGAGACCGCAATGTTTTGCAAACATGTTTTGTTAGCTTGTTTTATGTTTTGGAGTACAAGACCCGGTTTTGAACAGGCGCAGGTGACCCAGCTTTAATGAGCCAGCGTTACCTGCAGCAGGGCCTCCGCCGCGGCGATGAGGTCCAGCTGGGCGGCGGCGTGGCCAGGCCTGGTGGCTGCTCCCTTGACTGCGTCCACCACGCGTGGGATGGCCTCGCCCAGCACGCGGCACTCCTCCACCAGTATCTCCTGTACGCAAACAACGTACAAACGTTCAATTACAAGCAGGCCTTGAAACCGGTTAATTATTCTAAAGGGGGAATCGGAATGGTTCACATGGTGATCGAAATTTCAGCTGTCTTCTAGTGGAAAGTTGTTCGTAATCAAGAGGCCGCCAGTTAATGGGAATTACACGAATTCACATTCACCCTGTATAGTTGGACATGTATAGTGTATTCCAGACATAGGCATAAGGATAGCGATGGCAAAAAGGGCTTTTAATAACTAAAAACATCTATTTAAAGCTAAAATAAGCAAAAAAGCGGCTGATAAAATGCTATGCATGGAGTATAGCTTTATATGGCTGTGAGACATGTAACATGGGATAGGGAAAGGTTAGAGGCATTCGAGATGTGGTGCTGGAGATGAATGGAGGGAATAAGCTGGACCGAGAAGAGAACAAATGAAGAGGTGTTAATGATGGTAAAGGAGAAGAGATGCCTGTTAGCCACAGTTGAGAACCGAAGAGGAAAGATGATAGGTCACTTGATACGACACGATATTTTTTTGAAGAACATAATTAATAATTATAATAATAAATATTTGGGGCACTTACACCAATCATCTAGTCCCAAACTAAGCAGAGCTTGTGCTATGGATACTAGATAACGGATAAACATACATAAATATTTATATAAACATCCATGACTCAGGAATAAATGTTCATATTCATCACACAAACATGAACCCGCAACCGTTGATTTTGCTGACAGGACCACTATCCACTACACCAATCGGTCGTCAAAAGAAGAGGGAAAGATTGAAGGAAAGAGAGGAAGGGGAAGGCCTAGGCGTAATTACTTTGACCAAGTGAAAGAAAAGGTGAATGTCGTGTCGTACTAAGAGGTTAAAACGAGGGCGGAAAGTAGAGACGTGGTCGTTACTCCACCGACAAGAGCATAGCTTTTAAATTGAAGAAGAAGAAGTTGGACAAGTTAGTAGGGGACGTAAGGAACGTCTTTTTTTTTTATGCACAACGGGTTGGTACTTGACCTCAATCACACCTGATGTTAAGTGAAGATGAGGACGAAGGTGGTAGCGTACTGACCCGGAAACCCCAACATATTTGGGGGACTGGCTATCTTATCTCTAACAACCGGAACACAACAACGCTATTAACATTGTTGCTTGGCGGCAGATTTAGATAAGACGGTGGTACCTAGCCAGGCGGACATTTAAAATGGTCTACCACCAACCAAACCGAGTATTTAAACATGTACCCCGCTGGGGATCGAACCCGCGACCTCCGAATCGTAAGCACAATGTTGTTTACATTGAGCCACGGAGGCGGTTGAAACGTCTGAAGTTATGCAAATAAAGGATTCCTAGCAGAAGAAAGAGTCCCAAGTTCCGGCCGGCGGAAGGTCGTTAGAGTGGGCGATATACCTGAGAGTACTTGCTGGTGTTGTGCGCGGCCGCGTGGCTGGCGGCGGCCAGCAGCTGGGCGGCGCTGGCGGCGGCGTGGCGGGCGCTGTCCTGCAGGCGCGCCAGCTGGGCGCCGGCCAGGTCCTGCCCCTCGGCGTAGTCGGCCGTGATGAAGCGCAGCTCCTCGGCCGCCCGCCGCAGCGCGTTCTGCTTCTCGCGGTCCTGCATTCGTAGTGTATTATGTTATTACCCATACTACTACTACTACTTGTAACTTATAAAATTACTAACTAATAATATATATAAAACTAATAACATTTTTGCATGCCGCATCACTGGTAGAACTAATTTGTGACATTATAAACTATTGAAAAGAATAAAAAAACTCCACTATAATTTCAACACTTATTTATTACGTCTCATATAATGATATGATGATTTTACACGTAATAACTGCACCTTGGTTTAAACAACTTGACTCCTCAACAACTCAAACTCAACTGCTGGTGGTGCACAGGCGCGGCATAGCCGCTCCTCGGTCGCCCCGCCGAAACATTTTTTTAGTGGCGGGAACGATTGCGATTGGTCCACTCCTGATTGGTCCGCACTACTAGCCAATCACGAGTGTGCCAGTGTGACTACCAAAATTATATTTCAGAAAATAATTCTGCGTTGTCATAATGTGCTTTTAAATAACTGCAATCTGTGCGAATCAAAATTATTTCATTGAAATCGCGACACTCGGCCATCCTACATCGCGCGACCTCCTGGCGTGCGCTTGTGCACCAATCAGTTCGAAATTGCAACATTAATGACAATAGAAGCATGAAGGATTACAAAATTAAACTTGTGAACTACAGTACATGGGAATGTACGTAAGGAAATTATACAAACTTAGCATAAAATCACAACACCATGTTCTTGCAAATAAACTATTATATTCTACTTGTTGCTAAATTTGTTATTATTCGCAATATTTTTCACTAAGAGCAGAGGTTAGAGAAAAGTTGCGGATTTACACCCAGCTTTTAGTGCTCTTGAATAATATTGTCTGTATTCTCTTTTATTTATTTATTTATTTAACACTTTATTGCATATATAAGTATACAAACATACATTGAACAAACATAGGACAGAAATTACAATACACAAAAGGCGAGCTTATCTCTGTAAGAGATTTCTTCCAGCAAGCCATCGGAAGGAAAAATGAAATTAAAGTATTTTATTGCAGACAAAGAGCTCTTTTATATTGTTTTAATATGTATTCCTTCAGCTATCATCACCATATCAGCGGAAACTTAACCATTTCAAAGTGCATGGTGTCTTTAGATTCGTCTTAATCCCTGGAGTGTCATAGGACATATTTTATGGTAAATATGCTGTCAGGTTTTAAGGATCTTGAACTCATATTTCTATTTTTCATTAAATATAGACTATATATCATCATTATATATAGACCTAGTATACACATATTTGGATACATAAGTTTAAATATATAGATAGATAGATAAATCGTTTATTTGTATCTCCAGTCACACACATACCATAAGTTCCAAAGCAATTGGATAAACATATTTTATAACAATTCATAAAAGTAACATCAGGATACACTAGAGTATGTGTGTGCTACAGCCGTACAAATGGGTCATAGCTCAGTGTGTATAATTGCTCAGAGAGCAAAACCCTGCTTTTCAGCTATTACCCACAATATTGTCCTGCAATCGTTCACTAAGCTCCAATTCTGTAACTGTGATTGGCTTTCTACTTCTAGAACACCTTGTTTTTATATGTTGTAAGCTGTTGTTATGCCTAAGAAAATAAAATAGAAATATAAGTGTTAGTGGGTGACCTGCGGCGAGGAGGCGCACTGCCTGGCCGCCTCCACCATGCGGGCCGTCGCGTCGGCCAGCAGCTTGGCCGCCGCCAGCAGCTTGCGTTGCGCTTCCGACGGCTGCTTCTCCGCCTCCGTCTGACACAATACAATTATTGCATAACTATAGATCTACTGATCAAGTAATCTTCAAAGACTTCAAAGCTTAAAAACTCAGAATGTAGAAATTATAAGAAATAAAAACAAAAATACAACATCACTGGCTTAGTTCCCGCCAAAAAGCCATTTCCATAGATATGTACTCTTGTAGAGTTCCAAACCATGTAATTGTTTGTGTAAAAATGCATATTTCGTCCAAGCGAATGACCAGGACAAATATTATCTCAAGCGACATAAACATTCATGCTACGGGGGCAGTTCCCGTCAGCAGCCCCTCGCCCACGGTACTGGCCGAGTGGGGCTCTATCTAACTCAAACCTATAATAATAAATAAATAATAAAATAAAAACCTTTATTGCAGGAACTTGTCCCATATCAATTTACATTTAAAATTAAATTCAAATTTAAAATTACATAATTATTTTTCTAAATTATTACATTATACGTTTATAATTGTCATTAGTAACCATAGTTTAGTCATTTACATATTTATGTATTTAAATAGTTATATGCATTATATATTGCTACAGCAATAGCAAGGCAGTTTCTGTCCTTATCATTGCGTTACGATATTGCCGTCACGAACGATACCGGTACAGTCCCCCCCCCCACTGAAGCCCTGCTGCCCACCTTGATGTTGGTGATGAGGTGGGCCGTGGCCTGCCCCAGCAGTCTGGCCTGGCGCACCATCTCGGCCGCGTCCCCCGCGTCCCCCGCGCCCGCCACCCGCTCGCTGGCCGTGAGCACCGTCTCCACCGACCGCTCCGTCGCCGTCGGCTGCACGCGCCGCTCTGACAAACGATACCGTACAGTTATCGCTCATTCCGACCGATTGGTGTAGTGGATAATGACCCTGTCAGCGAAACCAACGGTTGCGGGTTCGAATCCGGGTCCGAATGAGTAAATGTTTGTGTGATGAATATGAACATTTATTCCCGAGTCATGGATGTTTATATAAATATTTATGTATGTTTATCCGTTATCTAGTATCCATAGTACAAGCTTTGCTTAGTTTGGGACTAGATGATTGGTCTAAGTGTCCGAAATATCTATCTATATCTATCTATCTATATTCCCCAAGGTAGACGCCCTTTTGGCTGTCTGGGTGGGTCCCATCACCTCTAATCTATGTCTTGCTAAGTATCAATGCCCGCTGTATGTCGGTGTGAAGGTTAATAAAGCCAGTAAAATAACATAATCACTCATAAGGTACAAATTTCTTGATTCTTAAAATGCGAGAGCAATCTTAGTTTTTTTTTTTAAATTCATTTATCCATAAAAAATTATTTAAGCTATCCTCATAATAAGACGCCTACGAACACGTGAAAAGGTTTGTTTGTTTTGAGAATGAGTTTAAGGAGCAGGGTGTTTGTACCTAGGTAGAAAGAGGTACGTTAAGGTGGTTTGGGCATATGGAATGAATGGGTAAGTAAATTAGGTTAAGAGAAACTTTGCATTTGAAGTAGCATATGATAAATAAATAAATATCTTTGCACATACACACAGCGCCATCTAGTTCCACACTAAGCAACTAGGCTTGTATTATAGATACCAGATGGTTGATAAACTACACAATACTTTTTTTTTTTAATAAATACACATATAAATGAAAAACATCCATAACTCGGGTACACATGTCTGTATTCATCATACAAACATATGCCCCTGGCGGGATTCGAAAACGCGACCTTTTGGTATAGCAGTCAGAATTTCTACCCACTACACTTAACAGGTCGTCAATCGAAGTTTTAATGATAAGATTTATAAATTTTGAAACTCACCAATATCACAATGGGCCAGCAACCTCTCCAGCTCCTCGGTGACCCTCTGGGCCGCAGCGGTAAGCTGTTCGACACCAGGCCCGGCGTGCTCCGGGACCAGGCGGCAAGCGTCCACCAGCCGGTCCACGGCCTGGGCCACCTGACGGGCCGCGCTAATCAGCTGCTCACGGCATGCTGGGTTTTGCAGAGTTGGCGCTACCACCTGAGGGTTAATATTTAATTCAATTTATCTCTCTTAAAATTGAAAAAATATCTATTATCCATGTACATGTAAAGTGTTTGTTTTCATTGATATTTTTTTGTATTTGTCCTAGCCCTCGTGTATATCTCCCGCATAACACATCAGGGAGAAGTGGCTGAAAACCAGCGCTGTACGGAATCCTGCCCTTAGATTATGTAACTTCCATCGGTATCGTCATGGATTATGTTGACCAATGAGAAACCGTCAAATTGCCGAGCGAGCGACGAGCCAACCAATCACGAGTCAGAACGTAACCGATAACGATGAAATTATGTAGTAGAACCCCAGTTTCCTGTTGCCCAAAATTTAAGTAGTATTTAAGTATTTTCCCAAATTGTTCTGTACTCAGACTTGAGGCAATAAACAATTTTCTATTCTTATTTATTTATTATTATTATTATTATTCTACTGTATGATTTATTTACCCATCAGCCTTTGCTTTAGTGTACATGTGCAATTAAAAATAAAAACCAGCTGTCACTTCTAACTGTATACTTATACATGTATACTCATATAAGTATATTTTAGAAATCATAAAAGAAAGAAGACTGAAGATGTAACATTTGAAACAAATACTGGAAAATATGAATTACTGAAGAAGAGGCTGTATGGCTATACACCTTGGCCTACTTATCAAAGGCGAACATTATAAAAAAAAGTATATTTTAGATAAACGGTCCGTCAGATACGTGACTGTTTTTTAATCACTTTTAAACATGCTTAGACTTAAGAAATTAATCAAGATTATTTATTTTAGACATTAAAAATATCACCTAGTGCCAAACTAAGCAAAACATATACTATGGATACTAGATAACGGATATACATACTTAAATATTTATATAAACATCCATGACTCGGGAATAGATGTTCATATTCATCATATAAAGACTTACCCCTCGCGGGATTCGAACCCGCAACCGTTGGTTTCGCTGACGGGGTCACCATCCACTACACCAATCGGTCGTTTATCCACCACACCAATATCATCTAGGTAAACAAAGCAACTGTGTTCAAAGCTAAATATTGTCGCAATGGCTGAACCGATTTTCAGTAAACATGACTCAAAACCATTAAGGAACACCAGTGTTTGAAAAAAAAAACCTTTTTTCAAATCGGCACTAAAATGCCAGAGACAGATGTGGGCTTCAATCTGATAATACCCGCTCTTTGCATCGATGGTTAAAAAGTATGTTTGAGGGAATACCTTGGCGCACGCGACCAGCTGACTGGTTGCCAGCGCGCAGTGGGTGGCCGCGGCTATGATGGTGTTCTGCAAGGGCTGGTCGTCCCTGCACTGCGCAGCCACGTTCTTCGCCTTGAGGACCAGCGCTGCGGTAGTGTTGGCCACTGCTTTCGCCAGGGACAGTAGGATATCCTGTGAAAAGTGGATGATATAGTTCATCATCATCAGTCGGTAAACATCACACTGCAGGGGTATAGACCTGCCCTCATGTTGAGGGAGCAAACTTTCAAAACTTCAAACATCAAGCATTTATTTCATCGTAAGACACATGATATCATTTGTTGAATGTCAATTTAAATCTAATGGAAATAAAAATAGGGTTAAGCATTTTTCGGTCAGTCAGTATGTCCAAGCTACCACCGCTTCGGAAAGGGAAATCATCTGTGGGAAAAAAAGCGGCGTAAGAAACCCACAGGAGCATGGGTCATAGTCCGCCACGCTGGCACAGTGAGTTCGATTTTTTTTTTTATTTCTCAAGCATGTCGCTTTCCTTACGATGTTTTCCTTCAGCATTTAAGAGCAGTCGGATAAATGCACATAGTTTAAAACTCATTGGTACATGGCCTGCCTGGGGATCGAACCTGGACCTCTCAAATTGGGAGACTGTGTCTCCTCCACTGAGCTATGTACGCTCTAGTTGGATAGAAACATCTCTGTCACACTTGATTAGCAACTAGCATGTCTTCAAAAACAAAACCTATCAACTCATTCTTTAATGTGAATATTTTGGACACTTATACCAATTGTCTAGTCGTATAACAAAGCCTACTAGATAACGGATAGACATAAACATAAATCATCAACAACATCAGTCGGGATTAATTCATCAACAAACACTTACCCCCAGCGGGATTCGAACCCTTTGTTTTGGGAAAGCAAGATCACTACCCACTAAAACATATCAGATCAGACACTGTTACGTCACCTTTGGAACACACTCTTCTCGGAGGGTATGGGACATAAGCAACTACTTGGATGTATATTTTTTTGCATAACGGGTTAGCTCTTCACCTCAATCACACCTGTTGTTAAGTGAAGATGAGACCGAAGGAGGAAGTATACTGACCTGAAACCCATTTTATTTGAGGGACTGGCTATCTTATCTCTGCCAACCGGAACACTACATTGCTGTTTGGCGGCAGACTTAAATAAGATGGTAGTAGCTGGCCAAGCGGACATTTAAAATGCCCTGCCACCAACCAAACCGAGTACTAAACATGTACCCCGCTGGGGATCGAACCCGTGACCTTCGATAAGGAAACCTTATGTAGTTTACATTGGGCCACGGAGGCGGTCAAAAGTGGTGGGCTTGCTGATAAAAGAACAGACACCCAAAAACTTCGAATCAGTTATTGGTTACTCCTGCCAGCCTACTGCACTCCGACTAGTTCAGTCAAGGACACATAGATAACAAGTTTGGTTGGACCCATCGGAATGGCGTACCCCGCTCCCTCATACCTCAGCTAGTTGACAGAATCAATTCGGCATAGTAAACCAAACATCACGCGTCTATGGGTTATGTTAATAGACGATGGAGATATTCACTGGCAGTAATTTGTTGTTATTTCTTATTGTGTACTTGTTATTTCTTATCGGTTGGTGACTGTATCTCTCAGTTCACTCGTACCTACACGAGAGAGATGTGAGATCGTCTCTTGTTTAAAAGGTCAGCAAGTCCTTAGAATTACACTTTTTAACGACAGCGATGCCAATGCACTGTACTTGTCATTGTGTTACGATATGACAAGAATAGACAGTGTATTGACGTCATAAACGATTGCAATTCCCAAAGCAATTGACTTATGCGGTCTGAGTCTGAGCTCTATCGAATAAGCCTTAGTCAGTCTTTGGAGTAACTTCTCTTGCAACAAAATCGCTGCTGCCACCAAATGGCATGGGGACATTTAATCGAGCATCTAATGACCATTTGAGCTATCTGTTAGAGGTTCTATATAGATACAATCACAAATTAAAAGGAATTTAACTAAAAGGAATTTTAAATTTAAATTTAACCGCCTCCGTGGCTCAATGTAAACAACATAGGGTTTACGAATCGGAGGTCGCGGGTTCGATCCCCAGCGGGGTACATGTTTAGTACTCGGTTTGGTTGGTGGTAGGGCATTTTAAATGTCCGCCTGGTTAGCTACCACCATCTTATCTAAATCTGCCGCCAAACATCAATGTTAATAGCATTGTTGTGTTCCGGTTGTCAGAGATAAGATAGCCAGTTCCCCAAATATTTGGGTTTCCGGGTACAGTACGCTTCCACCTTCGGCCTCATCTTCACTTAACATCAGGTGTGATTGAGGTCAAGTGCTAACCCGTTGTGCATAAAAAAAAGAAAAAAAAAAAGAATATTGACGTTTTTAAGAATTCTATTTTCAGATGTATGTCATTACTTCTCAGTCGCAAATCGGTTCTGTTATTTTATTAGAAATATAACGTAAAATTACTTTCTCAATGTGATCTTGTCTGTTATTCCTATATACTGCGTATTACTGGTATATCCAGCTTCCACACTATCATAGACAGAGTATCCTATAGCAACGGGACATGAATGGAAAGGATTTTAAATATTGACATCAAATTTACTCAAACAAATTCCAATGTTATTTTTAAAAACCAAAAAACATGTCTTGTTGGTATGGTATGTTAAATAAGGACATGTTTACCCAAGTTACGGATGTTTAAATTTTTAATATGTACGTTTGTACGTATTTACAAAAAAAATGTATTCGTGTAGTAATATCTGAACACCTGTTTGGTGTAGTGGTCAGAAATTCTGCTGCTATACCAAAAGATTCGAATCCCGCTAGGGGCATATGTTTGTATGGTGAATACAGACATGTGTTCCCGAGTTATGGATGTTTTTCATTTATATGTATTTATTTACAAAAAAAAAAGTATATGTGTAGTTTATCAACCATCTGGTATCTATAATACAAGCCTAGTTGCTTAGTGTGGAACTAGATGGCGCTGTGTGTATGTGCAAAGATATTTATTTTTATTTATTTAATATCAACCACCTGGTATCCATAATACAAGTCTAGTTGTTTAGTATGGAACTAGATGGCGCTCTGTGTATGCCCGAGGATAATATGTTGTCTTTGGTTTATTTATAACTGAAAACTTGACTGCCGTTTCTCTTTCATTTTTGTATACTGAAATCGTATTTAGATGCTCGATTAAATGCATATGATTTTAAAAGCATGATCTGTTTTTAAAATCTTGTAATTGAGGTCAAAAATTTGGTTGGTGGTAGGGCATTTTAAATGTCCGCCTGGCTAGCTACCACCATCTTATCTAAATCTGCCGCCAAACAGCAATGTTAATAGCATTGTTGTGTTCCGGTTGTCAGATAAGATAGCCAGTCCCCCAAATGTGTTGGGGTTTTCGGGTCAGTACGCTTTCACCTTCGACTTCATCTTCACTTAACATCAGGTGTGATTGAGGTCAAATACGAACCCATCGTCCATAAAAAAATAATAATATATTATACAGCATTCTATCAAGAAATATGACCTTATAAAACCACGTTCGAAACGGTCACCTTACGAGAAATCACGTGTTCTCGGCCTCGCTCGCCCAGCTGATTAAAAACTGTTACTGTTGAAGCTACTTTCGAGGTGACTATCTACGTCTACTATTTTTGTTTGTGATGACATTTCTCTACCTCTTCCTGCAGTGTTCAAGAAGTTATAATGTGGAATAAACTGCCAAGATTAATTCAGGACAGTATTTAAGACAAAAAAACATTACCTCTCCCATGTTTCGTGATATTATTATGTGTACGTGTTAATATTATCACGAAACATTTGCAAATTGTGTGCAAAAGAAAATAATAAAATAATACATCGAATAATAATAATTAATAAAATAAAAATAAACATAATAAATGTACATAAAGTTTTTAAATATTTTCTTTTGCACACAATTTGCAGCTTAACCACAAATTTACTCCCTTTCCTATTTCAATGCTCGAAGAGATGTCTTATAATAATAATCTACAAGTCCACTTTTGTACAGTCGCGTAATGAAAAGGTTCGTCATCTTAAAGTTGACTTTTGCTTGTAGACAAGTTGTTGATTTGACATTCGATAACATTGGCAGGTCAAACTAATAAAAAGGTTTTAGCTCAACTATTCATAGTCAGGGTGCGCGGATATATATCAATGGATATATATCATGATATATATCAATGGATTTTTTCATAAAAATCATTGATATATATCCATTTTTAAATTTTTTTAAGACAAGGCTGAATGGGATAGATTCCTTTGTTAATTTAAATTACAAATTACCTTAAATTACAAAAAAACTAAATAATCTGTGAAACTAAAACGAAATGTAGTGTTATTTTTGCGACGGTTTTGTGAGATTTTACGAAAAGGTATGTAAAAACTATTGCATTTTTAAGCTTAATATAGTGAATTGTTAGTAATTGTATGTATGATATATGAAATCGACGATTTTGGATATTTGACTCAGAGGAAATTTTATAGTTACTAAATTAATAGTTACTAAATAATTTATAAACGAGCTGTGATTATTAAGGATGTTTTGTTATTTTTTTTTATGAGAAGATTAAGTTGTAAGTATTTGTTTCAGATTATTTAGGAATAATTACCTAATTAAGAAGAAGACTAATAGCCCAACACAGACTTGATTTTTTATCTTCCGCTTGCCAGTTAGGTAAGGAATCACAATTTTGTAATAGTATAAATACGAATTAGTAAACCAATCCAAATATTGTGATTATAATAAATAATTTAGAGTCAATTACTTGTTTTTATTAAAATATTCCTTAATTTACCAGCTAACATACATAACGTCTTCTATAAAAGAAATGACTAATTTGTGATCAGTATTAAAATAAAACATATTATAGCGATAAGAGACTATGCTTTCTTTATATCTGCACACAAATTAAAAAATAATAATTTGGATATATATCGGATATATATCGGATATATATCAAAAATCCGATTTTTTGATTTTTATTATAAAAATCGGATTTTTTCGCACCCTGTTCATAGTCAAGGAACACTAGTTCGGCTAAATATAAACCCTGTCGTCAAAGGGTTAATTTTTCTATGCAACAGTATGGTTTTAACTTAGTTTAGAAAGGTAACGTGTGCTTGCTAAGTGTCAAATTAAAGTATTTGAAAACTTCTTCATTCCGCGACTGTACATGGCCTATCGTTTGTGTACTTTGATATATGTAATGTTCTGGTGTAATAAAGAATAGATATTTCTAATTCTCATAAAATTCCTGCTTCCTTTTTTAAGGACCTTGTTCATACTAACATGCAGTATGTTTGGTCACGGATGACGTTTATTGAGCCAGTAGCCATCATTAATAATAACATCGAAATCTGATACATAGGATTTTGAGGTTTACAGCATTCCAAAACTATAACACGCCAAAATAAGCGGTAAAATACGGTAACTTACGTAAAATACGGTAAAAGATATTCGGTAAAAAACGTATTTAAACTACTATACCAAAAAAAGCATCACGTTCACGCAGGAAAATGCGGCCGCAGCATTGAGTTTCCATGTCATAAAAGTTCCGAGCCGTTGCAACAGATGGCGCTAAGATTTCGTGCCATAATTTTCATGAAGTAGTTTTCGAATAAACATTATGATTACTCATGCGCGTGTTGCCGGACAAAACCAAGTCAACTAATCGCCGCTTGCTCAGTCGCCCACCAAGAGGGGAACGGTAAGATACCGCACAATATGGCGGTGCAGTCCGCAAGTAATCGGCACGTCGCTTAATGATTTTACAACAAAACGCACGCGGTTTAATAATAAAAAGGCGTAAGTCGCCGGTAAATTTACCGTAATTTAAATAAATGACCGTAAAATATCCGTATTTTACCAGCGTTATCGGTTAAATTAAGTAATTCTGCATCACTAACCGTCACCCGCGACCGATCACCAGCCGTCATCCCTGGGGTATATTAGTATCAACTACCAGTTATTTTTGTAACTACATTCACTTTTAACGGACAGTTAGTCGTAAATAAAAACCCAAGATGGCGACCAAAGCAAATGTAATTAACAAAAATAACCACAATCTCGAGGCAGTGACGTAATAACTTAACTTATGGGTCAATTCACATTGGATATGCGCAGATGGTGACTTAGTTAAAAGCGCTATAAAACTACTCTAAATTCAGAGCCCAATTAACCATACATTGCTGCAGAACATCTTTTATCTATGAATATTCAGTTACGTTTAGCAGCAATGGTTGTTAAATCAAGCTCTGAAATTGGGGCTTAAGGCTGTATTGACTTGATATCGACCGTAAGGGTTGGCAATTTCACAATTGCTGTCTTCCACAATTAAATTTTTTTTTCTATTTTAGAAATTTCTATATGAATATTTAAAAAAATATCACGATCAGACTGTTAGTTAATGCGACATCCCACGGAATGACATTCGATGGTTCTGCAACTCAAGTAAATAACTATATATCTCATAAACAAAGACTTAACTGGGAAAAACAAGAATGTCAAACTGTAAATGATTTAGATTCAGATATTTTAAAGTATTGCAAACAGTTTATGCTACTCAGGTAAGCTACAATCGTTAAAACGATTTAATGATTTTAGATAATCTGAACAACACAAAATTATTTACAGTACTTCAAAATATGGGATTCTAAATCAACTACAGCTAGACATTCTTGTGTTTTCTTGTTAAGACTTTGTTTATGAGATATATATTATTTATTCGCGATTTTCATTTCATATGGTATTAAGATAATTGTACTTAATTTTAATTGTCCACTAATTACCGACTTGCGAAAGCAACTTTTTAAAGATATTGAAATTGTCTAACATTCACGGGGAGTAGCAATAATCAAGCAGATTAACGAATATTACAGTATGCGCCTATTTTTTTTTTCAGATACAACAGAAATTGTGACGTTACATGTCGATACAGCCAAGGAAAAGTGGTTACAGCTTCAATATGTTGATAGATATGTTATACAACTTGAAAACAAAGCGGTTGGATGTGTTTATACAGATGTCTCATAAAAAAGTTTGAAAATGGAGCTGATAATTTTTTCGCACTTTCAGAGATGGCGCTGTAGGGAAAGTTGGTCATATTCTTGTTTAGACCAGCCGACCAGTCGGTCACTGACCTATATACAAGGTTTATACAGGTGTTATATGATATGACATATTCAAGAGCAGAACACACTACAGGGTTAAATTTAATTCGTGTAATTCCTGTTTACTGGTGACTGTTCATGACTACGAACAACTTTCCACTAAGAACCATGACCGTATTCAGCTAAAAATTGTTAAAGATGGTTTCAGAATGGTTGACTTTGTAAATAATTAAAAAATGTTTTGTTCCAATTCGACTATGGTTCCATGGTGAAAGTTGTTCGTAATCACCAGTTAATGAGAATTACACGAAATCAAATTCACCCCGTATATTCGACCGACGAAATTAGACTTCACCTGTCGACGCATCCAAGTGTATTGACCTATACCTGTATCAATTCAAATAATGCTAGTATTAGTCCCCACTTTTAAAACCTTCACCTAAAGTTGAGTTAATATAAAAGTAGCTTTAGGCATTGCATATTAGCCCTTCGCTACTTAAGCGAGAGTTGCAATTGAATATAAACATAATGGAAACATTTGCGTTGGGGACCGACTTACAAAAGCATTATTTGGACTTAATACTGGTGTTAAATTTAAATACAATCTTTAATAATATTATTAACAAAAATATTTATAAATGTTAAATAAAATTAAAAAAAAAAATAACAACAAACGTTTATTCGAATAGCAATCCCGTAGAGTTTCTCCAATGTGACACAAAATTTAAAGCAAATTACAGATGTCGTTCAATGTCGCAAACAAAACTGAACCTCATTTGAGTACAGTCAGTAACACAATTAAGGTAGCAGGCTTAATTTTTACGATATGGTTTGTAGGGTCTTGGTTGGATTTTGTTACATTATCCTTTACACCTATCATGTGATGGATAAAATTCAGTTAAACTTGAATAACAGACCTTAATTGTGTTGTCGACTGTATTGATATTAACCCGTGACAATAAGTGATAAAGTGGCGCCGCCAGGCAATATTTCGCTGGAGAAAAACGTAGTTTTAACCAATAATTTTCACTTATAGCGACTTTTCATTGAAACCGGCCGCAATCAGCGACCAAAGATTGTACTTAATATGACTGTATTCTGACGAGTGCTTGCCAGTTTTAAATTCAAACTTTATGTAATGTAACAAAGTATGCAGTAATGGATTTTCATGCAACTTCACTACACTGAAAACAGTAAAATGACGCTTTCTGTTTGCCATATTGTGAAAAGTTATGAGAAAATTAAGATAAAATATATTAAATCAAATTTGTTGCATTTAAACATGATTGTTTGTTTGTAGACATGTCTCATTGGATAAACTCATATTACGGATGTATTAATAAATAATAACGTCAATATGGCAACATCGTGTTGATACTTTTGTACTTGGCTCAAAAGAACTAGTATCCAATGCCGTAAAAACAATTATTAAAGTAAAACTTTTGTACTGTATTAAAACAGCATTTTCCAAATAGCACGATAAAGTTGTTAGCTGCCTCTTAGCATTTAATGAAAATGTACCTTAACTTCATTCGAATAAAATCCACTTTTCTTTGATAGATAACCGTCTGTAATGCGGTAACAAGGTAAAGTCAACTCTATTACAATGTAGATAAGGTTAATTTTTCTTAAAACCCAATAGTACTCAATTAATTCTGTTAAACACGTAAGTATTTAATATAATAGATATCCTGTCATTTTTTTTTCGATCATTCAAAATTTTAATTCATTTTCTTTGGTTGTGAGTAAATATGTATATTGATACCGACTGTGCCATTGGGTTTTTCCGAATTTAAATTGAACCTTACGCAATTGAAATAACAACGTTATCATGCTATGTGTAAGGTCTAGCTGAAAAGGTCCTTCTGAAATATCTGATGATTTTTAAAGGTTTATTTACAGTGAAAGCTGAAACTTTGTATTCTTACGTGTACATTTCGATTATTTGATTAACACGCATATAATTGCGAAAGTTTGGATGTTTGTTTGTTGGTTTGTCGCTCAATCACGGCGAAACGGATGAACGGATTAGGATGAAATTTGGTATATATTTATGGTATAGGATATTTTTTTATTCCGAAAAAGTGAGTAGTTCCCGCGGGATAAATAAATTTCCGTGATAAAGTTCTTCCATGCTGGCGAAGCCGCGGGCGGAAAGCTAGTTTATAATAAATATTTATTTACAAAGAAAAATGTATTTATGTAGTATATCAACCATCTGGTATCCACGTCACCTTACTAGTTAGAGAAGGTTGTGCCCCAACAGAGGGGGTGTGCAATGATGATAGTAACTGTATGTAATTTTATGCGTACACATGATATAATCGAAAATTAAAAATGGGACGGTGCCAGCTCTCAGTGTAAATGAACCCTTACAAATTCAGGTATACCAAAAATAACAGTTTAAAAAAAAACAGAAACCTCTAATAAGTACCTTTTAACACGTTAGTTGAAAATAAACACTGTAATGTATGTACAATTTTCAGTTAATATAAAATCCAAACATTAGAACGTAACCAAAGTCGTTATAAGAGGTAGGCCGCCGATGTATGACGTCAGAGTAAGTTAGTACGTCTTGGGTGTAATTCAAATGCTTGCACCACGAATATTGATGTCAGTTTAAATTGATATTGACTTGACCGCCTCAGTAGCTCAATGCAAACAAAACAGCCAGCTCGAAGATGGCTATGTTAGCCATCTTCGAGCTGGGGTCGAATGTGACGCGGTACGACGCTCCGGAATGCACGGCTAGCTGCAGTAAGCAAGCGGGATGGCAATTATTATTACGTCTCCATCACGACAGACAACTTGCACACAAACTTAGCACCAAACACCCACGTAATTAAGACGATATTGATATGCACTGATTTGTACAGAACGTTAATGAAACGACGTACACTTCTACTGCACTCAGGCCTCACACGATGAATGAATTTTGAACCATACTGTTTGTGTGTATCAAATCTCATACATCAGCGGTCGAAGTTTGTCCTTTCGTATTAACGGCCCTCTGTTAACGTCTTTGGACTTAATCAATAAGAGTTAGCTGTCACAATTTTAAACTAGACCAAATAATACTGACATTGTGTTGCGCTTATCCTCCAATAAATATAATAAATTAAGTAATAAAAAATAAAATCGCATAAGACTAGATTAGTAACAGGTATTAAGATCTTTGTTAAAACTAAAATCGATATAACGATAACAAAATAACGTTATGTGTAAATAACTAATCTTATACCTACAGCCTATACTCGGTGACATTTAAATGACAACAATGAATCATACACCTTTTAAGTCATAGGAGTCTGTCTATCTCACCTGTTATAATATCTTTGTAGAAATTTCCTATGACTACATATAAGAGTTTTATAGATTTCGAGAGTCATTAAAATGTCAACGCATATAATACGGCCAAACAAAATTGTCATTTTGCAGTCTTTTCCCCTGTACTTTGTCTTTCGTGTGAAAATATTGTATAATGGACTGTAACACCGTGTCTTCGGATATGCAATTAGGTGATTCGACACAGATGTCATTCAAATTAGTGCCACTAGATGGCGTTGTTTTAAATTTTTGAAACAACAACTACGTGAACTTCACATTCCACATTTTGATTTTAACCCATTTGTTTTCTAAAAAAAACCTTTTCGCGAGCTCAAACAACGCCATCTATTGACAATAATTTAAATTACACCTGATTGCCATTGCCAGGTGGGTCAAACTTAGCAACTTTAATTATAGGATCAACTCTGATATCATGAAAAAGTCGGAGTATCATATATTTTAGAAGCCTTTGAGGCGAAATTGTATTAGGTATTCGCTTTCGATTAACAAAGTTGGCGCGGTCTGATGTTTACTCATTGAACAACGTTACAGAATACCAAGTCAGTTCGATGGATTCAATTCGTTACGATCTGAACCTGTGACGAGCTTAATGCATATATTCAGACACAACGGTGTTCAACTATCACGAACGGACGGCATCGGCGCGTATATGCGTATCGCTCCCACCCGATTAGGTGGGCTCTCAATAATATGAATCATTTTTTTTCATAGAGACAGAAATAGTACGTTTCAATCACAGATATGCAATATTTTGACGACCTGTTTGGTGCAGTGGTTAGCAACTCTGGCCACTATACCAAATGGTTGCGGGTTCGAATCCCGCTAGGGGCATAGGTTTGTGTGATGAATATGCATTTGTACCCGAGTTATGGATGTTTTCATTTATAATAAGTATTTATTTACAAAAAAAAAATGTATTTATGTAGTATATCAACCATCTGGTATCCACAACACAAGCCTATAGTTGCTTACTGTGGAACTAGATGGCGCTGTGTGTATGTCTAAGGGTATTTGATATATATATTTTTTTTATTGTAAGTCTAACTGCTACTACAAATGATTTTTCTGCCTCACGTACACTCACACAATATGTCTATAGTAAGAGAAGATCAACAGTCACTTAAAGAGATGTCGACACGAAACGAGAAATGAGAGAAAGTAAAGGAAAAGGACAGCTATAAATATAATTTAAGTACCTTAAAATTATTGGTCATGCACCAAAACACCGATATCTTACATCGCGTATCTGTCATAATAGTTAGTCATGTGTGTGACAAAGATAAGTATACCTAAGCCCTCGCTTAAATAATTAGGAATAACCTTAGTATCCCAATAGTAAGTACATTATTTACGAATTAGTAAAATCCCATATAGTACCTAACCATCTAAAATTAGTGTGACACAGAATTGAAAATTTACTATAACTTCAAACTTCAAGCATTTATTTCAACGTAAATCATTTGTTGAATGTCAATTTAAATCTATAGGAAATAAAAAAAGGTTTATTGCATTTATCTGTCAGTCGGTATGTCCAAGCTACTATACTCTAGAAACCCATCAAGACATCTAGGTAAAAAAGACAATTGCGTTATAAGCTAAATATCTTGTAGACGGTTGAACGGATTTTCATCAAAACACGACTAAGAACCATTTCCCAAACACCAACATTCGAAAAAAAAAAATTGAAATCGGTTCAGCGGTTTTGGCGTTAATGTGCCTCACATACTTCAATCATAAAGCCCCTCTTTAAGTCGAGGGTTATAAAAAATGTAGCACATCGCTTTTCTCAATCTAAACCATACTTGTTATCGTTTAATACGCTGTGGTGAATAATTTTTCGTGTACAACAATACCGCTATGTATTATTCTAAAGACGGAAAGGAAATTAATTTCGTTGCATTTACTCAAATCAAATCAAAAATGCTTTATTTTGTAGGTACACCGGGTACACTTAAAATAGTCAGATTTTAAATTTTTAAAACTACTGCCTTGTTCAAAAGGCAATTTTCCCCTGAGAAGAACAAGCAAGAAACTCGAGATTGTTAATTGTTATTTTATATTATAATATTTCATTATTAATTGTGAAATAGTCTGGTTATGCGAACGGGCTAGTTATGTCGATGAATGTTTATCATCTAAATAATCTGATATTTTATAATATGCTTTCTTAATAAGCTTCCGTTTTATAGTATCTTTACTTGACAAAAGTACTTCAGTGGGTCTATTACGTGTTCCCCTCTCGTTATAGTAAACTATAGCTCTGTCACTATTACTCTAACCGGGTCCGAGCAGTGTGCGAAGTGAGAGTTTGGCTTCGTTTTTAATTTTACTGTCGCGCTCGCGTTTTCATAAAAGTACCTATGAAAAAAATTCTGTTGCAAACTATTCGCCAGAGGCGCTGCACATTTTTATTATTATTATTATTATTTATTTAAGGTCGCTTTTTAACATCAAGGGTCATCAACGACCACAGCAACTTACAAACATTTGTATATCTGTATCATTTTCAAGAATTCGAGAGTACGTGTACATTCTTCCGTCTATTATATTATTTGGAACATTACATTTCCTTTTTTCAGCATTATAAGACGTACACTCAATTAAGAGATGAAACATAGTTAAGTCCAGCCCACATTTATTTCTTTCAGCTTTATTAATCAAATGGATACGAGTTAAATTTGAATGCCCGATACGTAGTCTAGTGATAAGCGCAGCACATTTGTTCATACAAACCGTCACAAAAACGTGAACGCGGTAGCAAAGTTAAGTTGAAACAATACCCAATAGATTACGTAAACTCATAATAGCATCACTGTATATAAAGTCTTTTTTTGCTATGCGTTTCATGTAAGAAGACAGTCAAAGTCAAAATCTTAAATTTTATAGGTACACAGAGTACACTTAAAATAGTCAATTTTACATTTTTTAGGCTACTGCTTGTTCAAATTGCAATTGAAGGGTTGCCCTTTTAAAATCAGGCTTTGATTTTACATATAGGTTTTTATATTATAAACTAACGAAACGACTCGAAAGTAAACGACTTGACAGCTCTTCTAATATGAAACGTAATATACATAGCCGACTTGCTGTACGTTGTAGTAAACAGATAGAACCTACAAACCCCGAGCTAAATAATCTCAAAGCAGTTCCCATCAACGTCAGTAACCGTTCCGTTCCCCGCGCACGCATCCCCTCCTACCGCACACTGCACCAATAGCGCGACGAGCACAAACAAAATACCAATCAGACATAAGATATTCAACCAATTCTCTTTCAGCATCATTTTCATTTCCAAATCCAAACAAATACAATTTTTACAGCATTTCCGTTCAGTCCTCGGGCATCTTCGCTTGCAGAAATTGCAGAACCCTCTAATATCGCCTGTAGCTCTAAATGTGGGATTATAAAATATACGTATTTCAGTTTTCCCTTTAGAGTTCCTATTGCTGTCTAACTCAACTGTGGTTTTCCTATCCCTGCTCTCAGTTGTGTAATATTTCTCGCTTCTTTTAACAAATGTCTCCAAGTCGTCTTTGTATTTATTGATTTCATTTTTAGTGAAACTAGCCTCAGCTTTCTCCATGAACGTCTCAGTTGTCGTTAGCACGCGATTGTATTTATCCAGGTTCAGTAGTTTCATGTTCAGTGAACCGGACACTTTGACGTCTGGCCCGGTTTTGGTGACGTCATTCCTAATGCTGTGGCATTCGATTTTCTTATCGTATTTATTGAATTTATCGTTAATTGTGTTCTTATCGACATCCGATAAAAAGAAACGTTCGCGCAGCAGATCGTTCTTGCTGCGCTTATCGAGATCACAGTCTCCATTCCTATCGAAGTTCACATTAACGTAATCATGATTTGAGAAATCCTTTTTGAAATTATAAATCTTATCTGTTATAGTTTTAGGATACAATTTCGGTTTTTCACCTTTAACTTCATTATTCAACCCGGTATTCTCAAGATACCCTTCACAATTCTCTAGAATAGCTTCAAAATCACTGTTCCTACCGGAACTATTATCAGGTATTACCTTCCCCTGATTGATTTCATCAATAGTAACCGGTCGATTCAGTTTGAAGTACGCGTTACAATAATCCAAGCTCCTATAGTAATCACTATCAGACTCCTCTTGTATAACACCCAACTCCCAATTCCTTGTGTCAATATCTTCGTATATACCATCATCGTCATATTTAATATTAACATTCGCTTCATCACATTCAAAGTTACTGTCATACTCCTTCTCCCTATTACCAAAGAAGACTTTATAGAAATTATCATAGCAGTAGTTCAGTTTTCTGTAGAGGAATGATTTCTTTGATGCTCTGCGCGGGTCTATGTTAGGTAATGTTACCTGGGTCTCCTTGTCCTCTTCGGTTTCTTCGCCGATGGTGTAAAGGACGGTGGTGGAGGCCTCGCCGACGCGGGAGGCCGCGTTGAGGAGGTTCTGGCGTGGCTGGAAATGTAAGGCAATACGGTTTAGAATGTGCAGTTATTACTACGAAAAGTGAAGTTTGTAGGTAGACATTAATTTTTTGATCATTATTTAAAGAGAGAGAGTACTGTTCATTAATTGACTGAAAAATGCGGTTATTAGGCTTCTTATTTATCTTCTGTCAGTAAAAAAAAAGGAATAAATGGCAAACGATTCTTTTCAGAACTTGTAAATAAATCAAAACCTAGAGAATACTATGTATTTAGTTTTTTTTTTATGCACGACAGGTTCGTACTTGACCTCAATCACACCTGATGTTAAGTGAAGATGAGGTCGAAGGGAGGTACTGACCCGGAAACCGCAACACATTTGGGGGACTGGCTATCTTATCTCTGACAACCGGAACACAACAATGCCTTTAACATTGCTGCTTGGCGGCAGATTTAGATAAGATGGTGGCAGCTAGCCAGGCGGACATTTAAAATGCTCTACCACCAACCAAACCGAGTACTTAGACATGAACCCCGCTGGGGATCGAACCCGCGACCTCCGGAATCGTAAACCCAATGTTGTTTACATTGAGCCACGGAGGAGGTTAGTATTGGTAACCATCACATATTTTCCGTGATTATGCTACAGTAGCCACGCAATACTGACATTTATTGGCGATACGATAGTCAATAGTGACGTAAATGTTTTATTTCTCTCTTTTCTCTCTCTCTTTTATTTTATTGTGATTAATTCCACATTTTTATTTTTTGTATGAAAAAATAAAGTTGAAGAAATAATCCGAGCATTAGCTTAGAACTTGAAACCTATTTCATTCCGGCGATTAGGCCCACTGTACGGGCTAGCACGTACAATAGGCATCATAATAATGAATGAGCGGTCATGCGCTCTATTACAATGGAATAAGGCCGATGACGCGGTACAAAGATCCATCGACTTGTTAAAATGCATATTCGGCTATTTACGCCGATACCACGTTTTATTAATCAGTTTAAAGGTAGCAAGTAAACCACGCGCTCTCATCATTCATCTAGCATAATTAATTATAATAAAATTTATCATTTCTAAAGTCGTATATTATCATTTCCGAACTATTCTAATACACAGTCTGTAAAACCTTAAAGTACATATAGTAACAGCGCTGTTGCTATGTGGTTTTTTATAATATAAAAGAACACTGATCCCTGTTCTATGTTAAAGGGTATTGTGATATGGTGACATTGTTGTAATAATATTTGACATATCTAATGTTACTGCTACGCTATACTTTTTATTATGATTATTATTGTACATCCGAAATGGACAACTGTTGTATTAAATTTTTTTTTTGACAAATTACGGTGTTTTAAAAGTGCTTAATTCACACCCTGTATAAAGAAGATATCATACATTTTCTTACATTTGGTTGATATAACTACTTAGAAGGCTTTATCCTTAATGCCCAGAACAATTTAGACACGTGCGGTTTCATGAACGTACCTCCTTGGTCTCCGGCTCGGCCGCTTTGAGCAGGTCACTGAACGCACTGCAGAGCTTCCTCGTGGCGTCGAGGAGTCGGTCCCCGTTGTCGGAGTCATCCATCAGCGCAGCGATCATTTGCACGCCTGTGGGTATACGATCCGATAGTCAATAGATTTTATTTCATAGGATAATAAATTCTACATTTAAAATACTTTTAGAAACAAACTTTTAATGCTCCATCATGATTATGACATATTATACTAGTACAGAGACGAGTATCTTAAAATCCGCCAAGGGGTTCCAATGGCAATCTTCTGGCTCCATTTTCAGACGCTCGTCATCACGTGTAATGGAAAGTGGTCATGCAAGAAGACAAACTAGCCCAAATTCGACTATCTTGCCCTGTGCCATCAGGGAGTTGCAGTCCCGGCTCCATCATCAGATAAGCTCGACGGTACCACAATATTGCATTGTCACCAAACTTACATAAATATCCCAAATTTCATTTCAATCAGATGCTAACAAGTGGTTTAACAAAAATATTTGCGAATTTTGAAACGAACAATTTACTTGAAAACGTTTATCATTAAAATTACTGGTCATTCACAATGCTGTCTGACCCTGCGAAGAACTAGTAATAGAGTCAAGGGTTGTTCTCTTATAGTAGGAGGTTGGCTTACAATTTGTAATTCGATAGCACATTATACGATGACATGCAATATTTTCATCACTTTAACCTGTGTCAGAAGCATCAACAAAACAGCTTTGTCTAATTTTTCATAAGCTTGTCGTTTAACAGAACTTGCCTGTATATCTCAACCATTTCAGTTGGCACGTGTACGTTACACACACATGTTTTTTATTTTATAGCACTTCAGTAAATAATAAGACTGCTTTTTATTCATAAAAAAGAAGCGATCGGTATTTTTTCAGGTCGTAACCGTGTTATTGCTACATTTTTTTCAACATATTTTATGAAATTCCATACAAAACAATATTGTATAGTTTTACGGGGATATGCATAACATTTCAACCGGCTTCAAAAAAGGAGGATCTCAATTCGACAGCAATTTTTTGGAAGTTCCTTACGCTATATCTTTTTCATGATTATTTTGTTATTTGAAAGGGTATACCGCCAGGGTGGTCACATGTAAATTTGGTGATGTACCCCACAGATAGGGAACGAAACTTTAGTGAAGTCGGTTGTCTTGCCAATTTTAGGCAATTCAATTATTTATCACAAGTTGAGACGTCCATAACCTACCTTTAGTCATTTCAGGCAGGTTGGTGGTGATGGTGGTAATGGCAGCTCCCACTGCTGTGTGGTCCACCTCCTCCGTTGGTCCTGCGGACAAAATTGACGTTCACAATGTGTCATCAGATACGTCGCGAACGCAATACAAGTACTCTTCATTACATAACATAGTTTACAATAAATTTTTCATGTCATTCTGTCTCGTACAAGAGTATGGGTATCCTCTGGACTCTGGTTCGGAAACTTCAGCATATGGTTATGACTGTTTAGTATATTAGTGCAGATTTTTATTTTTCTAATACCTAAACGAGTGTATCTCGAGAAGGGACTTGTTATTGTAATAGTGCGTGTTCTAGTGTCGCCGCTTTATACCAGTGTGTGTTTTTCGTACACATAATCTAACGCTATCCATGGTTCACGGAAAGGAAATTCTCGTACGAAAACCTAGCGCCTTTGTACATTA
The DNA here is from genome assembly GCA_949316235.1 of Oegoconia quadripuncta. NCBI lineage: Eukaryota > Metazoa > Arthropoda > Insecta > Lepidoptera > Autostichidae > Oegoconia > Oegoconia quadripuncta. The sequence continues at coordinate 39,760,634 of OX438741.1, read as the reverse complement.
TCTATATATTGGGTCTTGACCTATGAAATTTGAGTTTTTTTTCTTCGTTAATCATATGTACAAATTCCTGCGATTTTCAAAGCGATATCCAAATTTGTTTTTTATTTAGAAAATGGAATATTATTTCAAGGTTTCACATGAAATATTTTTTAATTTCTGGGCTAAATCATATAATAAAAAAAATTTGAACAGAGCTCTTTTCATGTGCTTCCCATAATCATTTCTTAGATTCGCTGAAACTTTTATAAAGCGGTTACTTTTAAAATATAACGCTGCCTATACTTAACTTAATGTTATCCGATAATACACACAAAGTTTAGCTAAATTTGGATTAGCCGTTCCCAAAAAAAAATGTTTGTATGGAGAAAACAGTCTTAATTAAATTCTTCATACAAAACGCCAATTTAATAGGTAAGGACCTCCTTATATACCTCCTTTGTTTGCGTAATCATCATCTTCTTCTTCTGGTCCCAATTTATTTGTGGTTGGCGCTGTACATCTTTCTTCCATTCTCCATTCATACCTCATCACGCACGCCCAATCCATCTATCTTTCCCGTGGTCATTCTCTTAGCATAATATGGGTGCTAAATAAAGCTTTACGAAATACGTACCGGACGTGAGAGTGACCACTTGTGCAGTAGCGGCGTTCATGGCAGCGATATGTGACGTCACCACCTGCTTGTTGGTGTCCATCGTCACCTGCTTCCACTTCACCGACGCCGCGTCCTGACCCAGCTCCGGCAGGGATGCCTGATGTGGACAGATAAAAAAATACATAAATATCCTTGAAAGAAGCAAAAGTAGTATGTCAGGATCGTTGCAAGTGAAAATCAATTTTAACCGCCTCAGTGGCTCAATGTTAACAACATTGGGTTTACGATTCGGAGGTCGCGGGTTCGATCTCCAGCGGGGTGCATGTTTAAGTACTCGGTTTGGTTGGTGGTAGAGCATTTTAAATGTCCGCCTGGCTAGCTACCACCATCTTATCTAAATCTCCCGCCAAGTAGCAATGTCAATAGCATTGTTGTGTTCCGGTTGTCAGAGATAAGATGTCCCCCAAATGTGTTGGGGTTTGCGGATCAGTACGCTTCCACCTTCGACCTCTTTCCACTTAACATCAGGTGTGATTGAGGTCAAGTACCAACCCGTTATGCATTAAAAAAAAACAAGTCTCTGCCTAAGGCTTTTTGGTGGGAATTCAGCAAGCGATGTTGCATTTTTCTTTTCATTTCTTGAAATTTGTCGGCAAAAGCCATTGGCGCTAATTAAATACAGTTATTTCCGAGAATTTCGAATTATTTTTATAGTCGTGAATTCTGGAAAATAACCCCCCCTCAAAGCTATTTAGGTATTATTTATAATTAGCTTTTAGACTTCTCGAGTGCAGGTCAGAGCGATTTTTTGATTTAGGCTGTATTTAAAAAGAAATATTAATTTATCCAATGAGCGCAACTGGACAGAATAAACCCTCTTACTCGAGTTGTTCTTGTTAAGCGGTGTGTGAGAGGCTGTGGCCCTTACCCGGGTGAGATGGTGCTCTGTGCGCTGGATGAGCTCGCGGCCCGTGGTGATGGTGGAGAGGAGAGCTCGCTGCGGTTCGGTCAGTACGGAACTAACCCTTGTCTGTTGCACCTGAGACGCCTGGAATGTCAGACATCAATAAAGAAAAATTAAAATAAATAAATATTTGGTGCACTTACACCAATCATCTAGTCTCAAACTAAGCAAAGCTTGTACTATGGATAAACATACATAAATATTTATATAAACATCCATGATCTAGTTCCACACTATACAACTAGGCTTGTGTTATGGATACCAGATGGTTGATAAACTACACAAAAACTTTCCTTTTCTTTGGAAATAAAAGTATAATGAAAAATATCTATAATTCGGGTACAAACATGCTCCTAGCGGGATTCGAAACCGCGACCTTCTGGTATAGCAGTCAAAGTTTCTGACCACTACACCGAACGGGTCGTCAAAATTCATTCATTTGTTGATTGTCGATTCACAACCTTAAATACCGTGAATATGTCACTATATGTGCGTGAAGGAATACATACAATATTTATAATAAGTATTTATTTACAAAAAAAAATGTATTTATGTAGTTTATTTATTCAACTATCTGGTATCCACAACACAAGCTTATAGTTGCTTATTGTGGAACTAGATGGCGCTGCGTGTATGTCTAAGGATATTTATTTATTTATTATTTATACAATTAATTCATTTATGTTACAATATGTACCTACACAGCCCACTTCGATGACTGCTCGCGTCCGTAAGCGTGGAACAATAAATTTTTTACACATAAATATATAGTTCAAACACATATTAAATAATATTATGTATGTTTCAATTGTATGTCTAATTTAACAAATATACCCGCACCACTATATTTAATAAATAAGTAATCAAGAAATTGAATTCTAAAGTTATTAAGTTAAAACAATAGAATAAAAGCAGACAAACATGCTGTTAATCTTTTCTAATAATAAAAACAAAATGTGTTACTTCAAAAAACATCTTATTCTAGTGATCTTTTTTTATGCACGACGGGTCCGTACTTGACCTCAATCACTCCTGATGTTAAGTGAAAATGAGGTCGAAGGTGGAAGCGCACTGACCCGGAAAACCCGGTGTTGCAAGCATTGAAATGAAATGAAAACTTTATTGTGTGTGGAATTTGGGTTTAACGTTTTGACATTCTATATTAATAATTTAATTTGAAAGAGTAAAATTGACATTCTCTGTAATTTGACATTTCAACATTGACATTTCTATATTCCTTTGTATTATTTTGATGATTAATTGTTATTAACTTTACCACTAGCTAAATTATGTATTGGTATGTTTTCCAACTTGATTTGTAACTTTCAAAAGGTACTTACTAGTTCTTTTCACAAAAATTTCGTTTAGCACAAAAGCGATTAATTGTTATGCATGCTGATTATCTTTGTATGAAACTTTAATATTGTCCAATATTTGCACGTCATTGTAATGACTGAATTAGGCGGATCTTATTGTAACAACACCTAATCTAATGTACCCTATTCAAGAGCAAATAAATCATATTCTATTCTAATGCCATAAAAATTAAAAGCAAAAGCGAAATAAAATACACGAAAGCAATACTAACAGTCGGCGGCGTGTGGCCGGTGATGATTTGTCCGGAGACGGTCGTCTGCTGGGCGCCGGTCATGTGGCCCACCGCGAAGGGTTTCGCGCCTGATGCAAGGAAAGCCAGGGTAATTGCAAAACAAAATGTGGCGGCAGCGGATACACAGGGTGCATTGGCTTATATACATTCGGCATCGGAAAGAAGATGCGGCCGACTGACGCTCGCTGACCCCTAACGGGGAAAGCTTGAGCTCGTCCGTCGCATCACAACAGGACTCGACCTGACAAAAGCCTGGACCTATTGACCAATACCAAGGAACCGATTCGCACGTTTCCAATCCAAAGACGACGCAGGACAACCCCAGGAGTTATCAGTGACGAAGGGTCCAATTTTTTTTTATGCACAACAGGTTTGTACTTGACCTCAATCACACCTGATGATAAGTGAAGATGAGGTCGAAGGTGGAAGCGTACAGACCCGGACACCCCAACACATTTGGGGGACTGGCTATCTTATCTCGGACAACCGGAACACAACAATGCTATTAACATTGCTGCTTGGCGGCAGATTTAGATATGATGGTGGTAGCTAGCCAGGCGGACATTTAAAATGCCCTACCACCAACCAAACCGAGTACTTAAACATGTACCCCGCTGGGGATCGAACCCGCGACCTCCGAATCGTAAACCCAATGTTGTTTACATTGAGCCACGGAGGCGGTTAAAGTAAAGTTAAGTCCATACAAGCCGATTTCCAGCGGTTTACCATCCACTATTCATTATTTCCAAGTATAATTAATATTTATGTGTGTTCCAATTACTACTGAAATAAGTTCTGAATTAAAAATATTTTTAAAAGCAAGCTTGTAATGCTCCAACTTGATTATCATATATTATTCTAGTATAAAGACGAGTAACATAATGCCCATCAATGTAATGGAAAGTCCTCATGGCACCAAAAACAAACTAGCCCTGGCAGAAGCATTAATCTTTAAATTATGTAATGTAGGAGACTATAGGTTAACATATAATCTAATATTTTAAGAGTACATGAGCTACTTATGTAATTTACGTAAGCAACTGTTTGTCTCTCAAATAAATTAAAACAAAAAATATGACATGCTTGATTTCATACAACGCATTAGCGTTATAGGCCAATAAGATTGTCTGTGAAAATGACAATAATACACGTTCGAGATTTCAATGGCGATAGACATTAATAGGTTTGTCACTTTTACACTCACAAGTGTAAAAGAGATAGAGATGCTAATGTCTATCGACAGAGATATGTCGAATGCGTGAAAATAGTTGGCGAAATTGATTGAAGGACCTCTCTCGTCATTTTCCATCAGACGAGATTGGAGATATACAAGTATCCAGGCCAGAAAAATAAAGAACAAGCATCTATGGATGGCTCACCTTCAGCGCCTGGTCGCAACACGGCTGGTTTCGCGACAGACTCCGTGTTCACTTTGCCCGACTTGAACGTGTCGTGTTGTATTATGTTCGCCCTGGACATAGGAGAGAATGTAAACATGAATTTAGTAAAGAAAATGTTTCAACATACGACATACATTACTGCGTATGCATCGGGTCGTTGAAACAATCATAATGACACCTCATTGGTGGTATAACGGGAGTTTGGAACCAATGGGAAAAGGAAAGTCGCTTGTTTTTCCAATTTTTGAATATTTTTATGTACTACATGTCAGCACATGACCTCAATCATACCTGATGTTAAATGAAGATGAGGTCGAAGGTGGAAGGGTACTGACCCGAAAACCCCAACATCTTATCTACTGGCTATCTTATCTCTGACAATCGGAACACAACAATGCTATTAACATTGCTGCTTGGCGGCATATTTAGATAAGATGGTTGTAGCTAGTCAGGCGGACATTTAAAATGCTCTACCAACAACCAAACCGAGTACTAAAAATGTACCCCGCTGGGGATTGAACCCGCGACATCCGAGTCGTATACCCTATGTTGTTTTCATTGAGCCCCGGATGCGGTGCATCTGTTTGTTTTCCTTCATCATCATCATCATCATCAGTCCGTAAACATCCCACTGCAGGGATATAGACCTTCACCCATATTGAGCGAGTATGGGGCCATAGTCCGCCACGCAAGCCCAATGCGGATTGGGGACTTCACATGCCTTAGAATTTTTATTTCTCAGGCATGCAGGTTTCCTCAGGGTGTTTTCCTTCACCGTTTAAGAGCAGTCGAATAAATCCACATAAGTAATTAAACTTAAAAACTCATTGAAAGAAAGAAAGAAAAATTTATTTAAACCCATCTCATAACACAAACAATCAGGTACAAATATTACACAGTCGAGACACATGCAAAAAATAACATTGTGTTTGCCATCTAATTGTCGGTGTCGCAAGGTGGAGTCAAAATGGTCTCCAACTCAGCATGGGTTGTAGCAGTTCACTACAACGCTGGTTTTCAGGGAGCTTCCAAATGGCGCACGGACACTGATCAACAAATGTACATACAAATAACAATTGGTACATGGCCTGGCTGGGATTCGAACCTGAACCTCCCAAATTGCGAGACTGTGTCTCCTAGCCACCGACGCTTGTTGTTGTTGTTTGTCGACGATTGTTTTCCTTAATAAAATAAAATTCTCTTTCTTTTAAGTTCGTGGTTCTCACCTGGAAGGCGACACAGAGTCCTCCAGCATGGCTGATCCTTCATCACCCTCGATGCCGAGGTGGTCTTTGGCCCGTTGTTTCCTCACAATGATGTCTATGTAACCGGCGATCACTTGGAGGATCTGCTCGGCCTCCGTCGTCTGCACCGAATAGTATTGGTCGCTGGGGACAAATGTGACAACGAATTAGCGATCTTTGATCACAAACTATACATGTCAAATTGACAGGGAAGAAACAACCCAAGCAATCACACGAACATGCTACGGTTCTTTGTAACAACGCGGGCGATTCTATGGGTATGTGAAACGCCAGGTAAACTTTTGTCCATAAAAACAATGAGTGATGGCTGATCCCTGGATCTGTCTGGACTTAACCCGTTAAGTCCCCAGTTCAAGATAAACTGTCTCAACTAACTTATAGTTCCAAAGATCAACGTTAACTGTCTCCATCAACTTGTAGTCCCTAAAGCACAGAATTAATATTATTTCTTGTCACCAACCCTTATATAATAATAAAAAATCTGTATCTTTAAATTATATGAAACAAATATTGAATTTCAAATTAAATAATTTGACAATTTCAAAGTTTACTATTTGACATTTGTATATTTTTTAATTATAAAAATAAGATAAAATTACGATTAAATTTAAGGAATTTGAAAATTGTATTGTATTTTGTATGTAAATAATTAACTTTGCATGTTATTTTTGTATTTGTATGCCTATCGGCTGAACACGTGCTCAAATATTTATATTTAAACATCTACTATTATGAATCCTGTGTCTCACAAAGAAAAATCATCTGTCTCCACGAACCTAGTCTCCATAGTACAAGATTATCTGTTTTCACCAACATTTATAAGTCCAAAATCAACTGTCTCCAGTAACCCGTAGTCTCGAAGGTCCAAGATGAAATGTCTCCTCCAAACTATAGTCCTCAAAGTACAAGATTAACTGTCTCCACCAACCTGTAGTCCCCAAAGTCCAATGTGAAGGTGTTGGGCGAGGCGCACCACCTCCGCACAGTGGTGAGAGGCCAGGTCTGCAGGATCTCCTTCGTCTTCTCATCCAGACGGAGCACGGAGTCCTTGGTGACGCCCAGAAGTCGGGGGACCAGCTTGTTCTTGCCTTTCATTTTCTCCTGCATCATAATTTATCATTTATAACAAGATAAAGAAGAAATTTGTAAGAGTCGATTCAGCCTTTAGATTATGTAACGTCTCAGGTATCGTCATCGATTACGTTAACCAATGAGAAACCGTCAAATTGCCGGGCAAGCGGTGAGCCAACCAATCACATGTCAGAACGTAACCGATGACGATAACGATGAAATTATGTAAAAGAATTGGTACTTGACCTGAATCATACCTGATGTTAAGTGAAGATGAGGTCGAAGGTGGAAGCGTACTGACCCGGAAACCCTAACACATTTGGGGGACTGACTTAAAATGCCCTACCACCAAACAAAACGGGTACTTAAATATGTACCCCGCTGGGGATCGAACCCGCGACCTCCGAATCGTTAACCCAATGTTGTTTACATTGAGCCACGGAGGCGGTTAAAATTGAAGACAGTCTAGTCAGTGGCCTACAGGGGAGGACTTGAAAACACATCAGGTGGTCTGACACAAATCTACCGCACTGGATTCGCAAGATAGATAGGGCTTTAGCCCATAACCTCTCAATGATAGGAGTATATATAATACCTTGACAAGGAAGAACGCGACGCCGTAAGTCTTCAGATCCCTGGCGCTCTTGGTGTAAAGCACCTTCGCGTCGAGCTCGCTCAGGCCGATATGCCGACGATGTTCCTTGAACACCTTCTTCTCTATGCCTTTCACCTTCATGTACGAGGCTGGCAGGAACTCCTTGAGGCTGTAACAAGTTGACTGTTTAAGTCGTTTCCTTGGCCATAGAAACACACGTCATGTCACTTGTTGAGAGCAGAACTTTCAAACCGGTGTCCTTTTCTGGATCTCTGGTACCTTGTTACGGATAATGCGAAATTCTATATGAGTCCAGCCTTCGTAGCGTGACATGAGAGTGGGATAATTCTACATTTCTTCCACACGAATGAGCAGGACAAATATTATCGCGGACGACATAAACATTTGTCGCGCCCCTCATGCTAGTACTGGTGAAATGGGTATGTGGCGATAAGGATTCCAAGTGATTTTTTTTTTTTTTTTTATATGAGAGGGCGGCAAACGAGCATGCGGGCTTGGTATGGGCATGTTGAAACGCATGTTACTAAGAGAGTGATGAATGTGGATGTCGATGGTTGGAAAGGAAGAGGAAGACCACGGAAAAGATGGATGGATTGTGTGAAAAAGACGTACTGCGCCGACCCCAAAGTTGAGATTAAGCGCATCGGCTACGCGGAGTCCAGCAAGCTAGTTCGGTGGTGCTTTGGAAACGAATTTGACTTGAGAGATCGTTGGTAATAAATAGATTAGATATTATAATACTCACTCCAAAAACCCTGGCGTATGCTTGTCTTCCTTGTGATCACCGAATTGTATCTGACACTGGATACCAGCGAACTCGCAAGCTGCGACAAGAGAAGATATTTAACTATGAATAGAAGAGAAAAAATAAACTTGCTGTCTTTAGTGTCCATGGTCATTACCATAGTGTCCAAGGCTATTGCCACCACTCACCCTTATCCTGTGTGACCGGGTGAGTCCCGTCCAGTATGGCGTCCCTCGCCTGGACGTATAGAAGATTCAACTGGACCGGGTCGCGCGAGTCCACATTGCGATCCGAGAAGAACAGCTTCCGCCTCAGCAGGAGGGTCTCAGTGACGTCGATGCCTTGCTCGCGGAGGGTCTTCGCTGGCTCCACCCAGTTCACTGCGCAAATACGAGGTATCGCTAATTAGACATCATTTTTATCGATCAATCAATCAATCAATCAAAAATTATTGAAAATTATTTTGCGCAATAAAGAGTATTTGTATTGTATTGTATCTGTGTACGTATAGCATTAGCAGTCTCTCACCTTCATCATCAGTCCTGAGCTTCTTCCTCAGCTGCTCCATCTTAGCGTCGCGCTCCTTCTCCTGGTGTTTCCTCTTCAGCGTGAGGGTGCCGTAGTTGGGTCTCTCACACGGGTCCGGCTCGTCCTTCGGCTCCTCGCGGACCTGAACGTGCCGGTCAATGCCAGTTTGTATATGCTCTTTAATTAGATAGGTATATAGCCATAACTACACGACCTTTATCCCAAATAGGTTGGTCAGAGATCTCCCAAGTTGCAGTGTGGGGTCAAAAATGGACTCCATCTTTTAATATCTTTTTGTACAAATAACTGTTACAGAAATAATTATTAGGTCCTTACCTATGAATTGGCGTTTTGTGTGAAGAATTTCATTCAGACTGTTTTCTCTATACAAACATTTTTGATTTTTTTGGGGAACGGCAAATCCAAATTTAGCTAAACTTTGTGTGTATTATAGGATAACATTAAGTTAAGTATAGGCAGCGTTAATTTTTAAAAGTAACCGCTTTATAAAACTTTCAGCGAATCTAAGAAATGATTATGGGAAGCACATGAAAAGAGCTCTGTTCAAATTTTTTTTATTATGTGATTTAGCCCAGAAATTAAAAAATATTTCATGTGAAACCTTGAAATAACATTCCATTTTCCAAATAAAAAACAAATTTGGATATAGCTTTGAAAATCGCAGGAATTGGCACATATGATTAACGAAGCCTGATCGAACGAAAATCAAAGCCTGATTTTAAAAGAGCAACCCTTCGAGTTTCTTGCTTGTTCTTTTCAGGGAAAAATTGCATTTTGAACAAGCAGTAGCTTAAAAAATGTAAAATTGACTATTTTAAGTGTACTCTGTGTACCAACACAGCATTTTTGACATTGACTTTGAAGAAAAAAAACTCCAATTTCATAGGTAAAGACCCAATATAATACCGGATGAGTTTTTTTACCGTAAGGAAAAAAATCAAAACCATCATCGACGCACGCGCCGGCCGGAGATTGATATGAGACTGGCGGATTAAGCCTGCTAGCTTCATTGTGTTGTCGATTATATTAATACCAAGCTATACTCACAAAGCATATTTAATCTTATAAACAAGTATAGGGCTTGTTTACCTAAGCATCAAATACAAAATTCTACATTAAGAATACTTTTTAAAAACGAAGTTTTAATGCTCCATCATGAGACCCTGAACCTGATATTATTCTAGTAGTCACATAAGTCTATTCTCAAAAGTTTTACTATATGCTGTTGATAAAGTCCTGTGCCCATCTTCCGACTCCATCATCAGACCCTGGATACCATCTACGATCAGGCTACTTGAGAAGACAAATCAAACGAGCCCAAACTCGATGGGGTTGCATTGTTTTGTTACAGAGTTCCTATGGCCTTCCGACTCTATCATCAGACCAGCTCAATGACACCGTAATACTACACGTATGCTTTGAGCTCAATTCAAGCTAAAAAAAGCATTGAATAAAACAAGTTGTATTGTTATATTGCATCAACCACACAGCCTCCACTAGATGAGGTCTGAGTGGGGTACAGCATTCCGACTGGCCACACTATTTTCGCTATTTAAGTGTCCTTCAAAGATCTAACTCAGACAGGTGCCCCTCGCTTATATGGACTGTATGGTAAATGGTCTACTGGTTTCCAAAGGTTAGCTGTAGGGCTAGTTGCTTTCCGACCACCTGGTAAGAAATGTCCCTTTATCTGAAACAAGTCTGAAAAAAAAGATGCTAGTACCATCCGACTCACCAGTCCGTACTCGTCATAGTTGGTGATTCCGATCTTGGTGCAAATCACCACCATCAGGTTGGCCACTATCTGGCTGTCGTCGACCAGCAGGGTCTTCACGGTGCCTGCAACAAACAACATGACATTACTATTATCTGATAAATCCGCCCACATAAATGCAGGAGCATGTAACTGTGTGGAGACAGCTCATAAACTCTAAAACCACTTGGATCCATCAAGGACCACAGTTAACGTCACGCCAACTACATCTCAAGGTAACCGTTGAGATTGCTATTCTCGCGGTGCCAGCGGCCGCGATCTACTTGGAAGCCGTCCTGGACAGATCCGGCTACAGTGAGTTTCCTGCCTGGAAGATCTTTAGGCTAGTGATTCCTTTTCTAAATTGCTCATAGCAGGACAAACATTCAGTTAAAAGTGTTGATCCCCAGACCACATATTTGGCAGAAATATGTACACAAAACCTCATTCACTCACCGTCAAGCATCCTGACCCTCAAATTCCTGGTCTTCTTGTTGTACTCCAGCACGTCCCCGTTCCTCAACATGTAGTAGTCGAGGCTGCGGGACGCCTCCAGCCAGATCCCTTTCTTGTTGTCTTCTTCCGAGGCCAGGAAAAGGCCGAACTCTTTCGCTGTGGAGAGAGATACAAATTCACATACCTTCAAAAAAAATAATTTATAGAGTAAAGTGATAGGAGGAGAGAATGGTAGTAATTGAAGAACCATTGCTGTCCTGAACCAAATGTCTGCCAGCCTTGAGTAGAGGTTTAAGACTCGAACAGATTGTGGCCTGCAGTGGCAACCACATACTCACGGTCGCTAGCGTTCGCCTCCAGGATCTTCTCGCGAATAATGCGGCAGGCATCGTAGACGGTGGTGCTGGGATCGAACTGCATCGTCTTCACCGCCTTCCCGCCCTCCAGGGAGATTTTAAGGGACAGCGTTACCATCTTGCTCAGGGAGTGGGCTCTGGAACAACCAATAGACAATGTTTTATAATCCTCCAATCATGGGTGGTTTCGATATGCGAATAGGTTTCTTTTTGATGAGCAAGGTGGTTAGATTTGTCTTGATCCCCAGAGTTTCATAGGATATTTTGTTACTATACAAATTTGTAAACTGGCTGTGCAGTTTGTAATCGGACGGATTGTATAATTTTTTTATGAATTATAAAATTTTGTGGCACAGGTATCCTTATACCTAAAAGGAAATCTTAACAATACGTTGCATGTGATTCCTAAAGAAAGAAGTAAACATTTTTTCATTTTCATTTATTTCATTTTCACAATACAGAAACTCTTCATATTTCTCTCGCAGGGCACTAGCTGAAAATCATCATAAGTTGTAACAGTTGTACTTAATTTTAGTTTTTATTTTTATTACTGTGAAATAAGGCTACATTTTGTAAGAATAACACCAAGCAGAATGATTGTTGCGTCGAATATTTTTGTATGTGTTTCTGTAATATGCAAATAAACGCTTTATCATCTATCTATCTATCTATAGTGCTTGAAATTAAAATAGGTCCGCGCGCGCGGGACTGTCGAGTGCCTACAACTTATCTCTGACAACTGGAACGCATCAATGCTATTAACATTGCTGTTTGGCGGCAGATCTTGTATCATCGTGGACGAATAATTTATGAAGCGATGATCCAGCAGCCAGTTTGTATGGATTTGATGTAGTAAACCTACCTGTGTATAGTAGCTGTATGGTTAGGCCTCTCCTCGAGGTCCAAGGAAGTGGCGCTGGGCCTCCTGCGGCGGGGCCTCTCCTGGCTGAATGAACGCAGTCGGGTGCGGCTCTGGTATGAACCCTATAAAACCATTTAATATTTGGATCTTTGTTCTTCCAGTGGGTCTTTAAAAGAGACGAAATCATTGTGAGTCAGTTATGGACAGCAGCATCATTACTGCATGAGTCACAAAGACTCTGGAATTGCCAATCAGCCCACCCAGTTCTTTGGATTGCGTACAACAATGGACGCTATGGGCTGCTGATGAAATGTGCTAGTATGGAGTGCAGGAGGACTGATAAAAGTGCGGAGGCGTTAATGACGTCACTTACGCCTTGTGGCGCGGTCAGCCGCCGCCAGTGGTCCTGTAGGGCGCTCTCGACGCGCTGGCGCAGGCTACGTCACGCGCCCGCCGATATTTGCGGTGAAAGATTACTCGTCTCCTGTGGACAAGCAGAAATTGTTTTTTATTAATAATTCAAAAAATGCCACAGACAACGCGAAGCGTAGTGGCCACGTTTTGATGCTCAAAAATTTGATATTTTTGGCGTCGACTCGCTAAGAAGAATTAGAAAAAAAAAGAGTAAATATAGTTGCTTGTAATGTTTACATGTAATAGATTGTACAATAGATATAATTACTCGTATTGAATTTCGTGATGATAGGCTTGCCTGGAAGAGATCGCTGTCAGCGATAAGGTGGCCTAATCTGTAGTTTCTATAAGATATTTAAATGTACCTTCCTTATTAAAAAGATAAAGCGTATTTGATTTGATAGAATCAGATTAAGTATTAGATAGTTTATGGGTATTTAATTCATATGTTTATGAAATGTGAGTGTCACGGAACGCAAGGTGCGAAAGGGACGGATATATTGAAGAGCACGACGGCCGATTGGTGCATTGGAAATTTGTTTCCAGATGTTATTTTGCATTGTTGGACACTGTAGGTCCAAATTGGCTTCAGTGTCGTTTTATAAATTAGTATCTTGTTATAAAGAGATAGTTTACTTCCTCCCAAACAACCAATACATGCCATTGTACTTCAACTTTATTTCCTCCCGTTTTCTCTGGATACGCTCCCTCCACACACAAAAAGCTACGACATTTTTAATAGACGAAACCCGAAATAACTCGATCGGGAACGTATGAATGAACACGGCACATTTAAGATTATTTGGGGCGTAACACTTACGCCGTTTCGGGAATACGGATGCGTAGTGAAATGTTTTCGTGTTTCGTGGAAATGACACGTGTAATTTTGACGTCAATACTCCGTTTATTCGCGTACTAAGTCAAGTACCAACCCGTTGGGTTAAAAATAAAAAAAATCAGCTATTTTCATAATGTCAAAACATTGTGCTAAAATGAATGGATGTTTTTTTTTCTTCTTCTCGCACTCAAAACAAACTGCAAAACTCGCACTTCGCACACTGTTGCGTTGGTATTTCCCGGGGACCGTGGTCCAACAATTATGAGTTGTGTTCTGCCGGCGAGTATACGAGTACTCGTGCGTTCGCTTCTGCTCTAAGCCCCGTCGATCACATATCAAAGTAAGATACAAAGATATTTGTTGAATGTCAATTTAAATCTACTGGAAATAAAAAAGGTTTATTGCATTTATCTGTCCTGTCAGTCGGTATGTCCAAGCTACTACCGAATAGAATATTGGGTCTTTACCTATGAAATTGGAGTTTTCTTTCTTCGTTAATCATATGTACCAATTCCTGCGATTTTCAAAGCTATATCCAAATTTGTTTTTTATTTGGAAAATGGAACATTATTTCAAGGTTTCACATGAAATATTTTTTTAATTTCTGGGCTAAATCACATAGTAAAAGAAATTTGAAGAGAGCTCTTTTCATGTGCTTCCCATAATCATTTCTTAGATTCGCTGAAACTTTTATAAAGCGGTTACTTTTAAAAATTAACGATGCCTATACTTAACTTCACGTTATCCAATAATACACACAAAGTTTAGCTAAATTTGGATTTGCTGTTCCCAAAAAAAAAATCAAAAATGTTTGTATGGAGAAAACAGTCTTAATGAAATTCTTCATACAAAACGCCAATTCTACTAGGACGGCTTAAAAACCCTACTGCCAGGTGACCACTAGTCTGACACATATCCATCGCACTGGAGCCGTGTGGTGGATTATGACCCATACCCTCTCCCAATAAGAGTGAGGACGTGAAGGCTGTTGAAGAACCATTTGAAATCGCGTCCAGGTCACACGGTTGGTTCAGAGATCTATTCCATCAATACATCAAGTAACTCCAAACAGACCGACGTCTCCATCTATTAATAGGCCGCCGAGAATAGGCCTGGCACAGGTGATGTTGCAAGCCATGTGTTCCATGGTGGCCTATAAATAAAGCCCTCAATGAGCATAGCGTGGGAGGAAGTCGTTCACAGAGAGAGAAAAAAATTTAATAAGGGACATCTCGGGTCGGGGAACGCTGCCGTTCTCGAGCCTGGGTCAAGCTTTTTATATGTAAACTAGCTGATTATCGCGACTCGGTAAATCTATGGGGGAGACCTATGTTCAGCAGTGGCTGATAATGGTTGGTGTCGTGAATAGTGACCCTGTCAGCGAAAGCAACAATTGCGGCTTCGAATCTCGCGAGAGGTGAATGTTTGTGTGATGAATATGAACATTTATTCCCGACTCATGGATGTTTATATAAATATTTCGTGTATATTTATCTGTTATCTTTTTTTTATGCACGATGGGTTCGTACTCGTCCTCAATCACACCTGATGTTAAGTGAAGATGAGGTCGAAGGTGGAAGCGTACTGACCCGGAAACCCCAACACATTTGGGGGACTGGCTATCTTATCTCTGACAACCGGAACTGGTAGGTAGTAGCTAGCCAGGCGGACATTTTAAAATGCCCTACCACCAACCAAACCGAATACTTAAACATGTACCCCGCTGGGGATCGAACCCGCGACCTCCGAATCTTAAACCCAATGTTGTTTACATTGAGCCACGGAGGCGGTTGAATCTAGTCTATTTTATCTAATCTATCCATAGCACAAGCTTTGCTGGGACTAGATGATTGGTGTAAGTGTCCGAAATACATACTTAACATAAAGTCACGTCTGTTTCCCGTAGGTGTAGGCAGAGACCACAGACTTAACATAAAGTCACGCCTGTTTCCCGTAGGTGCATGTGGACAGAGACCACAGACTTAACATAAAGTCACGCCTGTTTCCCGTAGGTGTAGACAGAGACCACAGACTTAACATAAAGTCACGCCTGTTTCCCGTAGGTGCATGTGGACAGAGACCACAGACTTAACATAAAGTCACGCCTGTTTCCCGTAGGTGTAGACAGAGACCACAGACTTAACATAAAGTCACGCCTGTTTCCCGTAGGTGTAGACAGAGACCACAGACTTAACATAAAGTCACGCCTGTTTCCCGTAGGTGCATGTGGACAGAGACCACAGACTTAACATAAAGTCACACCTGTTTCCCGTAGGTGTAGACAGAGACCACAGACTTAACATAAAGTCACGCCTGTTTCCCGTAGGTGTAGACAGAGACCACAGACTTAACATAAAGTCACGCCTGTTTCCCGTAGGTGCATGTGGACAGAGACCACAGACTTAACATAAAGTCACGCCTGTTTCCCGTAGACTTCACCACAGACTTCCTGACACACCTCTTTTCATCGGATTAGGGTACTCTTGACTTGGTCTTTCTTTAAGACGTCTCCTATCTGATCATGGTACGTTCGCCGTGGTCTTCCCTTACCAACACTATCATCCGCATTTGCTTCGTACATCTCTTTCGTTAGTCTTCTTTCAATCATCCTCTCCACATGTCGCAAATGTTACCGAAATATTTCTCTATTATTAAATTACTAGCTCTCCGCCCGCGACTTCCCTCGGGAACTACTCACTTTACCGGGATGAAAAATATCCTCTCTTAATCCAGGGTATGTTTGCTATACAGTTTTTTTTACCTCTAAACATGAAATGATAAACAACCTCTAAATATAATAAAATTGTAAACTTTGTGATTTAGATAATAGGATTTCTTGGCATCTTTGTTTTAAGTTTAAATTGTGAGAAGCCACTGACTCCTGAGATACAGGTTTATTTAACCTAGTTTAGGTGTCAGAGACTTCATAGGAGCTTGTAACAATTAAGTATTTTTTTTATATGAGAGGGCGGCAAACGAGCATGCGGGTCACCTGATGGAAAGCAATCACCGCCGCCCATGGACACCAAAAGGGTCACAGATGCGTTGCCGGCCTTTGAGGAAGGTGTAGGCTCGTTTCTTGAAGGTTCCAATGTCGTACTCGTTCGTATGTCAATAAAGAGATTTATTATTATTATTATTTTACCGTAAGGAAAAAAATAGAACATGGTAAGTGAAATAGAAGTTTTTGGCATAGGTAGTACTATTTTTTTTTTTCAAAAACGCACGCGTCTATTCTTTATTTATATGCGAATGGCAGGATTCATAGTCCTCCATTATTACCATGCGAAATTTATTTGGAACTTTTCTTTTTCCAAGTTTTGTTTATTTATTTAATAAAATAAATAAATATTTCGGACACTTACACCAATCATCTGGTCCCAAACTAAGCAAACCTTGTACTATGGTATGGATACTAAATAACGGATAAACATACATAAATATTTATATAAACATCCAAGGCTCGGGAATAAATGTTCGTATTCATCATACTAACTTTTACCCCTCGCGGGATTCGAACCCGCAACCGTTGGTTTCGCTGATAGGGTGACTATCCACTACACCAATCGGTCGTAATGACGTACCTATGTGGAATAGACTACAAACGCGACCTTCAAATGACACCATTAACGCTTTAGTCGATGACGGTTTTGAAAAAAATAATTAAACTACCTATGCCAATACTTGCCACCTTGGAAGACCGGAGTCTCTCCCCGAAGCCTGTGGCAACATCCCAAAGTTGCTCGGTTTCCTCCAAGAACTTGGGTGGCAGTATTAGGTATTCCCCCGTACGCAAAATAGGCGCATCCAGACGTCGAGTTGCGGAAACCGGCCCGCCAACGAATACGAATGCCAATACTTTCTATTTCACTTACCTTATATGCCCTATTTTTTTCCTTACAGTAAAAAAACTCATCAGGTATACCAAATGTCAATCAAATCCGTTCACCCGTTTCGCCGTGATTGAGCAACGAACAAACATCCAAACTTTCGCATTTATAATATTATTATTATTAAATTCTTTATTGCACACAGAGTGATGCTCGCCACGCGATGTACCAACATTCAACAGTGCCCCAAAGACTCCAGAGTCGTAATAGCTTTTTGAAGTGCGTTGCTCCCGTACAAGGTGTGGCTTCGGATGCTCGCTGCAGCCTGTGGCGGCAAAGATACTCTCTTGCGTCGTTCCTCCCGCTCAAGGAGTCTCTTCCTCCTGGACACGATTTGCCATGGCCAACATGGAAATCCTTAAATCGGCTTCTAACTCTGGTTGGCCGCAGCAAAGATAATCTGTGCAGGTGGGGCTTCTCCGATGGCGGGAGTGATCGATGCGAGTGCGGAGTCTCCCCACAGACAATGGATCACGTATTGTCTTGCCCCGCGTGTCCTGACAGATGCACCTTTGACGACCTCCTTAACGCCACAGACAGTGCTGTTAGAGTGGTTAAGTTCTGAGGATCTATTACGTAAGTCAAACGAAGAGTCCATCGTAAACGATTATTACGATCATCGACGTCCAACTCGCGAAATCTTATTACGCATTTCAAACGATTACGAATGCGAGTGTCATCGATACGATTGACGATGAATGAATGATCTCTCATACTTTTGTATGACATCGGCATTACCTATGCACATCGTATACGATTCAAACGTTAACGATAAAGGTGAGTCGGGGTTTACCTCAATCGTATTCGTATTCACTATAGGTACTAAGAATTCTTATGATTCTTTTGTTATTGCAAAAAAATATTATTTCAAAAACGTGTTTTACGTTTATTAGTTAAGCTAGTGCTCCTACTAATAATTTGTAGAACAATTACCTTTCCCAAAAAGTGAATATTTCGACAAATAACCTACTATTATAAAATTATTTTTATTACATGATGATGTATGAGTCATGTAGATGATCGAAGCATGTATCAAACAATATTTTTAATGGTACCTACGTAATTTTCCAGAAATTTCTCCGAAATGATAATTAAAGAAGTACAATATTGTTTCATGTAAAATGTTGTATAATGTTTTACTTTAACATAAAAACTTGTTGTTCTTATTACGTAAAAAATGTAGTAAAATGAAGTAACACGATTAGCAATAAAAATACTATGGGTTCTTTTACAAATTTTATTGGTCTTGATTCCCCGATAAAGTCCCGATTTGAATTATTCCTCACTCTCTATTTTCCCACAAATCGAGGAATTTTTTCGTAATTGACAGCACTGCATGTACAAATTTGGTAGGTTAGAAATTATGTAATGCAAAAATAGAGTACGATAACGTTATTCTGCGTATAAGAGCATCCCTTTCTATTGCGCTCTTTAGCCCAAGGTGTTAACGAAAAAAGTACACAATAGCGCCGTCTAGTGTCGAGTAGCAATACTTTTGGACAATTCCAATATCATTCATTCATTGTATACGAGTGTCAAACGACGACATACGTAATGCAGTAACTTTTATACGAGTGGTCGATGATCGTAAACGATGGCCGATGGCCGATTGAAACGTTTAAATTTACGTAATAGGCCCGGCCCTCTGGCCCAATAAAATTTAAAACTTGCCTCGACACGAAAAGAAGAAGAAAATTGCACACAAAAATAAAATACAAAGAACATTTAACATAGATGATGAAGTGTACAAAGACGGTCTTATCGCTGATAGCGATTTCTTCCATACAACCACAGCTTTTTTTTTTAATATAATAGTGCAATGTAAAAGCTGAATAACTTTAAATATCAGTAGGTACATAGTAGGTAGACAAGTGTTAGGAAATTTCTGCACTTATCCGGAAACTCTTTTTTAATCTGGCAACCCTACTCGTATACCGCGGGAAAGCCGTACCGAGTACAAAATAGACGTTCGTAAGCAACAATTCCTTCACCGAAACCGTTTCGACATCTCAATAGCCACGTATTTAGAACAGCTGTAAACGTTTCAGCTGGTCAATACCCCAACACGCTGCTATGGTCCTGGTACATTAGACACGTGGTTTAGTTAAGGTTATAAATTCCCTTTTTACCCGACTGCCTGAGGAAAGAGGGTAATGTTTTTCGAGTGTTTGTATGTATGTATGTATGTATGTAGATTTATATGTTAGCTCCTGTAGCTTTAACGGCTTGGCCTGGTGTCGTTAGCTACCTCTTGATCCCTGGAGTGTCATAGGATACATTTTTATGGTGAAATATCCAATACGACGCCCGCGAAATACAATATACACTGTTGGGTTTAAAGCAGTTTCTCGGCATTGTCAAAATGGCTGAATTCCGCTGTGTGAATTGTAGCATCCGTATTCATATTATTTATTTGCATATAACATGGTACATAATAGAAGTTCTACAATATTTATTTATTTATTTGAAACATCAACATCATATAATATTACACATATCTAGGTACATATTGTAGAAATTCAATGCCTGATATTATATGACAATTAAAGATGTACACGTCATTCACCAATTTGTACAAATATATATAATATTTGAGCTAAACATGCACGATTGGATCCAAAAACTCGAGCAATAGCCCAGGGAAAATACGGTAAAAAATTAGCTTAGCTAGACATAATTCAGAACCGACTTATATAATTGCTATCTTATAGAGGTATATTAGAGATGTAATTTTGAATAATTAAGCCTAAAACGAGCGCTTAGTCTAGATTTATTTTAGAAAACCCTATTCTTAATTTGTATCTTAATAATAATAAATACTAAGTGATATTTAATTAGGTAGACTTTTGTTAAACACACTTAACTTATTGATGGATAAAAAAACTAATCATGTTATGGTTAGGCATGCATGTGTTTTAGCTGTAAATGTCGTCGAGCTGCATTGCTTAAGAAATAAAAATGAGAACTAATATTTTGTAACGATAATTTCCCTAAATGTTTTGAATTTAAACAAATACCTATCAATTATGGGTATTTGTTAATTATAATACCCAAATATTCAAAAAAATCATTATTTGCATCACAGATTGTATAAAAATGTAACTTGGCTACTTATTTGTTTTTCTACAGTAACTGTCTTCCTGCGATACGGTTCTAGGACTAGTGTAGGAGACAGAGTTTAAATAATATACTTCTCAGATAATGACGCCAGGACAACATTTGTTTAAATATTATACTACCTACGGTAAAATAATTGC
The DNA here is from genome assembly GCA_949316235.1 of Oegoconia quadripuncta. NCBI lineage: Eukaryota > Metazoa > Arthropoda > Insecta > Lepidoptera > Autostichidae > Oegoconia > Oegoconia quadripuncta. Next base: position 39,739,994 of record OX438741.1, on the reverse strand, counting down.
GGGTTCTAGTGTTTAATGGCATAATAAAGAATTTCATTTCAATTGAGAATTTTTTTTTAAAGAAACAGATTTTTCAACTTTATAGCTTATTTAGTTACTTAGTACTTGAGTATCTTACAAATGCTTAATTTTTAGCTATTTATTTATTTATGAAAGAAACCAACAGCGTTACAGATGTGTATAAATATTACAAAGTACGAATGCAAAAAATAAGGCAAATTACAGGGTTCATCATATAAACTATTATTGTTTTTTTTTTTAATTCAAGCAATTGTTACTACATTTACAGCACTTGATTAAATGTTTCAATTCAATCGCGGTCATTCGTTTTTCCGAGGTCAAACCGTATTTTTCCTGGGCTACTGCTTTCCATTGCGGGTTAATTTTTTAAAACCCCAAGTCACTGCACAAGTACGTGCGTACGCAATAACAATAAAACGCAAATATCTCACTTGGCTCATATTGAAGTATTAAAATTCCGCCGTCCGTTTCCCGTTTATGCTAAACTGGGCCATAACCCACCCGTTATTACTGTGGGGGTATTAATGATGGGGGGCCTTCTAATGTATTGAAAGATTGTAAGGGCCATCAACGAAGCATTTGCCGAAGTTAAGCAATGTCTACGCGGTCGGTCCGTTGAAATGTTCGTCGTTGTGAATTTAATTGTGAAAAAAAAAAAATATTTTGGACACTTACACCAACCACCTAGTCTTGAGCAAAGCTTATACTAGATTACGGATAAACATACATAAACATTGGGTCGTTACCTATGAAATTGGAGATTTTTTTCTTTGTTAATCATAATGTACCAACTCCAACGATTCTATAGCTATTTCCAAATTTGTTTTTTATTTGGAAAATAGAATTCTCTTTCCTTCAATCTTCAAGAAACGAGCCTACACCTTCCTCAAAGGCCGGCGACGCATCTGTGACCCTTTTGGTGTTGCGGGTGTCCATGGGCGGCGGTGATTGCTTTCCATCAGGTGACCCGCATGCTCGTTTGTCGCCCTCTCATATAAAAAAAATAAAAAATCTTTCCCTCAATTATGTTCTTCAAAAAAATATCGTGTCGTATCAAGTGACCTATCATCTTCCCTCTTCGGTTCTCAACTGTGACTAACAGGCATCTCTTGTACTTATTAGGAGTATATAAATTGATTTTCCTTAGATTCGGATTTATTTCAATAGTCTTACATTGTCAATCAGTGACGTGGCCCGCGTTTTGATACATGGTAGGCAAAATGATAAAATTAGCTATTAAATGAGAAATAACTATTTAAAAACCAAAAAACCCGACAGCTTATATTGCAGGCGCCATTTTGGATTTTTTTTTACCATAAAATGTATAATAATAATGACACTTACACCAATCATCTAGTCCCAAACTAAGCAAAGCTTGTACTATGGATACTAGATAACGGATAAACATACATAAATATTTAAATAAACATCCAAGACTCTGGAATAAATGTTCGTATTCATCATATAAACATTTACCCGTCGCGGGATTCGAACCCGCAACCGTTGGTTTCGCTGATAGGGTCACTATCCACTACACCAATCGGTCGTTTATGCTATGACACTCTAGAGATCCAGAGGAATCTAACGACACCATGCACTTCGAAATCGGTCAAGCTGTTTAGACTACAGGAGGTAACATAGAAATTTATATACACTCGAAAAATATTATCCTCCTTCCTTGGGCAGTCGGGTTAAAAAGAGTAAGGAAAACTGAATTGTGCACAACTTTTTACAAGTTATCATATGTCATTAATATACCTTATCTGGGGGCACGGCAGTGCCCCCGCCAAGTCGAGCGCGAAGCAAACACTGCCGTACCATCCTTTACTGGAACCATTTCGCCGCATTTTCAGGCCCCTATTTTAGAACCTCTGGATAAGACTAGAACGCAGAAATTTTCGTCATCCACTAAGCTATAATCACATACTTAAAATCCAAAATTTCAAGTCTGTAGGTCATTTAGTTCCGAAGTTAAGCGAAAGCAAAGTTTCGCATTTATGACACTCACTCACTCACTCACTCACTCATGATCATCAAAATAGAACTAGTACTTCCCATAAACTCAGAGAGCTGAAATTTGGTACAGAGTTATGGTTCAATGGCCACATAAAGGGAAAACTATAAAAACTAGGATAATCGAAGATCTGGAGTACCTGGTGACCCTGATTAGGAAACACAAGAGCCCAACCAAACTATTAGAGATCGACATATACCGCCTTTACAAAAAATATTCAACTTGGTGGGCCGCTTCATTTGATGTCAAAAATCGAAGGTCTGAAGTATCTGATGAAGAACCCTCAGCTGGTCTCAGCTGTATTAGAGATATGGTAATGCCCCCTTCTACTATTGGTACATAGAAAAATCGACTGTCATTGCAAAAATTCAGCGTAGTGGGACACATCTTCTAATTTAATCTAGCCTATAGCATCCCACTGCTGGGCGCATGCTTCCCCTTCTGCTTATAATACGCATATAAATAAAATTAAATGAAAACTCAGGATAAGACTACACTGGCTTTTATATTTATACTTACAAGTTTACAAGAAGAAATAGTCGAACGATTAACTTTATATCTGACGAAGAACCCTCAGCTGGTCCCAGCTGTATTAGAGATATGGTAATGCCCGGGTTCTACTATTGGTACATAAAAAAATCGACTGTCCAGCGTAGTGGGACACATCTTCTAATTTAATCTAGCCTATAGCGTCCCACTGCTGGGCGAATGCCTCCCCTTCTGCTTTTAATACGAATATAAATAAAATTAAAGAAAAACTCTGGATAAGACTAGACTGGCTTTTATACTTATACCTACTTATACTTATTACAAGTTTACAAGAAGAAATAGTCAAACGATTAATTTTATTCTACTCGAACATTACACAAATTAAATAAACAAACGAAAATTTGGTCAAAATATAATGCATTGGCTAAGAATGGCGGTGATACCCGCACGCGTCGCTAGATGGCGTTGACTGTATTTTAAAACGCGCTTACGTTTTGTTTTTCCGATACCTTATATGGCAAAGTGGCAACCGGCCGCGTTACAGTCGTTTACGACATTCTTCTATTGCGCTTGAAAATGTTTGCTAGGGATTAGGAGGGATTATTTGCATTTCGTTGATTTCGCTGATTATTTCGTGAGGTTTGCTAAGGTTAATTGGCAGGTTGTTATTATATTAATTCAAAGATTTAAACAGGTTAGGAATTATATGGTTAGTAACGAATTACTGATTATTACTTAATTATCAGAATTAAAAGAAGTTTCAATTGAATACTATTTAATTGTTAATTATTTAGTACCTACTTTTAGTTTTCTAGGTTTAATTTACAGTTAGGCAGTACTTCGAATCGCGTTCGTGTTTATAAGTACTTTTCTAGTATTCTAGTTTAGTTTATTTAGTTAGATATTACTTCGTTTCGTTTATAAATATCATTAATTTAGCTGTATTTCAGTACTAGGTAGGTAGTACCTTTGGTAGAAAGTTCATTGATAATTAATTATATTGACACTTGTCTAATAATTAAGAGTTAACGTTTTGCTTATAGTTTGTATAGATTGAGTAGGCAGAGTAATATTTTCATTAAGTTTTTTTTATTAAGACAAAAGAAGTCTTAAAGATATAAGTAGGTTTTAGTCTGAATATTATCGGTATTTCTGATTTGTTGTCCATATACTAAAGGTCGTTGAGTTTAATTGTGTTTGATTTCGCAAGATAATAATTATCGTAAAAAATGTCGATAATATTAAAAGACGACGATGAACTTAGTGGCTACCAAGTAGTTGGTATGCCCAAAGACGGGTCTTGTCTCTTCCATTCAATGTCTTTCTTGGTGTATGGTAGAACTGACTCAACTTTCAGTATCAAGTATATTTGTAGAAACGTGGGCATATATATAATATGCCCACGTTTCTACAAAAAGAAGTGAAATCCCACCAAAAACATTCTGTAAAAAACTAGCCAAGTCTCGATGGAGCTGCTTGATTATCTCTAAAAAGTAATGAAATCTATACAAAGTCGTGCTAAGTGTAAGGTTCCTTACTGCGATTTCTTTATTATTATAGTTAATGTTGTGTGACTTGGCCGTTGAAGGGTACACAGGGGTACAAAACCTGGTGCTCCATGACACCATTGCACCAATCTGTCGCCAGAACCGCTACGCATTGACGATGGAAAATTGCCACTTGGAAAACGTTGATTCAATAACCAGTCAATTGTAGGCTTGATAAAGCCACTAACGTATAAAGAATGTTATGTAAACGCCACACAGATTATTCGCTAATAGTTTGCCGTTGAACATTCTTAATAACATAATTAATAACATTAATAGCGGTTCTGGCGACAGATTGGTGCAATGGTGTCTTGGAGCACCTGGTTTTGTACCCCTGTGTACCCTTCAACGGCCAAGTCACACAACATTAACTATAATAATAAAGAAATCGCAGTAAGGAACCTTACACTTAGCACGACTTTGTATAGATTTCATTACTTTTTAGAGATAATCAAGCAGCTCCATCGAGACTTGGCTAGTTTTTTACAGAATGTTTTTGGTGGGATAGATATTATAGAAAATGTTGCCATATTGCGTAGGTGGACCGTCCCGACGACGACACAAATCTGGGGCACGGGAGCGGCGCCGTGGCGTCGCCGACGTTGCCTAGCAACGGGAATGCGGAGACGTAGACGTTCGAAAGCATACAGCCAGTAATCATATGTACCAATTCCTGCGATTTTCAAAGCTATATCCAAATTTGTTTTTTACTTGGAAAATGGAATATTATTTCAAGGTTTCATATGAAATATTTTTTAATTTCTGGGCTAAATCACATAATAAAAAAAAATTGAACAGAGCTCTTTTCATGTGCTTCCCATAATCATTTCTTAGATTCGCTGAAACTTTTATAAAGCGGTTACTTTTAAAAATTAACGCTTCCTATAGTTAACTTAATGTTATCCGATAATACACACAAAGTTTAGCTAAACTTGGGTTTGCCTTTCACAAAAAAAAATCAAAAATGTTTGTATGAAGAAAACAGTCTTAATGAAATTCTTCATACAAAACGCCAATTTCATAGGTAAGGACCTAATACATACATAAAGTGGGAGATGAATATGGATGTCGATGATTGGAAGGGAAGAGGAAGACCACGGAAAAAATGGATGGATTGAGTAAGGGGTGATATGAACGAAAAGGGTTTCTTTTTTTTTTATGCACGACGGGTTGGTACTTGACCTCAATCACACCTGATTGAAGATGAGGTCGATAGCAGCAGAGTTACTAAAACCACTACTAATAAACTGTTCTATTATTTTTATTAGACACAAAGTTGCTCCACTTTTTCTTCATCTATTTCAATAACCGAACCAAAGGGGTCGTCACAGTCCTGGGAGGAGTAGAATAGGATCAAGCTACTAGGGGTTCATGAGCGTAATAGTACATTTTGGTAGCTCTTACCAAAAAATCTGCAATCGTATACACGTATACGTGGCGATTAAGATAAATCCTCCCACTATTTTATAGACTATCTAAGCCCCGAATAAACCGTACCCAAGATTGAGATGACCTTAAGGTGACGCTTGAGATTCTGTTGCATGTTACAACAGTATCATTAATACGGCCCTAAGTGTTATATAGGGTCTAACAAAATTAACCCGACAAACTTTGGCAATTGCACGTACATGACAATAATATAATATATTCATTAAAAACACTAGCCTTAAAAATTTTGTTTCCGAGTAAAAAATTTAAATGTAAGTGCAAATGAAATTACACATTAACAGACTTACTTCATTTCGATTGTACCTTATTTTATCAATGAGAAAAAACAGGCAACGTTCATATGGAAGACGCCAAATATGCATTTGCCGTTCATAAGCAAGTCGTGTGGTTACCTTTCGGCGTCTTCAAAGATACCGCGGCACGTGTTTGTGTGTTGTGGCAAAGTACTTAGAGCGCAAGGCCATTAACAAAATTGTCATTTCTAAATTTTATTTTTTGAATAAAATCTGTTAACCTTAATGTTTTTCTTTTTCGTAATAGGTACATCCTATACATACACTCTGCAACGTTTGTCGGGTTAATTTTGTTAGATCTTACATATCTAAAAGCTTCTTGAACACAGATTACCCATTAAACAGTAACCAAACACTATAATGGATTGATGCATGTTGAAGCAGATGACGTGCGATGTATCCTTCTCTCCATTGTATTAGTGACGTATTGACGTTTGATATTACGCAAGATCAAAGGGGTTGACAGTTCACGAATGAAACCATTCAAGATGACATTATTATAGTTATTGGCAGATCTGTATTGTTTAACAGATTTTACTAGTAAGTCGCTATCCGCGTCTGTATGTTTGTACACTTAGTGGTTCTAAAGTACCCAACAGATTTTGATATGGTATTCACTTGTACAAAATCAAAAATGTTTTATTTCGTAAGTTATAAGAATAACATTTGAAATCGTCATGACATACAGTTATCGCTCATTCACTAGGCAGTCTCCCCAGAGAAGAACGAGCAAGAAACTCCGGGGGTTGCTCTTTTTAAATAATTTAATACAAATATAATTTATGATTCGACAAAGAAAATTATTCATCAAAAAGCTAAAGATGGTATTAAGAATAGTTGGTCAGAGTATACAAACAAGAAAGACCGATGAGAAGGTGGATGAGTTTAGTTAAGGTCTAGAGAATTTGCAGCAAAAGCGAACCCGCGACCTCCCAATTGTAAACCCAATGTTGTTTACATTGAGCCACGGTTCGTATTCCTATTACGTAGAGGCATTTCCTATTACGCCACCCTGCCTCTTTCTTTAATTAGCCTGGGGTCCTAGATAATAATTTAGTCACGTAGGGTATCGTCTTCCTCCAGTAGGCACCACAGTACCACTGCTGTTTCTAGTTATAGGATTAGTAAGTACTTCAACTTACTGCAGTGGGCAGGGCACATAGCACGGAGAGCTGATGGCCGGTGGGGCATTAAAGTTCTCGAGTGGAGGCCACGCACCGGCAAGCGCAGGTGGCCGCACGACCTGATTAAAGTCGTTGGATGCAGGCCGCTTTTAACCGGACGCTATGGAATCTATGGGGGAGGCCTATGTTCAGCAGTGAACCTCGTGAACGTGAACGTTCAGCAAGAAACGAGCCTACACCTTCCTCAAAGGCCGGCGACGCATCTGTGACCCTTTTGGTGTTGCGGGTGTCCATGGGCGGCGGTGATTGCTTTCCATCAGGTGACCCGCATGCTCGTTTGCCGCCCTCTCATATCAAAAAAAAAATGTGAGGCTGATATGATGATGAATATCCCTGGTTGAGATATTTAGAGATTCTTCAATAAATTGTCTTTTAAATTCCATCTTTATCCTCATCTTCACTTAACATGACGTGATCGAGATTAAGCTCACATAATTCTAATCAGTCTATGCGTCGCCAAAATCCGTACTACGCAATAAAAGTAAAAGACATAATCACCACAATAAATACGCCAAGAAAATCTATAATCTCAAGGAATCTGCGCAAACAAGCCGCGCGCATGCGCGACGCCCCCTCCTACCGGAGGAGGGGGGCAGATCGATGGACTCAGGCGCCGCCGTGTCTGGCACCCGGGGTGAAGCTGTCTCTGTTGCACTCACGAGGTACAACAAAGGAGTGGGCGTGGTTAGTTATAGGTAACCAATGGCGATTGTTTGTTACAGCTACCCGCAATGGGATAGAATTTTCAGCAGGAATAAATTAATGCCACAGACAATTGGAAATGATACGATGGAGACACCTTTTCTGACGCAGTTTACTTGCGTCAGATAAGGCGGGTTACATGTCATGAGTCTCTTGCTCGTCCTTCTCTGGGAGTCGGCTTTGAGAATATTATTATAATAAATATTTAAATAATTAAATATTATAATTTAACGTTTTCAACTGATACTATGAAATATTTTTTTTTGAGATCGACATCTCACCAAATGCAAACGAGAATCGTAATGAGACGAGTGCTAAGTATGAATGTGGAGGGATACAGAGGCAAAGGAATACCGACTGCGTGAGGAATGACATGTGTGAAAGGGATAACGAACGGAGATAGCGGCTGTTAGAGGAGAGTGGAATAGAAAAGCCTAGCGTGGGATAAGGGCAGGAAAATGATGATGATCTCACTAAATGCTGCTGGAAAAATTTGATATGTTAATCTCTTAACCCTGTCATAATATTTGCTACATCGAATTTCCTTTGTGCCTTCCGGCAGACCCATGGTGGTAGCCCAACTTGCCTCTATTGCTTGCTACCTCGAAACTCACATTAAAGAAACAAAGGCGAAACACGTAGGAATAGTTCCTAACATTCCTCTCGGTAAAAGAGACAGGTATGTGTCAATTACATGTATCCCTTTGAATGAAAATGAATGGCGATCCTTAGCAGTTTCTTCTGGCTTATTAGATTTAAGATATCAAGCTATAGGATTCCTCAAGAGCGTGATAAGAGCACAGACCAGTGATGGGCTGAAGAGTCAATGATAAAGTATATTTGTTTTTTAGGGAGGTGCAAGAAACAACCATGATCCTTGTTTATATCTAAACCATTTGATTTTTGATGTGATTTGACGTCAATTTAATATATGTAGTCAATGCTTCAACCGTGTGACTCTTGCTACATAGATTGTTGCAGCAGAAAATGGTAAGAGGATTTACTATAAGCGGATCCCCAACCAAAACTAAGTAAAAATGGTGTGCAATAAATTATTGCTTAGTAAAACTTTAATAACAAAAACTCACTAACATAAAAGGTACATACACAACCGCCATATTGAAGTTCCGGCGCGTACCGGAAGTCGTCACTGTCCGGCGAGGGAAACGCGATACTATGGTTTCTATTAGCGAATTAGGGGCTCTCAAGAGGACTGGGGAGTAGATAACATATTTACCCTGCCCACACACCACATCGCGGTGGTTCTTCGGAAAGAATCTGGACACGTGACTTTAATTGACTTAAATGGTGTTGGATATTTATCGATGTTTGCTTATTATTTGGTTTTCAATTAGCCAAAGTCTAGCCACTACCGGGCGTGGCTCCTACGGAGCGATATACACAGCTTATATGGATGTCATTTTAAAGAATCGAGATACCCACCATCTTGGGATTGAAACTGAAAAATGTATAGATTTTACGTTCATAGATGCGAAATTACGACCAAAAAAACAAGCCAACTAAGTCTCATCTTAATCTTTGGTCTTTTGTCGATTGTGTTCCTATAACAGTGATGTTTTGTTAATGTATTGTTCTATATTTCAAGTATCGCTCTTTGTCTGCAATAAAAAAACTTTAAATTGGTTTTTCCTTCCGAGGATTTGCTGGAAGAAATCTCTTACGGAGATATGCTCGCCTTTTGTGTATTGTAATTTCTGTCCTATGTTTGTTCAATGTATGTTTACCAACGAAAGTGCCTTTATTACCCCTAGTTAATCTACTGCCAGTATATATGTCCGTTATATTGTCAGTTTTTTCGAATGTATGTCCGTTCCTTTGTCGCATCCTGTAGGCGGCGTATATATTTTTTTGAGAAATGATTATGGCCGCCGTCAGCCACCATTTATGTCGCATACGATTTTAATTATTATCATTTTTTTTTTAAATTAGAGTTAGCAAATATAACTTGTACCAAGAGTGACGTCAATGTGAAACCGAATATGGCGGATATAGTACAGCTATGTTCGAGGTATACCATAGGATGAACGGAACCAATCTGTCGCCAAGGCACCTCTTAACGAAACATGATCCCCTGGTCTCTGTTGGCGAATTAGGGGACATTTTGTATACATGCCACAACGCCATTGATTTGAGATAACACATTATTAGATTATAGGGTGATGGACTTTGTCTATATAAGTATAATCGTAGTTGACGACCACGACGAAAAATTAAGGGTGTTATGTGTTTGTCCAGTCTTTGTTCGGATGTAAGTTAAAATAAGAATGACATGGGCCGTTTTAATAAAGTCCATAGGTTCTAGGTAATAAACATGATGTCAATACAAGAAATAAAGATAAACTTGCAGGTCACATAAGTCGCCTCCGCAAAGTCAGTAATTCATTCAAAGCGTTATGTATACGCTTATTCAATAAGGTTCCTGTCTTTCAATAAATTTAAAGATACTATAAAACAGAAACTAAGCCTATTATAAAATATCAGACTATTTAGATGATACTCATCCCTGGACATTACCAGCTCGTTCGCATGCCAGGCTATTTCACAATAAACAATGAAATATAAAAACCTGTTTTTAAAGAGCAACCCCTCGATTTCCTTGCTTGTTCTTCAGAGGGGAACATTGCATTTTGAACAAGCAGTAGCTTGAAAAATGTAAAATTTACTGTTTTAAGTGTACCCCGTGTACCTACAAAATAAAGCATTTTTCACTATGTTCACGATTATTTTTTACTGTTTAAATATACAACAGTGTCTCAAGTATCAACTCAACGTCATCGCAATCTTGAGAACTTGTTATTAATAGGTGCCGGGCATTACTCGCGACTTACTCATATCCCGCGATTGATTTCATATTCAATGGAGCTTCAAGCAAGAGTGAATAAGGTTGATTGTTAATTAGATACATATATATATTCATGTATTTTTTTTTTGTTGTATTATTTTATTTTCAGGCTTCTACTGTCGTGGCTTTAAAGTTCGAGGCTTCTAGACTCTGCAGTCACGAGTCTTGTAGTTTACACCTCAAAGCTCACAACACTAAATATACTTCAAATTCAACCTTGCAAATACAACATTTGTAGATTCAACGTACCGCAAAATCAACCTTTTTTTTCGGACACTTAACTAAATATTGAGATACATCCAGACAAAGACTGGACACAACGCCTTCAAAAAGTAGGTCCAGGAACAGAAAGTTGAATTCCTAAAACGTTGGTTTTGCATAAAGTACAATTCTCTAAAAGGCCAAATTGCATAAACTTGAATTTGCAGCTTATTGAATCTAAAAATGTTGAACTTTGCAGAAGGTTGACGACCGATTGGTGTAGTGGATAGTAACCCTGTCAGCGAAAGCAACGGCTGCGGGATGGAATCCCGAGACGGGTAAATGTTTGTGTGATGAATACGAACATTTATTCCCGACTCATTGATGTTAATATAAATATTTATGTATGTTTATCCGTTATCTAGTGTCCATAGTGCAAGCTTTGTTTAGTTTGGGACTAGATGAGTGGTGTAGTCTGATAATGACTATTTATTAAAATAATCTGGATCGGGAGTAAATAAATTGTAAAATCTTTAGTTTTACTGAAAATCATCGTAATATTGGAAACAGCAGTAACAAAATAACGTATCAATTTAAATGAATGAGGATTACCTTAAGACGACAGAAATGAAGACATATACAACCCAGCCTGCAGCCCCCCTTAGGGCTCTCCACGGGAGGCCTGCTAACCCCCACGGTTGAAAGCTAACGAACTGCAACTATACGTAATGAATGACGAGGTGCTTTTGGTAATTCTTGTTGGACTTACAAAAATAGAAGCTAATAAATAATAGAGGCGACCTCATGAAAAAGATCATTTCTTTATTGTGCAATAGAGTATTTGTATTAAAGGACCAGGGGAAAATGATGATGAGTGTATTTCTATTGAAGATTAAGTAGGAGGCACTAATACAATGCAACCTGCTTAAGCTAAACTTAAGTTTAAGTCCATAATAAGCATAAAATAACACTCGGTAGAATAACATACTGGTAAAAATTAAGCTGGTGAAAAAGGTATGGAACCTGAAGCAAATAATAAAAAGGTGGTAGCAATAAATTCTCGCAGACAAAATAATAAATGGTAATGAGACAATGCCTCGGGAAGTCGGAACACAATTTTTAGTGTCCACTGCTCCAAACTTGGTAAAAATAACTAAAGCATCAAAAATACCAACTGTCTTACAGCCTAATGAAATGAGACAAAAATGCAGACAAATTCTTCAGTTTTATTAATAAGAGGGTGTTCCCCCGCGCCCCATTCAAACATGAGCATGTAAATTAAACGCTATGCAAATCAACCTCATAGCTCACTGGGAGGTTTGTCAATCACTATCTAACGAACTCTAATCACAGGGTGATGGATTGCGAAACTCGAAAATTATACGATCGACAACAGATTAGAGATTAAACACCCTGTGGGGGCACGAGACACAAGATATTTTAATTATAGCGTTGATTCGTGACTCGGTGTGTAATGAAAATGATACGACACAGAATATACGTTTGTTTGCACGTCGGGTTTGAGGAAATCGTAGATTATAGGAAGGCGTTAGATACCCGCAATATTCAGAAAAAATAGGTGCAATATACGTTACATAATATGCAGCGGCGTTGTTCAACTCTTAAAAACCCGGCGAGTTAAAATAACGACTTGGGACATGCAGTAGTTCACGCAGACTCTTCTTGAAAATCAGGCTTGATGTCTTTCGGTTAAAAAATTATAGGCGAAGGATAGAAATCAGATTTACTGTCGTATGGTGCCTACTATACTACAGAACACAATAATGATTATTTCAGTAAATGATTTGGCAGCACAACGTCCTGAATGGCGCAGGGTAGTGAATAGGAGAGTAAGCGATTTCGAAGAGCAGCGTAAAGCTGACCTCGACGAGCTGAAAACCCGACCACCCATCAAAGTGAATCAATGTGAATCACAATGCGCACGGGAATTCACTGCAAAGATCGGCTATGTTACCCAGGCCGATTAGGAGTCGAAATTGTCGTCATGGCCGAAATCGGTCGGAAGTAAGTAGCAGCATCACTTATATCTAATTAGAAATAATGCCGTGTGGTTTCCGATGGAGTGGAACTAACCCGTCTCTTCCCGTGGATGTCGTAAAAGGCGACTGAAATATCATCAGCATAACAGCATCTCATTGCGGAGTGAGCTAAAATTATGCGATTGCCAACCCGCTTGCCCAGCGAGCGTAGCGGTTAGGGCAAAACGTCCCATGGACTTTTATAACCATTTGATAAATTAGAAATAACAGGTGAACTCATATTACATATATTTTTAAATACCACAAATAAAATTACAACTCTAATAAAACACTCTAAAGATATGTGATATATAAGTTGTATTAGAAAAATATGAAGTTTAAAGTTTTCATGTAAGCGTAACGTTGTGCTAATAACTTATATTGCTATTTTATAATAGTAAATTAGATTCGTATTGAATTTCGTATATTAAAATACTTTAGAGGTTTCTTAAGAGGCAACAACTCGTACATCAAACACGAGCGTAACAATACACGTATTGTGAAGCCGCACATAAAACGGAAGCAGTTAATAAACGACAAGAGATTTTACCCGAAATGAAATGAGTTTCAGGAACCACCTAAAACTGAAAGTTTGCACACGTGGGTTTACAAGTGGCACTTACCTCGACAGGGAGCGGCGAGCCATCACGTCGTCTCGTTCCCACTTTAGATAAAATAACTATTCCCTCTCGCTCTCTCACACCCTGGTTACTGTTAGGAGTTTTAGTAATTGAAAACTGTAATGAATAATTAATTTAAATAGCTTGCAACAAATGTATAAGTAACAGTATGGGACCGAGATCAGTGCCCTGCGGTGCACCAATGATTTTTGTATCTGGGTGCAATTCTGTGTTGCGTTTGGAAGCCAGGGGTGAGAGAGCGGGACCTCCGCCGCTGCGGACGGTCCACGGAGGAATGGTCCACGACCCCGGCACCGAGCCAGGATCCGCGGAATCGTGCTATCAACCTTCTCAAACGCTCATGAGGGGTCGACCCGCGCAAGCGCTCTGACTGACTCCCATCCCTGTCGCACCCATGGCATAAAGAAGGGGAACTAAGTTTAGGGATGATTTTCGGAGGGTGAAAAGACGGTGAAAGATGGAAATGCATCTCGGACTCCGCTCGGATTTCCGGCGCTCGTGATTTTGTTTATTGATTCGTATCGGCCCGAAGACTTGGAAGCTTTTTGGGGAGTTATTAATCCCCTTATCATGTCACGACAAGATTTAGTGCCGATGTGCTTTTATGAAGGCCAATAAAATTTTCTATTGCTCATTAATATCTGTCATCAACTTATACGTAACTACCCATAACGACTCTTCGAAATAAACCCAAACAAAATAACATCTACCCCATCAACTTAACAATACACCTGTGACCACTTTGCTCAACAAAAGAGCACTGATTGACAAACAATTTTAAAAATAAATAAAACCGAACAACCCCGCTGCACCGACAAAACCGTCTCTATTACCGGAGCAACACAGCTCCCTAGCAATAAAAAACGGCAGTCAAAAGTTTTACACTCGGTAACCCTAAATCGCCGCGATGTGGCGTACAATTATGAATATTTACGCCGGCGCGATGGGACAGAAGTAATGGACGCAGACGTGAAGGGTTGCGAGCCATTGTTTTGCCAACGGCACGGGGGGGCGATGTTGACAACTAGATTGATACAAATTTTGATCTCAAGATAGTGTTAATGCAAACACAACTACATTATCTGAGATAACACCAGTGATGATTGGAACAAGCGCGTATATAATCATAATTCATTTATTTGCATAATCACAGGTATACAGAGACAGATGTCTTATAATCAGTGAACCACTATGACTTGCTTTTATGGCGTGCAATGATTACTGAAGTTTTATACAGAACTAAATGTCAAATGTAAATTTGAAATTTGATATAAAAGTCGAAACAGGTATCTTACATTCTAATGGTGACAACATTAGCATTGCAATTTCCTTATCATGCAGATAATCTTTAATTTAATTATTAAAGCAAGAATGAATGTCAAATCAAATACCTGTTGACAATCTATCAATTGGTATTGAAAGATGTGCTGCTTGCCCCAACACTAATTAGAGAAAGAAATAATAAGGGAGTAAAAGCAGCTTATAAAACTTTAAAAGCTATTATTAACCGCAACTTGTGCGCGAAGTAAGTGAAATGGATAAATAAATAAAAAAAAAAAAAAGGTATTGGCGCGTGAATTTAAAAAAAAAATTAAAGTACCTCTAGTTTAATTTTTTTTTTAAATTCACGCGCCGTGTCTATATTGATATGCGACTGGTATTCGTAGGGTTTCGATGCAAAATTTATTTGGAACTCATATTTTCTCCAAGTTTTCTTTATTTAATTAATTTAATGATGTAATTATGTGGAACAGGCTACAAACGCGACCGTCAAATGACAAAGTTAACCTTCTATTTCACTTACTAAAACTCACCCTGTATAATTATACCGTCAACAATTGTCAAACCAACCGCCTTCAGTCAGGTTCCACTTCCTATCTCCGGAGTGCATCATCAGATCAAAACCAAATTTATATGGAACCACTCTGATGGTAAAATCAAACAAAACAATAACCATCAAATTCGGTTCACAACAGACGAAAATACACATAAAAAAATACGTACAGACGAACATACAACCTGCTTCTTTTTGGTACACAAATTAGTACCAACTGTAGTCGAACAGCTTTTCATTATTTTTACAATACAAATATACTTTATGTCAAGTGATACTAGAATCCTCATTTCTCATACGAAGATTTCAGTGTATATTTATTTATTTATTTTCAACAAACTTTACAGCATATCCTTATATATTACTTAAAATTAAATTACATATTTATTAAGCCAATTATAAAGTTTGACACATTACTGTGCATGACACAACACGAGGTAAAACACGGGGAATTTAAACTAAAGCACAGATTACTACTAAGTGCCCTAAAATACAGATTTTGCATTGGAGTTTAAGGTCTATCCTCACTGACAAAATTATTCTATGGCGCATAGTTTAAGAAATCTAAATAACTTCATATATTTCGGAGGCACTCTTTAGACACAACGATTTGACACAGATGTCTGATTTTTATTTGTAATATTAAAATGGTACTGCACTTACCTACATTGTTTTAATAGAAATAATATTGAAAAAATTATTAATGTGACATTAATCACAGGCGAATGTCAATATCTAATATTATTATTGTTATTTATTCGAATTATTGTATGACATTATTGTAAAATGACATTTAGAAAATTATTATTTCAACGTTTTATTGTAAAAATAAACGCCATATCCATTAATTAATTTCCTTTGTGTGGGGAATACATGCATCATATGTAAAAAGTTGAGTCCAGTGCCTCTCCAGGCAATTGTAATTGTTGTAAATATTGAGTGAAACATTACAAAAAACAAAGTTATCACTTGTATTGTTTATTTTTCTTTTTGCATACCATTTGGGGGATCCCAGTGATCCAGCTATTTTAAATCTTTACCAAAATCAAAAATGCTTTAATTTGTAGGTACACAGGGTACACTTAAAATAGTCAGACTTTACATTTTTTAAGATACTGCTTGTTCAAAAGGCAATTCTCCCCTGAGAAGAACAAGCAAGAAACTCGAGAGGTTGCTCTTTAAAAAAAAAAAAAGGTTTTTATATTACAAAATTATTCATTATTATTTTATATTATAATATTTCATTATTAACTGTGAAATAGCCTGGTTATGCGAACGGGCTGTTTATGTCCATGAATGTTTATCATCTAAATAATCTGATAGTTTATAATATACTTTCTTAAAAAGTTTCTGATCTACAGTATGTTTAAATTTATTGAAAGGAACATTTTCTATATCAACATGAACCTTATTGAAAAAGCGTATACATAAGCCTTTGAATAAATATGAATAGAATTTTTTGGCATACAAAGGATTCTAGGATAAGGTGACACCAGAATCGTCTGGTCAATTTTTATTTCTCACAATTTTGTGACAATCAAAACACCTGAAATACACTTTGAGAATTCAAATTCTAAAGCGAACTATGGGTCAGCTAGAGTAGATTATATCACAAACAACACAATACCAGTGAAAACCCTCCTCAGGGATGGCAAAATGGAAAAAAATAGCCCAAATGAGAATTCTATGCGACACAACGGGAGCTCATGTCAGTTTCTAAGTGTACGCAATTTGGTTGACACAAGAGAAATTGTAGGATTTTCAGACGGACTACTCAAAAGAAATCTGTTAGAAAATAAAGCTTTTGAAAAAAAATTCTAAGGGTTTCTTGCTAGACATTCTGTTTACCCGTTGATATTAGTAATAAAATAAATATTTAAATAGATAATACTCATCATCTTCATCTAAAAACATCCCACTGCAGGGATATAGGCCTTCCCTCGTATAATGAGGGACTATAGGCCACAGTCCACCACGGTGGCAAAATGCGGGTTGGGGACTTCACATGCCTTTGAATTTTTATTTCTCAGGCATGCAGCTTTCCTCCCGATGTTTTCCTTCACCGTATAAGTGAATATGTAATTAAATGTAAAAACTCATTAGTACATGGCCTGCCTGGGAATCGACCCGGGCCTCCCAAATTGGGAAACCGCTTTTTAACAGCTGAGCTTTAGACTAGCGATGTCTGGCGCGGTCAATCCTTGGATGGGTTACCAGTATCGTGGCATTTTAATATGAGTGTTTCCGTGGTTCGGAAGGTACGTCAAATAGTCGGTTCCGGTTGTTTTCATTGAAGGCAGTCTTTAACCCATCTCGATGGTCTACATGGGCGGCTTAAAAACACTGACTGTCAGGTGGTCACTAGTCTGACACAAATTCACCAATCCTGGTGGTGGATTGCGGCTCAAACCCTCTCCCAGTGAGAGGAGGCTGTTCCCCAACAGTGAGGACGTGTAAGGCTGATGATGGTGAGCCCTATCACTTTTGCCACCATCACCCGTGATAGAACAGTTGAAAGGAATAACATATCCCTCCGGATGGAACGCATCCGGATGAATCTAAGAGAGAATGAAGTATGAATGTGATGGATGGATAGAAAGACCACGGAAAAGATGGATGAATTGTGTGTGGGATGGTATGAACGGAAAAGGCGTGAATGATGAGATAACGGCTGACAAAGAAGATTGGACGAAAAAGACGAACTGCGCCGACCCCAAATAAGTAAGGACCAAGGCAAAAAGATGAGTCAAAGTCAAACTATTATTTAGCCGCTAATACGTTGTGTAAAATTAGGAGAAAATTATAATAACTTACTCAAGTAAGGAAACAAAAGTCAAGTGATGTAAAATAAATATTAAATGAAAATTTAGAAAACCCCTGAAATAAAACGCCAGCCATCTAATACCCGCTGCTCAATTTAACCAGTACACTTCTCGCCGAAAATTAAAATTGTCTACCACTGTACGTTTCTCAATAAACTTCCTACCTCGTACGACCACCCTGTGGAACGGACTTCCTGCAGCGGTTTTCCCGAACGAGTACGACAGTGGAACCTTCAAGAAACGAGCCTACACCTTCCTCAAAGGCCGACAACGCATCTGTGACTCTTTTGGTGTTGCGGGTGTCCATGGGCGGCGGTGATTGCTTTCCACCAGGTGACCGGCATGCTCGTTTGCCGCCCTCTCATATAAAAAAAAAATTAAACAAACCAGCAGTGTTAAGGGCTAACTATCATTGAAACGGCCGAAACGATTTCTGTCAAACATGGCTAAATCGTCTTTTAATAAAACCGTTTCTAATTCCAATCCAGTCGAAATTTAAAAAGGATCCTTTTTGAATACGTTTCATTTGGTATCTCGTTCAAACGTTGTCAAGTTTAATGAACTATAGGTAACCCACTTTATCAGACCCCTTTGCTGAGTAAATATTGTGTCAGCCAACAGCTCTCACGGACGTGACATCCAAATGTTGACACAGAGTGGAGTTTAAAGCGATCCAATTGGCGGTTCATCCCGCACATAGCATTCAGTGTTGGGAGCAATTTGAGAAGTGTTATGTTTTGATACAATTTTGAGTGACACCGACAGATATCCATTTTAGTGTTGATCTATAATAGTAATAACGGAAAGCACTCGTGGCGCAGTTGCTTTCGCTGTGCGTTTTCGATTAGCGAAGTTAAGCAACATTCATGTTTTAGGGTTGCGTGCCTCAAAAGGTAAGAAAGGAAGGTTACCGCCTGTACCAGCGCAGCATAACCTAGCCAGTGTTTACGTCCTCCTCGAAGGTAATGGTCTTCAAGGCCCGATCCAAGACAGTACCTACTGCCAATTGAGTTAATTATATTGTGTTTTGTACATACTTTTTTTTCAACCGCCTCCGTGGCTCAATGTAAACAACATTGGGTTTAAGATTCGGAGGTCGCGGTTTCAATCCCCAGCGGGGTACATGTTTAAGTACTCGATTTGGTTGGTGGTAGGGCATTTTAAAATGTCCGCCTGGCTAGCTACCACCATCTTATCTAAATCTGCCGCCAAACAGCTATGTTAATTGCATAGTTGTGTTCCGGTTGTTAGAGATAAGATAGTCAGTCCCCTAAATAAGTCGGGGTTTCTGGGTCAGTACGCTACCACCTCATCTTCACTTAACATCAGGTGTGATTGAGGTCAGGAACGAATCCGTCGTGCATAAAAAAATACTCCATTATTGTTTCTTACAATTTCTTTTTGTGTTGTTGTAATTCACGTAGTTTATGTTCAATTTTATTATTGTAATCCAAAATTCAATGTAATGTTATAATTCATATAAAGTATTGATTTATTGTTTTCATTTTGACTTTTATTTAACTTTTTACCATATTTCATGTAATATTAAATGTTTACTGCTAGAAACATTTGCAATGCACTATATAATGACGACCGATTGGTGTAGTGGATAGTGACTCAGTCAGCGAAACCAACGGTTGCGGGTTCGAATCCCGCGACGGGTAAATGTTTGTGTGATAAATATAAACATTTTATCCCGAGTCATGGATGTTTATATGAATATTTATGTATGTTTATCCGTTATCTAGTATCCATAGTACAAGCTTTGCTTAGTTTGGGACTAGATGATTGGTGTAAGTGTCCGACATATTTATTATTTATTTACTACTGCGTTTTTGTCGCATTGGATTGGTATGCGTTAATCTAGTTGGTTATCTTAAATAAAATATAACTACATCAATGACAGAGAAGTGACAAAAAGAAGTGTGGAGTATCTACTAAGTAAAAACAAACAATATATTATTCGTTATACTAATAAGATAACCAGTAGAAGGATTTGTTCAGGCCACCATATCTGCAGCAAGTAAATCAATGGATACAAGTAAAATAAATCAATTTCAACACTAGTGTTCAACACATTCGCACTAAGAAGTTCGATTCTTCATTCATCATCCAAACAGCCAAGGTATGGAACTCCCTTCCGGCGTCAGTCTTTCCTGAATCCTACAACCTTGGGATCTTCAAGAGCAGAGTGAATATG
Organism: Oegoconia quadripuncta; assembly: GCA_949316235.1. Taxonomy (NCBI): domain Eukaryota; kingdom Metazoa; phylum Arthropoda; class Insecta; order Lepidoptera; family Autostichidae; genus Oegoconia; species Oegoconia quadripuncta. The sequence continues at coordinate 39,719,695 of OX438741.1, read as the reverse complement.
CATTTACTGGGATCGCGCGCAACATCTTCGACCACATCGTCATCAGGTGAGATTGTGGTCAAACGCGAATCCAGTGAACCATAAAAAAAAGTGTGGAATTATTACGAGACAAACTTTATTTGCGGTTAATACCACTATATCGTTTAGTTAATTATATTAATGTAATTACATTAAATTTGTCGGTTTGAAAAGTATGTAAATTGTATGTATTTCTTTTAAATTGATTACCACATGTACCAGGCAAGCATAACCCAGCAAGAGTCATTCAAAGAACTTGATGATAAATCGACTGTGTTTGTAGATCTTGTGTTAGAGTGCATTATTACCTCATTTGCTTCTTTCAAATTGATTACCACAGGTACCAGGCTAGCATAACCCAACAAGAGTCATACAAAGAACTCGATAACTTATAATGACGTACCTATTATTTCCAACGTTGTTATGTACGGATCCATCAGTGCACGAGCCCTACCCGCACTTGACCGCCATTCTTTGTTTATCGACTGTGTTATAGAGAATGTGTGTTAGTATTACCTCATGCCCTTCTTTCAAATTGATTACCACTGGTACCAGGCTAGCATAACCCAACAAGAGTCATACAAAGAACTCGATAACTTATAATGACGTATAATCTCCAACGTTGTTATGTACGGATCCATCAGGGCACGAGCCCTACCAGCACTTGACCGCCATTCTTTGTTTATCGACTGTGTTATAGAGAATGTGTTAGTGTGTATTACCTCATGCCCTTCTTTCAAATTGATTACCACTGGTACCAGGCTAGCATAACCCAACAAGAGTCATACAAAGAACTCGATAACTTATAATGACGTATAATCTCCAACGTTGTTATGTACGGATCCATCAGGGCACGAGCCCTACCAGCACTTGACCGCCATTCTTTGTTTATCGACTGTGTTATAGAGAATGTGTTAGTGTGTATTACCTCATGCCCTTCTTTCAAATTGATTACCACTGGTACCAGGCTAGCATAACCCAACAAGAGTCATACAAAGAACTTGATAACTTATAATGACGAAGTATAATCTCCAATGACTTACCGATTAAATACTCGTTAGTCGTTATCGTTTGCTCGTTTCGTTTCTAACTTCTTCACTAATCTAAAATAGGCACTGTTTGTTGGCTTGCGGGGGTAAGGCACTTGTTTCGGGGTGTGTGTTCGTCTTCTTCACATCGCAGTCTTTATACCTGAGGAAGAAAGAGATGGATGGTTATTGAAAGAATGGAAAACACCTGACAATTGCATTATTGTAACTACCTTCGACCGTCCAGCTTATGGACTCCTAGTAACAGGCGAAGGGCAATCAACACATCAGCCCCCGTATCTTGACATCGTTTGTCGCGCGCGACGTGGAAATGAGAATGAGGTAGTTGTATCTTTCGTCAAAGCGAATGAGCAGAACAAATATTATCTCGCGCGAGAAATACGTTCCTCGCGCCTCTCATGCTTCTAATGCAGGATAATAGAACAGATACCCAAATCCTTCAGTTCTTGGCTAGTCCTAGATTATTGCACTTTGATTGGCTCTGCCCGTCGGTAACCCGCCTCCCTCATTCCTTAGTTGACAGATTGATTCGGAACAGGAAATCAATCATTAGGCATCTTTGGGCTATGTGATCCATGGTAGGCCAAACTCATATATGACCGTTCGATGAGTGCTAAATTGCAAACCCTCGAACAGTGTCGCAAGATCGCCTATTGCATTTTGGTGAGTGTTTTTAAGTAACAGAAAAATGCAATAGATTCTTTTAAATTCGATATTTTGAAATTTTCTATTAACTTTTTAGACCTATGTATTCTACTTATACGTAAAAAATTTCATTAGAATCGGTCCGTTTATTTAGAAAAATTTGGACTTGAAAGTTTGTATGGAATGTCGTGTGGCAGAATCGCTCTTAACATGCCGCAAGTTAAGAGCCTAATCTCTTCATGGCATGGAACACCGTACCAGCGTGTCTTTCATGAATCCTTAAATCTTGGCATGTTCGGGAGTAAGGTGACCAGGCACCTAATGAGATCGCGTGTTTCGCGATCGTCATTTTGCATCAGGTGAGATTGTGGTCAAAGACGTATCCCAGGCATAAAAAGATATACAGGAGCTATAAAAGGAGGTCATCATCAAAAATTTAAGACCCAAGCGCCAAGCTCTTATCGACGTTGCGTTCTCCACTATTCCAAAACTTGTTTTCGCTGTCCCTTTTAATCCCAACTATAGCAATTAAAACCAACTAATATTATAAAAGCAAAAGTTTGTGTGTATGTCTGTATGTATGTATGTTTGTTACCTCTTCACGCCTATACCGCTGGACGAATTTGGAAGCTTGGTTAGTAGACAGATTAGGAGAAAAAAAAATTAATAACTCATTGGTACATGGCCTGCCTGGGAATCGAACCCGGATCTTCCAAATTGGGAGACCGGGTCTTAACCGTTGATTTAGGTAGAGAATAATTTATTATCCCGATAAAGTAGTTCCCGCGGGTAAACAAATTTCCGCGATGCTAAATTATAGATAAAATGTTATAATTAATGTTAATAAGTACATTCAATGTAATTAAAGTAAAGATTATTCTAATAAGACGACCTTTAGGCGGAAGGTTATTATTTTCTAAAAGAAAACACAGGACTGTATACATATTGGTTGGTGGTAGGGCATTTTATATGTCCGTCAGGCTAGCTACCACCATCTTATCTAACTCTGCCGACAAACGGCAATGTTAATAGCTTTGTTGTGTTGCGGTAGTCAGAGATAAGATAGCCAGTCCCCCAAATAGATGGGGTTTCCAGGTCAGTACGCTACCACCTTCGGCCTCATCTTCACTTAACATCAGGCGTGACTGAGGTCAAGTGCTAACAATTTTATCTTCAAACTACTTCTTCGACAGAACGCTCGATGATCATACCTCGTCACAAATAGACCTTCGACATCTTCAGTGTTATACCTATTAAAAATTACACAACTATTAAAAATGTCGTTTTGTTTAATGAGCATACCCATGGACACGAGCCTGACTTTCACTAAATCCCTAACCTCTCATCCAACTTATCCATGACAGATGGTGAGACGATATTTGGCGTCCGTCCAGAGTAACCGAAACATGGCGCCTCATACTTCCGTTGTTCTTAAAACAATGCCGATAAAAATGGCTTTGAAACGATTTCTTAGATGAATTTCGCGAACGCTTTATTCAGTTGCAGTGAATTTCTGAGTAGCATTTTTTAGCGAAAGCTTTATTTATGTTCCTATAATTTATCTATAATTTGTTGTCTTTACGAGATGATTTAAAAACCAGGTCTTATGTTTCGTGATTTCCTTTTCGTTTGTATCTTTGCTTAAGTATTTCTTCCTTAACTTATCTCTGCTATAATACACTATGTCCATAGCTGGGGGGCCTGGTGACCTGTAATTCTGGTTGTTCCTTTTCAGGCACCAGTCTTCCCACAAATGTGTTCTATGTAGGTATTCCCTAGTCCTAAAATCACTTTGTAAAGCGTCATTTGCGGTGAGAAATTTTATTATCTAAAAACTAGAGCTTTTTTTGAGATGACGGAATCATCTTTTAGAGGTAATAGGTATGTCATGTGTAAAATAACTTCTAAAAATTTACAAAGCATAAAACTGACGTATTCGACTTTACCCCCAAATGTAGCCCCTAATATCTTTACGAACAAAAATCAGTTAGGTGAATATTATTTTTTACAATAATAAAATGTTTAGTTTGTTTATCGCTGAGGACAAAAATAGAAGATACCGATTCCTGAGATACAGGTTTCTACCTAGTTTAGGAAGGAGAGACTTCATATATACCAGATCAGTTTTTTTACCGTAACGAAAAAATAGGGCATATTAGGTAAGTGAAATAGAAGTTATTGGCATAGGTAGTTTATTTATTTTTTCAAAACTTTTGTAGGGCTCCTATCATGCGAAATTTATTTGGAACGCATATTTTCTCCAAGTTTTCTTTATTTATTTAATTTAATGATGTCATTATGTAGAATAGGATACAAACGCGACCGTCAAATGACACAACGCTTTATTCAATGATAGTTTTGAAATAAAAAATTAAACTACCTATGCCAATACCTTCTATTTCACTTACCTAATATGCCCCCAATTTTTTCTGTACGGTAAAAAAACTCAGCCAGTATAAGTTCATTGTTGACATTTCAATTTGATCATTATTCATAGTGTATGATTTGAATTACCACGCAAATACCTACCTATTCTGAATTCAGTAACAAGATATTGTATAATTGCTTTTAAAATATTGCTGTTGATTCTATATAAGAATAAATAAATAAATATTATAAGTTCTAAACCACAGATTCATTACGATGCGGCAAGATATATCAAAAATAGAGTTGAGTCCTCAGAGTTAGGATAAAAAGAATAAATTCCAACATGATAGAGTCTAACAACAAAAGCTCAAGTTACACAGTAGTTGTTAAAAGAAATCGCGAGCCCCACAGCGGGCGCCAAATTATATTTACATGAAAGAAAAACAACTATGCCCCATCTTAATGGGTATCGATACTCGTAAATTTGCGCTATCACAATATATAACTGACATTTTTTAATCTAACCCATGACAATTTTAGATCAGAACTGGGAACAATCCAATAAATTTAACCAAATCAAAAGGCTATAAAACTGCGGAGTCCCCTCGAGATTTGTCTTGGCTTAGGGTTCCCAGACGACAGACTTTATCTACACACATGTTGAGGGGAAAAACTCTTTACTCTGAATAAAATACATTTGTTTTTATTTCCTTAAGTGGTTTACTTCCGGAAGATCGAATGAATTAGATGTTGGAAGGAACAAATAATAGCAGGAATAAGAGTTTGATTAACACCGCGAAATTTTAGTAACATCCCATTTGACAGGTGCGGGAGACAATCATGAATTCAATCAATAAAAGTTAATGAAATTGATAAGTTTTTAATAAGAAAAAAATTATTATTACGGAGTGAAATTCTTCCGTGACTCACTTCTCCCCCACCCATGATATTCTAAAGCCCAATAAAAAAACCTGTATGATATTACATATAACCCCTTCCGAAATGTTGGATTTTGAATAATTAAACCATAAAGTTTTAATTTCCATCCCAACCACTCAAATACAACCAAAATGCATAAATTTAGCGCAATACTTCAGATTAAGCTAATTTATCTGGCAACCCTGCGAGCCCACATTGGGCGCCAGTTTTCTGCGAGCGAGCAGGTCCTGCGTCGATATTGATGTCTCGCTCGTGGCGCCAGTCGGGCCGGCGCCGTCTGGCTGCCGTCTGCCGGCGTTGCGGAGCCTGTTACATAAGATCAGCTTCTTCGCCCGGGGATTTGCTGGATCCAATACTGGGGGTAGTTAGTTGAGCTAGATGGTCCTTCGGTTAATTTAGGTTAATGAGGAACATAAGTTTGGTAAGGGAATATTAAAATTATTTGCCGTTACGCTTACAAAGTTGTTTTAAGCGTGCTTCCTTTTACAAAGTAACAACACGTAATTTAAGCGTAATAATGTCCCATATGATGAACTTTCCTTAAATCTTAAAGTTAAGTATTATTTTTAATTCAGATATTATTTCGAACGTAGAAAGTACATAATCGTTGCTCAAACAATTAAGATTTTTATACCTTTGAATTTCTAAGGAAAAATAAGTATTTATTACGCAGCCAAAAATCCTTACATGAGATTACACATCGATACGCGTGCCGTAAATAAAAAGGTGATCGATAAAATCGAAATCAGTTGTGCTGAAATTGGATATTACGTATTAAACCAACCGTAGATCATATTTTCGTAAATGAACTGTGAGATAAGATAAGTTCAAAATATTAGATAATATGGCATTAAAATATTATCTCACTTATTCCACAAATAATGTTCTTTGTCGTTTTATTTTCTTGACAGTGTTGTTTGGAGACCACATTATGCAACACATAATTTACGGAAGCGTTTCTTATGGCACCTCTCAATCAAATCAAAAAATATTTATTTCGTAGGATAAAAATTATCACTTAAAAACGTCACATATTTTATCTTATTATTAAAATTTTTGACATTATTGCTCATTCACAAAGCTGATTCCCCAGAGAAGAACGAGCAAGAAACTCAAGGGTTGCTTTGTTAAATAAGTTTGGGTTACAATTATATTGTATTGTATAATTACACTGAATATCGCCGAGCGGTCTATGTCCATGCTTGCTTATCATCCAGATAGTTAGAAATTTTATAGGAGCCTTTGGTAAATGTCAGTTTTATGATGGTTTTGAATTTATTTAAAGGTAAATTTTGAATGTCCACTGGTACCTTATTATAAAAACGTATACATTGCCCCTTAAATGACTTAGCGACTTTGTATAAGCGGCTGACATGAACAGCAAGTTTATTTTTATATCTGGTATTAACATTATGTATATCACTCTATTTCTTAAACGATTCTAGATTTTATCTTACATACATTAAGTTTTCATAAACATATTGCGATGTTAATGTTAATATATTAATTTCTTTAAATTTATTCCTAAGGGACACTCTGGGGCTCAGTTTGTAAATTGCGCGAACCGCTCGTTTCTGCAGAACAAATTTTTTGCCATGGGTATGGCTAAAAATAATGTCATAAAGGAGCAGATTGAAACATTTCCACATGGTCTCACAACTCGTTCCCAATAACTGGCGCATTTCCTCTTCCGTGCCCCTGCCAGAGTTCCTCGTAGTACTACAACGCACTATGTCCACCACTCCGAATAATTGTCCTAAGTAGTACTTCTCCAATCTCTAGGCTAAGTAAGATATTATTTTGATTTATTGAAGTGACCAAAAAAATTAAAGTATCTTTTAAGTATAACTAACATAATATATTACTCGTAAAACTCATATTTTTAATGAACATTTATAGGTTGTGAGCGCAGACTAAAAAATTTTTTGCCAAATGGTTTTGGGTATTTATTCACAGCAGTCTTATTAGTTCTCTAGGATTCTAAGAGATGGCGCTGTTTTATCTACTGGAAAAAGCGCGAAAAAATTCGTTCGCGCGACCACATCTATAGCATATTAATCAATGGTTTAAGCCCTATATCTCTCTCTCACTCTCACGCATAACACTATCATTGTTTACGAGCGGCATTCCGCGCGCGCGCAGAGCATTAACCACGGTACGAATGGGCCACAGTACACACAATAAACACAGTATCCCAAGTACCGCCACAACTCGTGAGGATGAATTGCACTTAGCCGCCATGTTATGGAGCTGACAGTACGTGGCAGTTGTCTGCCAGATTTAGAAATATTTCTTTTGACGACCTGGGGTTATATTACATAATTTCATCGTCATCGGTTACGTTCTGACTCGTGATTGGTTGGCTCGTCGCTCGCTCGGCAATTTGACGGTTTTTCATTGGTCAACGTAATCGATAACGATACCGATGAATTTACATAATCTAAGGGCAGTTGCGTGTAGTTGTTAGAAAGGTCGCGGGTTCAAATCCCGCTAGGAGCATATGTTTGTATAATGACTATGGACATGAGCAGTAGCTTGCCCTGCCAGAAAGCCAGCCTGCAGAAAGGTAGTGCCTACCCTAGCAAATTGTAAGCATTCCTCGAAATGCATCGTCAAGACAGCTGATACTGATGTGAACAGAAATATTTTAATCAGTTGCGAGCATTGTTATAAGAGTAAATTATTAATTTTTGTATTTTTTCTCATTTAATAGCTATTATTATCATTTTGCCTACCCTGTGAACAAACGCTGTGTTTCTTCACAGTTATGGATCTTTCTCATTTAAGTACTAGCTTTCCGCCCGTGACTTGGAAGATTTCATCAAAATCGGTTCAGCAAAAAAATATCATCATCAGCCTGTAAACACGCCACTGCAGCGATATACCTTCCCTCATATATGAGGGAGTATGGGCCATAGTCCACCACGCTGGCCCAATGCGGGTTGGGGCGTTCACATGCCTTTCAATTTTTATTTCTCAAGCATGCTGGCTTACTCACGATATTTTCCTTCACCATTTAAGAGCAGTCGGATAAATGCACATAAGTAATTAAATTTAAAAACTCATTGGTACATCGCCTGCCTGGGAATTGAACCCGAACCTCCCAAATTGAGAGACCGCGTTTTAACCGCTGAGCCACCGACGCAAAAATATGCCTATATGTTAATCCAGGTCCTATTTCAATGATAGGTATTTTTAATTGTGTTTTATAAATGTGTTGTTTCATGTACATTATTAATAAAAAAAAATACAATATTCATTAAAAATATGAGTTTTACGAGTAATATATTATGTTAGTTATACTTAAAAGACACTCTCATTTTTTGGTCAACCAATCAAACCAAATTTCATCCAAATCCGTCCAGCCGTAGGTATAGGCGTGAAGAGGTAACAAACATACACACACAAACTTTCGCAATTATAATATTAGTTGGGATTATATTATATGACTAGCTTTCCGCCCGCGACTTCGTCCGCGTGGAAGATATTATCAAAATCGGTTCGCGCGCATGCAATTACTTTATTGCAGAGTAATCTAAGTTGTCCATAGGGAACCTCTACTGGGATAAAAAGTATGCAATGTCTTATTTCAGAACATTTTCTCTGTGTAAACTTTCAATGAAATCAGTATAGTCGTTTTGACTGAGCAGCAAAAAACATCTTAGAATTTTTGGAACTACAAATGTACGAGTAAGAATAACTCGTGAAACATCCTATTGTAATCATAATAATCATAATCAAAAATGCTTTATTTTGTAGGTACTCAGTGTACACTTAAAATAGTCAGATTTTATATTTTTTAAGCTACTGCTTGTTCAAAAGGCAATTTTCCCCTGAGAAGAACAAGCAAGAAACTCGAGAGGTTGCTCTTTTAAAAAGAAGGTTTTTGTATTACAAAATTATTAATTGTTATTATAATATTTCATTATTAATTGTGAAATAGCCTGGTTATACGAACGGGCTGGTTATGTACATGAATGTTTATCGTCTAAATAATCGGATATTTTATAATACGCTTTCTCAATAAGCTTCTGTTTTATAGTATCTTTAAATTTATTGAAAGGAAGATTTTGTATATCAACAGGAACCTTATTGAAAAAGCGTATACATAGCCCTTTGAATGAATTACTGACTTTGCGGAGGCGCCTTATGTAACCTGCAAGTTTATCTTTATTTCTTGTATTGACATCATGTTTATCATTATTTTTCCTAAATGATGCTATATATTCTTTAACATATTATATTAGATTTTCAAAAATGTACTGTGACGAAAATGTTAGGTTAGTGTTATTGTGTTACCGTCAATCAAGCCACGCGCCCCTGCGACCGACGACGCACGCGCCAACTATCATATCAATGCGCGCGCGCAGATACCGCACGCGACAGACCCGCCACTGTTCATTGTGAATTGAAAGATTGACACTGTTACAACATAATGCTGCATAACTGAATGAATTATGGATATCAGCCGTATTGAAGGTTGTTGTGACGTGGGTATGGAATAGATAGATCCATGTACACACACATAACAAATTTGACATAATACTATATATGACAATAAAGATAAACTTGCAGGTCACATAAGTCGCCTCCGCAAAGTCAGTAATTCATTCAAAGGGTTATGTATACGCTTTTTTAATGAGGTTCCAGTTGATATACAAAATCTTCCTTTCAATAAATTTAAAGATACTATAAAACAGAAAGTTATTAAGAAAGCATATTATAAAATATCAGATTATTTAGATGATAAACATTCATGGACATGAACTGCCCGATCGCGTAACCAAGGTATTTCACAATTAATAATGAAATATTATAATATAAAATAATAATTTTGTAACATAAAGACCTTTTTTTTTAAAGAGCAATCTCTCGAGTTTCTTGCTTGTTCATCACAGGGGAAAAGTGGCTTTTGAACAAGCAGTAGCTTAAAAAATGTAAAACTCATTATTTTAAGTGTACCCTGTGTACCTACAAAATAAAGCATTTTTTTATTTTGATTTTATGAAAAATACAACTAAAACAATAAAACACAAGTACAGAAACAACAAATATTATGTGTGTGCCGCAGTATACAAAGAGGCTACAGCTCAGTGTATGGATTTGCCCGAGGCGGGCAAAACACTGGTATTCGGCTGAAACCTGAGGGTTGGTCGTGGGACAAATGGAATGTTGAAATGTGTTTGGTGTTATCAAATTAAAACTAACGTTATTGGTAAATGAATATTGTGTAAGATTATTCGCGTAAAATATTGGATTCAATTAATACAATATACCTAATAAAGTTTTTGAACCAATTATTATTATTTTATTATAGAATAAATGGATAATTAATGAAAATTTAAGAAATTATTGCAATTTTTTAAGATTTCATATTCTATACACGTTACAATTATCCTGTTTGGTGTAGTGGTTAGCAACTCTGGCCACTATACCAAAAGGTTGCGGGTTCGAATCCCGCTAGGGGCATATGTTTGTGTGATGAATACGGACACGTGAACCCGAGTTATGGATGTTTTCATTTATAATAAGTATTTATTTACAAAAAAAAAATGTATTTATTTAGTATATCAACCATCTGGTATCCCCAACACAAGCATATAGTTGCTTACTGTGGAATTAGATGGCGCTGTGTGTATGTCTAAGGGTATTTATTTATAATTATTTATTATTATAAGAAACTATTTCAATTTGTGATACCCAAGCTATGGATCCAATCCACAGCCCCCTAATGCTTCATATATCATCTTCTCATGATAGGAATGTGGGTTGGAAGCTGGGCCTGTGACGAGACACGGTGCCTATCTTCATCATCAACTGCTTTACACGTGCCCACTGTTGGTGCCCAGTGCTTATTGGTGGATTAATGTCGACTAGTGGCCAGCTGGCCCAAGGATATACCGCCTCCGTGGCTCAATGTAAACAACATTGGGTTTACGATTCGGAGGTCGCGGGTTCGATCTCCAGCGGGGTACATGTTTAAGTACTCGGTTAGGTTGGTGGTAGGGCATTTTAAATGTCCGCCTGTCTAGCTACCACCATCTTATCTAAATCTGTCGCCAAGCAGCAATGTTAATAGCATTGTTGTGTTCCGGTTGTCAGAGATAAGATAGCCAGTCCCCCAAAAGGTGTTGGGGTTTCCGGGTCAGTACGCTTCCACCGTCGACCTCATTTTCGTTTAACATCAGGTGTGATTGAGGTCAAGTACAAACTCATCGTGCATAAAAAAATGCAAGACGTTGCTTAACTTTGCTATCCGAAAAGCGAATGAATACGACCATGTGTGTTTAACCGCCATCTCTAATAAGTATAAAACACTAGAGTGGATCAAGGAGGTATTTGGGCCAGCGTAATCTCCATCCCGTCTGTTTACCCGCTCCAAACAGAAGATCAACCTAATACCCCAAATACTTGCGCAGTTTTCATACGCAACTGGAACAGTATCCACACAAGTGCGTGTTGGGAACAAAAGGTAATTTTTTTTATTCAATGAAGGACACAGAAGTATCACTTATCAAAAATCTACAAGTTTTTTTGAAACTACGTCGCTTCACAAAGTGTTATGATTGGGGAGAAGAGGATTATTTTATTTTATTATTTGGAGCCCATACTGTCCCACTGCTGGGCAAACGCCTCCCTCTCTCTCCACGGCTCGCTATCCCAGGGTCCGCAGTCTCGACATAGATAGCAACCGATTTCGGTCGTTAACTCCTAACGATCTTATTCTAAATGTTATAGTGTTCATAATCAGTTCGTAGTTTCAATGGAAACCGATATTTTGATACTAAAGAGTCTAATTCTCCAATTAAAATAACATTGTTAGGACTTAACAACCGAAATCGGTAGTATATCTGGCATGCGACAAACATGGCCCGCACAGTCCCACTTCAGCTTGGCGGCCGTTGTGGCTATGTCAGCAACAAGAGTCTTAGAGCGAAGTGTAGTGTTTCGGACGCGATCGGTCAGTTTTACATTTAGTACACTGCGCTCCATGGCTCGTTGGCAAACCTTGAGGCTGGACTGGTTTGCGCTTTAGTGACAGTAGAAGGTCGCCCTTCATGTGTTCCTTCATGGACCAAAAGCTCCTCCAGGCATTGTCAATGCGTCTCGCTATTTCTTTATCTTGTCGTGCCTGAAAGGAGACTATTTTGTCCAGGTAAATATACTATTCAACTCTCTCGCCATTTATATCAAGAAGGGGAGAAGATAAATAAATATAGTCGCGGCTAATTTCTACCAAGGTACACAAGTTTATTGGCGCAGGGAGAAGCCTTAAGTTATCGACGTATTTACTGAGTTACTGTCGGGTCAGTGTCGCACGCAGCGCTCACATCGTTAGGTTTGACCCTAATACTATAAGAGAGAGAGTAAACACCGCAACGGCTTAGGCTTTAAACACTGTAGAGGTCGGAGTTTTCACCTTGGTAAAATACATTAAAAACGATAGCTTACGATATATGGTAATATTCGGTAAAAAAATGTATTAACTATTGACGACCGGTTGGTGTAGTGGATAGTGACCCTGTCAGCGAAACCAACGGTTGCGCGTTCGAATCCCGCAAATGTTTGTGTGATGAATATGAACATTTATTCCTGAGTCATGGATGTTTATATAAATATTTATGTATGTTTATCCGTTATCTAGTATCCATGGTACAAGCTTTGCATAGTTTGGGACTAGATGATTGGTGTAAGTGTCCGGAATATTTATTTATTTATTAAAAAAATATCTTTATCATAGGCTTTTTCCACTCAGCGGGACTACTACAACTTAGCGCAACTCGAGTGACATAGAGTCGCGTGCAACATAGCGTACATCTCTCAAAGCGACAGCCAATCAACTGCAAGAGACTGAGACAATGTCGCGCGCGACTTTTTCTCACTCGAATCGCTGTAAGGCCCGTATTAATAAAAAAAAATCTCAAGATTGAGAACAGTTTTGTGACCGGTCGCAATAACCGTGTTGATTAATAAACCTTACTTGAGACCTGAAACGCACGTGCATACTCAAGCAGTACTCACTTGAGACGTGCGCCGAGTTTCACGTATTAATAAATGAAACTCAAGACTATCATTCATTCGCCGCTGAGGCGAATTCTTGAGGATTGGTTTATAAATCAGCACGTAGCTTGAGATAGCGTCAACTGCTTAAGACGCATCTCGGGTGATACAGCCTCAAAACTTGTATTGAGATTGGTTTATTAATACGGGCCTAAGTTGTAGTAGCCTTGCTGGTATACCTCAGGAACAATTGTGCCAAAGCTTATTTAATTGCAAAAATATTGGTGTACATTTCTATTCAAAGTAAGACATAGCAGTATTCTTTTTATTCTATCACTGACATGTACTCTATCCATGATTATATGAAGTATATCCTTACTGGACTATATTGTTATTTATGCGCGCAAGTCCCTTCCTGTTATTGGTATTTTATACATAAAAGGAAAGTCTCATCCACGTTTGATTTTTTTTTATGCAGGGCGGGTTCGTACTTGACCCCAATCACACCTGATGTTAAGTGACGATGAGGTCGAAGGTGGAAGCGTACTGACCCGGAAACCCCATCACATTTGGGGGACTGGCTATCTTATCTCTGACAACCGGAACACAACAATGCTATTAACATTGCTGCTTGGCGGCAGATTCAGATGCCAGGCGGACATTTAAAATGCCCTACCACCAACCAAACAGAGTACTAAACATGTACCCCGCTGGGGATCGAACCCGCGACCTCCGAATCGTAAACCCAACACACTGAAGTACAAACTAAAATGTACAGTAACAAAGTACCTTATCGTCAAAGAATTCAATGAATTTACAAAACAATTCTTTCACCACAGTCTAACAACGCTACAGGTAGTAGAGCATCCGAGGTATTTTTACACCGCACAGCGCATGCGCGTAACGTGTTTGCTATGACTCACAGCCCACTCCGGTATTACCTCATTCATGTTGCGAGTAATTTCTATTATGACAAATTTAAACAGTTACAATTAATTATTAAGAAATAGTTTCGAGTACATATGGAACTGACAGGTGGTCGCTCACTATGGGCCTCATGAGAAGGCTCAAGGTCACCCAAAGGGCAATGGGGAGACCAGTGGCGTGCACAACGTTTAGTCAGAGGGTAGGCAGAATGATATAAATAATAAATACAATTAAAAAATAATAACTTACTCTTTTAGCATTCTTCGCAGCTGTTTAAAATATCTCTAGGGTAGGCCCTGCCTTAATGCCTGTATGGAAGGCACGCCACTGGAGAGAGCAATGCTCGGAATCCAAGTTGACCGATATAGTCCGAAGAATTGCCAAAACTTAAGTGGCAGTGGGCGGGGCACATTGTTCGTAGGACCGACGGCGTTGGGGCTGAAAGGTTCTCGAGTAGCGACCACGCACCGGAAGACCCCCCGAGCCCCCCAGGAGGTGGACCGACGATTTGGCAAAGATAAATGATATGAGAAAATATGATTCGCATATCAAATCCAGGCAGGGGCGTGCGTTTTTGATAAAATGAAAAATTAACTACCTATGCCAATATTCCAGGCCAGACAGGACAAGGAAATCGAAAGGCGAACCGATAATGCCTGGAAAAGCTATTGGTCTATGAAAGAGTTCATGAAGGGAGACCTTCCAATGGCACTAAAGCGAAAGCTTATGGACATGTGCATTCTTCCCATTTTTACGTACGGTGCTCAGACTTGGTCTTTGACGGAACGTCAGAAATCAAAACTCAGGATTTGCCAGAGGAGCATAGAACGTAGCATATTGGGAGTCAACTGATCGACCGCGTCAGAAATGCTGCACTACGCTCACGGACTTGGATCTCTGAGGTAGGGAAATAAGCGGGGCAACGTTGAAGTGGGACTGGGCGGGTCACGTGGGCCGCATACCGTGCGAGTTGTGGGCAAATGCGTCCACTATTTGGCCTCCTACAACAGCCAGACGCAAACGTGGCAGACCGCGATAACGGTGGAGACACGAGCTTGACAGTTTTAATAAGGGATGGTTTGTGCTCGCCAAGAACAAAAACGACTGGAAACAGATGAGGGAGGCCTTCGCCCAGCAGTGGGACACTATGGGCTCTTAATAATAAAATGCCAATAACTTCAATTTCATTTAACTAACATTTTTTCTTTACGGTAAAAAACTCATCCGATATATTCTTTTGACATTTCATTAAAACATTGTTTAAATCGTTTAATTTTGAATATAGTTCAGTCGTGATGATGGATGCCACAACAACTGGCAAACATTCCCCTTAAATCTAATAAAATTGAACTATCCAGACTGAAGCACTGTACACACAACAGCTCAGCAGATATAAATTAATATTACGATACTAAACAGCGCCGTCATATCATATCACAAATCAAACTTGGCAAAGCACAATAGAGCCCAATTCTTTGGCACGGGGCCAACCAACGTCTGGTCCAATGTTGGCGTAATGAATTAGCGCCAATTAGCCGTGGAATTCGATTGTGGGTCACCAAGTTGGAAGGTTCACTTCAATAAGGTTCCTGTTGATATACAAAATTTCCTTTCAATAAATCTAAAGAGACTATATAACAGAAACTTATTAAGAAAGCATATAATAAAATATCAGACTATTTATATGGTAAACATCCCTGGACATAACCAGCCCGTTCGCATGCCAGGTTAATCCACAATTAATAATGAAATATTCATTTATTACATATATTTGCGCCATCTAATTCCACACTAAGCAAATAGTCTTGTATTATGGATACCCGATGGTTGATAAACTATACAAATATATTTATTTTTATAAATAAATAAATATATAAATGAAAAACATCCATAACTCGTGAACACATGTCTGTAACCATCATACAAACATAATGCCCTTAGCGGAATTCGAACCCACGACCTTTTGGTATTGCAGTCAGAGTTTGTAACCACTACTACACCAAACAGGTCGTCAATATAAAAACCTTTCCGTAATATAAAACATGTTTTTAAAAACCCCGCGAGTTTCTGGCTTGCTCTTCTCAAGGGAAAATTGCCTTTTAAACAAGCAGTAGCTTAAAAAATTTTAAATTATAAGTGTACCCTGTGTACCTACAAAATAAATCATGTTTTACTCTGACTAAAATAAAATACGATTCATTAGCGGGATCACCTAAATCTCAAGTAACGCCATCTATGCTGCGCCCGCACACCGTCAGATCTGAATCGTATATCCGAAGTGACGAATCATCACGACATCAAAGGTCATTTGCACGATCATCGGATGATTCACACCGTTGCTGTTAATCAGCTATCTTACAGACGTGACTATATAAGGTCATTATGACATCTATCTTCACACCACCGGTTAATATTTGGCTTCAATCAGATTGACCAAACTGAAGCTGGAAGTTAACGTCAAAATCTTTATTGAGCGAACCTTAAAAATGATGCCACGAACCAAGCCGATTTAGACAGATGACAGATCGGTGAATGCAAAATACCGTGGTAATCAGACACGTCTCCTCCCGTGGGTGTCCAAAAAGACGACTCCACTAAAAACATGTATAGATTTGCACGTTTTAACGGCGATGGGCTCATCTCATGTCACGTGTGCATTTCTGCATATTTAAGGTGAACGGTGGATGTTGTTTCAAGCATTAAACTTTCATGTTTGGAACACCCAAACGCTAATGTTTGGGTGTCTGACCATCCCATTTGGGATGAGGGTCATGACGTTATGTATAGAACAACCTAGCTTTCCGCCTGTGACTCCTTTTATTTTATCGCGCGGATTTCTTTTATATTCATTTATTCATGCTCTCATGTGTACATTAGATCTTAAAAAAACAATAGTCCATTCATGAAACCCTGTAAGGGCACGGCAGATTCTAAACTTAATCTAAAAGAATTAATTGTATTTGCTATTCTAATTATCACAACACATTACTATGTTTATCTATCTATTTATCGCGGACCCAGATTTCCAGAAGCCTAGATTTATAGGCGTTAGCATGACCCGTAGTCTTTGTTAGACGCCTGGCATCATGCTTAAAACGAATGAGACGCAAACCTCCCATCGTATCTTTGTCGAGACTATGGAGCATGTTGATTACGCAGGTCCCCCAAGCAACCCCTCTTGATTTCCACATCTCGTATCTTTGTCGTGAGACTGTGGAGCATGTTGACTTCCCAGGTCCCAAGCAACCCCTCTGCCAAACATAACGATCGGTCCAGTCGTGAAAAAGTAACAAATATAACTTAAATTAAAGAAGCCTATGTCTTTATTGAGGCACTAAGCTTCTAACCATCGGGCCAGATTTTAGACTTGAATACATACATACACAACATACATAACGTCATAACCTTTATCTCAAATGGGGTGATCGGGGGCATTCCAATCATTAGCGTTCAATACACAGAAACTACGCACCGGAAGACACAGCGTGGGCAGGCCCCCACGGTAAAGATCGCGGGAAGCACAAGACCGATCGTTGTGGAGATCCTTGGGGGAAGCCTCTGCTCAGCAGTGGACCTCTTTCGCCTAATGATGATGATACAGAATTGCACATGTGACAGGGGTGTTCTTTTGGTGGAAAGTTCTATAGTCAGCCACGCGAAGAGATGGATTATTTGATTCATTGTACATGCCGAAACAACAGTACATTCATAACATGTGGTATAGCCCTGACCTACAAAACATAGCTCGTTTTAAAAACCGCAATATGAATTACAACATTCCTGTCACGAGTTATTTCTGGATTGACACAGTTTTGGTTTTACCTGGAGTCAGGTCGACGTCATCGCAGCGTAATACAATAACTTAACATGGAAAAACATGACTTCAATGGTTACATGACAAATTTTCAATTCAGGGAGCTGATTTTCGGTAAGTGCTAAAGAAAAAATTAAATTTGTATGTTTGTTTGTTTGTTTGCTTGTAAACGCCTTATTGTACAAAAAGGCAATTCATTAATTTTGTATTGATATAGAATTTGAGTACAACGGCGGAGTCATCCCATAGAGGGATTTCTTCCAGTTTACATTTACAAATACAATTTCACAAATTACAGCAAATTCAAACTAAAACAAATACCTACACACTAATAAATAAGTTAGGTCCTTACCTATGAAATTGGCGTTTTGTATGAAGAATTTCATTAAGACTGTTTTCTCCATATTACAAACATTTTTGATTTTTTTTTTTGGTAACGGCAAATCCAAATTTAGCTAAACTTTGTGTGTATTATCGGATAACATTAAGTTAAGTATAGACAGCGTTAATTTTTAAAAGTAACCGCTTTATAAAAGTTTTAGCTAATCTAAGAAATGATTATGGGAAGCACATGAAAAGAGCTCTGTTCGATTTTTTTTTTATTATGTGATTTAGCCCAGAATTTAAAAAGTATTTCATGTGAAACCTTCAAATAATATTCAATTTTCCAAATAAAAAAGAAATTTGGATATAGCTTTGAAAATCGCAGGAATTGGTATAAATATTATATATAGCATAAATATATTGGAATAAATTTGCTAACCTAACCGATTACCATTAGACATGACTAGCTAAGAACCATCTTGCAAGCATCATCACATTCCTGCCTTTATGCCACTCTAGGTGAGGTCGCACAACATGTCATCCTCTTCCACTCTCTTCTATCAGCCGTCATCTCTGTATTCACCCCTTTCACATACATATCATTCCGGGAAAATACCAATATTCGATAATAAAAATTCATTTTCAAATCGAGTCCAGGAAGAAATAAAGATAAACTTGCAGGTGACATTATCCGCCTCCGCAAAGTCAGGAATTCACTCAAAGTTATTGAAAAAAAAACACGTTTGGTAAACTTATACATACATAGAACATATTTTTATTTTGCAAAAGAGAGCAATACGAGCAATTTATAATCTGCGTCGACATGACTCTGTCCGGGACAGGTTTAAAGAAATTTATATTCTAACTGTTCCTTCACTGTTTATTTACGAAAATATTATGTACGTTCGAAAAAATATTTCTGCGTTCCCGAAAAATTGTGACAAGCATAATTTAAATTTGAGATATAAGAACAAATTGGCTACCCCTATGTTCAGACTAAACAAAGTTAATACATCATTTGTGGGACACTGTATACGCTTTTATAACCTTATACCTGAGAATATCATTAATCTAACTGAGAAAAAATTTAAAGATCATGTCAAAATAACATTAGAAAAAAAAGGTTATAATAAAATTAGTGCCCATACCTGAATGACAAACATGCTTGGTGTACTTCGCGACCAGCTCCCCAAAATTATAAAATTGTATTAGTTATATACTTTATTTTTTTAAAAAAAGGACAACAATGATCCTGTGGGTTTCTTGCGCCGCTTCTTTTCCCACAGATGATTTCCCTTTCCGAAGCGGTAGTAGCTTGGACATACCGACTGACAGATAAATGCAATAAACCTTTTTTATTACCAGTAGCATGTCTGGGCAACCTCCTTAGAAAAGTTGTTGCCGTCCTAAGTCGCCCGAGTACAGCGACAGTGGCAAGAAATGGAACTAACACGACCCCTAGTCACGTTGCTTAGGTTATGTTACATATGAGAAACTAGATGTCGCTATCTCTCTGTCAATAATAGACCGAAGGCCCGCATAGATGTCGCTACATCCAATAACGGTACAACCTCCGAATTATGGAGACCACTCGCATGAAAATAGAAATAGTGGTCAGTCACTCATCGGTCGGTGCGATTAATGACAAAGTAACCTAAGTACATCCTGTGAATCCACTGGAACGCTCGGATGAGAATCGAAATAGTGGCCACCGGCCATGGATGTTGCTTAACTTTACTAATCGACCACGACTTCGCTAATTGAAAATGACTATTAAAATACAACTTCCGAATTAAGGGACATGAAAACGGCAATAGTGCCCAACAATCCATAGACGTTGCTTAACTTCAATGATCCAAAACAACTGCGCTAATCGAAAGCGACATTTTGTTGGTACAAAGAAATCTCCAAAACTTTTGATTTAATCAGGCATCAAACCCATCGAACGTCTTTGTCCGAATGTCGAAATTTTGTGGAAAGCAATTGCCAATGAACCCTAATTGTTATTTTCCGTCTAATACTGTGATTTTACTCCTGATGTATTGGAAGTCTATCAGAAAGTATTATCTTTTTTTCGTAAACATTAAATTTAAGGGTACCGTCGGACAAGATTTATTTGTTATATCAATTTTGAAACGATGCGAATGCGTGTTTTATTTAATTTCGATGTTAAAAAATCAAAAACGACAAGGTTCAGCCGAGAGCATGACACACCACGTAACATAACACCTCAGATTAGGTACTAAAAAATATCAAGTGCGAGCGAACGCACTCGGACTAGTTGTCGCAGACAGAAAGTAGGTATCTACATTATTTAGTTTCTTTCGGCTCTGGCGCATGACCTTGACGGTCGGCGCAATCAAAGGGATCGGGGCCTGTCGTCAGGGTGCGCGGGTGCAACAAGCGGACCGCATTTAGTACAGTAGGGATAAGTATTTATTGTAAACTTTGTATAATGTATGCTAATTCAGTCAATCTACTTTGTATGTAGGTACCTAATTGCAAGTTATTTAATGTAGCAGCAATGTAGATATTAAGAATAACCAGTCAATCGATAAAAAACTGGAATAAGTAAAAGAATTACCTAGTCAGTATTTTTTCCATTATGGTATCTAGTAGGTACGTTATTATTTTTATTTGTATAATTAATCGAGTGTGCTATAAACTTTTAAGTTTCCCTGTTGTCAAATTTTACAATTGAGAAAGTTGTAAATCATTGACAAATAATTTTTTGCTGGTTAATCTTCTTCTTCTTCTTGGTAAAAATCTGTGGACTTTGCTTAACTTTGTTAATCGAAAAGGACTAAATTATCGTAGGTAGGTACAATACAATACAATACAATACAAATACACTTTATTGCACAACAGATAAGAAAATACAGTTTATAGCAAACCGGAACACCAGGCAACACGAGCCTGTCCGAGTCCTACCGAAGCGGGCCTCTCGCGGTTGCATACCAGCGCGATATGCTAGTGTGAGTGTGGCGTGATCTCGTGCGTATACGCTGGCATCGCGCCATACCCTTCCCCGCGACCTCGCACCTCATTTCCAATAGCCGGCCTTCTCGCCCGCTCATAGGGAGTCCGCGACGAACACCTACGCACGCTGCACGCTCGTATCACACTACACTCGCACTACGAGCTCGCGGATTACCTACCTCTAAACTAAAGAATAACTGGCTTACGTGCCCATTCTCTAACGTTTTGCCCAATAAACTTATGAACAGTGCCCTGAGATTTTCATTTAGAGTCGAAACCCTTATTGGCGCCTCTACGCCATAAGTTTCAGAAAAGTGGTAAGAATAGAATGTACAATTTGACGACCTTATCACTAAAAGCGATCTCTTCCAGGCAACCTTTGGGTATAAGGACAGTACATTTGAAATAGGTGGGTTGTGCGGTATTAAATAGGGATGCAGATACAAACTACGTGAATACATTTCATATATTTACATACACATAGGTACATACATAGATCAATAGACAAAATATTCTACTTAAAAACATAAAATACTAGGTACATTCTATGGTAGGTATGAAGCACAGAAACGCTCAAACGAAAATGACATTTTCTGTTTTATCGACGAGACTGGTGAACTCTCTCCTGTACTGGGTACGTTTGCGTTTCCAAATTTCCATTTTTACGGTTGCCAGATGTCAGAAATCCAGTAAAGAAACACAATTTAAGACAAGCCTAAAATACCGATCATTTATTGTACAGAGATAAAATTGACAGTGCCGTTATTTTTCACGTTGCCAGAGCAACTACGTGACACTGTGAGTATATGAGCTCTTTCGGTGGTTGGAAAACGTACTCTGTGTCTGCACCATTGATAACAAGAATGGTCATATTTATCCCATCAAAAACATAAAATGTACAAAAATGCCAAGTCTCACATCGCAATAATTCTGCCGAAAAAAGTTATGAGATCTCACGTCAAGGCAAGTCAGTTATTTTAGTAAGCATGGAAGCACTTAATTCGCAACTTTATCGTAATTTGATTCCTAATTATTTACGTTAGCCACATCTACAGTGACATGCTTATTAAAATAACTGACTTGCCTTGACGTGAGATCTCATAACTTTTTTCGGCAGAAGTATTGCGATGTCAGACTTGGCATTTTTGTACATTTTATGTTTTTGATGGGATCCTCATTTCTTTCTGTAGGTAGTCCTCCTCTTTTTTTTTCTGGTCGTATTTCTTGGACGTCAGGTAGGTACGGATTTCCTTAAAGCCCATTCCCTATCTCTTTTAGGATGGTCATTTATGTACAATATTTCTGGTTCTATTGAAGTATTCATTTTTACAGTGCTAGTAGTTACACAAAGACTACAGAAATAACGCTATACACTATCAAATGATGAAAAAGTACACTTGAAGTTGATGATGGCTGCTCCCCTGCATTACCGGGTCGGCTACCGTGCTAGATACTATTCAATAAGACAACAATAAGAACATAAGCCCGAAGGCATTTATTGACATTATATGGGACTTTTAGCCAGTTAATAAACTGTTACCGCCTTCACCACGTGTAGGTACTCCCAGCTTATGTTATTGTAATATTGTTGCGCACACGTGTCGTACACTTTATTGCTCAGTGTTTATTTGTTTGTTTATATATAAGTGTCGCCACACACACTGTATCACCACATTAGAAGAACAAAGTATAAACTATATAGAACCAGAGTACTTCTCAAGTCGCGTCGAACAAGCCTAAACTCGATGGGTTTGCATTGTTTTATTACAGAGTTCTTATGGCCACCTTCCGGCTCCATCATCAGATCAGCTCAATAGTTCCACAAAAGTGCATTGATGTAATCAACAACTAAAACTCATCATGGTGATTTGTGTATTTTCTGCAAAGGCAGCACATCTCTCATGCTGAGCCATCGGGTACTCCAGGTCTTCAACGATCCTAGTTTTGAAGTTTTCCCTTAATATGGGTACTAAACCCTACCTCTGTGCGAAATTTCAGCTCTCTAGGTATAGTGGAAGTACTAGATCTTTTTGATGATCGGTGAGTGTGCCACTTACAAAATTGCTTAACTTCAATTGGCTATAGCTCGTAAACTAGACGTAGGAATGGCATGTAGTTTAAGGTTGTAGCTTGTTGCAGTATCTACTTTTCACCATTGAAAATTCAGGCCTCTAGCTTTACCCAAAAGGAAGTTACAGAGGGGTCAAAAGAGCCCTGAGTGGCTTCGAGAAAAGGATAGTACGGCCGTGCCCTTTTCGCTCAACTTGGCGGGGGCACTGCTGTGCCCCCAGATTACAAGTTTGAATTCCATAACTGCACGTATATACACGGTGATAAGAAGAACTTTTTCGTTCTCCAAGTCGCTACAGGTTTAGTGTAATAAAATATTATGATTATGACCAAATTATTTCTTTTAACATTTAGTAACAATATTGGTTCACTATATGCATTGTTTAGACACTCTTGTCCTTTACTCATGTCAGATGACCTGAATATTTTCTTTAAAAAGGCAGCAGGAAGATGCATGCATTACACTCTCTTGATGCCTCCGATTCACCTTTCAACATAGTGAAGCTCAAACTGATAGGGTCATCTTATCTCTATTTGCACGAAGGTGGGTTTGAGTTGATTCAATTCATTTCGTTCCGAAAGTTTGAGAGATTATTTAATTCGAGGTAGAATAAACCACTCATTGGTGTCGATTCGGATATACACCGACTAAACTAAAACTAGTTTTAAAGTAGTACTGTCTCTTTCTCCCTGGAACAGTACGATGCGACGGCACCACTCTAAAACTGGTTTAAGTTTCGTTGGTGTACATCCGAATCGACACCATTGTTGCTTGTAATACAACACTACAGAACTAAATAGTCATGAGTTGGTCACGAAAGGTTTAAATCGATACAAGAAATTAAATGGAAAAAAAGAAGAATTGTTTAGTGCACAAACATCCTAATCAACGTATATCTATATTCAAAGGTGTCATTTGATAGCGCCATCTACTCGTACACCTTGCAACTAAAATTGTTACATGTACTTATTTAAACTAGATGGCGTTTACACGAAAAATATCACTTTTGAATTACAATAAAATTATTGCCGAAATTAATTACGTTATTATGTGTAAACGATGTAAAAAACATCCATAGTTGTAAATTGTATTAACACTATTATGTAAAGTTAATGGAAAGTTAAAAAAATTATTTAAAAGAACTTTGCTTCTAAAACGGCATACACGTTGCCATCTATTGAAATTATTTCTGAACTACTTTTACTTTGTTAGGGGCTGACCCTCTATTCGGGTAGTGTTATTCCTCTATGCCAGTAGATTTAAATTGACATTCAACAAATGATATCATGTATCTTACGTTGAAATAAATGCTTCAAGTTTGAAGATACACACCCACATGTTTTACGTGTGGGTACACGTTGTCAAGTCGTACCAGGGATCACTGAGATACCTCCGGACGTATTATTTATCGCGGGTAAAAAAATAAACAATGCCCAACGTGACCTAGTGTAACCAACATACAAATTACGTACATTCACTTTCTTAGACGGTCACGGCTTACCAAAGCTGGTCATCGCTCCAAAAATACACTCTTGCGCAATACAAATGGCGTTGCGTGTTGTCAACATTGCGATTGTCGAAGATAATGGTCGGTGGAAATTGGAACGATGGTGGGAAAATGTGGATTTCGATGGCCTTGGAGTAAACTTAACAGCAAGTGTGATTGAGGTCAGGTACCAACCCGTTATGCATAAAAAAAAAACTTTCTTTAATAGCGCTCTTTTTTAACCGTGGCTCAATTTAAAGAACATTGGGTTACGAATCGGAGGTCGCGGGTTCGATCCCGTCGGGATACATATTTACTAGGCTAGCTACCACGGTCTAATCTGCAGCCAAACAGCAATGTTAATAGCATTGTTGTGTTCCGTTTGTCAGCCAGTTAATGGGAATTACACGAATTCATTCAGCCTGACCAAGTCTATGCTTCAGACTTATGTATTTTATACTATCTTTGCGTCGGCAGTTGAAAACGGCTTTTTTTATACACATCGGGTTAGCACTTGACCTCAATCACACCTGATGTTAAGTGAAGATGAGGCCGAAAGTGGAAGCGTACTGACCCGGAAATACCCAACATTTGGGGAACTGGTTATGTTATCTAGACATAGACATATATGTATTTAACACCACACTATAGCAACTACAATAAAAACCAGAAACTTACCACAATATACAGAAACAGGGAAATTTTGAAATGCGGTGAGTGCAACGTGATGTCAAAAATGGAATCCAAATCTCTGACAACCGGAATACAAAATGCTATTAACATTGCTGTTTGGCGGTAGATTCAGATTAGACCGTGGTAGCTAGCCAGGCGGACATTTCAAATGTTCTACCACCAACCAAACCGAGTACTAAACATGTACCCCGCTGGGGATCGAACCCGCGAACTCCGATTCGTACACTCCGTTATTTACATTGAGCCACGACGGTTAGGTACGCGACTTATGCGATTCGATAGCCATTGCATCAGACATCCGGTCTGCGGAGCCGTGGGTGTGAGCCCACGCGATGACAGAGGCTGCAGGGCCGTCGCCGTCAGTGGAGAAAGTTAAGGGCAATACCAACGCCAACGTGGGTCGATAGACGTAAACTGAGGTGGTTTGGAAGCAGTTGCCGATCTTGCACATTGCTTTGTTACCGGTAGGTACCTACCATACCTACTGTACGACAGTCGCGTGCAAAAATATGTATACACCACAATATTTTGTCGACGAAATATCAATATACAGCTACTCAGCATTACATGTTACTAGGTACACGTCTCGCCGTCCCCCAGGCGACGCGTCAAAAAAAAAACAAAGATACAATGTTTATACATCATTAGCAGTCGCTCGTCATTTCATCATCATCATCATAACAAAAACCCAAACTCGTAGTCCAGTCAAGATATGCATATTTAGGGGTGTAACGTCCTATAATCTTAAAGACCCTGATTTTTTGTACATAGACAGGGATCAGTGATATTGTAAAAAATATTTTCTAACGGATCAGGAGTTTGCTTTAGGTATAGTATAGGTATTTAGTTATAAAACCTACAATATTTAATTAAAGTTACCACTGTGCACTTCATTACGTTGTAGAAGATGCTAAGATCAAAAATTAATCAATAGCTACTTTATATTTTCTAAAAATAGTTTATTGAATCGTGATATTTGCCCTCTATGAAATTTTTCATAACTGTAAACAAGTTATTGCTCGATTTTTATTTGAAAATAGTTACAGGGGTCCTAAGTATATTCACCGACGCAATGTAATTCACAGTGGTAATTTTAATCATATAGCCTAAGTTTTATTACTAAATATGTATATTATAACTAAAGCAAGCTACCGATTTGTTAGATTTTTTTTTATTCTATCAGGATACAGAGAAGTTATTGACTGTCTTGAAGTAATCTTTAAGCATAGATTTATTCTGTATATCTACTTTATTTATACATTTTTAGCTTATATCTATATGATTATATTATTTTAAGTCATAGAAGCCCTAGCTTCGCCTGAAACACAGGTTTTCCTAGTTCAGGCACTAGTGTTACAGTTGCAATTAAATATTATTGTGTAGATTTTATGATTTAATGTACCATATTATTATTATTAGGAGCCCATACTGTCCCACTGCTGAGCAAAGGCCTCCCTCCCCTCTCTCCACGGCTCTCTATCCCAGGCCTCCTCCGACCAGTTGGTTAGGAACTTATCCAACTCATCCCTCCATCTCCTTTTCGGTCTGCCGCGACGCCTTCTTTCTAATGGTGGGCTCCAGGTGGTGGCGATTTTGGCCCACATATCGTACCATAAGAATTAATAAATATATTTGATTGATTGATTGATTGATATCACTGACAGGTACTCTATCCATGTGCAAAAAATCACGGCCTTTAAAATTATAGGAATTTAAAAGTGTATCCTTACTAGACCATCGTAGCGACTCACGGTAACAAATACACCCGTCGAAAACTACACCAGACCCAGTGGGCTATCTAAATCATTTTCATGAGAGACGTGTTCATTACTCCACCGACAAGAGCATAAGCTCTTAAATTGAAGAAGAAGAAGAACAATATGAAAAGTTCCTCAAACTTTTTTCACACGAAATATCAATATACTCAGCATTACATGTTACTAGGTACACGTCTCGCCGTCCCCTCAGGCGTGCGGTACTTCTAAAAAAAAGTTTTAATTTTTTTTTTATATGAGAGGGCGGCAAACGAGCATGCGGGTCACCTGATGGAAAGCAATCACCGCCGCCCATGGACACCCGCAACACCAAAAGGGTCACAGATGCATTGCCGGCCTTTGAGGAAGGTGTAGGAAGTTACAATGTACATCAAAAATCAAAATCAAAAATGTTTTATTTCGTAAGTTATAAGAGTAACATTTGAAATCGTCATGACAAACAGTTATCGCTCATTCACTAGGCAGTCACCCCAGAGAAGAACGAGCAAGAAACTCCGGGGTTGCTCTTTTTAAATAAGTAATAATTCGGGCAGTCGCTCGTCATTTCATCCTCGTCATCATAACAAAAACCCGAACTCGTGGAGCGTATAACAAATACACCCGTCGAAAACTACACCAGACCCTATCTAAATCATTTTCATGTGAACATCAAAGTTGAACTAGTTATAAATAATACAGGAATAGCCGACAGGAAGTTACGACACCCGTTCTATATATAAATGTGGGAGAGTGATACGTAATATTTAGGGATAAGTACAGTTTATGAAGCCCTGTACTCAGGGATTTCTGACGTGACCATACGTTCCGATTTGATGTAAGATGACCTAATGTTGTCACTCCCAACTTGACTTGATGCTGGCAGAATCCTAAACAGGAAAGCCATTACTTAAAAGAATTGAATTGAAAATTGAAGATGACCTATTTGGTGTAGTGGTTAGTAACCCTGACTGCTATTCTGAAAGGTCGCGGGTTCGAATCCCGTTCCATGTTTGTATGAATACGGAAATGCGTTGTATGCCGTGCAAGCATTTCACAAATTCACTCTTGTTGAACACGTATATTTACCCGCCTGCCCAAGGAATGAAGGTAATGTTTTTCGAGTGCAGGTATGTAAGTATGTAATAATAAATATCCTTGACATACACACAGCATATCTAGTTCCACGGTAAGCAACTATGGGCTTGTGTTGTGGATACCAGATGGTTGATATACTACATAAATACTTTTTTTTTTGGAAATAAATACTTATTATAAATGAAAACATCCATAACTCGGATACACATGTCCATCTTCATCACACAAACATATGCCCCTGGCGGGATTCGAACCCGCAACCTTTTAGTATAGTGGTCAGAGTTGCTAACCATTACACCAAACAGGGTCGTATAGAAATCTACATATACATATGTATTCTTTAACGACGATCATGGTTGACTGGAAGAAATCCCGCTGTGGGATAAACCCGCCTTTGTGCACAGGTTTAACTAAATTTGTTTTGTATTTTTTTTATAAACAACGGGTTGACCTCAATCACACCTGATGTTAAGTGAAGATGAGGTCGAAGGTGGAAGCGTACTGACCCGGAAACCCCAACACATTCGGGGGACTGGCTATCTTATCACTGACAATCGGAACTCAACAATGCTATTAACATTGCTGACTGGCGGCAGATTTAAATAACATGGTGGTAGCTAGCCAGGCGGACATTTAAAATGCCCAACCACCAACCAAACCGAGTACCATTTATTTATTTCCTTTCGTACAATAAAGCGTTTACAAAGAAACAAACCTCAACGAAGTAAACAAGCCACAGGATGCGATAAAATCTTGAGGTCTATTGTAGGTACGAACTTGTAGATAACATAATCATAATTAGTAAGAACCCAGATAGTATTTATATATACCTAAGCAAAAACATTAATCAATTCCATCGATTTATCCATTATACGGCCAACCTTCAAACCGTCGATATCTCTTTTTACCTCATTTAACTTGACATCAACCTATATTTAAATCATTGGACATACCATTATAATTTGTTTCTAGTATACATTTCCTACAACTTTAAGTGATTGTGATCATGTGAAAGTGTATGTCAGAGTTATCGTGTTCCTGCAAGAAACCGACTAAATGTTCCGTAAGGTATATTGGGTCACTCAATAGCCCTCATTCGTGAGTAACGAAGAAAAAAAAACTCCAATTTCATAGGTAAAGACCCAATATTATTCTACTTACCGACAGTCAGAGACCACAGACTTCCACTTCGTATTCCCGACACACCTGTTATGCTTCATTCACTCTCAAAAAAATGTTCATACATGCTCAGCATGCATATGTTCATACAGTACTCTTAACTTGGCCATTCCTTAAAACGTCTCCAATTTGATCATGGTGTTCCCCTACCAACACTACCACCCACATTCGCTTCGTATATCTCTTTCGTTAATCTCCTTCCATTCATACCGCCTCCGTGGCTCAATGTAAACAACATTGGGTTTACGATTCGGAGGTCGCGGGTTCGATCCCCAGCGGGGTACATGTTTAAGTACTCGTTTTTGTTCGTGGTATGGCATTTTAAATATCCTCCTGGCTAGCTACTACCACCTCTGCCGCCAAGCAGCAATGTTAATAGCATTGTTGTGTTCCGGTTGTCAGAGATAAGATAGCCAGTCCCCCAAATGTGTTGGGGTTTCCGGGTCAGTACACTTCCACCTTCGACCTCATCTTCACTTAACATCAGGTGTGATTGAGGTCAAGTACCAACCCGTTGTGCATAAAAAATAAAAAAATTCATCCTCTCATATCCGAACTATCTCAGCATACCTTTTCTAATCTTTGGCACGACGTCTTCTTTCACACAGCCTATAGTTAATAACAGTATATTATATCTAATATACTTAGTTAGATTAGGTTTATCACCGGATTCCAATCTCATTTCATCGGACAAAACAAGCGTTTTTTTTTTATAATCCCTTACTTTCTCCATTATCTTGCCTGATAAGCTAAATGAGGGAATAATTTTCAATTTTCCGTTTTAGACACTTTCTTATCGACCACACTGATTTCTCTAAACCTCTATATCTGTCTCACTCCTCCCACTGCAATCATTTAGAATTAATAGTGGTACTTTGTACGCCGTCTGCTGAAGGTAGACACGGTGCCCTACGTGACTCTATTGCTGCCTTCGACCTAAACTAATAACCGTCTGTACCAGGCCAACATAACCGAATGACAGTCACCTCTTCCACTGCAAATGTATAAATTAGAATGAATCAACTGTACGCAGCCTATATGCTGAAGTTAAACGACTTCCTAAATGATTCATTGCTGCTTTGGATCCTACATAATCAGGCTAACATAACCGAACGATAGCCACCTCGTTCGCTGCAACACATGTACGCCAAGGATCAACAATCAGTGGCATTCTATATACCGCCTAGACGGTGCGCTACGTGACTATTGCTGCCTTCGATCCTAGACTAGTCACCGCCGGTACCAGGCCAACATAACCGAGTAACAGTCACCTTTTCTACTGCAAATGTGTAATGAATCAACAAAGTACTCTGTACGCAGCCTATATGCTGAAGTTAAACGACTTCCTAAGTGATTCAATGCTGCTTTGGATCCTACATAATCAGGCTAACATAACCGAACGATAGCCACCTCGTTCGCTGCAATACATGTAAGCCAATGATCAACAATCAGTGGCATTCTATATACCGCCTAGACGGTGCGCTACGTGACTATTGCTGCCTTCGATCCTAGACTAGTCACCGCCGGTACCAGGCCAACATAACCGAGTAACAGTCACCTTTTCTACTGCAAATGTGTAATGAATCAACAAAGTACTCTGTACGCAGCCTATATGCTGAAGTTAAACGACTTCCTAAGTGATTCAATGCTGCTTTGGATCCTACATAATCAGGCTAACATAACCGAACGATAGCCACCTCGTTCGCTGCAACACATGTAAGCCAAGGATCAACAATCAGTGGCATTCTATATACCGCCTAGACGGTGCGCTACGTGACTATTGCTGCCTTCGATCCTAGACTAGTCACCGCCGGTACCAGGCCAACATAACTGAGTAACAGTCACCTTTTCTACTGCAAATGTGTAAATTAGAATGAACCTTGCTAAGGGACTCATTGCTGCTCCTACATAATCATCGCCGGTATCAGGCTAACATAACAAAGGAACGAGAGCCACCTCGTTTGCTGCTACACATGTGAGCCAAGGATCAATAAACAGTGGCACTCTGTATACCGCCTACTGAAGGTAGACAGTGAGTGACTATTGCTGCCTTCGATCCTAGACTAGTCACCGCCGGTATCAGGCCAACATAACCGAGTAGCAGTCACCTTTTCTACTGCAAATCAGTAAAATAGAATGAATCAACAAAGTACTCTGTACGCAGCCTATGTATTGAAGTTAAACGACTTGCTAAGTGACTCATTGCTGCTCTGGATCCTACATAATCATCGCGGGTATCAGGCTAACATAACCGAACGAGAGCCACCTAGACTTTGCTGGCGAGTTCGTCCATACAAAACGCAGTTAAGGCCTATACTTTGTGGACAGCTTTGCTCACGAGTTTGTCCATAAAAACGTACTTTCGGTTTATTCCTTGCTGACCACTTTGTTTGAGAATTCGTCCATAAAAACGAACTTTAGGTATAGACCTAAAGTGCGTTTTTAGTTTAGTTTTTAAAGTATAGACTTTACAGACGACTTTGCTTGCGAGTTAGGCCATAAAAACGTAGTTTAGGTCAATATTTTTCGGAAGACTTTGGTTCTAAATCTAGTTTAAAAATAATTATTATTGACAATTCCTGTTGATATTGGCTTTTCGAATTGTAACTCAAATCTGTGTAATTCATGTCTTTAATTTTCTTTGAATACTTCCATCAAAAGAGCTTTAGTGAATTGCGTACAACATGACCAATTAAATAAAAGCGGGACTGTTGCTCTCACAAGGGGATGTGTCGTCACGTTGCGCATATCATGGTCTAATTACAGGACTTAAATCTCAAGTATGCAATACATAAAAGAGCAGAATCACCGAACACGAGCAAGTTCTTACTTAAAAGGAGACTCCCTGTAAATGTTTAGGAGCTTCAAAATGAAAAATTATTTTAAATAGTCAAAATTAAAAAATAATAGTTCACAGAGTAAAAGTATCGCTTGAAAATGTTACATTTTTTTTTATTTTAATTTTGATTTATCATCTTTGACCAATTTTTTTGTCATGAGATGTTTAATAAATTTTTCTCTCTTCCTTTCAATTGAAAACTCAAAGGTATTCTTAAAATTCATAATGTGTTATTCATAAAAACTGTATGCTACTAATAAACCCATTTTAGTTAAAATATGTACTCTCTTGCTTTCAAATAAAAATTTTAGTTAAGTTAGAGACTAAACATATTTAACTAAAACAGTTTTATCAGATGTTTAGTTTTTAAGAATAACAGTGTTAATTCTTTTATCTTGGGGACTGCATATGCACTTTTGTAGCCGACAGTACATAAATATCTCTTTATATTTCCAAATCTACTTTTCTTTGACCATCAGTGCTTATCAATCTTGGAGTAGAAAATCTATTAAGGGATTTCCTCAACCCAGAGATAGTAAAAGATTTTTACTATGGTGAGCCTTTTGTTCAATTGCTAACAGTTTCAGCATGGGTAGCATGACCGCAAAATCTGTCAAAATGCTCTTGTACAACTGTTATGTCGCTCATTTTGACAGACGACGGCAATAAAATGTGTGATAAATGCTACCACTGCAGGATTGATTAATTAAAACTTTTAAGAAATTTTAGAGTTACTCAATATATAAGAATTATTGCATTTATTGAAGAAAAATGAGAGTGACTTAATTAGGTTCATACCTACCTACATGGAGTAAAAAAAAAAGTTAATATATAAAGAACACAGAAACACACCCAAAAAAGCCCTCATCATAACTATGAAAGGAAAGGTAGAATGTTTTCATGTGCCTGGAGGGAGGAGTTTTATTTTGAAAACCTAAGTGAGAGAGGGGTTGCGCTGAAAACCAGCGCTATCAATTGCCATACGACATATTGACAGCAAATGCTGACGCCCAATCCCTTTGCCACAAATACATTTAATTATGCAAAATGTTATACCTTACGAAATTTTCTGTATTTGTTGGCAATAAATACTTTTTCTTTCTTAACAAAAAGACTGACAGCATAACCTAGTGAACCCAAGACGACAGTTAGGTATTTAAAGTGCTTCAGAATATTAAAATGATTCACGTTTTGAAATCATCAATTTTTCATTTTTAAATTCTATTTGATAGTAATCTGGCTGCAGAAAAGAAGCGAACTTAGCTCCCTTAGGGCTGACTTTGGTCAAGGTTTCCCCGGATTTATCTTGAAGGCGTCCGGTTACAATTGTGAATCATTGTAACTGTCTTGGCCAATTAAACTGTAGTGTCAATGACTCTTTCCCAAATACAAACAATCGGCATACAGCTCATCTTACCGCCGATATAGTAATTTTTGAGACTAATTATTGAGATCAGACAAGACTGTGTTTCTTATAATGAATATGATTTCTTTCGTTTAATTAATAGAGATTAATTTAATTTGTAATAATAAAACTGTCCAAGTTTTGTGACTCTTTGTCCTGATCTTCTGCTTATACAAATTGCAACCCTACATAATTAAGTGGTATAAGTCACTTAACTATGTCATACATATTGTAGTCTGCATTCCTGCTGTCTGTCTGGACAACAGCATGCGTTTAACACAAACAGGACGCATGCAGGGGAGCGTGCCCTCCTGTGTCGACTGACTAACATCTATAATAAATATCTAACGGATGTGGATGTATTGTTATTGTCTAAAAACCAATATAAGAAACAGTGTTTGGAAGTCCTGTCGGACATTGGTGATACTTAAGTTTTAAATTAACTGGTTTGGATTGCTTTTCTGCCTTTGCAGTTATATAATAATGGAGTTGGTTACACAATGACCTCCACTGTCTACATATAAGATTATAAAACATAATTGTATTGTGTAGCTGTTAGTTGCCCTAAATAAAATAAAATACAATTTGAAAAGAATTTGAATGACACAAGATAGATAGCTTACATAAAGGGTGAATATGACAGCAAGCTTCTATCTCATATCATTGTGATGGGTCATGCAGACCATGCAGAATGCCTTTTGTGTGTGTGTCTTTATCTTTGCAATATCATTTAATTTCAGTGGTCGCTAAAAGCATTATCTCAATGACCTACGATTATTACTATTTATTATTTATTTATCTTTATTACACAGAAATATATAGGTGGTTATAGGTTAGTCCCACAAAACCAAATTGATCTGTTTGTCTGTGGGAGTATATCAGTCTTGATTATAATATAAATTTCAATACAAAGTAGGTCCACCTTAGTATGTAGAAATACATATTACAATTATGATGTACGGTAACTAAGGTAATGTTTGAATGTTGTTAAATATACCATAATTGAAATGTGTTCTTAAGAGGGTTCATTCGGCACGGTATTCCATTCCAACTATCAAGTCCAAATTTTTGGAAATGAATAGACTAATTGTATGAAACTTAACAAGCATAATGCACATACATAGATCTAAGAAGTTAGTAAAGATTATTATCAAAAAGAGTGGAACTACTGAAGGAGAATGATTTTGAGTTTTCCATACTCAGTAACAGAAAAAATGCAATATAGTCTTATAAATATCGAATTTCGAAAAAAGTTAGTAAACTTTTTAGATCTATATATCCTGCTCATACATATAAAGTTAAATCGGTCTATTTTTTTCGAACATTTCGAAATATATCCTATCGAACCTATTTTCCTACACATTTGCAGGGTCTTGCTGGAAGAAATCTCTTTTTAGAGATAAGCTAGTGCCTTTTGTACATCCTGTATCTAGTATGTAATTGACTTTTATGTGCAATAAGTTATAAATAATGAATAAATAAATAAAATTTGGACTTGAACGTGTTCCCAAAGAGAGCGCCAAAAAAGTATTAAGTCTTTTTTACCTCAGTGCCCCCTTAATGACACCCTTATACCCTTACGTCCCCAAAAGTTTAATCACCGTTAGGTAGGTAATAGTTTTCTGTAATCTGAGGTAACAACAGTAAGGAAGCAATATCTTACAAAAAAAAAACCAGTCAAGTTTACGTATGCACGAGGACGAAGCGACGAAAACATAAATAATTCTTATTCTATTTAAAATTACTGATGTCATATGGGTATGTAGGCGCCTCAAACAAGGCCAAAGTATGGCCAAAGATAATAAGAATATTTAGCTACTTGTAAACATTAGACGTATGCAGTCGTTAAGAGATGAGAGGCAATTCGCCACCTTGCACGATTTCAGGGATTCCGTGGCTTAAACAGAAAAAAGATCGATTTTTTCAGATCGAAAACTAGGTATGCTAATGTCAACAAATGTGGTTCTACCAGTAAAGTCAGACAGCGGAATTGGGTGTGGATGGAATGTAATCTCCATGGTTCATTTGGAACAAGAATAACGATGGAATTGGGTTACGGAGAGCTTCCGATCGATAAATATAAACTAAAATCCTGTAAGCTCCAGATACAAAATGGCGCGGCGATATAACCCGACCAATTGGAAATGTCAGGAATATTGTACGATGTAGGACGCGGACGGCGCGACCTAAATTCGGCCCATTTACAACAGATGTAAGGTTTCGCACTTCTTACGGGTTTTCTATAAAGGCCGCACACTTGCAATCATTGTAATCTGTAAATGGTATTGTTAAGTCACTGTACTTACCGTTTTTATCTTTCATCCGTCGTCGTAACATCACAAAACACATAAAAATCCACACAATCACTCACACGCCCCTACTACCGTGTAAAAACATCACGGGGTGACTGCGCCATCTGTGTGGAAGGAGATGCAAGTGGTGTGTGGCTACGTTCACGACTGTGTTAAATTAATGTTATTTGAGTCAATTGCAGTTACTATTGCAACTAATAAGTTTTAATTTGGTAAAATTTTCACTGAAACAGCAATTGTAATTGTTAAATATATCACTTTATCACAGTTTAGCGGTTACATCAGGTGCCTACACTGTGGAATTGTGGTAAATCTCGAGGCATTGGCGCTTTGTATTGATTTTTCAGAACAGCAGCTGATTCACGCCTCGTTTCGCGGATTTCGCGCAAGTTGTTAATGGGAGCGGGCGTTTGACTCATCGATATTTTTGATTCAAGTTTATTTGGAAGACAACAGTGATTTCTTTGTGAATTCACATAATAGACCTGTATTGCGGTATGTAGGGGACATGACCGTAAATGGCATCCAGTTCTAGTCCGAGATGTGGTTGATAGGCCGATCAGAATGCAAGGTCCTTTGTAGGCACATATGTTGCTTGTACGGAAAACTAATCAGTCAAGTGTGCTCAAGTACCTTACATCCGTTCTATATTTTCATTTTGTCGGACAAGTCCGCCGTCTCATAGTCAAACGCCCGTATTCTAAAGATTGAAATGACCTTGTACTGACGCTTGAGAATCTGTTGCAATATTAAATATCTAAAAAAATTGTATTGAAACTGAATCGGGATCTCAATCTGGAGATCCTACCGTAACGGATTTTGCGGGACCGTCCCGATATTGTAGTTGTAATTGGAATTATTTAGTCCCGCAAAACGTCTCCAATGCATTCCTAGCCTTGTTTATTTATTGAAAAAAATAACTCTTATGATATGATTAATTAATTAATTTATTAGAATTATTACAAATTAATTCAGGACAGCCCTTCCGAAACATTGTGACCGACATAATGTCAATTTAAGAAGCAAAAATCAATTAACTGTACCTTGTGCATATTGTATTGCCTACATGAATAAATGATTTTCATTTCATTCCATTTCAATTGCAGTATTAAGAAAAGGTTAAAAACGCATTACTTACCTCTCCCATCTTTCATGATATTATTATGTGTATGTAGGTTTATAATATATTATATTTTATGTTATGTATTTATATCAAAGTCAAAGTCAAAAAATATTTACTTCGTAGGATTAAAGATTATCACTTGAAAACGTCACATTTTTTAATATTAAAATTATTGACATTATTGCTCATTCGCAAAGCAGACTCCCCAGAGAAGAACGAGCAAGAAACTCAAGGGTTGCTCTTTTAAATAAGTTTGGGTTACAATTATATTAGGTATATTGTATAATTAGGCTGAATATCGCCGAGCGGTCTATGTCCATGCTTGCTTATCATCCAGATAGTCAGAACTTTTATAATAAGCCTTTGGTAAATAATGTCTGTTTTCTGATGGATTTGAATTTATTTAAAGGTAAATTTTGAATGTCCACTGGAACCTTATTATAACAGCGTATATGACTTAGTGACTTTGTGTAAACGGCTGTCATGAACAGCAAGTTTATTTTTATATCTGGTATTAACATTATGTATATATACAATCTGTCCGGGGGACCACTGTACAGACTTTAGGGGCTAATAGTACACTTATTTTGACGAATAAAAATATACCACATATGGGGTCTAAACCCAATACCCTCCATACGGCAGCCATTTTTAATTTCAATTATTTTATAACTAGGTTCTTGTTCTTAAATTGCAATAATTACTAAAATAGTAGCATTTTTTCATGAAAACTTTTTTATTGAATACATTATGGTATTACCTTTCAGTATATGGCTAAATGTTTTGCGTGAGATCTATCACATTCGATAAAAAAAAAAAAAAAATCTGATTTTGGGATAAAATTTTACATTATTTTTCAGTTTTAACACTTTTCCACAAAAAACAACCCTATTGGTATGCTTTTTTTAAGTATTCAACAAAAAGTAGGTAAAATTATCAATAGGGTTGCTTTTTGTGGAAAAGCGTTTAAACTAAAAAATAATGTAAAATTTTATCCCAAAATCTGACTTTAATATTTTTTTTATTGAAAGTGATAGATCTTATGCAAAACATTTAGCCATATACTGATAGGTAATACCGTAATGTATACAATAAAAAAAATTCATGAAAAAAATGCTACAATTTTTGTAATTATTGCAATTTGAGAATAAGAACCTCGTTATAAAATAATTGAAATTAAAAATGGCTGCCGTATGGAGGGTATTGGGTTTAGACCCCATATGTGGTATATTTTTATTCGTCAAAATAAGTGTACTATTAGCCCCTAAAGTCTGTACAGTGGTCCCCCGGACAGATTGTATATATATCACTATTTTTCTTTATTTTTATTATTTTAAGGCAACCATTCCAAATTCCATTAGATCGTGACCCTACAAAAAATATGCAGAAATGGTCAAATGTCCCGCAACTTTCCACAGAACCGGCCGCCGTATCATAGTCTGTTTTTACCCGCAAAGGAAGGGTAATGTGTTTATAGAAAGAAAGAAAGAAAGAAAGAAAGAAAATATTTATTCAGCTTACAATGGGCATGTACATGAAAATTTTGAGGTAATGATACTAAAACATAATAATGCAAGCTGATATAGGTTCCAGCTCAGCATCCCAGGCGTCACTGTACAAGTGGCGCAAGGGCCTCCTCCTCCGGGGCGAGCATCCTGCTCCCAGGGAGGTGGAAGTGCGGAAACTCCAGGCTCGACAGTCCGTGTTGGGAATGTGGGGGGTAAGGCTGGCCTCGCCAGGGGCCGGCCACCGGACTGTGGAGGCGCTCCGCCCAGTAATAAGGGACTGGACGGAGCGCATGCGGGGCTCGCTTACCTTCCGGGCGGTGCAGGTTCTCTCGGGGCATGGCTGCTTCGGAAGATACCTGCACCGGATCGCCGGACGGGAAGCGACCGACGAGTGCCACCACTGTGGCTGCCACGAGGACACGGCGCAGCACACCCTTGAGGAATGCCCAGCCTGGGCAGGGGAGCGCCGCGATCTCGTCGCAGCGGTAGGGGACGATCTCTCCTTGCCGGCCGTAGTCAAGGCTAAGGCTATAAAGCGTGATCTCGTAGAAGGAGGCGGCGGAGAGAGAGAGGGAGGCCGATCCCTCCTCCCATCCCATCCGCCGCAGACGCACTGGGACCCGGAGAAGGGCGTATGCCCACCTTCTCCCCCCTACCTAGCGAGGTTGGGTGGTGACTCAGGGGAGTCACCACCCACACGCAAGCCTCGCGAGAAGGCGCGCGTGGTGTTCCCACGCGCCTTCTTGAGGTGGCTGGACCAGGAGATTCCTCCCTGCTCCAGCCTATAGGAGGGCCCGCCGCCGCCGTTGCCCTGGCGGCGGGCGCCGCGCTGGCGTGGCTGCGGACGATTACCGAGGGGTACCCGTGGCCACGCCGTTTTCGGTGCGCGCGGAGGAACACCGGGGGGTTTTTAGTGGGTAGGACCGCTGCCTTCTGGAGCGGTGAGTCCCACATATCCTCGCCGCTGACCCCCGTCAGCGGCGGGTCGAACGCGTAAATGTGTTTTCCCCCCGTCAAAAAAAAAAAAAAAAAAAAGGTTCCAGCTCAGCATAATGCTGTGGCATGAACCATATAGTACTATAAGTATATTAAGTCTGGGCCACAGCGCTGATTTTCAGCTGACACCTTTGTAGGAGGTTAGGCGTCATAGAATAATTAATAAAATAAAATAATCGACTCCCACTTTATCAGTCTATAGCATGTTTGTTCCTTTGTGGTGGTCTAGAGATGAAACGGGTGGACCGATTTTAATGATGCTTACAACAAATCAATTCACCTTTTAATCATTGTCGATGTGAGGACGTAATTATTTAATCGATAGACTTTTTGTAGGCCAGACAAAGAAATCCAAATCGGACAATTTTGTCTGCGAAGATGGAATGTATAATATTACGCCCGGGAAAAATCTGCGTCTGCGTAGCCCCTTCTCACAAAAACATCTCCGACCACCTCCAAGGGATTTCCAGGTGTGCAGATACAGCAGGGGCTTCCGCCGAGGGCACAGAATAGGTAATAGTACTAACGTACGAGGGCTCTAAGCGGCGCAAACATGCAAATCTTGGTACAGGTTACGTATTTGTGCCTTTTGGTGTCGAAACCTTGGGCCTGTGTCCCGAGCTGGCAGAGCGAATTAGCCTTGCCATTCAATGGGATAATGCTCACAGACTCTTGGACAACCTCCCGCACTGTAATACGGACGGAATAGATTTTTAATCTACTTTGTTTATGGCGAGTAGAGGGCGTGTTCGGGACTGTTCCCGTGTTTTAAGTTTGGTTTTTTTTTATGCACTTCAGTTGACCTCAATCACACCTGATGTTAAGTGAAGATGAGGTCGAAGGTGGAAGCGTACGGACCCGGAAACCCCAACACATTTTTGGGGGACTGGCTATCTTATCTCTGACAACCGGAACACAACAATGCTATTAACATTGCTGGTTGGCGGCAGGTTTAGATAAGATGGTGGTAGCTAGCCAGGCGGACATTTAAAATGCCCTACCACCAACCAAACCGAGTACTGAAACAATTACCCCGCTGGGGATCGAACCCGCGACCTCCGAATACACAAAAGCTTATCTATAAATATACAAGTACTGCTTTGAAGACTAAGCCATCAGCCAAAAACATTCTAAAATTAAATAGAAACATTTATAGGACACAGAATTAAATATTACACTGTACAAAATTACGATGATAGCTAACTACCGTAGTTTTAAACTGTTGTGTAGTTACAAAGAGGCAATGGAGAGAGTTACGCTCGGAGTCTCCCTGCATTAAGGAGGACGGCAGGAGAACCAAAGTCACAGATATAGCCCGAAGAATTGCGAAACTTAAGTGGCAGTGGGCGGGGCACATTGCTCGTAGGACAGACGGCCGATGGGGCGGAAAGGTTCTCGAGTAGCGACCACGCACCGGAAGACGCAGCGTGGCCAGGCCCCCCACGAGGTGGACCGACGATTTGGTAAAGATCGCGGGAAGCCGCTGGATGCGGGCTACGCAGGGCCGATCGTTGTGGAGATCTTTGGGGGAGGCCTTTGTCCAGCAGTGGACGTCTTTTGACGGATGAAAAATGTAAAACACTATATAAAAAGACAACAATATAAATATTTGAATTTACCTTTTTTTTTATGCACTACAGGCTGATACTTGACCTCAATCACACCTGATGTTAAGTGAAGACGGGGTCAAAGGTGGAACCGTACTGACCCGGAAACCCCAACGCATTTGGGGAACTGGCTATCTCATCTCTGACAACCGGAACACAACAATGCTATTAACATTGCTGCTTGGCGGCAGATTTAGATAAGATGGTGGCAGCTAGCCAGGCGGACATTTAAAATGCCCTACCACCAACCAAACCGAGTACCTACTGAAACATGTACCCCACTGGGGATCGAACCCGCGACTTCCGAATTACAAATCAACCTTATTCACTTTTATTTGAAGCTCCAATGAGTATGAAACTAACCGCGGGATATGAGTAGGTAAGTCGATTCCACTAGCGATGAACCTAAGTTGATACATGACATAGTCTTGTGTGTTTACGGTCATAAAAATGGTTTTTTAGCGTGAGATTCAATCTCAAGATTAAAATGGGTATATTAACATGAACATGACCCTTATTTCTTATTATAACTTACGCCACAGAATACATAACTTACAAGAATAAGCACTAACCTAAAAAAATATCGCTCTCATTTTGCCGCAGTATTGCGGCAATATTAATTTGCCACCATTAGCTAGGGTGTGGCCATGGTAATGAGATGGCGATACACAATGCGGCCGGCGTCATAGCAACTCATCGTAAATAATTATATTGACGACGCCGCGAAACTTACTCGCAATATTAAATTCGCAATGGAAGCGCCTGATAGAAATATATAGCAATTACCTGGCGTATAGTCGAGTTGCTCGTGTAAAACGTGCAGGAGGAATTAGCATATTTTATATTTGGGTTTGTTTGTTCTATGAATTGAAATATAGATTAAAAAGCCGCGAGAGATTATGATGTCATCCAAATACACTACAAGTATTCTTAATTGTATTGTATTTTTAACGCCCTATGAATAACAACGTGTTTATCGGAGTTGTGTATGTGTCCAGTGGTCATCTGGATGTCTCTCCGTAATGCGTGGTCCGATTTTAGTCTGGATTCTTTCATATTAATGACTAAACGATGGGACAGATTATTTAATGGAAATTGGTTAAGCCGTTTCGAAGATATTTAGTTTTAAAATCAGTTTTTGGGTGTACTTGGATTATATCATAGAAGGGTTATTTTATTATTTTTTTATATTGATTAGACTTGAGGTTAGGGCCCTCAGTTTTGAAATCCTAACCCTACTTACAAGGCATCGTACCCAAAACGCTGGGGTGGAAATGTAAATGCGTGCTTTCGCATTTATATAATATTAGTGTGGATGTGGATAATTAGATTTAATTCCATCCATTCCATTTAATACGAGTACGGATTGGATTCAGCCATTTTTTGTTCCATTCATCCCCCTAACACTGTACAAAACTGTTGTTACAGTAATAAAGATAAATATCTCAATTTTTCTCCTCGCGATGACCCTACCAAATCTGATGAATTACAACCCTCATCTGCCTCTCTCTAGCCTCAATATAAACCTGAGAGTGAGAGAGCTAGAGAGTGTTATGAATAATTTTATTGTTGAGGGGTGGAAACTATTTCGTATAAGTCTGTTCGACACCGATGTGAAAACCCCAGTTTGAAATAGACGTGCTCGGTTGTGTTACTGTACGTGTCAACGCAAGCTGTCGAAAAACGCTGTGACGTAAAACTGCCTTGCACAGTTTTCCGTTATTCAATCCTGAGGGGTCGTGCGCGTCCATCTGAATAACTCACGAACAATCTTCCGTTAGTCTCAATCACTTATTACGTATTCCTATTTTCTAGGATATTTAATGGACCTAAGGTCTGTATCTACTACAGAATGACTCTTTAGTCTGGCTATCACCGCCATCCTATCTCGGGGGAAAAACTAAACTATCCTTTTTCGACTAGTTTTAAGTAAAGATCACGACTTGAGTATAGTTCTGTAACAGAGGCTTTTAGATAAATAAACCAGGATCAAAGGTACTCTATGTGCGTGCGTATTGAAGATGGATGGATCATTTACTAGGCGTCTATGGCGTGGACCCAAGACTAATTAAAGACAAAGAGAAGCAAATAAAGAAAGTAGAAACAGATGATTCCCAATGTAGTCATCATTCCGCTCAGCTCAGCTTGTCGAATATTTAGACACGATTAGGTTGCCACGACAGACCATCTATAGTATCCATTCTCTATGTCACGTTATCACTTAGATTGCCAAGTTTTGGTAGTTCCTTTTTGTAACTGGGGGAGGGTAAGGGAGGGAGGGTAGTTACATAAGTTTAGATTGAATGTAGTTATGGATTTTATAATTGTGGGAGAA
This sequence comes from Oegoconia quadripuncta, assembly GCA_949316235.1. NCBI lineage: Eukaryota > Metazoa > Arthropoda > Insecta > Lepidoptera > Autostichidae > Oegoconia > Oegoconia quadripuncta. The sequence continues at coordinate 39,676,229 of OX438741.1, read as the reverse complement.
GCAATTTAATTTGTAATGGTTTCACACTTCCACGAAGCATCGTAAAAGCATCCAGTTAAAACTTATAAATGATGAACCTTCACATTGCGCAGACGGTATTGCCCACCTCTAACTATGAATGGCGAAGAACTACCAACCAAAATATGTGTAATGTACCTTTGAATCCACTTGGGTAATCGATTAACATGGGCTAACCACATTAAAGCTAAGAAAAACCAAGCGAACATACTTCACAAGGATTTAAACTGGCTTATAAGAAGACCATCTTCTCTCTCACTAAATAAGAAATTGTTAGTTTATAAAATAATTAATTACTTTATGTTGGTTGGGGAAGACCACTGCGAACGTACCAATGATCAAATCGGAGACGTGTTAAAGAAAGGCCAAGTCAAGAGTACCGTAAACCGACGAGCATGTATGAACAACCTTATGGGGGTGAAGGAAGCAGATGAGGTGTGTCAGGATCGTAGCAAGTGGAAGTCTGTGGTCTCTGCCTACAGCTATGGGAAACAAGCGTGACTTTATATATGTATGTAGTTCATAAAAGCATAATAAAACCCATTTGGACAATATGGCACAGAAGTCTGGACTAGCAACTGCAATTTGGAAATTCTCCAAAGATTTCAAAACTTTGTCATACCGTCTGTATCGTGCGCTCCATGGTACACTAGGTACTCAGAGATATATGAATACCTAGAAATGCCTATTGTTAAAGAGGATGTTAACAGGTAAGTACTGTAAGAAATACGTCACTAGAAACTCAGAGATATATGAATATCTAGAAATGCCTATTGTTAAAGAGGAGGTTAACAGATACTGTAAGAAATACGTCACTAGGAACTCAGAGATATATGAAAATCTAGAAATGCCTATTGATAAAGAGGAGGTTAACAGATAACTGTAAGAAATACGTCACTAGGAACTCAGAGATATATGAATATCTAGAAATGCCTATTGTTATAGAGCATGTTAACAGATACTGTAAGAAATACGTCACTAGGAACTCAGAGATATATGAATATCTAGAAATGCCTATTGTTATAGAGCAGGTTACCAGATACTGTAAGAAATACGTCACTAGGAACTCAGAGATATATGAATATCTAGAAATGCGTATTGTTATAGAGCATGTTAACAGATACTGTAAGAAATACGTCACTAGGAACTCAGAGATATATGAATATCTAGAAATGCCTATTGTTATAGAGCAGGTTAACAGATACTGTAAGAAATACGTCACTAGGAACTCGGAGATATATGAATATCTAGAAATGCCTATTGATAACGAGGAGGTTAACTGATACTTTAAGAAATACAAAGACAGACTAGTAAGACACAACAGTATTCTAGCTAAAAACCTTCTCAGCATCAGCGAAGATATGATGCGCCTCAAAAGATGGTACATACTAAAACTGGACCAGAGACACTAACAATAGTGATTTAATAATATGTTGTAAATGTAGTAACAATTGCTAAAAATTAAGCATTTGTAAGAAACGCAAGTACTAAGTAACTAAATAAGCTAAAGTTGAAAACTGTGTTTCTTTTAACAAAAAATGCTCAATTGATGGGTATTTCTTCAAATTCAAAACATTTATCAATCAATCAATCAATCAATATCATTTATTGTGAATTTAGGGAAATTATCTTTACAAAATATTAGTTCTCATTTTTATTTCTTAAGCAATGTTCGACGACATTTGCAGCTAAAACACATGCATGCCTAACTATAACATTATATATTATATTTTTGTCCATCAATAGTTAACCGTGTTTAACAAAAGTCTACCTAATTAAATATCAGTTAGTATTTATTGTTATTAAGATACAAATTAAAAATAGGGTTTTCTAAAAACTATCTAGACTAAGCGCTCGTTTTTTTTAGGCGTAATTATTCAAAATTACATCTCTAATATTTTTTTTTTATTTTTTTATATGAGAGGGCTGCAAACGAGCATGCGGGTCACCTGATGGAAAGCAATCACCGCCGCCGATGGACACCCGCAACACCAAAAGGGTCACAGATGCGTTGCCGGCCTTTGAGGAAGGTGTAGGCTCGTTTCTTGAAGGTTCCAATGTCGTACTCGTTCGGGAATACCGCTGCCGGAAGTCCGTTCCACAGGGTGGTCGTACGTGGTAAGAAGTTTCTTGAGAAACGTACCTCTATAAGTCAGCAATTATATAAGTCGGTTCTGGATTATGTCTAACTAAGCCAATTTTTTACCGTATTTTCCCTGGGCAATGGTGGAAAGGGTTTTAGTATATTAATATAATATATATATAATACTAATATAATTAAGGTAATAAAAGTGTGTTAAAAATATACTAAATTGATTACATAATCAAATCTTGAAAGTTAATTTAAACTTACTTCTAATTGTCGTATCGAAATGAAACTTTGTATGTATATGTAATTCTGATGACAATACTACAATTTGGTATCTTAGACCTGATCTGATGATGGAGCCAGGAGGTGGATGGTAAAACTCTTCAGTGGCTACTGGTAAACCCCTCGAGTTTGGGCTCATTTGATTCGTTTTGACGAGTCCAATATATTACCTACTAATTAATTAATATTCAAAATTACTTCTCTAATATAGCTCTGTAAGACAGCAATTATTTAAGTCGATTCTGAATTATGTCTAGCTAAGTTAATTTTTATTATTATTATAATAATGGGCATAACTCTCGAGGGTCACACACCGACACAAACCAAAACCACATCTGATTATGGCTGGAAAATCCGATGGTAGATAAACTGAGAAGAAAAAAATTTTCTATGTGAAAGCTCGAAGTTGTCCTTTGAGTGAGGAATTGCGAGTACCTACTTCTTACTTAATGTTACAACTCACCCCGGGGGTCCACGATGCAAAGATATCTATCAGCCAATGATATATGGTTATCGGGAGGATATGTTGTTCGATTCCGGGGCAGATACTGTTTATTGCTGACGAGATATAATGTGTAGATAGAGACGTAGTCTTACCCATAAATAATAATTAAATATATATAAATATTTCGGACACTTACACCAATCATTTGCCTTTTAATACTAAATTTAGACTCAGTAACATAACGACTCTTATATTACTGAGGATTGTTTTATTGATACCTATATAATAATAATGTAAAAGGACCAATTTTCTTCTTTTTTTTTCTATTTTTAAGGAGTTTAATCAATTTGACTATGTCACTCCATTGTGCCTTCTTATGGTTCCCTACAGCTGATACTGGGCCTTCATCTATCGGAAGCAAGAAGATATAGACAGACGATTATTGTCATCTGTTTATACCTGTCTGCACCATCTTGTACAGTATCTTGGCCGTATCCGATAGCGGACATGCCAAGACCTATATAATACCTATATAATAATAATAATGTAAAAGTACCAATTTTCTAGTAATATAATTAAAACGTTACTCACTCAATTATAACGATAATTATTGTCAGTAACATAATAAGAATCACTAATTGGCATAAGTTTGGAATTAGTTTACTATAATATAATTTCTGCAATAATGCTGTTGATTCTATGTAAATAATTAAATAAATAAAATAAATAAATCATCTAGTCCCAAACTTAGCAATACTTGTACTATGGATACCGGATAACGGATAAACATATATAAATATTTATATAAACACAAGCTTTCCGCCCGCAGCTTCGTCTGCGTTTAATTTGTTTATAATGCGGGAACTACTCACTTTATCGGGATAAAAAGTATCCTATGTCTTAATTCAGGGTATTATGTACCAAACTTAATCCAAATCCAAATTCATTCAACCGTTTTGCCGTGATTGAGCAACAAACAAAGATTCAAATTTTCGCATTCTGATAATCATAATTTAACAAAAAGAAACTAGAAACAAAAATAAAATGGAAATTCCACAATTTAGACTTAGCAAGGTTAGCACATCCTTTGTGGGACACAGCATACGCTTTTACAATAAAATACCAGAACATGTATTGAGTCTAAGAACTCTGTCTAAGAAGGGTTATTACAGGATAGATGATTATTTAGGCGATAAGGAGGTCTGGTGTTAGCTGGTCGTTAAAGGCTTATGTTAATTGCTATTGTTTTGTAATATGTAATATTATTGTACAGATGGAAGCCAATTTAAAAGATGTGTCGTTACGGAGTTTCTTGTCGCTTCTTCTCCTTAACCATAACACCTTGTGAGGCGATGTAGTTTTAAAAATTAACATGTTGACTTTCATAAGTGACATTTTTGTATCCTACATTGAATAAAATGTTTTTAATTTTAATTGTATGGGTTTTTTGCAGTCGGTTAAAAAAAGTCCGAAAAACAATTATCTGATTTATATAACCATTGGTCTATCTTTACATAAGGAAATTAAACAATATAAAAAATATAATAATAAACAATAAAAATATGAAAAGGTGACGTCATCCGTAATGCGTTGTCCTCGTCGACTTCAAAATCCAATTAGTAAAATATGACACATTAGTGAATATGGCCAGTTTCATGTCGCACTCTCTCGGCTTAGTCGCTATGATGCCAACAACCTTATCCCCTGTGTACAAAGGTCCAAATTCATGTATAAAACATTCGTCGTAATCAGACATGTCCACACAAATCATACTGTCATCTATTAGAACGCCATAACTCTCATAGCATTTGCTGTGAGGAACGATCCTCGCGTCAAATCGTTCAAAGTCGTTGGTCAAGAACATTTTCCTGTCCATGGTGGACACGGTCTTCCACACGCTAGCCTCGAGAGACAACGCCTGAACCCCGTCAAAGCCTGAAGACTTCATTGTAAACGGATACAACTCTACATTCAACTTAGCAACAGCAATGTCATTCATTGGCGTTGGATTTGACAAGTTGAAGTCTTCATGTAACCTCCAAAACAGGATAGGATACGTGTGGGAATAATTCCGAATGAAGTCATAGTATAGTAAGACTCTATGTGTCGATCCAGCTTTCCTACAATGCGCTGATGTCACGACCCATTTCACTAGGATCACGCTAGCGAAGCAGGCGAAAGACCAAGTAGACGAGGAGTTCTTCGTGACGGCAGCAACGTAAGGGAACCTTTCAGATAAGTCCGATGAAGCGTTCTCGTTCATCGCTATGACTCCCATTGACTTGGCGAACCTGAAGACGTTCTGTCCGGAGAAATCTTCGCGTTTCTTCTCCTCGACAGTGATTTCTGTTGCGAATTTCACCATCACGCACACAGCCATGATGGCCACAACTATAACTGCAGTAAGTATCAAGCACGCGGCTTTCATTTTTTATTTATTTCTTCAAAGTTAGATCAGAATTTCGTTTTGTGATTATTGTCAGGCTAAGTTACCGCGTTTGAAGATGTTGATGTTGATCTGTCACAGAATTATGACAATGAAGAAGCAATCAGGCCTTAGAGATTTTATGGTAATAACCTTTTTTATTGTCACCTACAAGGAGACGGAATTACAGAAGAAATCGTGTAATCAAATCTAATCTATCTAATATTATAAATGCGAAAGTTTGGATGATTGTTTGTTTGTTTATTTGTTTAATTTTTTATTTGTTTATTTATTTGTTTATATGTGTATTTGTTTATTTGTTAGTTCGTTAGTTCGTTAGTTCGTTAGTTCGTTAGTTCGTTAGTTCGTCAGTTCGTTAGTTCGCCAGTTCGTCAATTCGTTGTTCGTCAGTTCGTCAGTTCTTCAGTTCGTCAGTTCGTCTGTCTGTCTGTCTGTCTGTCCGTCCGTCCGTCCGTCCGTCCGTCCGTCCGACCGTCCGTCTGTCGGTCTGTCGGTATATCGGTATGTCGGTCTGTTGGTCTGTTCACTTGTTCGCTTGTTCGTTTGTTCGTTTGTTCGTTTGTTCGTTCGTTCGTTCGTTTGTTCGTTCGTTCGTTCGTTCGTTCGTTCGTTCGTTCGTTCGTTCGTTCGTTCGTTCGTTCGTTCGTATGTTCGTTTGTTCGTTTGTTCGTTTGTTCGTTTGTTCGTTTGTTCGTTTGTTCGTTTGTTCGTTTGTTCGTTTGTTCGTTTGTTCGTTTGTTCGTTTGTTCGTTTGTTCGTTTGTTCGTTTGTTCGTTTGTTCGTTTGTTCGTTTGTTCGTTTGTTCGTTTGTTCGTTTGTTCGTTTGTTCGTTTGTTCGTTTGTTCGTTTCTTCGTTTGTTCGTTTGTTCGTTTGTTCGTTTGTTCGTTTGTTCGTTTGTTCGTTTGTTCGTTTGTTTGTTTGTTGTTTCTTTGTTTGTTGCTCAATAACGGCGAAACGGATGAACGGATTTGGATGAAATTTGGTATATAAGTAGAACATACCCTGGATTAAGACAGAATATTTTTTATCCCGATAAAGTGAGTAGTTCCCGCGGTATAAACAAATTTCCACGATAACGTTATTCCACGCAGACGAAGCCGCGGGCGGAAAGCTAGTCATTACTAAAATGACTAATGAAACTGTTACAGTTCCAATTCTGTGCATTGTAGATATTTTGAAAATATTTTTTGGAAGTTCAACCCCCTCCGTGGCTCAATGTAAACAACCATGGGTTTACGATTCGGAGGTCGCGGCTTCGATCCCCACCGGGGTACATGTTTAAGTACTCGGTTTGGTTGGTGGTAGGGCATTTTAAATGTCCGCCTGGCTAGCTACCACCATCTTATCTAAATCTGCCGCCAAGCAGCAATGTTAATAGCATTGTTGTATACCGGTTGTCAGAGATAAGATAGCCAGTCCCCCAAATGTGATGGGGTTTCCGGGTCAGTACGCTTCCACCTTCGACCTCATCTTCACTTAACATCATGTGTGATTGAGGTGAAGTACCAACCCGTTGTGCATAAAAAAAACTGCAGATCATAAAACAATAGACATATATTTATAAAATAAGTGAACTTTAAACTATTTAAGTGTTTTAAAGAGACCTCGACAGCATATTTTGGGGTTCACGGTCGCCATGTTGGATACAGGCAGAAAGCCCTTATAAAACATACAAATAACATTTGTCTATGCAATGAGTATTTTGTTCTACTTTACATTATAATGTAACTATTGTCAGTTTCCCGAAAATAAATAAATAATAAATAAACACCAATAAATAAACACCAATAAAGGTGCTGGAAACCTACCTTCTGACGATGATGAAGCAGCTAGAAAAGTTAGTAAACAAGATATCTTCCCAACTCATCAACAATTCGCCGATGAATTGCAAATTTTTATATAACCACGGATCATTTATTTCCAACCGAAACGAACCGACTTCGCCATCAATTCGCGAACTATAATAAAACAACTTTAACTTGGCTATCATTAAAGTAGATAACACTCCAATTTCAACTCTATTTCTATGAGGTTTCGGGATGAGTAGCTGTTTAGTAGCAGGGTATAACAAAATTGAAGTATCTGGCATTAAGTTTTGTACTGCGGACGATTCGACAGGGGGATGGAAGTTGAGATTTTATAGATAATAAGGGAGAGGAATTGTAGGACAGGAATACTTGAATACCTATTTTATTAACTCCATATTCATCTATCTTTACAGGTTTGGTATCTAATATCTTTGAAACCTTAATCAGGTCACAACTTGAATATGCCTCTGTCATTTGGAACCCTTTCTATGACAAATATAAAAATATTATAGAATCTGTACAACGTAAATTCGTTAGACGTGTTAATTATAAATGCTATCGTGCTAAGTCCTCTTATGACCAACTTCTAAATAAATTTTCTTTGTCTACTTTGAAAATGAGAAGAACGCTGCTAGATTAGACTAGATTGCTGTCATCAACGATTTCTACATATTATATTCCTGAATATTTAAGCTTCGAAAGTCAGAATGCACAAATTTTAAGAATTATAAAGAAAAATGCAACTTCACTCGCCGAGATCCCGCTAAAAAGCCGCCAGCCAAATAAATTCAAATGTATTTGCAAGAACACAGTTTACAAGTACAGAGTGTTATTGTTAAAAATTACGTATATTTTTGTAACGTGGTCCTTTATGAAATGATATCACTTTATTTGCATTGATTCTTGGTGGCGTGGGTGGTAAATATAAGTATTACAAAATTCCCGCAAAAACCTGCCCATACGAGGCGTGCAAATATTGAAGGCTTAAATTACAAATTTTACAATTTCCACTATTTTACGTAGCTAAGCACAGGGAATTCTAAATTATCGCCGTCATAATTAATCATATTAAATACTAATGAGTTCGTCAAAAAACAGCATTAATTATAATTGAAATCTCATGTATAACATAGAAAAACTATTCTCCACTCTATTATTATCATTAAATGCCTGCATTTATACATTTATATTATTGATTCCTATGTAGTATCAAATCTGTATGAAAAATTCATTCATTGAATAGAAACATTTGTCTAATTTGTTTATAGATCTAACTCATTTGAATCGTCATGCATCGTTGTATTTAAACATACAAAATTAATACATTTGTATTGCTTTGTTCGATGATCAAATAAAGACTGCAAACTGCAAAGATTGTTTCAATATTGGGCTGCAGGCGCTGTTACTCTCAACAGTATTCAACCTGCATGCAAGTATGCCGCCACATAGATAGATAGATAAGCATTTATTTGCATCCATGTACACACACTTAACAAATTATACATATGAAAAATACAACTAAAACAATAAAACACAAGTACAGAAACAACAAATATTATGTGTGTGCCGCAGTTTACAAAAAGGCTACAGCTCAGTGTATGGATTTGTCTGAGGCGGGCAAAACATTGGTATTCTGCTGAAACCGGAGGCTTAGTCTGGAACAAATGGATTGTTATTAAATTAAAACTAACAACAAGTTGGATGTCTTATCTAATTATTGTATATTATCAGAAAGCTACTTAAAATACATTATTTATTTTGAAAATATTGAGTAACACTTTATAGCAGTGGTCCTGAAGCCATTTTTTTTTTATTGTGGCTTCGACCGCATAGAGTATTTAGCCAACGACAAGTCAATTTTATGTTGTCAACAGTCAGGATAATTGAGGGATAATTAGACATAGACATTTTTTTTTACGTTTTATTCTCTCCTCTAGAAGGCAAAGCGATCTAGCCCATAACAGCCATGTCTTATTTCTCTTATTTCTTTAGTCTGTAAGTCAGTCTCATTCAAAACAAGTAATTCGTCGTATACTTGGCATATACAGAGTCTAGTCACGGTCAAGTCATTCTTCAGTAAAAGTGGCAGAATGCTTTAAAAAAGATTTTGGCGGCTTCTTGTGGGAACCCGAAAGCTCCGTTACACACTTTAATTTACACTTCCCTTCACTTGTACACCATCACTAACGTTTGTTGCACAATATTCTGCCAATAATAAGCTTCAAAAGTTAGAATGCACAAATTATAAGAATTATAAAGAAAAATGCAACTTCACTGCCGAGTTCCCGCCAAAAAGCCGAACAATTTCCCTTCAGCAATTTTTTTTTTATTTTATTATGGCTTCGACCGCATAGAGTATATAGCCAACGACAAGTCAATTTTATTTTGTCAACAGTCAGGATAATTAGACATAGACAAGCTGTCAAAACGGAGTTGTCTATAGAAAGACGGTGTTACCACAACTAAAGTAAATGGTTTCTTTGGTCATTGAGTAAATGTATGAAACACGTTATGACAAACTTCACCAATCGCAAATTAATGGTGAATCGATAGTGCCACGGTGCAAGTATACAAGTCGTAATTCGCAACGACATTGTATCAACAGTGTTAAGAGAGTCAATATTTGCTTTAGTGTTAGTCGAGGATTCAGTTTCGTTTGTTGACAGCGTCCGTGGCGTACTGCAAGTGTGGGGTTTGTTTGCATCGATGGATGCGAGAGATGTGAGTTCGAACCCCGATTAATTGCCATATTTTTATAAAACTTTTAAGAGGGATTCGATAAAATTCGCCTAATGTAACACATATAGGGTTTTTTTTATTTTACTTTACTTTTAATGAACTAGACGTTGACACCAAAGGTTACATGCATTATCATGTACATATTACAAACAACTTCCCAAAGAAACTGTTTTTTTTAAATTATTTTCTAATGTTTTATTTTTGTATATAAGCGTTCATAATAAAAACTTTTTCATCACATCTATTCGAAAAACGATATTGGGTCCTCTATAAGTGCTCCGAGGCTTTTTGGCGGGATCTCGGCGAGTGAAGCTGCATTTTTCTTTATAATTCTTATAATTTGTGCATTCTAACTTTTGAAGCTTAATAATGGCAGAATATTGTGCAGCAAACGTTAGTGTTGGTGTACAAGGTGAAAGGAAGTGTAAATTAAAGTGCGTAACGGAGGTTCCCACAAGAAGCCGCCAAAATCTTTTGTAAAGCATTCTGCCACTTTACTGAAGAATGGCTTGACCGTGACTAGACTCTGTATACGCCAAGTATACGACGAATTACTTGTTTTGACTGAGACTGACTTATAAACTGAAGAAATAAGAGAAATAACATTTTTCACTCGAAACTGGCAGTAATGTCCTTCGACAGTGAGGTTGACTGGTTGCCATCCACAAAAATAAGAAGTGCTCCGAAAGAAGGTCTTTTCTCCAAGAGACTTTAGAACAGTGAATAAAATAGTTTTGAATTTGGAACATGGAATATTATTTATGTTGTTTACAATAGACCTATCTACCCCTTAGTTCCATGGAACGATTCTACCAAAGAGATTGAACTAAAATACTGTATAAAAAATTAATGGATGCCGGCGGCTGTCCTTAAAGTAAAAAAAATACTAAAAAAGGCGCTTGAACTATGAACGGAATTTGTTTCCATTTTAACATTACATAGGTTGTAAAAATAATAACTAGATAAATATATTAACATAATAAGCGCTTCTTGTTGTTTTTTTCTCATAGAAGGAGATGAAAAGTAGAGTGTTTCACTCGAGCCCAAAATTATTTTTTACCTCGTGGAATTGATTGTACATTCATTCCCTCGCTACACTCAGGATTCTATTTATGAATTCTAAAAAATCAAAATAGCGCCCTCGCTGTAAAAATATTATTTTGCTCCCTTGTTATACTTACAATCTAGTATTTCCAAAGAAACAATTTTGTTTAACAGCCCGCGCCGTTACCGCGCCGGGTATTATTTAATTTAAAAGAAATTAAAAAGGAATTTAAAAAATAATAAAAAAGTGGTATGACGATGTCGACAAAAGTAAACACAAAAATCCTACTGGATATTATTACGTTTACCAGAGTTCCTCGTGGGATTTTCTAATTAAAAAATTTTGATAGATACTAAAATTTGTCAATCGTTTCAGGCTACAGGAGTCGCCAAAGGAACAGATTGTATACAGTCTCAATATACCAAATTGTCGGATATCTGCGGCTTCAGTAGAGCCGTTATTAATCTAGCAAAGTGGCCGTCCCCTCAGTTATGACAACTATTACTTATACACTCACTTTCGGCCCTCTTTATCCCTCCCAGAGGGTTAATCCGGCGTTGAAACAAAATTGAGGATAAGTCAGTAAGTATGTACCATGGCATTTACTAATTCCATTTCGCAGTATTTTTTTTATTAGACTGCGGGCAATAATCCATTAAGAATATGTAAAAATTTTGTGTTGTAACTTCCTTACTGCACCGATAAGAGCATAGCTCTTAAAACGATCAGTAACAAAAAAAATGAGTTCTAATACGTAGTTTGCTTTAGATTTAGTATAGGTTATAGTTATAAAACCTACAAAATTAAATTAAAGTTACCACTGTGAATTTCATTGCGTTGTAGAAGATGTTAAAATATACTAAAATAATTTTCTAAAAAAAAATATCAATGGCTACTTCAGATTTCCTAAAAATATTTTTTTTTTTTTTTTATTACAAACTGGTTTCGCGTTTGGCTACAATCTCACCTGATGGAAAGTGACGGTGTAGCCGAAGATGTATCACGCGCACCCAGTAAATGCCTATTCACTCTAGACTTGAAGTATTTTATTGAGTCGTGGTATTTATGTTTGCCCTTGGTGAAATTTTTCATAAATATTTTTGAAAATAGTTACATGAGTTCTAAGTATTAGGTCTTTACCTATGAAATTGGAGATATTTTTCTTCGTTAATCATAATGTCATAATGTACCAACTCCAACGATTCTACAGCTATTTCCAAAATTTGTTTTTTATTTGGTAAACAGAATATATTTTCAAGGTTTCACATGAAATATTTTTTAATGTCTCAGCTAAATCACATAATAAAAAAAACTTGAACACAGCTCTTTTCATGAGCTTCCCATATTATTTCTTAGATTCGCAGAAACTTTTATAAAGCGGTTACTTTTAAAAATTAACACTGCCTATATTTAACTTAATGTTATCCGATAATATACACAAAGTTTAGCTAAATTTGAATTTGCCGTTCCCCAAAAAATTTCAAAAATGTTTGTATGGAGAAAACAGTCTTAATGAAATTCTTCATACAAAACGCCAATTTCATAGGTAAGGACCTAATATATTATTCTCCGACGCAATGAAATTTACAGTGATAGTAATTTTAATGAAATAGGCTATGTTTTATTACTAAATACCTATACAGATATATCTAGCAAGCTACCGATTTGTTTGAAAACATTTTTATTCTATCACTGACAGGTTACACTCTATTTATCTGCAAAAAATCACGGCCTTTTCATCATCATCTGATTTAAGGTTTTACCATATCTCTCTGCTCTCCGCCTTCCTCTTGACCTCCTGATACGACACGACGTTCAACTTCTCTTTTATCTGCTGCATGTAGCTTATTGTCGGTCTTCCTCTTTTTCTTTTCCCCTCTATTCTTCCTTCTATTATGGTTTTGATGAAATCATCGTGTCGTATAAGGTGTCCCAGCATTTTCCCTCTTCTATTCTCAATTACTTGCAACAATTTCCTTTTTTCCTTTACTATATTTAAAACCTCTTCGTTCGTTTTCTTCTCTGTCCAACTGATACGTTCCATTCTCCTCCAGCACCACATCTCAAAAGCTTCCAATCTTTCTTTGTCTTTAAGAGTTAAAGTCCACGTTTCACACCCATACAAAGCAATGCTCCAAATGTACACTTTTATAAGTTTTTTACGAACTCGGCCTGATATTCTGGCATTGAGCAGGTTCGTTTTTGCATTGAATGCTTGTCTTGCCATTGCTATTCTTGCTTTTATGTCTGGCGTACATCGGGAGTCATTAGTAATTACGCTGCCTAGGTATTTAAATGAATAATAAACCTGTTGAATTTGTGTACTATTTAGAGTAATAGGGCTATTTTTTGGGTGTTTCGATGTAATTAGAGTTTTTGTTTTATTGATATTAATTTTGAGGCCAAATTCTTTGAAATCTTTGGCCTTTTAAAAATCTTAAATTCCTATAAACTTCCTATAATCATAAGAAGTTAAAAGTCCTTACTGGCCTACAAGCAATTCGGGGGGGTCTACTCTCTAACGAAAATAGCTTGGGACGACTCTAACTTCGGACTTTTTTTCTGCTAAGAATCCTTTATTTGCATAACTTCAGACGTTCCTTGCGTCCCGTACTAACTTGTGATGTCCAACTAAACAAAAGTAAAATAATGACGATTGGTTTATAATTGACACAGCAAACTGCAAAGGAAAAAGTCCGAAGTTACGGCCGTCCGAAGCTGTTTTCGTTAGAAAGTAGACCAACGGAGGTCTATCCACACATTGGTATATCAAAGGCTGACCTAACCGTCGGGCATGCCGGCATCTGTGTGCGAAGTGTAAGTTTTGTCTCGTTTTTAACTTTACTATCGCTTTCGCGTTTACGAAAAAAGTCCATATGAAAAAAATCGTTTTGCAAACTATCCGCGAGAGGCGTCTTCACGTAAACGAGAACGCGGTAGTAACAAAACTTATACTCTGCCCTCAGATGGCTAGAGACCAGTCGTCGAAGCACGTTAAAATTTTTGTGAATAATTGCTGAATGTCTGTATTAAAGTGTGTGTCCAGTCTTTGACCGGACGTAGCGTGGTCCAATTTGAGTACAGTTTTGTTTATATGAAAGACTAAACAATTGGCCTGGTTCTTAGCCATGTTTGTTGAAAATCAGTTAAGTCGTTTACAGTTTTTTGAGATAGAGTCACTGAACATCGACATACGAATGTGTCAAGAACTGTAGTTCGAACGAACGTAGGTTGCGCCATAAGCAATATGGACATTTACCTGCTCTTCCAATAATACAAAATTATGACTACTATAAATTAAGCATGTACATGAAACCACATGAAAAAAATACGCCGTCCAACTCGCTTCCATGAGGCATAATACCCTAGGACGCTAGCGCTTATTGCCCCGCTGAATGCATAAGCTGCTGAGCAAAGTAGGCACCAGCTCTCACATCTCCAGAGGCGTGGACCAGTCTAACGGATAAATCCTTTACAAATTGTTTCGTTCAGAAGACCAAAGGCCCCATGTCTCCACTGCAAGCGCCGCAAACTCGTGGTTTTATAGAGATTGACGCATATTTACGGCGCTTGTAATTTTGAGCTTGTTCAGCCGCGGTTCCAGCTCTTTGCGCAGATTCTTGTATATGGGACGGTGCCGAAGTATCCGCACAAGTTGCTTCCCATACCAAGGTGCCCCAAGCACCAGGGTGCTAGGGTGGCTCCATCAAGTCTTTTCCCGTCGTCCCTGAATAAGACACAAGGCTCCAGAGACGCCGGGACCGCTGCAGTAGAGCGCGCCTAATTAACTCAATCAAATCAAATCAAATCAAAATATTTTATTTCATAGGATAAAATTATCACTTGAAAACGTCACTATTAATATTACATTTAAATTTACGGCTCATTCACAAAGATTACTCCCCAGAGAAGAACGAGCAAGAAACTCTAGGCTTGCTCTTTTAAACAGATTATGGGTTACAATTTTTGATTTGATAATTATATGAAAAATAAGACAGCTATGTCCATGCTTGCTTATCATTTAAATAGTCAGTGATTTTATAATAGAATTTTGCTAATAATTTCTGTTTTATGATTGCTTTAAATTTATTTAAAGGCAAATTTTTAATATCTCCTGGAACCTTATTATAAAAGCGCATACATTGCCCTTTGAAGGATTTACTAACTTTGTGAAGTCGGCTAACATAAAACAGATAACTGGTTCTTATTCCTTGTATTAATATTGTGCCTATCACTATTTTTAGCGAATAAGGTTATATTTTTTTTGCATATAACAAATTCTCATAAACGTATTGAGAAGTCATTGTTAAGATATTAATTTCCTTAAACTTACTTATCTCTAAGAGACACTCCAGGCCCTAATTTATAAATGGCACGAATAGCACGCTGATTAATTGCACCGTGGCGATATGCGCGGCCGACACTCTTCACGCAAGAGAACCCGTGGCGTCTTAGCTGGTCTAATTGTTTTATACAGAACTGGAATATTTCTTATTTTCGAGTCGAAGCAACTTTAAAATTTTATTGGATCAAAACTTAGCCACTCTAAGAGCACTCTCTGTGACGTTAAGGAGGTGGCCGAGGTCTGTCAGGACACGCTTTTTCATACTTTGTACATGATATCAAAAAATTACACCCCTAGACTGGAAACGAAAGTATATACCTACACACATACCCTGTACAAACGAATGCTCTGATTTATGATCAAGTCCTTAAGGGGGAAGAACGAGAGCGGGGATAGGGAAGGAATCCTTTGGGCGAGGGCTAAGCGATGACTCGTTCTTTCTGGCTAGTAGGTATTTGGTCAATTTATGTTGCTCTCGGACCAACTATCCACAATAAGGAAATTTAAGAAAAATACTTAGTGATAAACATTGGTGTCAATATAAGAAATAAAGACGATGGGACCCTGAGCCAAAACGCCTGGTCTAAGACCTATCGGCGCGTCTCATCGAGGCTTCTGGTGACCGCAGAGCGGGCGGCTTCCTATATAGCTCAGAGAATAAGTCTCGCTATTCAACGCGGGAACGCCGCTTGCCTGTTGGGCACAATGCCGCCTCGAGGAGATGCGCTAGATGGAATTTTTTACCTGTAAATGATTGTGTTTTTAAATGTTTGACATGTTCTAAATAAATAAAAAGATATTTATAAAAAAAAATCATATACTCGAATACCAGAAATAAAGATAAACTCGCAGTTCACGTAAACAGATTCTGCAAAATCGGTAATTAATTCAGACTATACTATTTTTTTAATAACGTTCCCACTGATATACAAAATCTACCTTTCAATAAATTTAAAGATACTATAAAACTGAAGAATTATTCTTGTTCTTAGCGAGTCGATGGCCGAAATATCAAATTCTTGAACACCAGAATGTGGCCACGCTTACAGCGTTGTCTATGGCATCGTAGAGATCTTGTAGCGTACAATTGTCGGGACAGAGGATGCCCCATAGAGAAACTTATTAAGAAAGCATGTCATAAAATATCCGACTATTTGGATTGTAATCATCCCTGGACATAACCAGCTCATTCTATTTTTAATTTTTTTATGCACGACGGGTTGGTACTTGTCCTCAATACCACCTGATGTTAAGTGAAGATGAGGTCTCTGACAACCGGAACACAACAATGCTATTAACATTGCTGCTTGGCGGCAGATTTAGATAAGATGGTGGTAGCTAGCCAGGCGGACATTTTAAAATGCCCTACCACCAACCAAACCGAATACTTAAACATATACCCCGGTGGGGATCGAACCCGCGAAACCCAATGTTGTTTACATTGAGCCACGAAGGCGGTTATTTCACAATTAATAATAAAATAAATTGTATCTTTTGTAGTAATCACCTTCGCTTAACATCAGACGTGATTGAGGACAACCGCTAACCCACCGTGCATTAAAGTAAAAAAAAATATATTTTTTAGGTACACGTAAAATGTTAAGGGACATCACGGCCGAACGATTTGGATGTTTGGTATTATATGTAGGATATACCTGGATTAAAAATAAGACATTTTTTAAACCTATAAAGTAGGTAGTTCCCGCGGGATAAATAAATTAAACTCTACGTCCGTCCTAATTTAACAAAATTCTATAGCCAGTCCTTCAGACTGTAAGCCACTCGTCTGTGGAACTCTTTGCCGGAATCTATTAGGAAAGCTCAAACTTTAAATATTTTTAATTTTAAGTCAAAAACCACTACTCAGGTCTCTGACTTTTTTCTTTTCGTTAACTCCTGCCTTGTGAACATTAGTTGACTATCTGTAAGTGCTTCTAGCTATTGTGTTTTATACTATATATTAAGTATATATATATTTTTATATTATTAAGTAAGTCTATTAATATATTTATGCATACTTATCTATAATTATTTCTTTAGTTGGTAGTATCGTGCACCCTACCTGTTTTTCTACCTACAAACGTCCCCTAGCTGTGGGTTGTCTGAAAGAGATCGCTTTTAGTGATAAGACCGCCTAATTGTGTGGTTATCATCAAAAAATATTGTAAATTATTTTGCACAATAAAGAGTATTTGTATTGTATGTATTAAACATATTCGTGATAAAGTTACTCCCACGCAGGCGAAGCTAGTAAGTATATAAGTATGTAAATTTATTTGAATAAATCACCCACTGCTATCGTTTATATTTCGTCAACTACACATACAATATTCTAGTAGGTATTTTGTAGGTATTCACCATATTGACTCATCATAATAAATCCCTTAGCCGCCTTCAATCCACAGTAGCTTGAGAAAAACACCATTTGCATAAACAATAATAACTCCCTTCATCAATTACCATGTCCACAGACAGACAGGCGGATGCGCATAAAATTCACTATAATTATCGTTATGACATTGCGACTATGGAACTTTAACTGCTTTGTCTTAATAAAGTTGTGAAAAAATTACTGGGGAGGAGACTGGGCAGCTCTCCCGGTAAGGACGCTCGTTTCGGTATTAAAATATAATAGGTAGAGGTGACAGGTTACTAGCCATATTTGATGAAAATCGGTTAAGCAACTAAAGGCGAGTAGGATTGTGTCGTATACAGGGCGTCCCAAAGTTATGGGACATGAAGGGGAAGTACCTTAAATATTGTAGATAGTGAATTTTGCTCAAAGAAGACTTTATGTTATTTTTAAAAGTTAGTAATTCTGCATTCATAGATTTTCTAAAAATTACTTGCTTCGGCTGGGAATCGAACCGACTTAAATGTGAAAAAAAAACACCCTACTTTTATGATGCCAATCGAAAGAATAGCTAAAAAATAATAACTCTGCCTAAGTAACATAGTATTTTAAAAGAAAGGAACAACATAAAATGATTGAGTCAAATTTCAAGAAAGTTATTTATTGCCGACGACGTTCGAAAAGTAGCGATATTATCATTCCAAAGATAGCATTGATTATTCGTAAATAAGTTGCAAACAGAATTGTGCCATATCACATCGAGTGTTCACCATAAAATGATTAGAAAATCAACAGGCAGCGGGCTCATTAAAAGATTGGCGATTTGCGTAAGACAAGAGGGATCACATTTTGAGCATTTAATTAATTAATTTACAAAAAAATACCTACTTAATTGACTACGGCAGTTTCATGTATGTTTTTTATTTGATTAAAATGATTAATTTCACGTTGTTCCTTTCTTTTAAAATACTATGTTACTTAGGCAGAGTTATTATTTTTTAGCTATTCTTTCGATTGGCATCATAAAAGTAGGGTGTTTTTTTTTTCACATTTGAGTCGGTTCGATTCCCAGCCGAAGCAAATAATTTTTAGAAAATCTATGAATGCAGAATTACTAACTTTTAAAAATAACATAAAGTCTTCTTTGAGCAAAATTCACTATCTACGATATTTAAGGTACTTCCCCTTCATGTCCCATAACTTTGGGACGCCCTGTATATACAAAGAGTAAATAAAGACGCTCTGGAATTTAGCTAAATCACTATATTGATTTAATTAGCTTAAATTAGGTACAGAGCTCTTGTACAGGGGTATGTTGAAAGGTATGCAATGGCGGACAGTGTATAGCGAGTGGGGTGTACCTACCGGCCAATACAACAAAATCAAAATCAAAAATGCTTTATTTTGTAGGTACACAGGGTACACTTAAAATAGTCAGATTTTACATTTTTAAAGCTACTGCTTGTTCAAAAGGCTATTTTCCCCTGAGAAGAACAAGCAAGAAACTCGAGAGGTCGATCTTTTAAAAACAGGTTTTTATATTACAAAATTATTATTTTATATTATAATATTTAATTATTAATTGTGAAATAGCCTGGTTATGCGAACGGGCTGGTTATGTCCATGATTGTTTATCATCTAAATAATCTGATATTTTATAATATGCTTTCTTAATAAGTTTCTGTTTTATAGTATCTTTAAATGTATTGAAAGGAAGATTTTGTATATCAACAGGAACTTTATTAAAAAGGGTATACATAACCCTTTGAATGAATTACTGACTTTGTGGAGGCGACTTATGTGACCTGCAAGTTTATCTTTATTTCTTGTATTGACATCATCTTTATCACTATTTTTCCTAAATGATGCTATATTTTTTTTGACATATATTAGATTTTCAAAAATGTACTGTGACCAAAAGGTCCGAATATTATACTCTTTAAATCTGTCTCTAAGTGACACTGCAGGTCTCAATTGATAAATACACTCATACGTCATGCGTGAGGAAGTGTAATTGGATGTGTGAATGTGTGTGCGCCCAACAGTGTACCTGCACAGTATGTATGCATGTGTGTGTGTGTAGTAAAGTTGTCTATCGAAGCACTAGCGTAGACAAGGATATCAGAATGGCACAAGAATTTAATAGAACGAGGTAATGATCTACCACTGATGGGACATCGGCCCGATTAACTTACGCTACGCTCTTGTCGGTGGAGTCCCTTCCACACTTTTCTACATTCCGCCTTTTCTTTGACTTCCTGATACGACTCGGCATTTACTTCTTCTTTTACTTGTACCATGTTATGTTCTTCTACGCCTTCCTCTTCCCCTCCACTTTTCCTTCAATGATGTTGTTGATAAAGTTGTCGTGACGTATCAGATGACCCAACATCTTTCCCCTTCTGTTTTTAATGATCTTCAAAAACAGATCACTTCCACCCATAAATGACAGTTAGTTACATAATATAAAAGTAGGTAAGTAATTGAATGATTTGTTCAGCTGTATTTTGCGGCATGTGAACCCACTACAATCTACAATCCCGCTTCACAAGTAAACACACTGCGTCAGCCTACCCACACCGGCAGGCGCCGCTCGGTGGCAGGTTAACAAAAGTACTGAACTACCGCACATACCAAATAAACATGCACACACACACACACACAAACATACCCAGAGACACTACAATCGAAGTCGTTAATTTGTACACATACGACAACTTATTTTATTTCTTCATTATTTTTATTAGTTAATTGTTACATAGATCTACAGTTTTGACATTTTTATTTGGCTTAAAATTACTTAATTTCTTTAGTTTAATTTTTAATACTATGCAATTTAGACTCACTAACATAACGACTCTTATATCACTGAGGATTGTTTTATTGATACCTATACAGGGCGTCCCAAAGTTATGGGACATGAAGGGGAAGTACCTTAAATATCGTAGATAGTGAATTTTGCTCAAAGAAGACTTTATGTTATTTTTAAAAGTTAGTAATTCTGCATTCATAGATTTTCTAAAAATTATTTGCTTCGGCTGGGAATCGAACCGACTCAAATGTGAAAAAAAAAACACCCTACTTTTATGATGCCAATCGAAAGAATAGCTAAAAAATAATAACTCTGCCTAAGTAACATAGTATTTTAAAAGAAAGGAACAACGTGAAATTAATCATTTTAATCAAATAAAAAACATACATGAAACTGCCGTAGTCAATTAAGTAGGTATTTTTTTGTAAATTAATTAATTAAATGCTCAAAATGTGATCCCTCTTGTCTTACGCAAATCGCCAATCTTTTAATGAGCCCGCTGCCTGTTGATTTTCTAATCATTTTATGGTGAACACTCGATGTGATATGGCACAATTCTGTTTGCAACTCGCCTACGTTCTCGTATCGCTTTTTGTATAGCATATCTTTCACGTATCCCCAAAAGAAGAAATCTAATGGTGTGAGGTCCGGGGATCTGGCCGGCCATCTAATCGGTCCATTTGTACCAATCCATGTAGGAAAACATTCATTTAGAAAATCTGCTGCTCTCCGACTATTATGAGCCGGAGCTCCATCTTGTTGGAAAATTAAGTTTTCTTGCTCCGCCGCGGAATGGTTTCTTATCTTATCCCTTAAAATTTGAAGTATTCCTAAATACTTTTCTGTGTTCAAGGTTCCTTGGTAAAAATGGATTAAGAAAACCCGGTTTTTTAAAAGTCCGCACCAACAGTTGAGTGAAAAACGCACTTGGTTATTAGTTTCAGTCACTCGTAGGGGATTTTCTTTAGACCAAATACGATTATTGTTGCGGTTATACATACCGTTATTGCTAAAGTTAGATTCGTCTGTCCAAATAATATTATCCAAAAAATTTGGATCTTCGAGCAATCGTGCCTGGATATCAAGACAGAAATTTTTTCTCCTTTCTGTATCGCCCGGAAGTAATTTTTGAACCAATCGTCCTTCAACATAACTCTTAAAACCGTGTTTTTTTAATACACGGTGTATTTTACTTTTTGAAACTCCAATTTCATGTTCTCCTTCTCTCACCGATGCTTTCGGAAAAGCCGAAAAGTAAATTAAAATACCAAGTTCTTCGTCGTTGATCGTATGGTTTTCTTGCTGTGGTTCTCTTGGGCGTTTATCGAAACGTCCCAGAGTTTTCAAATTGTTCACAAGCCTTTTCAAAACTTTACGAGACGGTATTTGTCTATCAGGATATTTTACGCCATACCACCGCAAACTTCTAGAGATATCTTTATCGTTCAAAAAATATGCTTCCATTAGATCAAAACTTACTTGATATGCCATGTTCGCAATAAATTAACACAATAACACTTGTGTAAGTGAATTGAGACTAAACAGATCAATATCCGAAAAACAAACGCTCGCACATACTGTTCCATTTTCAAATTTAAGAACAACATTTAAAAATATCACTTCTTTTTAAAATATCTTAAAAAGTATGCATTCAAACAAACGCTGTCATAAACTGTTCCATTTTCAAATTATAAATTATTTATTTTTGTTTTTAATTTGCCTTCTGTCTAGCTTACAGAGGACGTATTGAAATACAAGTTTTATCATTTCATCTACACGTGCACTTATAATAAGGAAAACTATGTTAGTACCTATTTTATGAAGTGGGTACTTATTTACGAATAATCAATGCTATCTTTGGAATGATAATATCGCTACTTTTCGAACGTCGTCGGCAATAAATAACTTTCTTGAAATTTGACTCAATCATTTTATGTTGTTCCTTTCTTTTAAAATACTATGTTACTTAGGCAGAGTTATTATTTTTTAGCTATTCTTTCGATTGGCATCATAAAAGTAGGGTGTTTTTTTTTTCACATTTAAGTCGGTTCGATTCCCAGCCGAAGCAAGTAATTTTTAGAAAATCTATGAATGCAGAATTACTAACTTTTAAAAATAACATAAAGTCTTCTTTGAGCAAAATTCACTATCTACAATATTTAAGGTACTTCCCCTTCATGTCCCATAACTTTGGGACGCCCTGTATAATAATAATGTAAAAGTACAAATTTTCTTGTAATATAATTAAAACATTACCAATTATGACGATAACCATTGTCAGTAACATAATAAGAATCACTAATTGGCATAAGTTTGGAATTAGTTTACTATAATATAATTTCTGCAATAATGCTGTTGATTCTATGTAAATAAGTAAATAAACAAATAAATAAAATAAATAAATTATAACATTTAATTGTGATCATGGAACCTGAGATGCGGTGAGGTGTAAACATTTGCATGGCCCTCATGCCATACAACTTGGCCCTCGCATGCAATCTATGGGATTCAGCCGGACTAGTCTACAATCTCTCCTGCTCACATTCCGTGACCAACTTCTTATTAAGTATCAACTCACCGCATTCTTTCAAACATCGCTGATAACAGGTAATCGAAGTCACTAACGCTCGATGATGTGCTGTCTCCTATGACGGCCGGTAGCAATATGTATATTCATTTCAGACGTCCAGACTTAACATTACTGTAAGAAAGAAAGAAAAAGTATTTATTGCCAACAAATACAAAAAAATTGTGGCAAAGGGATTGGGCGCCAGCAATTGCTGCCAATATGTCGTATGGCAACTGACAGCGCTGGTTTTCAGCGCAACCCCTCTCTCACTTACGTTTTCAAAATAAAACAACACAGTCAGGCGCGTTCCCACATACACTTATATGTGTGAGGAAAAAAAAACAGGAAAAAAGAAAAAACGTGTAGACGTGTAAAAAACGTATTTCCGGCGATACCAGCGCCATCAGGTTCACTCCATGTAGCAAACCGCGTATTATGGTAGTCAAACGACCTTCCAAATTATAAATTCTGCAGACAAACTCCAGGCAGTCGGCATTGAAAGCTCAGTCCTCACCGCGAGTGCATCCGTCCGCCGCAGGCCGCGTCGGGGGACACATAACATTTGTTATTGTAGCCATTAACACGGCTTTAATCGTCACCGCGGAACTTCGCAGTAACCCGTGACGAGGTCTATTAATTCATCTCCTCGGCTGAGGACTGAGGAGCGGAGGGCTCACCCTCTTGGGTGCAGTCATTTTTAATTGTTATATTTTGTTCTGGGCAAAATGCCGCGTGGTTCTAAAGAGTAAAGAACCCACAATTAGTCCAGTAGTAAGTTTTCATTTCCTATAATTTTTGCACATGGAAAGAGTACCCGTTAGTGATAGAACAAAAATGTTTTCTAATAAATCGGTAGCTTGCTTTAAAAATATAGATATTTAGTAATAAAACATTTAGATTACAATTAGATTATACCACTGTGAATTGCATTACGTCGGAGAATATACTTAGGACCCCTGTAACTATTTTCACACAAAAGCGATCAATAACTTCTTTATATTAGGCCCTTACCTATGAAATTGGCGTTTTGTATGAAGAATTTCATTAGGACTGTTTTCTCCATACAAACATTTTTGATTTTTTTTGGGAACGGCAAATCAAAAAGCTAAACTTTGTGTGTATTATCGGATAACATTAAATTAAGTATAGGCAGCGTTAATTTTTAAAAGTAACCGCTTTATAAAAGTTTCAGCGAATCTAAGAAATGATGATGGGAAGCACATGAAAAGAGATCTGTTCAAATTTTTTTTATTATAGGTATGTGATTTAGCCCAGAAATTAAAAAATATTTCATGTGAAACCTTGAAATAATATTCCATTTTCCAAATAAAAAACAAATTTGGATATAGCTTTGTAAATCGCAGGAATTGGTACATATGATTAACGAAGAAAAAAAAACTCAAATTTCATAGGTAAAGACCCAATATTTATGAAATTTTTTACCGAGGGCCAATACCACAACTCAATCAACTATTTTTATAAAATATAAAGTACTCATTGATTATTTTTTTAGAAAATTGCTTTAGGAGATGTTAGCATCTTCTACAGCGCAATGAAGGTCACTGATAACCCGAAAGCTAGTTGTTTCCTCGCTCAACGCTTACGAATCTGCATTTATTAAAAATTTAAACGCTCATCCAGCGCTCTGCGAGGACTATGACTCCGCTCAAAGGGTTATGTATAGGTACGCTTTTTCAATAAGGTTCCAGTTGATATTCAGATTTTACATTTTTAAAGCTACTGCTTGTTCAAAAGGCAATTTTCCCCTGAGAAGAACAAGCAAGAAACTCGAGAGGTTGCTCTTTAAAAAAAAAAGGTTTTGTTATTATTATTATTATTAACAAGATTATTAATTATTATTTTATATATTAATTCTTTGTTTAACTAATTAATATTATTCACATGATTGTTGTAAATAGTTTTTTTAATATTTTTATATTTTATATTATAATATTTCATTATTAATTGTGAAATAGCCTGGTCATGCGAACGGGCTGGTTATGTCCATGAATGTTTATCATCTAAATAATGTGATATTTTATAATATGCTTTCTTAATAAGCTTCTGTTTTATGGTATCTTTAAATTTATTGAAAGGAAGATTTTGTATATTAACAGGAACCTTATTGAAAAACCGTATACATAATGAATGAATTACTGACTTTGCGGAGGCGACTTGACCTGCAAGTTTATCTTTATTTCTTGTATTGACATCATGTTTATCACTATTTTTCCTAAATGATGCAATATTTTTTTTGACATATATTACATTTTCAAAAATGTACTGTAACGAAAAGGTTAGAATATTATACTCTTTAAATCTGTGTCTAAGTGACACTGCTGGTCTCAATTAATAAATTGCGCGATAACATCCACCGGCAACCGTTGTTCGCTGACAGGGTCATCCACTACACCAATCGGTTAATGTTATGCTGTCACCTCCTCCAGTAATCGGACCAAGTTTGCTAATCTCCATAATATATGTACTGTCACCAGTTCAATAGGTCGGAAAATCGAAACTAACGCCTACTTTAGTTGAGTGTTTATCATGTATTTGGACTATCATTTTTGTGCTATCATTGGGCAAATTTAGAAATGAAGTACGCCAAAAAATTTATTATATAGTTCCATACCCAATGAGTCTTGTTACCGTAAAGAAAAAAATAAGGCATATTAGGTAAGTCAAATAGAAGGCATTGGCAAAGGTAGTTTGATTAATTTTTTATTCAAAACTATCATCACGTAAAGCGTTAATTGTGTTATTTGACGGTCGCGTTTATATACTATTACACATAATTACATCATTAAATTAAATAAATAAAATAAATTTGTAGAAAATACAAGTTTAAAATATTCAAAAATTCAAAATTATTTATTTTCAGTAAAATATCAGTTTTAATAAATGAGTTGTTAGGTCTCCTTGTAAGTATAGCAATACCTGTATCAGAAGACCTCACTCTTCCATAGCTGTTATATTATTTTACTAAATAAAACAAACAGTGTAAATTTAGTAAGAAACTTAACAATAATAATAAAACGGAATACTTGAGTGAGAAATTGTGAGAGTTTAATTCACTGTTATGAAAGTTCAATGTTGTCGTTTGTAGCTACGTGGAACAAACAAATTTCGCATGATACCTTACGAATACTGCCAGTCGAAGATAATTTACTCGCGAGGCGTCGGTCGATGATGATTTTGAAAAAAAAACAAAACAAAACTACCTATGCCAATATCTTCTATTTCACTTACCTAATATGCCCTATTTTTCCTTACGATAAAAACACTCATCCGGTATAATATGAATCATGTAATGTTAGATAAAGGACTACAATGGGGTCCACATGTCGAAAGGTTGTAGAAACGTCTCAGTTCTACAGTCAGTGTTCGCTATTAAAAAAATCCGCTATTTAACCGACGTGGACACCGTGAGGCTGGTATACTTCAGCTATTTCCATAGCATAATGGCTTATGGCATACTGTTATGGGGAAATGCCGCGGACATAAATTGTATTTTTGTTCTGCAGAAGTGAGCGGTTCGTGCGTTCTACAAGTTAGGCTCCCGAGTATCTCTGAGGAATAAATTTCAGGAAATCAATATATTATTCATCGCAATATATTTACGAAAACTTAATGTAGGAAGAAAGAAAGAAAGAAAGAAAGAATCTGCATTTGTTTAGGAAAAATTGTGAAATACGCAATGTTAATACAAGATATAAAATAAACTTGCTGTCCATAGCAGTCGCTTACACGAAGTCACTAAGTCATTCAATGGACAATGTATACGCTTTTACAGTAAGGTTTCGGTAGGCATTCAAAATTTGCCTTTAAATAAATTTAAAACAACCATTAAACGGAAACTATGTACCAAAGGCTATTATAAAATTTCTGACTATCTGGATGATAAGAATTCGTGGACATGAACCGCTCGCCATTATCCAGTATATTTTATTCTTATTTTTCTTTTACAATTAGGTATTTGAAATTGTATTTGTATTGACTTATTTAAAAAGAGCAACCCTGGAGTTTCTTGCTCGTTCTTCTCTGGGGAGACTGCCTAGTGAATGAGCGATAACTGTATGTCATGACGATTTCAAATGTTATTCTTATGACTTACGAAATAAAAACGTTTTTGATTTTGATTTTTGATTTTGAATGAAGTATGTGACTTTTGTTTCTTAATTATATAAAATTAAATAAAAGTATTAAAAAAAAAAACCTTTTTAAAAACAAGCTTTTATTACGACGACCTGTTTGGTGTAGTGGTTAGCAACTCTGACCACTATACCAAAAGGTTGCGGGTTCGAATCCCGCTAGGGACATATGTTTGTGTGATGAATACGGACATGTGTACCCGAGTTATGGATGTTTTCATTTATAATAAGTATTTATTTACAAAAAAAATGTATTTATGTAGTATATCAACCATCTGGTATCCGCAACACAAGCTTGTAGTTGCTTAATGTGGAACTAGATGGCGCTGTGTGTATGTCTAAGGATATTTATTTATTTATTTATATTTATTATTTGTTTATAAAATGAACTAAAAAGTTAAAAATAAATTAACTCTAAAAAGAAATATAACACTTTGTAACTAGATTGTAACCTTTAACGACAAATAAGCGTCTTCGTCTAGGACAAAATAATTCCATATTGTACAAATTTATTTAATTTTAACACTAAAACTTTTCACCATACATAATTATTCAATCTCGTCCCCCCTCTTTATCATAGTCCCCATTTATAAATGAAAGCGTGTTACATTGTGATAGCTTGAGGAAAATGTTGTGTTGTATTAAATGTAACACGCTTTCATTTATAAATGGGGACTATGATAAAGAGGGGGGACGAGATTGAATAATTATGTATGGTGAAAAGTTTTAGTGTTAAAATTAAATAAATTTGTACAATATGGAATTATTTTGTCCTAGACGAAGACGCTTATTTGTCGTTAAAGGTTACAATCAAGTTACAAAGTGTTATATTTCTTTTTAGAGTTAATTTATTTTTAACTTTTTAGTTCATTTTATAAACAAATAATAAAAGCTTGTTTTTAAAAAGGTTTTTTTTTCTTTAATTTTTATTTTTAACTTTTTAGTACCTCTATTTTTAATTCGAGATTTACTACGACGTAGTTCGCAGCGCGTAGCAGCGTTATTCCGTTATGAAGTCCGTAGTTCGTTCACATGATATGTAATATGTACATCAGACCCTGGTTACCATATAGTATCAAAGTACTCGTCAAGACTAATCCAATGAGCCCAAACTCGATGGGGTTGCGTCGTTTAATTACGGAGTTCCTATGGCCACCTTCCAACTCCAACATCAGACCCTGGTTACCATATAGTATCAAAGTACTCGTCAAGACTAATCCAATGAGCCCAAACTCGATGGGGTTGCGTCGTTTAATTACGGAGTTCCTATGGCCACCTTCCAACTCCAACATCAGACCCTGGTTACCATATAGTATCAAAGTACTCGTCAAGACTAATCCAATGAGCTCAAACTCGATAGGGTTGCATCGTTTAATTACGGAGTTCCTATGGCCACCTTCCGGCTCCATCATCAGACCCTGGTTACCATATAGTATCAAAGTACTTGTCAAGACGAATCTAATGAGCTCAAACTCGATAGGGTTGCATCATTTAATTACGGAGTTCCTATGGCCACCTTCCAGCTCCATCATCAGATCAGCTCTATGTCACAATAACATTACATTGTCATCCGATTTATACATGCATTCTAAATTTCAGCTCAATCGGAAACCGGGAAGTGGATCAAATTTAAGTTGCAAGATTTGATTACAGACAACGGGACAGGTGAAACTAAAAATAAAAGCTTGTAAAAAGCTTGTAAAAAGCAGTAAATATGCAAATAATATGTTCGCCTCCGTGGAACTTTATCGTCGATATGTTTAATTTGACGACCTGGTGTAGTGGTTAGAAACTCTGCTACTATACAAAATGGTCGCGGGTTCGAATCCCGCAAGGGGTTTGTGTGATGAATACGAACATTTATTCCGGATTCATGGAGGTACATTATAATATTTATGTATGTTAGCTTTTCTTACTTTGGGACTAGATGACTGGTGTAAGTGTCCCAAATATATAAAAAAACAAGTATTGTATAATTCTTTTCATTGATTCAATCGAAAAGTGGAGGGAATTCTTATCATTATTTATCAAATAAGAAATAAATATTAATCATAATCCCATTGTAGAGCCAATGACTTGCGTTCCCGTGACTAATGCAGACAGACGGGAGAACATTGTCACTAGCATGTTCCCACAACGACAGGCGGTACATTTGATAACAAACGAAGGCTATATAAATAACTAGCTTATCGCCAGCGGTTTCGCCTGCGAGGATTGACTTTGTCCCGGATATCTTTAATAATGTTTTTCCTGCGGGAACTACTCACTTTTATTTTATTTTTTATTTATTCAACTAGTTAATATTTAAATTGTATAGAGTAATAAAAATTAACCACAAATTATATAAAACAGAGAGTAGACTTGTTAACAAACTTTATCGGAATAAAAAATATCCTGTGTTAATTCAGGGTATGTTCTATCTATATGCCAAACTTTCACATTTATCCACTCAACAGTCCGGCCCGCGCGGCCAAATTCCAGTCAACTGTCCGACTTCATTTTAATAATCCTAGAAATATTTAATAAAATTATATTACTTACGACGTAAAGTTGGAACACTGTTTAGTATAGAGAAGTGAACGAACGAATCAAATTAACATTTTTTGTCTATGAGAATAGCCGAATATTGCCGGTTATGAATGTATGCCGTAAGATAATTTATTAGTGGTCACACTGAATTTGTTTTTTCCCCAAACAGTTTCAACTACAGATAATAGGAGGAATTGTTTCGAACAGCATGAAGGTAGCGCGCTTTGGTTACTATTGTAACCACCGACAGTAGAATGTCCTTTTTTTAGTTACAGGTGTAACCACGAAAGGTTGAGTGGATACAATATTAGTTAGAACTTAGAAGAGCAACCATTGAGTTCTTGCTCATTCTTATCTGTGAAGTCAGCCTTGTGTATATGCACATTATTTGCCAAATGAAACATATTTGAATTTTAAAAACGGAGCAAAATGCGCCATGGAGTATACAAGAAAGCTGTCTTGAAGAACTTGTTCGCTATTCAGCGTACCGACGCAAACCCCTACTCGTTTTTATTACTACATAATTGTATAGATTTATTATAATGTATAGATATGTATCCACCCTGTGTATATACAGACGAACAATAAAACTTTACGAGTCGCTGTCGCGCGGCGATGCTTTGGTAACAAATTGAGACAAGTGTAGGTTAGCCATGCGTTTACGGAAAACCGGGACAATAGACTCAATGTTCTAACTTGCGACCCAAAGTTCATAAAACGGCCCGCTATTTTTGTTGCGAATGCAAAGCGATCGGTGATACACATCAATAGCCTCCTCTTACTAGAGAGGTCATGGGCCATAATCCACCGCGACCTGAGAGTCAGTGTTTTCAAGTTTCCAAGCTATTCATTAGCTTGTATGCACTACACATGTATGAAAACAGATAAGTGGGATATATACCGGATTGTTACTTAGTTATCACCTCATTAATGTGTCTTGGTGTCGATTCGGATGTACACCAACTAAACTAAACTAAAACCAGTTTTGGAGTGGTGCCGTCGCATCGTACTGTTCCAGGGCAAAAGAGACAGTACTACTTTAAAACTGGTTTTAGTTTAGTCTAGTCTGGTTTGGTCTGGTCCGGTCCGGTCCGGTCTGGTCTGGTCTGGTCTGGTCTAGTATGGGGGAGGCTATGGACTTCCTATGGCTGTTCATGATGACGATGAATTATGATACTCTAGCCTTAGTAAACGGTATATTAATTAGACAATTTGAAGTCATTATAAATAATATTGATACACGAATAAAACTGCTGTCTTTAATAATAAGCCGTTGTGTTGAACATGCCACGTTCATGGCGCGGCTATTCGACAGAGGGCGCCTCGGTTCCTTTTGCTTGGGCACAGCGATGCACAAGGCATTAGGTGGGGCAGTATAACATTGCTGTTCGTCAGATAAAATGGTGGTACCGAGAATTATTTGGTGGTAGGGCATTTTAAATGTCCGCCTGGCTAGCTACCACAATCTTATCATAATCTCCCACAAAGCAGCAATGTTAATAGCATTGTTGTGTTCCGGTTGTCAGAGATAAGATTGCCAGTCCCCCAAATATGTTAGGGTTTTACGGGTCTGTACGCTTCCACCTTTGACCTTATCTTCACTTAACATCAGGTGTGATTGAGGTCAAGTGCTAACCCGTTATGCATAAGAAATAGTGAAATAGAAGTTATTGGCATGGGTAGTTTTTTTTCGGCATCGCCTGGTCACCGCGAACGTCTTTCCGCGAGGGCCGGGGTTCCGGCGGAAGTGACGTCACCGGAACCGACGCGCCGGATGCGACATGATATGCGCTGACGTGACGACGTAGTTTTTTTTGGTGAATTGCCGTTTTGTGCATTTTCGGATTCGGTCGTACGTAGGTACCTAATTAATAAAACTTCTCTTGTACATAAATTATGTTACATATTATTGTATATGTACCAATAAAATAACAAATTGGCTTTCTTCATTAGATTCTGACACGACGGAGGACTTATTGACATTCGCATTGTAAATGAATAGATAATAATTAACAAATAAAAAGATGGAATTTAAATATAACCTTCATGTTTTTTTTTTATGCACAACGGGTTATCACTTGACCTCAATCACACCTGATGTTAAGTGAAGATGACGCCGAAGATGGAAGCCGCCTCCGTGGCTCAATGTAAACAACATTGAGCTTACGATTCGGAGGTCGCAGGTTCTATCCCCAGCGGGGTACATGTTTAAGTACTCGGTTTTGTTGGTATTGCGGCATTTTAAATATCCGCCTGGCTAGCTACCACCATCTTATCTAAATCTGCCGTTGTTGTGTTCCGGTTGTAAGAGATAAGATAGCCAGTTCCCCAAATAAGATGGGGTTTCCGGGTCAGTACGCTTACCACCTTCGGCCTCATCTTCACTTAACATCAGGTGTGATTGAGGTCATGTGCAACCCGTTGTGCATAAAAAAAAAGATCTCATTTCCACTGTATTAATTCTAGTTTCATTTTTCTTCTGCGGTACCCAGCCTTCACTTCCGTAAATAAAAGCTTGTAATTATAGAGTGGTTTCAGATATATTTTTAGTTTGACTTGTAAATACATCTATGAAGACGATGTAAACACTTCAGTATCAGACAATATTTTTAAGAAATATGCAAACAATATATCACTCACGTCCCCACCCTCTCGATCGGAGGGGCGCTCCTCTCTTGCGCCCCATTGAACACGAGGGGCGCCATTTACATACATGCGAGAGGGACGCAGGGATTTCACCAAACATAGTGCTAGTGATGCGTGACGAAACACAGTTAGTACTTGTCTGTTGACATCGTAAAACTTGAAAAATTTTATATTTTTTCAACAAAATTATGAGAGCATTTTGTTTTATTATTTTTAAAAAGACAATTATTTTACAATTATTTGACAAAGATTAGGTACTTCTCGAGTATCTGGCAACACTTTAGGGTTTCGTAATGAAAAAGGAACCCTTATAGCTTCGCCACGCCAATCTGTCTGTCCGACTGTCTGTCTACGGCTCAGCTAAGAGTATGGTAATCACGCCGCCGTAAAATTTTGAAAAGAATATTTGTTTATGGTACCGCACGTATAGCCCGACACGTACTTGGCCGGTTTTTATTGACTGGCTTTCTCCCCGTAACTTCTACTTGGATAAAAAGTCTTGCCTTTATCCGCTTCGCACCCTTCATCTATCTTAAAAGAGCAATAAAAAAAAACTAAGATAGATGAATGGTAAAGCTAAATGGTAAAGGTACCATGGTTACAGTCTAGGCTTTTTGGCGGAAACTCAGCGATTGAGGTTGCACTTTTGTTTTTATTTCTTGAAATTTGTACGTTCTGAGTTTGAAGTTTAATAACGGCAGAATATTGCACGGCAAACGTGTAAATTAAAGTGCGTAACGAAGCTTTCGGGTTCCCACAAGAAGCTCCAAAATCTTCCGTAAAGCATTCTGTCACTTTACTGAAGAATACTAAGGAAACTACAGAAGACTAGGCTGTAGGTTTGGGCTCAGATCCCTTTGCCTTCCAACATTGTTGGAGAATATAAAAAAAATCGGCTTTTTGGCGGGATCTTGGCGAGTGAACTTGCAATTTTCTTTAGAATTCTTATAATTTGTGCATTCTGATTTTTGAAGCTTAATAATTGCAGAATATTGTGCAGCAAAAGTTACTGATGGTTTACAACTGAAGGGAAGTGTAATTTAAAGTGCGTAACGGAGCTTTCGGGTTCCCACAAGAAGCCGCCAAAATCTTTTGTAAAGCATTCACCACTTTACTGAAGAATGACTAGACCGTGACTAGACTCTGTATACGCCAAGTATACGACGAATTACTTGTTTCGACTGAGACTGACTAATAAATTGAAGAAATAAGAGAAATAAGACATGACTGTATGGGCTTAGATCCCTTTGCCTTCTCCGAAAGGAGTGAATAAACGAAAAAAAAAAATACAGCCAGCCACAGGTTGATTTACACTGTTGGGGCACAGGCTCCTCTCACTATTGTTCAGTGTTCTAATTTAAAGCAGACTTGGCTTACCGACTGCCTTCAACTGAAAACAGCCGAGACCGACTAAAAAGTGTCGCGGTACTGCGAGCGCTCAGCTGCTGTAGGTAGATGTAGGTAATGGGCGCCGTAGAGAGAGGATGAGGTTCAGGGTCGTAGGTTTCAGGCCCCTACCAGGACTGCAGCCACTGATGAACGGTGAAGAAGGTGAATGACAGGAAGAAGGTATAGGCACTTGTAAAACTTATAAATGATGTAATAATTTAAAGAAATAAAAGAAAGAATGGAAAGAATAGTTTAGTTCGCAAGTTGCGTCAAGACTGACTAGTTTTTGAAAATAATTTAGAATTCAGAATTTTGAATAATGTTCCAAAAAAAGAAAACGCCAAAGAGATTACCGAAAAGAAGACAGAATTTAGAAGAGGTTGTACACCTCGTTACAAAAGCACGAAAACACTCGTATTAATATGCCACTAGTCACCCATATTTAGGTTTTAGGTAGGTAACAGTTTTTTGGTGTATTTAGATATTGAGTCTTTCGGGAGTTTCATTTCCAATTTTTTTTAAATATTTAATTTGGAACTCGGGGATAGGTTCTTAGTCATTTGTTGGAAATCAGTTAAGCCGTTTTAAAGATTTTTGGATTTCAACACGATTTGGTTATCTGGGTGGTACTAGGTTAGCAATTGACCTCAATCACACCTGATGTTAAATGAAGATGAGACCGAAAGTGGAAGCGAGCTGACCCAGAAACCCCAACACATTTGGGGAACTGGCTATCTTATCTCGGACAACCGGAACACAACGATACTATTAACATATCTGTTTGGCGGTAGATTTAGATAAGATGGTGGTAGCTAGCCAGGCGGACATTGAAAATGCCCTACCACCAACTACACCGAATACTAAACATGTACCCATCTGGGGATCGAACCCGCGACCTCCGATTCGTAAACCCTATGTTGTTTACATTGAGCCACGGAGGCGGTGTATTTTATCATTTGTTTTTTTTTTTTGTGAATTTTCAACGTATTGTGTCAGTTCAATATTACCCTCTCTCGGAGTGCTCAAGATCGACCGTCAAAACAATTTTGCTGCCGTTTTGAACAGCAGTACCTATAACAATTTAAACACAATTTAACTAAAAGCCAAACTAAATACGATTAGAGAGTCGTTTCGCTAACTCGATAGAATGAAGCATAAATCCTAATTTTTATTCTCCCCGCGGCTCCGTTCACGGACGGAAGGACGAGGATGCGAGTTGTTTCATTGCGCTTAGGGTAAGGATGGTCCATTGTTTAGGTAAGTGTAGAGTAGGGATTCCCATTGTTTTTTGACCACGGAACCCTAATATGGCGGATTCCCAAATTGAAAATAACAAGAGTGATTGTATTTTGAATATTTTCATTTTTGACATGATAATACAAATAATTTGTAACGTGACCAATGAATTTTTTTCATATATTAGGTCCTTACCTATGAAATCGGCGTTTTGTATTTTTTTGGAAACGGCAAATCCAAAAAAGTTAAGTATAGGCAGCGTTAATTTTTAAAAGTAACCGCTTTATAAAAGTTTCAGCGAATCTAAGAAATGATTATGGGAAGCACATGAAAAGAGCTCTGTTCAAATTTTTGTTATGTGATTTAGCCCAGAAATTAAAAATATTTCATGTGAAACCTTGAAATAACATTCCATTTTCCAAATAAAAAACATATTTGGATATAGCTTTGAAAATCGCTGGAAGTGGTACTTATGATTAACGAAGAAAAAAAACTCAAATTTCATAGATCCAATTTCATTTCACTTCGTCCGCGTAGAAGATTTTTTCAAAATCGGTTCAGCAAAAAATTTAGCCTGTATGTTAATCCAGGTCCTATTCTGTCTACGAAGCAAATTTCATCCAAATCCGTCCAGCGGCCTGAAGGCAACAAACATACATACAGACATACACACACAAACTTTTGCATTTATAATATTAGTTAGAATTATAGTTGAGAATGATTTCGTTAATTTTCGTATTGAACATGAATCCCATGTGGCCCTTCCACGGAACCCCAGGGTTCCGCGGACCACCATTTGAGAACCGCATAGACTTCTAATAAACATCATATTATGATAGTGTGAACAGGGGCCATATCGATAGAGGTAATTCAACTGACCATCTTGCATTATAGTAACTTTTTTTTTTATATGAGAGGGCGGCAAACGAGCATGCGGGTCACCTGATGGAAAGCAATCACCGCCGCCCATGGACACCCGCAACACCAAAAGGGTCACAGATGCGTTGCCGGCCTTTGAGGAAGGTGTAGACTCGTTTCTTGAAGGTTCTTGAAGGTTCTTGTACTAATCATTTATGCACTTTACAAGTTTACTTCGGTACATTTTAAACAAATTCAATCAACACGATTGGGAACGGTTAGAACTTGTGCAGCCTGGTTTCTGAACTAGGAAATGTATCCTGTATTCCAGGATTTTTCGCCTCCAGAAGGGTTGTCATTTAATGTAGGTGCTTAGTGAGCAAACATCTGATTTAAGGTACCTACGTAAATAGAAAATTTATTTAACATTTTGTTAGAATAAGAAGAATAAGAATAGTTTATTATGAACGCCACAACACGTTACAAAAACAAAGCAGTAGTAAATTATAGCTAAAATAGAAATACAATTATGAAGAAGATGCCGACAATGCTGTCATAATGTTAGCACTCAGCTCATGCTGCGACGAATCACAGCGCTGGTTTTCTGTGCCCCCAAATGCCCAGTGACGCACGGACGCCACGTCAGTACAATAATGAGCATCATAATAATAAATAATTATAGTCTGTTTAGTGTATGTATAGTGTACTTAGTGTAAATATACAAAAATCAAAAATGATCTCAATATTCATTAGGTTATGTTTTTAC
Organism: Oegoconia quadripuncta; assembly: GCA_949316235.1. Taxonomy (NCBI): domain Eukaryota; kingdom Metazoa; phylum Arthropoda; class Insecta; order Lepidoptera; family Autostichidae; genus Oegoconia; species Oegoconia quadripuncta. Next base: position 39,639,702 of record OX438741.1, on the reverse strand, counting down.
TTGATTATTCAAGTATATATCTGATAGCTACTTAAGTAATTGACGAAGTGTGCAGCTTTCGTTTGAAGCTGCTAAACGAGTCGTGGAAGATGCCAATGTCTGGATCACGGGTTTGGATGGAATTATAAAATTAAAATCATCAAAATCAAAAAATGCTTTATTTTATAGGTACACAGGCTACAAAAAATAGTCAGATTTTACATTTTTTAAACTACTGCTTGTTTAAAAGGCAGTTTTCCCCTGAAAAAAACAAGCAAGAAGCTCTTTTAAAATCAGGCTTTGATTTTACATATAGGTTTTTATATTACAAAAAGGTTTTTATATTTCATTATTAATTGTGAAATAGCCTGGCATGCGAACGATCTGATTATGTCCAGGTGTGATTATCATCTAAATAGTCTGATATTTTATTTATAATATGCTTTGTTAATAAGTTTCTGTTTTATAGTATCTTTAAATTTATTGAAAGGAAGATTTTGTATATCAACAGGAACCTTATTGAAAAAGCGTATACATAACCTTTTGAATGAATCAAGACTTTGCGGAGGCGACTATGTGACCTGCAAGTTTATCTTTATTTCTTATATTGACATCATGTTTATCACTATTTTTCCTCCATGATGCCATATATATAGGTATTAGATTTTCAAAATCTAATAAACTGATCGAGAATTCTACTCTTTCTCTACTAATTCTAGGGGGGATTGAAAACCTAGATTAGTTCTAGAAAACGGAGTGTGAATACTTACTAATATTGTGCCTAGAGTGAGGGACGTCGAGAGATATTTTTTCCAGTAGATGACTGCACTGTATTCGTTTGTTAATTGATTTATAAACAAAACACAGATCATGAATACGTATTTATTTACCTTGTGAAGAAAAATAAAGATGATTATTACCTATTGTTTTTGTTGTTTCTGTACTTGTGTTTTATTGTTTTAGTTGTATTTTTCATATGTAAAATTTGTTATGTGTGTGTACATGGATGCAAATAAATGCTTATCGATCTATCTATCTATCTGTCTATTTAATTCTTACCAACTTACAGTTTTCACTTTATATGCAAGTCGAAGGAGCTCGCCCCTCATCTTCATTAGTCTCTAATGACGTTGCAACTGCCCATCTGGTCAACTTGTCAGCAATAGGAGCGCCGTCACTGATTTACGGGACTATAAAACAGTCTGCCCTTTTGTGATGACCCTCGGGTAGGACTACAATTACAATTTATAACGCAATTTAGATAACAAACATGTAAAACTTCTCAAGACTCCCGTCCATTGCCTCGCTTTAAACGGGGAGATCGTAGATTTAATTGCAAAGATTTTATTTATTATTTTATGCATGACGGGTTTGTCAATTTAAATCTACTGGAAATAAAAATAGGGCTTAAGCATTTTTCGGTCAGTCAGTATGTCCAAGCTACCACCGCTTCGGAAAGGGAAATCATCTGTGGGAAAAGAAGCGGCGCAAGAAACCCACAGTTGACGGTGCTGCGCGTGGTTACATTGTCTGGCTCAAGGAGTCCACGGAAGACCGGGGTCGTGGTATCTGGTTATTGCTACACACAGCAACAAAAAACAGAAAAAAGATATTAATATATCAAAAACACTGACACTTTTACTGAGGTAATTTTTGTCTGGTCAGTCAGCCCTTCATCTATCTTCCTCTTTCGTTTGTCCTAACATTTACTGGACACCCTGTAGATGCTTCGTTATTTTAAGGTGTTACGTTATTACGAAAAGGGATATAGAAGCAGTAGGTATACAAAGCATTTTACACATGCTGTATCTAGTTTAAACCTCCGTGGCTCAATGTAAACAACATTGCGTTTACGATTCGGAGGTCGCGGGTTCGATCCCCAGCGGGGTACATGTTTAAGTACTCGGTTTGGTTGGTGGTAGGGCATTTTAAATAGCTACCACCATCTTATCTAAATCTGCCGCCAAGCAGCAATGTTAATAGCATTATTGTGTTCCGGTTGTCAGAGATAAGATAGCCAGTCTCCAAATGTGTTGGGGTTTGCAGGTCAGTACGCTTCCACCTTCGACCTCATCTTCACTTAACGTCAGGTGTGATTGAGATCAAGTGCTAACCAGTGCTAAAACATGTATTAACGGTTCCAAATACTCGAATGATACTACGAAATTATTTTATGTACAAGAATCTACTTTATAAAGTAACACTGTTTTAGTCTTGACGCCTCCAATCAGAATGATCGTCCGTCACCGCCAATCATGTATAAATCTAGTAATACTAATAATGGTAAGTATTGCCTACTTCTATTATCGAAATCACCATAATTAAATAATAATTGAAAACTATTTTAAACTAAAAGGAATGGCAGACACATGGAGTCACGTAGACGTTTGCATCTCTCCTGCTTATATGATTGGACATTATTAAATTTAAGAAACATTTATATCGCTATTTATTTATCGATATTTTTATATTAAAATTTAATGAAGTATGTACATGAAACAACAAATTTCTAAAACATAATTGAAAATACCTATATCTTATAGAAAATATACGCCGTCCAACTCGCTTCCGTGAGGCATAGTACCTAGTACGCTAGCGCTATTGCCCCGCTGAATGCATAAGCTCAGCTGCTGAGCAAAGTAGGCACCAGCTCTCACATCTCCAGAGGCGTGGACCAGTCTAACGGATAAATCCTTTACAAATTGTTTCGTGTCAGAAGACCAAGGGCCCAATGTCTCCACTGCAAGCGCCGCAAACTCGTTGTTTATAGAGATTGACGCATATTTACGGCGCTTGTATTTTGAGCTTGTTCAGCCGCGGTTCCAGCTCTTAAGAAATTTAAGAAATCAAAATATTGATTTTCGAAGATTAAGTGCTCGTTAAACGAAGTGCACCAAAGTAGGTCGTCGGATTCCTCTGGCCGGTCACATACTTAGAATTGTGGCGTTCACGGATAATTTCCGCTACCAGGCGACGAAATGTTGGATGAAATATCCCCCCACTTTCAATTGAAAACGACCGCAATCGCCTATTAACGTGCACACCGAAGCACGGGAAACACTTGTATAAAAATTCCACAAATGGTCACCCACCGCTGACCGCGCAAGCCATTGCTTAACTTCTTTATCTTTAAAATAAACCATGCTATGTTCTAACCAAAATAACAAGAATATTTGGCTTTTTGGCGGGATCTCGGCGAGTGAAGTTGCATTTTTCTTTATAATAATTCTTATAATTTGTTCGACGACCGATTGGTGTAGTGGATAGTGACCCTGTCAGCGAAACCAACGGTTGCGGGTTCGAATCCCGCGACGGGTAAATGTTTGTGTGATGAATACGAACATTTATTCCCGAGTCATGGATGTTTATATAAATATTTATGTATGTTTATCCGTTATCTAGTATCCATAGCACAAGCTTTGCTTAGTTTGGGACTAGATGATTGGTGTAAGTGTCCGAAATATTTATTATTATTATTATATTATTATAATTTGTGCATTCTAACTTTTGAAGCTTAATGGCAGAATATTGTGCAGCAAACGTTAGTGTTGGTGTACAGGTGAAGGGAAGTGTAAATTAAAGTGCATAACGGAGCTTTTGGGTTCCCACAAGAAGCCGCCAAAATCTTTTGTAAAGCATTCTGCCACTTTACTGAAGAATGACTTGACAGTGACTAGACTCTGTATACGCCAAGTATACGACGAATTATTTGTTTTGACTGAGACTGACTTGTAAACTGAAGAAATAAGAGAAATAAAATTTTTCACTCCAAATTGGCAGTAATGTCCCTCGACAGTGAGGTTGACTGGTTGCGATCCTCAAAAATAAGGAGAAGAACAAGAATACTTAAGTAACTATGTTGATGAAATCTTTAGAGCCTGTAGGTACTGACATATAAGAAGATACCGAATTCTATAAAGTTAATCTATCTACCAGACCCCTGCCTGCCTCCAAGCTAGGTGAGACAGCGAACCAATCACAACGTGACACCACGGCCAGCCACAGGTGGGCGCGAACCGACGCCATCTTGCTTGTGCGGTACTTGTTTATAGTACAAGAGACTGAATGTTATTTTTCTTGTTCCAAGTGGTAATAAATAATAATTCGGACACTTACACCAATCATCGAGTCCCCAAATTAAGCAAAGCTTGTTTATAGATATTAGAAACATCCATGACTCGGGAATAAATACAATAAGTACTGTTCACGAAGGACATACAAAAATAATAGAGACAGAAATTTTGAACATAGAACTATATTGTAAAAAATAGTAAATTAAATTTTTGGACCCGACAGTAGGTACGATGGATGAGTTGCTAACAATGCGCCGCACTGCCGTCCCCTCTCTCGTGTTGAGGTCTGGTTTTAGGCCGCGACAAGTACAATACAAATATACTTTTTCGACTTCCAATCCGCAACCGTCCAACCAACCCAAAAATTTGTATTAGTGAACGTTGCATTCCACACCGATAGAATATAATAAAATTAGTTTATAATGTGTAGAGTAATATTATCTAGTCTTTGTAAATAAACGTCTTACATCACGGATCGTCGAGTCTCATTCGTCTCCCTGAGAAGTACCCAGTCTACCTGGAAGAGCGGATCCAAAAAGTGCCCAGCTTAACTGGACGAGCAGACCACAAATGTTCCCAGCAGGACTCGAGGAGCACTTGACATTAGTAGATGTTCCCAGCACCCGCTGGACGAGCTGTTGATGCCTATCGATGTTCCCAGCACCCGCTGAACGAGCTGCTCCTGCTGTAGATGGTCCCAGCTTAGGCTGGATGAGCCGTTGATGCTTTCAACTTCCTCTCACTGTAGCCAGGCCACCCCTAGCCGTCAGTAGATCAGTCAGCAGAGGCCGGTTGACTGGCAGTGAGACAATCCTGTCCTGTGCACATTGCACGACGTGCACACCCCATATCCTTCCCACTTCCATCTGTTGGTTTCGGTTGCATGGTAACAGACTTCCCGTACTATTCATTTATTTATCTATAGTAGATTTATGGTTAGGGTTAGGCTGTTAGATAGGGTTGTGTGTAAGTTTGGCCCCTTACATTTTCATGTAACGTCAGCTAACTATTACAGCACATGATACGTCCACAATACAGTTACATGAATAATATAATATGGATGTTATTTTAATCGTAAGGAAAAAGACAGGGCATATTAGGTAAGTAAACTAGAAGTTATTGGGATAGGTAGTTTTTTTTTTCAAAACTGTCGAATAAAGCGTTGATTTTGTAATTTGACAGATTCGCTGGAAGGGTCGGTAAAGGACGACCAAGAAGGACGTACGTCAATCAAGTGACTGACGTACTCACAGGTCAGGTGCGGTCAACCACTAACCGACGAGCGTGTATGAAGCATTTGAGGAGAGTGGAAGAAGCGCATTTATGGCCTATTCCACGTAATTACATCATTAAATTAAATAAATAAAGAAAACTTGAAGAAAATGTGAGGTCTAAATAAATTTCGCATGATAGCAACCCTGCGAATCACGCCAAGAATCAATATGGGGCCGGCGCGTGCGATTTGGAAGAAAATAATTAATTACCTATGCCAATAATCTTTCACTTACCTAATATGCCCTATTTTTTTCCGGTAACAGTAAAAAAACTCATCAGGTATGTACACAAACATTATTAAAAAATGTCGAAGTTAACTGCAAAGATTTGGAGCACAGGCTCACGGACTATGAAACCGGGGAGCGATGACGCAGTTTCAAATTTTCCCATTACCCGGGAGGAGGGTTGGGTAGCAACTTTAACTGTAGCTATATGGTATAAGTAACCATCACCATAAACTATACATACATTGTGGTTATATACAACCGCCCCGGCTTTGTTCGGAACTTTCCACGCGTAGAAATTCCTACTTTGTAAAAATATGAAAATCGACTGAAGCACAAACTTAGAACTGTGACTCATCGGTTACTTACACAAACTATAAAGAAATACTAAAATCTAGTATAAAACACCTGAATACGGTAAATGGTCAATCGCGCATCCAGTCAATCATTAAAAATATATATATATATATATACCGGATGAGTTTTGTTACCGTAAGAAAAAAAGGCCAAATTAAATCAGTGAAATAGACGTTATTGGCATAGGTAGTTTATTTTTTTTTAAGTCCCACTACTGACGCACTCTCCGGCTAGAGATTGATATGTGACTGGTGGTATTCGTAGGTTTCCTATCGTGCGAAATTTGGAACTCATATTTTCCCCAAGTTTTTTTTTATATTTTTTTTTCGTTTTATTCTCTCCTATAGGAGAAGGCAAAGGGATCTAGCCCATAACAGCCATGTCTTATTTCTCTTATTTGTTCAGTTTGTAAGTCAGTCTCAGTTAAAACAAGTAATTCGTCGTATACTTGGCGTATACGGAGTCTAGTCACGGTCAAGTCATTCTTCAGTAAAGTGGCAGAATGCTTTACAAAAGATTTTGGCGGCTTCTTGTGGGAACCCGAAAGCTCCGTTACGCACTTTAATTTACACTTCCCTTCACTTGTACACCATCACTAACGTTTGCTGCACAATATTCTGCCATTATTAAGCTTCAAAAGTTAGAATGCACAAATTATAAGAATTATATAGAAAAATACAACTTCACTCGCCGAGTTTCCGCCAAAATGCCTTTTTTTTTAATTTAATTTAATGGTGTAATTATGTGGAATAGGCTACAAGCGCGACCGTTAAATGACACAACGCTTTATTCGATGATGGTCTTGAAAAAAAAATTAAACTTTTCTATTTCAATTCACACAATACAATACAAATACACTTTATTTCACAACAGAAAAGAAAATACAGTGGTAAGAATAGAATGTACAATTTGGCTACCTTATCACTAAAAGCGATGTCTTCCATGCAAACTAAGGACAGTACATTTGAAATAGGTAGGTTGTGCAAATAGGGATGCAGATACAAACTAGGTACGTCATTTAATATATTTACATACACATACATACATAGATCAATAGACTAATATACCTAATTAAACATAACGCCACAGACAGTGCTGTTAGAGTGGCTAAGTTTTGGTCCAATAAAATTTGAAATTTGCCTCGACACGACAAGAAGAAGAACACAACGTCTTTAAAATAGCAACAAAATACAAAGGTAAATATATAGGTGTACTAAATAAATATTTATTGATATATTAAATAATAATAAAAAGTGACAACAGGATTGTTCTAAGGTTTAGAGAGAAGATAAGAAATGAGCACAGATTAAAGCACCAGGAAATGCTCTACACTTCTATTTCACTTACCTAATATGCCCTATTTTTTTCCTTATGGTAAAAAAACTCACCCAGTATATTACGAATGGTGTCTCGTGGATTTTTTCAAGTATTAAACTGTCCACCCCATTTGGGATAAAGGTTGTTATGTATGTAACTGCTGCGATCCAGAATCCGATTACAACTAAGGCCCGTATTAATAAACCATTCTCAATACAAGACTTAAGGCTGTATCACACGAGATGCGTCTTAAGCAGTTGACGCTATCTCAAGCTACGTGCTAATTTATAAATCAATCTTGACCTCTACTCAGCTGAGATCACTTTTCAAGTATTCGCCTCAGCGGCGAATAAATGATAGTCTTGAGTTTCAATCAATCAGTCAATCAATCAAATACGTTTTAGTGTTTAAATAAGGAAGGTACATTTAAATATATTATAGAAACTACAAATTAGGCAGCCTTATCGCTAACAGCGATCTCTTCCAGTTTCGTTTATTAATATGTAAAACTCGGCGCATCTCTCAAGTGAGTACTGCTTGAGTAAGCACGCGCGTTTCAGGTCTCAAGTAAGGTTTATTAATCAACACGTTTACTTGAAACCAGTCACAAGACTGTTCTCAATCTTGAGAATACGGGCCCAAATAATAGAATGCAACAATACACAATACGCATTATGGAGTGTGAATCTACGTCAATGAAACTCGCAGTTATTTTTAAAATGTCTTTATTAATACAGTAACATTACTTATAATAAATAAGTATACCAAAGCACTTACAAAAATTATAAAAGTATAACGTCTATAAAATAATATTTAGATAAAAATTACGTAAACATAAGTGTGTTAAAAAAATCATAAGTAAATTCTATAAAAAGCAAAATAGTTATTTCCCCTTGTTGGATATTATTATTAGTCAGGAAGAATGGTTTTGGAAGATGAAGATTATTCCTACGACACAAGCTAATGGTTTCCATTCTGATGTGACTTGTGTAAACTACAGAATAGAATAGAATTCATGTATTTGCCAGAATAGGGTCACAAGTTACAGTTGGATACGTTTATATTAGATACCATGCTATGCTACCAATTACTTGGTGTACGGTGCAATACCGCACATACCACCGGCGCGGCGGCGGCGTCAGCAGTTTACGTCACAATACATTTCTTTCATTCGCCCTTCAAATCAGTCCACGTTTAGCAAGCAATCATCATACTCGTGTACTCATTAGCATCATCATTATTATAAGTTATATCAATAAATCAGTGTCTTAAGTATCAAAATATTATCATTTTTACATCATTTAAAGATTGTGCGGTAAGCAACCGTACAATTGGTGTGCAAATTTTTACAAATAAATTTAAATATAGAGGTACATGCAATGATTTAAAGTGTACCATGTTATTTCAGCACAAGATTACTAATTATAGCAATGGTCCAATTATTTCATGCTATGAACACAACATCATTCACAATAATCATAATAAGTAAACAAAAAAAATATTAATTTAAAAAACTCACGTGTCATAAATTATGTCAAACATTCGAATATAATGTCAAATTGGTCCATTCATTTTGTCATTTAAAGAAAACAGCTTAACAAACATAACAAATAGTAAATAACAAGCATCACTGCAAATCTCTACAAGTTTTAGACTGATGCTATCGTAGAAAGAAAAAGACAGCACTACTTTGTAGTATCTAATGTACGCTCTATAGTAGATATTCCTGTGTATTGATGGACCTTACCTATGTCATATTATTTGTACCGTCTTTTACTCCTCAGTCAGCCGCCTCGCCAAGAAAATGTACGACGGAGCTGACAACTCCTCGCAACCCCTGCTGCAGAACATTGCGCCACTGCACACACGCCCTCCAGATGCCAGAACCCGAGCTCTTCCAAGAGAGCTAGTGCAGCCCAACACGTAGACGGAGTCCCGGGTCCGAAGAAGATCCGGCAACTAGGTAACCAACGATAACCCAACGCCCTGCCCGCAGCTACGGCCAGCGAAGGCGACCATTGTATGGGGGCACTACCCCCGGAACAATTTTCCTTACTCCCAGAAGGGGAGTGAGATGCGAGTGCTACTACTTACTCCTCAGTAATAAACTCACTGTTGCGCAATGCACGCGTTTCATTATTCATAGTGATAACACCTCAACTTTAAAACTGGTTTTAAAATAATCACATCAGAATCGACACCAAATACTAAAAACTCACAGCTACATAAATCAACTCACCAAATAAGTTTAAAACAAACCAGCTGTAAACCAGACTTCTATGCAAAAGTGGAGGGGCGAAATCATCACAAGTGATAAATTATCCATGACATTATGGTAGGGATACTCGTTTGATTCTCGTGGTACCATGGTATGTGCTATTCCCACAAGTTCAATTGACCTTTTCAGTTAACTGAACTAGTGAAACTTTTTTTCTCATTTGTTCAGTTAACTAGTATTTACTATTTCGTTTTTGTTAATGTGTACAAAATTCTTTGTGTTCTTATGGTATAAAGTATAGTTATTGTGTTAGTAAAACTTTAACTTTAGCTTCTTTAGTGAAAAATACACTCACCAATTGAAACAAGATTCTTTTGACGATCCAATGAATCCTTTCACAAATGCTTAAGGACTAATCTTTCTGGGAATGACCTAGACTAACTAAGCACAATACTAGTTGTTTTTGTCTTCTAAGCACGAAATCTACAGCTTTTTGTGCGAAATGTAGGCAACTTCTTTTGCCCAATGATATCTGTCTCAAACCTAGAGCTCTACCAAGCAATAAATTCTCAAAGGTATAGGACAAGTGACGAGAAGGTTCTCGCTGATTCTTCAATTGCAAATCGCAGACCCGTTGGCCCATTGACATTGTATAGTTGAAGGAGTTTCACTGGATGTAGCTTGCACAGGCTCATAAGAGTTGGCGTAATAAATAGCAGTGGGTACGCTCCTTCCAGTTTTAGAAAACTATCATTCTCTATATCCTAATGAGTATGAGGAACATTCATTAGCCCTCCAAAAAAAAGCATTAGCTGTCAAAAGGAATGTGCCCTCAAATCTTCTAAAGTTCCGAGGTTCCAGCCTTTATACAACCACAACTAGCAGCAGCAACAAGATCGCCATGTACGGTGCAGAAGGCTGCTTCCGTATCACTCGATTGCACCAATTACCCGTACACACACAGGCGTGGAAGCGAGCATACATAGATATCCCTCTGGAGAATGGCACCAACGACGCCATTGGGCTGATTATACAGCCGTTGTCTACGTGCTGGAAAAGAGGTATTATTGAAGAATATCTTTAACAGAAAGCTGATGAAGTGTTTGGTAGTCATCACCATCTTTAACCCACACTTGTCCACTGCTGTATTCAGGCCTCTCCCAAAATGCGCCTCTTCATTCCCAGAACTGGCTTTCAGAGCTGTGTTGATGAATCAAAATAAGAACATTTGACATTGATTCGTATTTAGTCTATTATTTTCAATTGAAGGCGGTCGTTAAGCCGAGTCCGTGGCTTAGAGGCGCGGCTTAAAAACAGGTGACTGTCAGGTGACTAGTCTGGCACGAATGCACCCATCCGCATGGGACCCGCGAGGTGAATTATGGCCCATATTCTTCATTCATAATACGAAGAGCCAAGGCATGGAACTCCCTTCCGGCGTCAGTCTTTCCTAAATCTTACAACCTTGAGATCTTCAAGAGCAGGGTGAATAGGCTTCCACAGAGATCGCGTGCTTCATCTTCAGCCACATCGTCACTTTCCATCAGGTGAGATTGTGGTCAAACGCGTATCCAGTTAATCATAAAAAGAAATACGCTCTTGCAGTGAGAGGCTGTGCCCCAGCAGTGAGGACGTGTAAGGCTGTTGATGATGATGATAAATTATTCATCTAGCATTGTATAAAAGAAGCTAACCTGTAGAGCCATCTCGAGCTTCGCCATCCGCTTGCTGACGAAATGTTTCCCCATGATGGCTTTGTGCCGGTTGCGGCAGGAGCGCTGCGTGTAGACCCCCGTGAGGTCCACCCAGCGCACGGAGCAGCCGCCCGTCCAGCGGCCCCACAGCGAGCGGGGATCCGACGCGTTGTAGTGGTAACGCGACCTGCGCATACGTCAATCAGGGCGAGTGAGGACGAGCTTCTGCTTGTAACCATTTTGTATAAGATTACAACAGGTACCAGGCGATTATAACCTACAAAGAGTTTCTTCTCGCTTAGACCACAAACCTTAGCTTGTTGCGACTTCTTTTAATACATAGGTACGCACAAGGAAAGTGTTTAGTGGTTTTATATCACCAGCTACATCAATAACAGGACAGCATAGTTAAAATTCTAACAGTAGTCTAAGATAAAGTAGGACTGTTTTCCACAACTCGACGTCGTAATTGCACCTATTTTACGTTGGGTGTTTGGGGGTCTCACTTTTACCAACCAAGCTTCACCAGGAAAGATAGCAAAGCCTTGATGCGATCCTGGTGTGCCCAGGTGAGTAGACCGGTAAGTGACCACACCGGTACATTCCAAAAGGATGTGGGCAGTTGTCTCGTGCATCCTGATCGCGGTGTGAGGCGCCCCTGTGGAGGGCCCGCCAGCTGCCCTCCGGGAACGGGCCTCCTCTTGTGAGGGGAGGCCAGGGCGGGGGGAGGCTGGAGCCGGCTATGTGTTCCCCTTCCCTATGGCAGAGGAAGGTCGCCGCGGGATTTTAGTGGGTATCGGTCCTGATGGGGACGCGAGTCCCACATAACCGTCTCGCCGTCCCCCAAGAGAGCAGTATACCACATTTCCCCGCGTAAAAAAATGTCTCATACATGCCCCGTACAGAAGACTGTCAGTAACATTCTACAGATCGAGCGTTTATTAAAGAGACCATGACCAGTGACAGCCTCTGTCACGTTACGCAGTTGGATCCTACTTTAGGACGTTTTGAAAGATGTAGCTATTAATTGATGAGACCCGTCTTTACGTACGTCTTTACCACCGTAGCTATCTGATGCGATAATGCTCACCCAAGACGGATTTGTGTCTAATCTGCACCCGGCGTTTGGCAACAATTGGGAGCGAAGGAACGACGATCAGATTTAGTAACAAATCCAGGTAGAGATCTGTAATCAGCACTGGACTAGGAGAGGCTGTGATGATGAATTTCAACTACCTAGAAATGATGAGACAGTAACTCACGCATCAATATAGGGGCAGTATTTCCTGTAGACGGAGATCTGTTTCCTGGCGGTGGGTCTACTAGCTCCAGCTGAAGAAAGTCGCCAATGAACGCGGCAATGACGATCATACTCACACGTCCAGGTATCGGCAGTACTTTCTGTAGATGGAGATTTGTCCTCTGGCAGTAGGGTCTACTGGTACGAGCGGCAGGAAGTCGCCAGCAAAAGCGTCCGCGCAGTGAGCTCGTACCGGTATCTCTTCCACCTCCAGTCCACACACGAAGCACTACGATAGCGTACAACAGATAACTTTATGTAATTCAGTTGATTAATAATTCTAAGTACCTACTCAAAGTAAGCGGTTGATAAAATGCCATGTATGGAGTATAGCTTTATACGGCTGTGAGACATGGACATTAACACAAAGGGATAGGGAAAGGTTAGAGGCATTCGAGATATGATACTGGAGACGAATGGAGGGAATAAGCTGGACCAAGAAGAGAACAAATGAAGAGGTGTTAATGATGGTAAAGGAGAAGAGATGCCTGTTAGCCGCAGTTGAGAACCGAAGAGGAAAGATGATAGGTCACTTGATACGACACGATATGTTTTTGAAGAACATAATTGAGGGGAAGATTGAAGGAAAGAGAGGACGGGGAAGACCTAGGCGTAATTACTTTGACCAAGTGAAAGAAAAGGTGAATATCGTGTCGTATCAAGTGGTTAGAACGAGGGCGGAAAGTAGAGAGACATGGTCGTTACTCCACCGACAAGAGCATAGCTCTTAAATTGAAGAGACTCAAGGTAAGGTTCACAAACACAACATACAATTTTTGTTTTGCAGAAATTAGCCGGTCGTGCGATTTACACATTTCTCATCCTCAGTGTAGTACTAGAACGGTATAGAGCAGCCGGAGAGCACCTGACAGCTGTCTGAAGTAGTGCACCCAAGTTCCAGACAGCTGCCGTAAAGGTGTGGCTAATATGGGGAGTTTTTAGCCGGTACGAGTCCGGCACTACCTTCGCTACGGCGGTTTTATAGCTGTGGGTGATGTCGACTCAAAAGTGTCCTATGAGGATTTCTCCACCTTCCCGAAAGGAAAAAAAAAAGATCCTCGGTGTGGCTTAGGCATAAAGTGTTAAGAGTATCTAATTTTCTAACCTTTTCGTCATAGTTACATTCTAGTAAATCTATGTGAAACAAACCTAGCATCATTTGAGAGAAATAGTGATGAACATGATATCAATATAAAAAATAAAGATAAACTGCAGGTCACAATCAGACACCGCAAAATCAGTAATCCAATCAAACTGCTATGTTACCTATACGTTTATTCCATGAAGTTCCTGATGATGTACAAAATCTCCCTTTCAATAAATTTAAAGATACTATAAAACAGAAACATTATAGATATCGGACTATTTGGATGATAATCATTAATGAACATTCGAGCGTTTCTCAATTTTATAAATATTGAAATAAATTGTACGTTTTATAATATATGACTTAAGCTTTTCAATAAGATTCCTGTTGATATACAAAATCTTCCTTTCAATAAATTTAAAGATAATATACGAGTAAAACAAAAACACAGACTATTCAGATGATAATCATCCCTGGACATAACCAGCTCTTCCGCATGCCAGGCTAATTCACAATGAATAATGAAATATAAAAACCTGTTTTTAAAAAAGTCACCCCTGGAGTTTCTTGCTTGTTCTTCTCAGGGGAAAATTACATTTTGAACAAACAGGACATAATTTAAAAGATGTAAAATTGACTATTTGAAATGTACCCTGTGTACCTACAAAATAAAGCATTTTTGACTTTGACTATGCCGCCTCTGTAGGTCAGGAATAGTCAGGATTGCCTTCAATTGTAAACAACCGGGACTTAACGTGCAAAGCACGGAAACACCCGTATTAAAATGCCACTTGTGGTCACCCACTCGAGGACTGACTGACAGCATTGCTTCACCTTGCTAATTGACAGCGACTTGTACCACGAGTACTTGATTCTAGACCCATGAACTAAGACTAAATATTGATGAATCGTCAGCATTACCTTTCCCATGATTGTCCCTGTGTTATTGCCCTCGTAGTCATACCCATATGTGGTTGTCAAGGTAGTGGTAGAGGTAGTGGAAGTAGTAGGCGTGGGACAAGTAGGGATGTTCCACTTCTGGAGCGTCTCATTCACCCACATCGTCAGGTTTGTCTCGTAATCATACGTCAAGTTCGCTATGATCGCCAGCAGCGCAGGTATATCCAACAACGGCGATTGCCTTTTCGTTAACTTCGTTGTTGTCGTTGGCGTTGTTGTTGTCGTATTATCTGTGTTGTTCAAAGTCGTCGACACACCTTGCCGGATCAAATTCCATTTCCCTATATCATAGTAATCAGCTGGTACCGTTTCGTAGTCGCTCCTATAAGTAGACGACGATCTACTGGGTCGAATTCTCATGATGTAGTCTCGGATCAGAGTTGTTACTTCGCTGTCTGTGATATCGTCAGTCATGGAATTGGTCCCACTGTCGAGGGTCGTCTTGGTCGTATCTGCGTCGGATGCGTTAGATGCGTCGAATGCAACGAATGCGTCAGATGCGTCGGAAGCGTCGTCGAAGGGCTCATCAGTTATGACACGTTTTGAGGACGTAACATCGTCGTCCGTTATATCGCTCGACGCTGAGACGTAGGTGTCGACGTCATGGCCGGTAAGTAGCTTCTCTAGTGCACCTGGAAACAAAGATCAATTTAGTTCTGTGTTCCACTTTATCAAGGGCGGATCCAGCCTTCGAGTCAATAAATACAGGGTGAATTTGAATTCGTGTAATTCTCATTAACTGGTGACGCCGCTCTTGATTACGAATAACTTTCCCCAAGGAACTATAGTGGAATTCGATCAATTTTTCGATTACCCATACAAAGTAAACCATTCTGAAACCACCTTTAGTATAATAAGTATTACTCCAATCGGTCGTCAACTATTAATCCCTTACCTTTAACTTCCTTCAGCTCATCAGGGCCGAGGGTCTGTATTTCTGACTTGTTGTCATTGTCGAACCGTCTCACCCTGGTGAGGGAGTCGTCGCTGCCAGCTGTCCACCCGAAAGTTCTTGGCACCATGTCTGTGGATGAGTTGAGAGTTAAAAAAGAGAATGACAAACGAGCTACCTGCTCACGGCCATTTACATTTTCTAAGCTACTGCTTGTTCAAAATGCAATTTTCCCCTGAGAAGAACAAGCAAGAAACTCGAAGGGTTGCTCTTTTAAAAACAGGTTTTATATTACAAAAAGGTTTTATACTTCATTATTAATTGTGAAATAGCCTGGCATGCGAACAACCTGATTATGTTCAGGGATGATTATCATCTCTATTTAGATGATTTTATAATATGCTTTCATAATATGTTTCTGTTTTATAGTATCTTTAAATTTATTGAAAGGAAGATTTTGTATATCAATAGGAACCTTATTTATTAATTGAATGAATTACTGACTTTACGGAGGCGACTTATGTGACCTGCAAGTTTATCTATGTCATGTAATGACATCATGTTTATCACTATTTTTCTTAAAATTGTTAATTTATTTCTTTGATTAGTTTCTCTTTTTATGCACAACGAGTTTCCACTTGACTTCAATCACACTTGATTAAGTGAAGATGAGGCCGAAGGTGGAAGCGTCCTGACCCGGAAACCCAAATATTTGGGGAACTGACTATCTTATCTCTGACAACCGGAACATAACAATGCTATTAACATTGCTGCTTAGCGGCAGATTTAGATAAGATGGTGGTAGCTAGCCAGGCGGACATTTAAAATGCCCTACCACCAACCAAAGTTTTCTGTGGTGATGCATTTTTTACAACATACATTCGCATTTAAACGAAGTCGGTGTATGACTGAGTTACCATTGGTTCCAAATTCCCGTTTTGACTCAAAATGGCACCAATTTTGATTGTGTCAACGACCCTGTCCATACACAGTAATACATAGTCTATGCCCTCAAATTACCTTCTGCGTTATATTTCTCGTAGAAATTGTTGTCCTCCATGTCGTCGTCGTAGGCCACCGCGCTCGGCCCCCACGGGCGACACAACAGCGCCGCGACAAACACCAGTCGCAACATGGGAAGCGTCCCAGAGAGGAAATATCTTATAAAAATATACAAGTGAATAAATACAGCTATAAAAATATAATATCAAAATTATTGAAGTGACATTTATAAAATTAATAGTAAACTGACAGACCCAAAGAAAGGTGGAAAAATAGAAAAAGAAATTAATTTAAAACAGTATCAAAGAGGTACGTTTAGCTGACTATGATGCCACAGACAATGCAGTACACGTGGCCACACTCTGGTCCTCAAGAATTTGATATTTTTGCCATCGACTCGCTAAGAAGAAGAAGCTGGCTGACGTTTTTATGCAGTTATCCGAAATCCTGGATTTTTTATTTTAATTTTTGGATAATACAGAATCAAGAGCATCATTAAAAAAACTGTTACACAAAATTATAAGCCATGCCAATTACAAATTCAGTTTATCATAAAAAATAAATGATTCATACTAATCGACAGAAATATAATTTTATCGATATTTTTATATTAAAATTTAATTCAGTATTTATAAAACACAATTAAAAATACCTATATCTTATAGAAAAAATTCGCCGTCCAACTCGCTTCCGTGAGGCATAGTACCTAGTACGCTAGCGCTATTGCCCCGCTGAATGCATAAGCTCAGCTGCTGAGTAAAGTAGGCACCAGCTCTCACATCTGCGCCTCAAACTCGTGGTTTATAGAGATTGACGCATATTTACGGCGCTTGTTACTTTGAGCTTGTTCAGCCGCGGTTCCTTTGCGCAGTTTCTTGTATATGGGACGGTGCCAAAGTGTCCGCACAAGTTGCGTCCCATACCAAGGTGCGCCCCATACCAAGGTGCGCCCCAAGCACCAGGGTACCAAGGTGACTCCATCAGGTCTTTTCGCGTCGTAAAAATCAAACTCAAAATTCAAAGCATTTTATTTCAACGTAAGATACATGATATCATTTGTTGAATGTCAATTTAAATCTATTGGAAATAAAAATAGGGCTAAGCATTTTTCGGTCAGTCGGTATGCCCAAGCTACCACCGCTTCGGAAAGGGAAATCATATGTGGGAAAAGAAGCGGCGCAAGAAACCCACAGGATCATTTTCTTTTCTTTTCTTTTTTTTATATATATAAAAGTATGCAACTAATACAATTTTATAATTTTTGGGAGCTGGGCGAAGTATACCCAGCGTTTTTGTCATTCAGGTAGTCGCTAATTTTGTAATAACCTTTTTTTGTTAATGTCGTTTTGACATGGTTTTTTAAGTGTTTTTCATTTAGATTAATGATATTCTCAGGTATAAGGTTATAAAAGCGTATAGGGTCCTTAAATGATGTATTAACTTTGCTCAGTCTGAACATAGGGGTGGCTAATTTGTCCTTATGTCTCAAATTTAAGTTATGCTTATCGCTATTTTTTGGGAATGCAGAAATATTTTTTCGTACGTACATAATATTCTCGTAAATAAATTGTGAAGGAAAGGAACAGGAAAATAAATAGTAGAAGTCAAACTAAATAATGATAAATAATTTAGACATTAAATAATGGTTAAATATACTCTGAATAACTCCTTAACACAGAAAATAAAGGACAATTGCTATAACGACGTCCAAATAGCATCAATCATCCTAACAATAGCCCATCTAAAAAGTATTCGGCTGGTTCCAAAAAAGTTGAGGGCAAGGTGAACGATGGTGACATAAAAGGTGATGCCAATTTGCTTTTTTCGCAAGATGTTATCGTCCCGAACGCTGAGGAAAGGAGGGGTGGAACTATGATTGCACTTTTGAACGCGACTGTGCAGTAATTATATTGTAGCAATCACCGCCGCCCATGGACACACGCAATACCAAAAGGGTCACAGATGCTTTGCCGGCCGTTTAGACTGATCGATCATTTCGGTATTAAAAAAGAAATAGCGCAAACGACCTGGCCGTATAGGTATATTGTACGGCCAAAGTCAGTGATGGTGTACAAAAGTGAAGGGAAGTGTAAATTAAACTGCGTAACCAAGTTTTCGGGTTCCCACAAAAAGCAGCCAAACTTTTCCGTAAAGCAGTCTGTCACTTTACTGAAAAGGAATACTTTAGAAGACTAGGCTGTATGGGCACTCTCTTTGCCTTCCAACATTGTTGGAGAAAAAAGTCTATTATGTGCGCGATTTATTGAATTAATCACTTTTTATTACTTATTAATCTATATTTGACAATTTGATATATTTACTTAAATGCAACTGTTAAGGATAGTTTGGGTCATATCAACGTTAGTGCAGCCATCTGTGAATATGATTATCAACACAGATGCAAAGGATTATGGTGCTGTGGCAAATCCTGAAGGGTCATCACATATATATCAGATAAAAGGTAAATGTTAACCCATTATCACGGAACAATATAGTTTATAGTTTCTTGGATTGAATTTGTAAATAATACATTTGTAAAAGTGTAATAGGTTACCTATTGTAATAAGTTGCGTACATTTGTTAGGTTTGTAATTTTATTCAAATTTTTGTAATTAGCTTAGTTTAGAAATTTTTTTTTAACCTGCTTCTTTTTTTTTTTTTTTGTTATTTGTTATATCTTAGTTTTCTTCCCATTTTTGTAATAGGATTTAGTTGTTGTCAATGGTTTAGGCTGATGGTATTTACCAAAGCCTTAAATAATTAAAAAAAAAAAAAAAAGTTTCTTGGACCTTCATCGTCTTATGCGCATCATAGCCGACTGTTGGACAACTCTTAATCGACTATTAAAATAGAAGAGAGTGAGATTGTGGTCAAACGCGTACCCTGTTAAACATAAAAAAAAAGGTTTGGCATTAGTGCCGTTTTGCATTTCATTGGCTACACTCCCATTTGCCGAGGGGGGAATTGGGAAACTTCTTTTCCTACTTACACATCCAATTTCTTTCTTTAATTAGTCTGGGGCCCAAGGTAGCAATAGAGTCACGTAGGGCACCGTCTACCTTCAGTAGACGCCGTGTCGAGTACCACTGTTGATCCTAGCTTTCAGAAGTTACAGTGGGAGGAGTGTGGAGGCAGGATTTCTTCTGTATTTTGGACGAGACGACGTTACGCAGTTTCCCTAAGCTGCCCATCCAGGTCGAATTCGTCGAATGATGTATACGTGATGCGGACAAAGAGATCTACTCTTTTGAAGTCGGTTATAAATTGTTCAGCAGTAGTTCTAGCTCCCGCCATTGATGAGACTTTGTACCTCAACCTTTTAACTGCCTTCGTGGCTCAATGTAAACATTGGGTTTACGATTCGGAGGTCGCGGGTTCGATCCCCTGCGGGGTACACGTTTAAGTACTCGGTTTGGTTGGTGGTAGGGCATTTTAAATGTCCGCCTGGTTAGCTACCACCATCTTATCTAAATCTGCCGCCAAGCAGCAATGTTAATAGCATTGTTGTGTTCCGGTTGTCAGAGATAAGATAGCCAGTCCCCCAAATGTTTTGGGGTTTCCGGGTGAGTACGCTTCGACCTTCGACCTCATCTTCACTTAACATCAGGTGTGATTGTGTATATATTTCAGATGTCCAGCAAACAACTAGCCTTACCACAGACGGTGCGACAGAACACCTCGGAACAAATTCATACATGGACGATGCGGGTAGCTTTTTCCACGTCGGTAATGATTTCACGGGTACACTGTACGATATACTTGAAGCGTTATATTGAAGCTTAGAAAACTATAAAAAAAAAGAAAATGCATAGTACAGGTCCATATGTCCACCAAAATTTATAATAAAACTCCATCCTATCTACAAAAAGAAAAGAATGACTTAAAATTTATAAAAGCAAGTAAAATCCTTTTTAAACGACTTCAAAAAAGGAGGAGGTTCTGTATTCGGGGCGTATTTTTTTTTTTTATGTATGTACACAGATATCTCCGAGATTTGGCGGTTGATTCACATGGTTCTCTTTTTATGTATGTACACCGATATCTCCGAGATTTGGCGGTTGATTCACATGGTTCTTTTTTATGTATGTACACCGATATCTCCGAGATTTGGCGGTTGATTCACATGGTTCTTTTTTTAATAGAAAGATCCTATTACAATTTAAATGAGTTCCTAAATGATAAAAATTTATAGCTTGACATATTTCGTATAATTTAATTCATATGACAAATTTCTTATAATTTAATCTATTCTAATAATCTAATATATTCTAATAGTATATTGATAATAAAAATAGATAAATATCTATTTAATTTAATAAATACTGAATTGATAATAATAGAATACATTTATTCGTCGACCATGGCACAATAAAAATTATCATTCAACAATGATACATGTTTGGTGTGGTGGTTAAAAATTCTGAGTGCTATACCGAATGGTCGCGGGTTCGAATCCCGCTAGGGGCATAAGTTTGTATGATGAATACAGATATGTGTTCCCGAGTTATGGATGTTTTTCAATTATTTATGTATTTATTTACAAAAAAAAATGTTATTGTTTAGTTTATCAACCATCTGGTATTCACAATACAAGCCTAGTTGCTTAGTGTGGAACTAGATGGCGCTGTGTGTATGTGCAAAGATATTTATTATTTATTGACGATTATATACAAGACGACCGATTGGTGTAGTGGATAGTGACCCTATCATCGAAACCAGCGGTTGCGGGTTCGAATCCCGCGAGGGGTAAATGTTTGTGTGATGAATACGAACGTTTATTCCCGAGTCTTGGATGTTTATATAAATATTTATGTATGTTTATCCGTTTATCTTGTATCCATAGCACAAGCTTTGCTTAGTTTGGGACTAGATGATTGGTGTAAGTGTCCGAAATATTTATTTATTTATTTATTTATTATTATAATGAAGCCTCGGTCGCTCTATTGCTACACCCCAAGGGGTACACATGTGATACTAATATTACGTAAACCTAAGACCTTAAAACCTATGTGAAAGCAATAAATTGATTGATTGATTGATTGATTGATTGATTGACTATGACTGTCACATTCAGTTATACGAAGAACTTATGATGTTAGACGAGGAGCAGTTCAAATGTTGTAAGGTTGTTGTGTCGCACATAAATTGACGTATCCAATCTAGCTTCTGCTTTCATGACTTATTCGGGAAGGATGCCAGGTTTGTGTGTATGTTATAATATTATTGGATATAGGAAATATCCACAATGAGTTTTCGGACGAATAAATTATCATCATCATATTAGCCGAAAGACGTCCACTGCTGGACAAGTTACCATACAATAGGATAATTGATTGCTTTTTCGTCCTCAATGAACAAAACACATATGACCGCCTTTAACCGCCTCCGTGGCTCAATGTAAACAACATTGGGTGTACGATTCGGTGGTCGAGGGTTCGATCCCCAGCGGGGTACATGTTTGGTTGGTGGTAGGGCATTTTAAATGTCCGCCTGGCTAGCTACCACCATCTTGTCTAAATCTGACGCCAAGCAGTGATGTTAATAGCATTGTTGTGTTCCGGTTGTCAGATATAAGATAGCCAGTCCCCCAAATAAGATGGGGTTTCCAGGTCAGTACGCTACCACCTTCGGCCTCATCTTCACTTAACATCAAGTGCGAACCCGTTATGGATAAAAAAAAAGAGTACAATTAGACAATTAATACTGTTTTTTTATACGATTGGACGACCAGTTGGTGTAGTGGATAGTGACCCTGTCAGCGAAACCAACGGTTGCGGGTTCGAATCCCGCGAAGGGTAAATGTTTGTGTGATGAATACGAACATTTATTCCCGAGTCATGAATGTTTATATAAATATTTATATGATGTTTATCCGTTATCTAGTATCCATAGCACAAGCTACTAGATGATTGGTGTAAGTGTCCGAAATATTTATTTATTATTTATTTATTTATACTGTTTTAATATGCAAAGATTCTCAAGCGTGAAAGTCAGATCATCTCAATCTTGAGAACGGTTTATTAATACGGGCCTTATAATTATATTTTGCTGCCTGTTAAAATGGAAGTTTGATTGGATAAGAAGTGAAAATAATTAAATGTAACAGGCCGAACAAGGGAGAGATATCATACGCAAAAAATTCCCACGCAAAACAACTTCAAATAATTTCCTGACACAGCCTACGGAGAAGAACTTAGAAACACAGACAAGATCTCAAATCGATGTAGAGAAGATCCTCGAAATTGTTGCCAATTTGACAATAGAATACGACAATGAATGGTTGATAGAGAGGCTGAATCAGACGCTTCAAGTCATGCCGTTCCCGAAGTGTGGGGTAACGAAGAGCGCGAACCGCATCGGAAACTGTCCAGTGTCATGCGGGAATACTGTATCCACGGATTGTGTAGTAGTGCTCTTAATTTGTGTATCGTGGCTTTAAGTTAATTATAAATATAACAAGTAATCTTTTTGTGTGGTTTCGGCACTATATACATGTAGGAGAATTTGTTATAATATAACCTTATTCGCTAAAAATAGTGATAGGCACCATGTTAATACAAGGAATAAGAATCAGTTATCTGTTTATGTTAGCCGACTTCACAAAGTTAGTAAATCCGTCAAATGGCAGTGTATACGCTTTTATAATAAGGTTCCAGTAGACATTCAAAATTTGCCTTTAATAAAGTAATCATAAAACAGAAATTATTAGCAAAAGGCTATTATAAAATCACTGACTATTTGAATGATAAGCAAGCATGGACATAGCTGTGTTATTATTCATATAATTATCAAATCACAAATTGTAACCCATAATCTGTTTAAAAGAGTAACCCTGGAGTTTCTTGCTCGTTCTTCTCTGGGGAGTCAGCTTTGTGAATGAGCAGTTTTAAATGTAATATTAATAGTGCCGTTTTCAAGTGATAATTTTATCCTATGAAATAAAATATTTTGATTTGATTTATAATAGAATAGAGTTCTATAAAAAATTCTTTAAAAAAAATAGAACTCTATAAAACTCGTCTCTTCCCGTGGATGTCGTTGAAGGCGACTTAGGACTCTATCGGATGGCGTTGGAGCCATGGTTTTGTTTGAATATTCAATACACGTTCGATCCGAAGTCGGATCGGACGTCCGAGTCGGAAACAGGCGTCTACTCTCTAACGCAGATAGCTTGGGACGGACGTAACTTCGGACTTATTCTTTTGCAGTTTGCTATGTCAATTATAAACCAATCGTCATTATTTTAATTTTGTTGTATTTAGTTGGACATAACAAGTTAGTAAGGAACGCACGGAACGTACCTACCACGTACGACCACCCTGTGGAACGGACTTCCTGCAGCGGTATTCCCGAACGAGTACGACAAATGTCTGAACTTATGCAAATAAAGGATTCTTAGCAGAAAAAAAGTTCGAAGTTACGGCCGTCCGAACCTATTTTCGTTGGAGAGGTGAGGTGAGGCGCCGAGGTGTTTACGATTTTATTATCGGATTTTTCTTTTTTCGCGTCAACGCGAGCAAAATAAATATTTTATGTTTTTTTTTTTGCAATAAGTAACAGTAATTGTTCGTCCATTTTTTCTTTCTGGTCCACATGCAAGCACTCGGTATAACAGCTCGAGAACGACTGAATTCAGAAATAGTCTGACGGAAGAATCGGACGTGTATA
This sequence comes from Oegoconia quadripuncta, assembly GCA_949316235.1. Taxonomy (NCBI): domain Eukaryota; kingdom Metazoa; phylum Arthropoda; class Insecta; order Lepidoptera; family Autostichidae; genus Oegoconia; species Oegoconia quadripuncta. The sequence continues at coordinate 39,615,656 of OX438741.1, read as the reverse complement.
ACTGAATACGATCAGATAATCTGATTAGACAATCGGAAACACAATCGGACGTAATTCCCAGCCTTAGTGTGCCCGCCCACGACCAACTTTTTGTATGACCGATAATCGGGCCGATTTTTTCCTCAATAGGTACTTTTATAGTATCATCGATATTCTAACCGATTTTTTGTAAGACGTGGGCATTGAAACATTGCAATCAGTACGTTCCATTTTTCTCCTACAAAAAAATCGGTCACCCATTGACGGCCGTGGGCGAGCAGCCTTAGCCCCTGCCACGTGTTAGTTAAAATGTTTGCAAGTGCAAGAAATCGAAATGGTAACAACATTGCTACTTAATCGTCGCGTCCTCCACCACTGGTGGAGGATGCTTCTAATTCAAATTGCAACTGCCACCACCGGGAACATGCAGTTGAAACTGAATCTGGTGTATTTACCACCAAGTTGGACTTGAAAGTTAGTATGGAGGCATAATCCCTCTTAATGTCGAATAATTAATAAGCCATTCTCAAGATTGAGAACAGTCTTGTGACCGGTCTCAAGTAAACGTGTTGATTAATAAACCTAACTTGAGACCTGAAAAGCACGTGCATACTCAAGCAGTACTCAATTGAGAGGTGCGCATATTCTCATTATACGAAACTCAAGACTATCGTTCATTCGCCGCTGAGGCGAATACTTGTTGTGATCTCAGCTGAGTAGACCTCAATATTGGTTTATAAATTAGCACGGACCTTGAGATAGCGTCAACTGCTTAAGACACATCTCGGTTGATACAGGCTCAAGACTTCTACTGAGATTGATTTATTAATACGGGCCTAAGACCTCATATTGCTGCAAAGAATATATAATATATACCATATAAAATTAGTTAATGACAAAATGTTTAAAATTCGATTGATACAATGGCTTCAGGCAAAGTGTTTCTATGATGTTAAGGAATATTTAAATTATCAGAATGCTATGTAAAGTGTCACAAATCATATTTTGCACATCTGCATGCAGATTGAATACATGATTCCTAAATTCCTTATCAGACCTTATAAACTGTATTTTGGCAAATAAATAATTTTTTTCATTCTTTTTTACAAGAATTCAGGTTTCTAGTGTAATCTAATAAACTTCAAACTTCAAGCATTTATTTCAACGTAAGATACATGATATCATTTCTTGAATGTCCATTTAACCTATTGGAAATAGAAATTAGGGCTTAAACACTTTTCTGTCAATCAGTATGTCCAAGCTACTACCGCTTCGGGAAGGAAAATCATCTGTGGGGAAAGAAGCGGCGCAAGAAACCCACAGGATCATTGTTCTTTTTTCTTTTTTTTTAAGATATTCAAAGTGTGTTTTGATATCCCTATGACTTAGGCATTGTATCAAAAAGGAGGAAGGATTTAATAGCAGTAGTTCCAAATACTAAAACTATGATTGCTAGCATACAATTTAAGAAACGCTCATCTCAGTTGTACAACAGAATAAATAAAGAAATATATATATATATACTAAGCAATATTATGAATGCAAATGTATGTTAAATAAATGGATCAAGTCACTTAGTTATGAGGAAACAGAGTCACTCTTGCAACACCTAAAATAGTATTAACCATACAAATATATATATATAATATGTATGTATGTATAGGTATATCTTCTCACACATCTACTCACAAAAACACACACACACACACTGTTTACTAGCGGTTTTCCGATCCCAAGGCGCTGGCCGTAGGGCTAGTAAATTTTATCTGGGTATACACAATATTTTTATATATTTTACATTATTTACAACACTACAATAAAACTGCACTAATAAATATGATATCATGTCTCTATTATGTATTATGTATATATAGTTTCAATGGATACTTAGGCATAAGATTAAATAAATTGTAAAAAAATTCAGTTCATTATATTTTTGTACCAACTATGGAGGAGCGGAGTCTCCTAATACAGGCATTATTATGCTTAAAAGGAGGCTCCTGCCACAATATTGTAAAAGAATGCATTAAAAGAAATAAATGAATTATGAATTATATCAAAAAACCAAGGGTGGTCTGTAATCAAAACCTATAGGATTTTTTCCGGTGGACAACAATTTTGGGCACGATGGGACGTCTTGTCACACAAGTGAATCACTGATTTCGAAACCCGTGAGGAATTCAGAGACAAACATTATTTGCGGATATCATTAGATTGTTGATACGTACAAATCCCTGGTGGAATTCGACAGACGTACGAGGAATTTCTGCTTACTGGTGACTTTACTCTTGATTACAAAAGAAAGAAAGAAATTATTCATTTGCCAGAATACAGTTTATAAGGTCTGATAAGGAATTTAGGAATCATGTATTCAATCTGCATGCAGATGTGCAAAATATGATTTGTGACACTTTACATAGCATTCTGATAATTTAAATATTCCTTAACATCATAGAAACACTTTGCCTGAAGCCATTGTATCAATCGAATTTTAAACATTTTGTCAATAAGTAATTTTATTTCGTCAGGCAGATTGTTATACAATGTTATACACATATTATAAACATTATTTTCATAAATGTATTTGCGGCAAGGAGGTCTATCACTAGTCTCACTACGCTTATTAAAATGTTTAAAATTGGCTTTCACAAAAAGACACGAGTCTTTTATGTACATACAAGGTAACGGAAGAATTTTATACTGTTTAAACAAAGGCTTACAGCTGTCTAGAATCCACGCGTTATCTAATACATGTACACATTTTTTCTGCAACTTGAAAGCTCTCTCATTATCAACAGAGTTACCCCATAATAATAAACCATAGCTTACACTTGCCACTTGGAACCATAGCCAAATTCAGACGAAAATTGTTAGACTTCCATACTAAACGCAGTTTCAGAATGATTTACTTTGTATGGGTAATCGAAAATATTTTTGATCGAGTTCGACTATGGTTCCTTGGGTAAAGTTGTTCGTAATCAAGAGTGGCGTCACCCTTTTAAATCGTACAAATTAGATCATCTATGTAACTAGTTAGTCACATCAGCCGAAACACGTCCGCTGCTGGACAAAGGCCTCCCCCAAAGATCTTCCACAACGATCGATTCTGCGCTGCCTGCATCCAGCGGTTAGTTACTTACAGTACCTATGTATTTAAGTTCGTCACTTCAAAAAATTATCTTATATTTTCAGAAGCAGGGCCTTTACATACGATTATAGAGACCTAGATAACTTTTTTTCTCAACTTATTATATGTGGAACCGTTAATAAGTTCTAACTATTAGATTAAAAATACTTTTAACAACAAGCTTCTCCCTCATGATTATCACATACTATTCAATGTTATGTTAACCGTGTATGCAAAATTTCGTATAGGTATTTAACTAACCGCTGAAAACTGATAATAAATAATTTGAGCTGTATCATTCATACTCTTTGGACCAATGAATTTGCTAGCGTAACTTATCCCCAAATAAATTCAAAAGTTAGGCCTGCCATAACAGTAAATTAGCCGCCATAATAGGCCGAATGCGGAAGCGGGCTGAACGATATAATGCCTTTGCCTCCGCGGAAAAGTAAAACGACAACATGGCGCCGGCCCGTCTGGCGCCAAAGTTTCCCGCCATCGCGACAAGAAAACGACGCATCCGCCAAGATTGCCACAACTAATTTTAATATTTCTGTTTATTGCAACAAAATACAATTTTCTGATTACGAAATATGCAGTTTCAGTATTGACTTTTCTGTATAAATGCGTTTGGGAGTAGCCCGGTTGTCAACCGAATATGTATTTTGGATAGCATGTATTAAATGTTACTTTACCTTGTTATACATAGAAAACTGATACAGATTAATATTTTTCGTTGGCGTAGCCATGTCTGGGTGGCGCCAAAGGGCGCGCGGAAACGTACCGAGGGATTGTAAACGGTGTTTTTGGAGAATACAGTGTATTTTTGAAGACGTCTCCATGAATAGGCAGACCCTGAAAGGGTCCGTGATATAAGACCTTAGCTATGCTTGTATATATTGTTTTTGTCTCCATACCTACCTACTTAAGAAGGGAGCCAAATCGATGTTACTAGCGCTTCATGCTTCGTAAGTAGTTGATATTGTTCGTTATTTGAAACAATAAGCTACACAAGTAAATAGGCAGCACTTTTTGGACCTTATAGGATTGCGATGTTGGCAAATCTGCAAGTTTATAGGCTGCCCCTAAAGTTTTTAGTGCTGATCAGAGCGAGTTGATTAGATTGTGTTAGGTGACATTGGATATACCCTCTATACTTTCCTATATTTTTTTTATGATTAACTGGATACGCGTTTGACCACAATCTCACCTGATTGAAAGTGACGATGTGGTCGAAGATGAAGCACGCGATACCAGTAAATGCCTATTTACTCTGCTCTTGAAGATCCCAAGGTTGTAAGATTCAAGAAAGACCGGCGCTCGAAGGGAGTTCCTTACCTTAGCTGTTCGTATTATGAATGAAGAGTCGAATTTCTTCGTGCGAACGTTCAGTATATTAACTATATACTGGTGGAATCCCTCCCCGCGCCTAGTAGTCCGAAGATGAAAAGGCGACGGTGGAATAAGATTATGTATTTTCCAACACTCAACGAAATCCTGTAAAATGTGTTGGGGTTTCCGGGTCAGTCCGCTTCCACCTCCGACAAATCAGTAGCTTGCAGTAGTATTTAGTAATAAAACATAGACTATATGATTAAAACAACCACTGTGAATTCATTGCGTCGGAGAATATACGTAGAACTCCTGTAACTATTTTCAAAAAAATCGATGAATAACTTCTTTATATTTATGAAAAATTTCAGCAAGGGCAAATATCCCTCGATGGGATAAGTCCGCCGTTGTAGGTACTCAAATTCTGGATCAATGCAAAATTAATGTATTGCCTTTTTGTACAATAAAACGTTCACAAACAAACAAACACGACTCAATGATCACCATCTTATCTAAATCTGCCGCCAAACAGCAATGTTAATAGCATTGTTGTGTTCCGGTAGCCGGCAGAGATAAGATAGCCAGTTCCCCCAAATAAGATGGGGTTTCCAGATCAGTACGCTTCCACCTTGGGCCTCATCGTCACTTAACATCAAGTGTGATTGAGGTCAAGTAGCAACCCGTGCTGCATAAAAAAAAGAGACAGGCGACTACGACGGTGTTCGAGGCTCTGCAATTTAGTAGTAATGGAATGATCATCTATGAGTCTTATGGAAGGTCGTTCCAAGGAATCGAGTGAAGCCGAAGTTGGTACTTGGGTGGCCCATCCCAGAGGTGACAGCAGTATTCCATGCACGAGCGGACCTGAGTCTGCAGGAAATGTCTGCCTTGCTTAACTATCCGCCTATGCATTCCAGGGCATGGCCACTTTAACCATCGACACATGGACCAACCTTATGGTCAGGCTATAGACTTGCAGATTTACAAGAACGCATTCATCCTATATTCATCTCAATAAAGATAAAGACACTCTCGGCCGATTCGTGTCTATCATACTTCTTAATTAAAACAGAATTTCTTACATAGAAAATTTCACTTTACACATCTATATGGGCTGTGTTAAGATGGTGTATTCCAACCAGTCTCATTGGTTAAATTAAGATTTCTCTTGAAATACAGAATAAATCAAAAAAATCGGTCTGACCTGAACTCGAGAAGGCTAAAAGCTAATTATAAATAATACCCAAATAGCTTTAGTTACGGATATATCGAGAAAATCAACGCCACTGGACAGATTAAACGCTCACACTAATGCATGCATAAAGCTGAGTCGTTTCCCTATCGTGATACAGAGCCAATAACTTCTATTTCACTCACCTAATATGCCCTATTTTTTTTCGTTAAAACTCATCCAGTATAAATGAAAAACATCCATAACTCATCTGTCTGTATTTATCATACAAACATAAGCGGGCCCAGCGGGATTAGAACCCGTGAACTTTTGGTAAGCCGTCAAAGTTTCTAACCACTACACCAAACAGGTCGTCATATCATATATGTAAATCTCAGTAATATCGTTTCTTGCTGTAATTGTTCTGTAGGAAAATTTATAAGTTCTCTATAAAACTACATGGAATTATTAATTAAAGACATTTATTTAAAAATGTCTTTTTTGTAGCTAACTTCTTGCATATTCCGCGCCCATACATTCAAGGTATCCGCACGGGAGGAGCCGTAGTATAAGTAAGTTATTCTTAAGAAAATTTATTATTATACGGTGGTATTGTTGCTTATGTAACACCTAAGAAATCATTTTGGCGCCCAACATGGGGCTAAGTCTACATGGAAACTGGGACTGCACTCGAATTAGTTTCTTTTGTTGTTTTAGCATTATATATCATTTTCCTATTATAAAGTTTGGACCTGTAAAATATGTGTCATGGAGTTTCTTGTCGCTTCTTCTCCATAGCCATAACTATTATTTACTAAGCGAGGTAGTTTGCAAAGAATGTCAAAGTCAAAAGTGCTTTATTTTGTAGATACACAGAGTACACTTGAAATAGTCAATTTTACATATTCAATTTTACATTTTTTAAGCTACTGCTTTTTCAAAATGCAATTTTCCCCTGAGAAGAACAATCAAGAAACTCGATGGGTTGCTCTTTTAAAATCAGGCTTTGATTTTACATAGAGGTTATTATATTACAAAACGGTTTTTATATTTCATTATCAATTGTGAAATAGCCTGGCATGCGAACGATCTGATTATGTCCAGGGATGATTATCATCTAAATAGTCTGATATTTTATAACATGCTTGGTTAATAAGTTTCTGTTTTATAGTATCTTTAAATTTATTGAGAGGAAGATTTTGTACATCAACTGGAACCTTATTGAATGTGTTTTCCTAGTGATGTCCTACATTGAAGAATATAGTTTTGACTTTTTATTAGCAAGGTGAGCTACGTCAATGATTGGGCCCACGCTGGGTGCCAATATTTTTTTCTTGATAATCTTTTCCTTATAGATGCCGTTTTGAAAGCAGCAACATTCGTTTTAAGTAATACACCTGATAAACATCACTCTTTTTGATGATAAGACTAAGATAACAACATATCTACAGGTACATTCTCATGAAGAATCTTTTATCGACCCCGACTCTTAGAGTGGTGCTATACGTTTGCGGCCTTTGCCGACTATTTTTCACAAACTGATGAACCGATTTTTAAACTTTTTAACCTTCGACAAAAAAGACGTTGTGTGTTTGACGGTGTTTGACGGCGTTGTGTGTATCCAGTCGTCCGAAATATTAAAAAAGTACATCATCCATTACCATCATCATGCACCATCAACGTGAACAAAGATCTCCACAATAATCGGTCCTGAATACCTCATTTAGTATTAATTCCCGATAATATTACGCCCCCTGTTAAATTACCGCTGTTTATATTCCTTTAGGTACTTATAATATGTGTAGTTTATTTTAGTTTTCCAGAATACGTTATGTACAATATGTGAATTTGACTATTTGTCTATATTAATTATTAAGAGCATCTAACCCCATTCAAAGGTGTCAGCTGGAAATCAGCGCTATTGGTTCATGCCACAGCATTATGCTGAGCTGGACCCTATAATATAATTGTAACACAGAGCAACCCGAGTTTCTTGCTCGTTCTTCTCTGGGAAGTCGGCTATGTGAATGAGCAATTATGTCAATAATTTTAATATTAAGATAAAAAAAATTATGTTTTCAAGTGATAATTTTATCCTGGGAAATAAATATTTTCCTACCTACACACCTACTTGCTTTTATCCCGTTCTACTTTTTTCTCTACCCAAAGGTTGTCTGGTAGAAAGCTCTTAATAGCGGTAAGACCGCCTGGTTATACAATTATTATTATTATTTTTGAAGCTTTATTTATGAAATGCATTGTAGAATTTTTGTGCAATAAAGTGTACTTGATTGATTGATCGATTGATATTTTCCGTATTTGAATTTGAAAGTTTTTTAGTTATGTTTGATGGAATCGTTGCGAAGATATTTGGTTTCGTCAATCTGGATGATACATTTTTTGTGAAGTGAAGATGAGGCCGAAGGTGGTGCCGTACTGACCCGGACTGGCTATCTTATCTCTGACAACCGGAACACAACAATCTTCTTCTTTTCGTGTCGAGGCAAGTTTCAAATTTTATTGGACCAAAACTTAGCCACTCTAACAGCACTGTCTGTGCTGTTAACATTGCTATTAACATTGCTGTTTGGCGGTAGATTGTGGCGGCGGCTAGCGGCGGTTAGCCAGGCGGACATTTTAAATACTTATTCGTTATCCCGTGGAGTTTTCTCAATTCTCAATTTTTAATCATTACTGTTCCTAAATAGATATTTGAGAGATAGTTCTTATTGTTAGCCTTACATAACCATGGTATTATAGCAATCAGCCGTCCCAATATTTAATTCCTAGATCCATATTTAATCTTTGTTTGTTTGTATTGCTTGTAAACGCTTTATTGTACAAAGGAACACACAACACATTAAATCATAAAAGTGTACAAAGACGGACTTATCATTTGCAATTGACAATGTTGGTTGGGCGTACAGATGCTCAAACACGTATCTAAGTAATTGAACTACCTATTATATACTTATAATAGATATCTAAAAATATTATGCTCATACTTCTACATAATCTTTATCTCTAAATGACACTGTACACGTGGCCACATTCTGGTCCTCAAGAATCTGATGTTTTTGCCATCGACTCGCTAAGAAGAATATCTCTAAATTGTATAAAACAAAGTCGCCATCCGTGTCTGTTTGAGCGCTTAGCTATACTAAGCTACACAACGGATATACGGGCTTGATTTGAAATAAGCAATCTATAAAAAAAAAAAAAAATACGCCCTGAATACAGAACCGCCTCCTTTTTTGAAGTCGTTTAAAAATTATTCGAGATAAAAGCATGACCGGTGTTGACGGCACGGCGACATATCATTAACGACCACGATATTAAAATATCTTGCACAGTCTCGGTGGGGTAGCCGGACATTGAACATTGTTTTGTTGCGCTCCGCGAATTTATTTGCAGTAATAATAGTACAAAATAATGTGGAAACTATAATTTGTGTTAACTACATGTATCTAAGTGCAGTGCATCTAGACAAGCGATTAATTCAAAGATTTAGATTGTGGTAATAGATAAAACAGTGAACATTTATATTTGTCGGTGGGAAATATCAATGTACCCCATTTAAAAAAAAAAAAAAAAAAAAACAAACAGAATGGGGAGTTCAGATGAAGATGACGAGCGTTTTCTGGCTTCAATGATGGATGTATATGCCACGGAGCAGGGAGGACCAGATCTACAGTGGGATAGTGATGGTGTGGAGTACGGAAGTGGTGAAGCAGCAGTCGCTGCCGCTGGGCCGCACAAGCGCCCGTTTGAGAGCTCGCACGAGATTGATAATGAGGGATTTGTGGAAATTGGCAAGGGAGGTAAGCCTATTAATAAGAAACTGAATACGAGAAAGTCGCCTGAAAGAGTTTTATTAGCTGAAAAACAACAAGTGTGGGAGGTGATTGTTACCAACAAAGAGGCTTTTCCAAAACAAATCGCTTTTGCTAAGCTACTGCAAGAAGTTGGAGTAAAAGATATAGTACGAGTGATCTATAAAAACCCTTACAAGATTAACTTGCGGTTTGCAAATGAGGCGGCAGTGAATAGATTTATTAACCTCGATAGCGTTGAACAGAAGGGCTGGACCTGTAGGAAATACGGAGATATTGACTATTGTTATGGCATTGTGAAGGATGTGGAGGTGAGTGAGGAGGGATTATCGGAAGTGCTCGAGAGCAATATAGCTATTGTTAGCATTAAGCGGCTAGATAAAAGAGATGAGGATGGAAAGTGGATAAAAAGCGAGACAGTACGTTTATGTTTCAAGGGGTCGACTCTGCCGTCATATGTTTACACATATGGTATCAGGTTGAAAGTTGAGCCCTACACCTACCCGGTTACGCAATGCTCCAAATGCTGGAAGTATGGACATGTGAGATTCTTTTGCCCTGTCAAGAGATGTGTTTGTCCAAAATGTGGAGGTGAGCACGAAAACTGCGAAACCCAAAAATTCAGATGTGTAAATTGTAAAGGTGGACACATGTCCTTTTTGAAAAGCAAATGCCCAGCGTTTTCGCGGGAAAAGAAAATACGCGATGTAATGTCAGGAAACAACTGCACATACAAAAAAGCTCTCACTATTATCGCTGAAGAAAAGGGGAAGATTAATAGAGATTTAAACGAGAATAGAAACATCGATCTCAATGAAACTTATTTAGAGCGAACCAAGGATAGTCAAATGCGAAATAGTCTACAGGACACTGAACAATCGGACAGAGAATATGAGAAAAAATTAAGTAGCGTGACTGAAAGGGAGGAAATGGAGACTTCGATGTTCGAAAGGGCTGATAAAGGTGAATGTAATGGTAAAGAAAATATTGCGAAAAAGAAAAACTTAAAGAGGAACAGGAAAGCTCATTTAAATTTTAGGGAGACTGAAGAGTCGTCAGTGACTGGTACTGATAATGAGAAAGAAGAAATTGAACAAGGTAAACAGTACCGTAAAAGGAAGAGAGAGAGAAGAGTGACAGTTGAATCATTTCTAGAAAAAATGAAAGAGCTAATTTTTTCTCCCACGGATATGAAGACCAAAATTAACCTGTTCTTAAACTTTATTATCGAGGAACTCTTAAATTACTTGGGACGTTTCATAAATATTAATCTCCTGATGAAAGTTATCGGTAAAAATAACAGTAATGGATAATCAAACTACAAACATAAAGAAGTTCAATATAATACAATGGAACTCACACAGTCTTAGGAACAAAATTACTGATCTGGACGTTATGTTGACTAGAGAAAAAATACACCTGGCTCTGATTACTGAAACATGGCTGAATCCGGAGACTAACATAAACGTGAGCAACTATAAGATTTTCAGGCAGGATAGAGACGACTCGTACGGTGGTGTCTGTATTCTGGCTCACAGATCAGTTAAATTCATTCCTATAAATTTTTCTTCTTCAAATCCCCATATTCAAGTGATGGTTATCAGAGTTCTTAACGTTCCAAATTTAAAACATGTTGTGTGTATTTACTGTCCACCGTCAAAAATTACGAGTCAAAATGACTGGGATCATATATTTCAATCATTTGATAAAGAGAGTATCATAGCTGGTGATTTCAATGCACACCATAGTTTATGGTCTTACAAAACAGAACATAGGGGAAGATTAATCTACAATGCCATGTTTGAAAACGATCACATTTGTCTAAATAATGGTGCTCCGACTAGATTGTCAATGGTAAATGGATCGCTACAACAGTCGTCCCCTGACGCTTCCTTTGTGTCGACTGATCTTGCACTCAAATTTACGTGGCAGGTAACCAATGAGTCCTTAGGTAGTGACCACATTATTATTAAAATGTCTTGTGAATATTACAATACAATGCCTCACATTAAAAAAAGAAACTTAAAGGAAGCGCGGTGGAACGAATATTGTAAAAAAGCAGATGATATATTTAAAGAATTATATGTTGCTTCCGAAAACGTACAAATTAATTATGATATATTTATAGAGAAATTGAATCTAGTTTCAGGAGAGACAATTCCATGGGTAAAATATTGTCGCAATCCGCATTCTAACTTTATCCCAAAGCCTTATTGGAACTCCTCTCTATCTAAAGCTATAGCGGAGAGACGTTCAGCGCTCGGCAAAGTGCGACGCAATCCAACTTCAGATAATTACATAAATTATGTTAATAAAATTAGAGTTGCTAATCAAAAAGTCCAGAAAGCACGATCTTTGGGATGGAGAGAATTTTGTTCAAGTGTTGAGGACGAGACTTCGCCTACAGAGATGTATCGTAAGATGCGGTGGATGAAGGGGAAAAAGTCGGTGGGAGGGGGCGTGGATCCTAATAAAGCTGAAGAGCTGCTACGCTCACTTACTCCGGACACTGTTGGGGAATCGCCACCGTTGTTTGACTACAGTCGGACTGATAATCTTTTAGAGATTGATATTTCAATAGTAGAACTGGAGAACACCTTGAAACGTAAAGATACCGCGCCCGGTTTGGACGAAATCTCGTACTCAATGCTCTATAATTTACCTAAATCGGCAAAGAGTTTTCTGTTAAAAATTTACAATTTAATTTTAGCTACTGGGATTGTGCCTGAGCAATGGCGTAATATTAATATCTTACCTATACCCAAGAATGGACGAGATCCCCATCCAATATCATCTTTGAGACCTATATCCCTAATATCTTGCCCTTGCAAGATATTTCACTTAATTATTATGAAAAGAATTGAGTGGTACGTAGAGAGTAATAAGTTGTTTTCGAGTTCCACTGTCGGCTTTAGAAGAGCGCACTCTTGCTTGGATAATCTCTCGAGGTTAGTCAGTGAAATACAACAGGGATTCTCAAGAAAAGTCCCTACTCTAGCTTTATTCGTGGACATTGATAGCGCGTACAATAATGTCAATATTAATACTCTGGTGGCCACATTGACGAGAATTGGGGTAGGAACCAGGATATGTAAGTACTTATGGAGCTTTCTCTCATGTAGATATCTTCAAATCCAAACTGAAAGCAATAATGAAATAGTAAGACAATCTAATAGAGGCTTGGCACAAGGAGATCCGCTATCTCCTTTGCTCTTCAATGTGGTTACTATGGATATTTGTAAAAACATATGCGATGTTGCTATGTCACAGTATGCCGATGATTTCGTGATGTACAAAGTATTAGACACCAATTTCGACGCTCTCGTGGCGGATATGAAAAATTCTCTTTTAATCCTGCTTGATATACTAGGGAAAATAGGACTAAGCCTATCGAAATCTAAAAGCAAAATTTGCATTTTTAATAGAGGCAGGAAAGAGTTTAACGCAATTATAGATATTGACGGGCAGATACTTGATAATGTAAAGAAAATTAAATACCTTGGAATGTGGCTAGACTCAAAATTGCTATGGAAAGCGCATATCAATGAGAGTTGTGAAAAAATATTAAAACATTTGAATATTTTAAAAATCTTAGCTGGAAAGTCGTGGGGTGTTCACCCGAAACACCTTCGAAAGCTCTATATCTCTCTTATTAGAAGCAGAATTGATTATGGTAGTTTTTTATATAGCGACTGTGCTAAGTCTCATTTAAAAAAGTTAGAAATATTACAGAATAGAGCGCTGCGAATATGTGGCGGGTTTATCCGCACGACTCCGATACATGTAATGGAGAGTGAACTATGCTTGCCACCGCTTTCAGTGCGCCGTCAATGGCTAGCCTGTCGCTTTTGGCTGCGAGCTGCTTCACTCGCCAACAATGTGGTGTTGGAACAAATTGACGCTCTAGCACGATCCTGTGCGAGTGGATACTGGCGACGAAGGAGGATCCCCATGTTAGTAGACGTACATAAAAAACTCGGAGAAGTTGACATACATAAAAGCGACATGTTGGGCATGTATAGCGTGGGTACATGGGTGTCCTCAATCGACGTCAAAAGCTGCATTAAGGAAAGGGTGGATGGGTTGATTGTACCAAAAAGATCCCTAAGTACGTCGCAGCTAGAGGTAATTGTGTCTACAATGTTAAGAGATACGTACCAAGATTTCTATATGATTTTTACGGATGGTTCGAAAGATGAGCACGGTGTTGGAGCTGCCTTTTATGATCCACAAGAACACGAGCATATGCAATTTAAGTTATGCGACGAGGCGAGCATAATGAGAGCGGAACTTACAGCCGTGATAGAGGCGCTGTCGTACGCAAACTCAATATCGACAAATAAAATTGTAATCCTGTCGGACTCGAGAAGTGCACTCCAACATCTGGCTCGGTGTGTCTCGGGAGGCCGAGGTTTACCGATAGCCTATGAGGCATTAAAAATTATCACTGCCTTGCACAGTCGACAAATTTGCATTAGGTTGCAATGGATACCGTCCCATATAGGGATTCGTGGTAATGAGGTGGTGGATAGACTGGCTGTGGCGGCAATCACTGATGGGATCGATATGGAATGTAAACCCGTTGCTACAGAACTCATCTCCATAGCTAGAGAAACTTGCCTAGACGCCTGGGATAAATGCTACGAGGAGAGCTCTGTAGCAAAGGGGGTATGGTATAAAACAGTGCAGGCTCGGCCACCTAGAAAGCCTTGGTTTGATGGCGTTGGCCTGTCTCGGGAAAATATAGTCCAAGCGTTTAGGTTGCGTTCTGGTCACATTCCTTTGAATAAGTTTTACCATCTGATGGGCAAAGTGGACTCACCATTGTGCGAGACTTGTAGCAGAGTAGAGGATTTATTCCACTTGTTGTTGGAGTGTGAGCAGAACGCAGCTTATAGACTACAGTATCTCGAAGGCAGAGGGCAAAACGGAGATATCAATATCATCCTCAGCCAGCCTACGTCAAAGATGGCAAAAATTTTGTATAATTTTGTAATCCATAGTTTAAAGCTAAGGAATAGTCATAGTTTAGATTAATAGTCTACCCCAAATTGTTTCCACCCATGAGGCTGGCATAAGTGCAAAGCACTTCTAAGCCTCGTTAAAATAAAAGAAATAAAAAAATAAAAAATAAAAAAAAAAATATCTTGCCATTGGAGGGCAATTTATAAAACGCCCTATCACTGCTTTAATATTTGGGGTAAATGAAATTCAGCGCCATCTATGTTTGTTTAGAGCGCTTTATTGTAGCCATTTGTAGTTCAATAGAGGTCGTAAGCGTCGGTCGGTATCACGACGTACGTTTGGTACACTAACTTTCCTCAACTCGTTTGAAGTATTTGTAGATAGATGGCGACTGGGCTTCAATAGGTATCTGTAATCTATTTGTACTCCACTATATAAAGAAGAGTTATGTTTTTCGACAAATTGAAAAATCTCGACATACTGTAGACTATTTCTTAAATATACTTTACTACTGTATTTCTATCTGAGATAGGTCTCTAATTCTAATATTTATAGCTTTGATAATAATATGAAAAGAACAAACGGACTTTTTTGGAAAGTGAAGTTTTATATGAGTTGCTTCTTTGCTGAATCTCATAAGGTACGCACGAACATTAAAGATTGAAACAATCGTAATTCTACGCGGACGAAGTCGCGGGTAACGACTAGTGAGCCGTTACCCGCGACTTCGTCCGCGTAGAATTCTTTCTACTACCAAATGCATCTCTATGACTCAAAAACAATCCTACATAAACTACCTCTTCAGGAATCAGTTACTTTTCGGTAAGTCAAAGTCAAAAATGCTTTATTTTGTAGGTACACCGAGTACACTTAAAATAGTCAATTTTACATTTTTTAAGCTACTGCTTGTTCAAAATGCTATTTTCCTCTGAGAAGAACAAGCAAGAAACTCGAAAGGTTGCTCTTTTAAAATCAGGCTTGATTTTACAAAAAGGTTTTTATATTTCATAATTAATTGTGAAATAGCCTGGCATGCGAACAACCTGGTTATTGTCCAGTAGGTATATGATAAAAAGTAGCCTATATATGTTAGCTAACCAAATTTCAACCAAATCTGTCCAGCTATTTAGGCGTAAAGTGGTAACAAACATATATACATACATACACACACACAAACTTTCGCATTTATAATATCATTTTGGATTGGGATAGTTGGGATTCAATCTTTAAACTTTGTGCGAGGTCGCCTCGAAGCCTACGAAAACCTTGTAATTATGTCTGAAAATTGAAGTGATGAAATGTAATTGTTTAGGCTTCCCGCTTCCTTACTTTACTTCTTTCCTACAAATCACATTCCTTATTCCTCGGCCATATAAGAGCTACCAGCCTGCAGCGCGAAGTTTCGAATCGTTCGCCCAGAATTAAGCTTCCTGATGTTGACCGCACCGCGGCAGCACCGCCACTGCAACAACGACGAGCCGGCCGGAAGCGCGCGCGCTCAGTTATCAGTGAAAATATCCTAAAATTCATACCGTTAACAATTATTTCCTGTCAATACCGTGCTAAAACTAATAACCAGACTGTGTGTGAGTGTTACATGAAAGGGCATCACCCAGACGTGAAAATCCAAGCGGAATCGATCGAGGCGGCGTGGATCAAAGGCCGAGGTAAGTCCTACCAACTTTTCCAATCCCCTCTCGTATCCAAGGTTTCTTCTCAATTCTTTCATTCACCTTGTTATCAAACAATCATCGCATTTCGGCACTAGCCATTGCAAACCAAAATTTTATTTAACTCGCGTCAGTAATTGTCCATATAAGGCAATATCAAAGAAATTTTATGGGTTTATTTAATACAGTTTAGGAGCTATGTTTAGGTTTAGGTTCGAAGGGGTAGTACGGAGAATCGCGCCAGTTCTCCACGGGTATGGTCCGGTAGCAGCGGTCGTATCGCGCGAGCACGTCCCGCTCCGTCTGCGTCAGCGCAAAGTCGAACACCTGAATATTCTGCTCAATACGTCGCTGGGTCACCGACTTCGGTATCGGGATTACCCCCAACTCCACCTGGAAAGTATAGAAGCTAAAGTTGCAAGTGCCGGACAGACCAGTTCGTGGGTTAGATCAGTTGAGAAACCTTTCACTTCCCATGGTCCTATCAGCAATCTTGGTGATGTGCGTAGTACTTCCTGGAGGCTCTTTCCACATGCAACTTTTCTTGACTCTCTACTAACTTATGTTATCTAAGACCATGTTCTTTCCCCGTTTTGGATCTTCAGTTCAGGTTCAATTGACAGTTCAGTCACTGCCCTCGTGTGCGAATACATTTGAAGACAGTTCAGCGAGCTGCTGGCCTACTAAGCTGACTCGATGTAAGACTTAACTGCGACAAACACTATTGCGAAAGACTGAACTGCGAAAGATGGAACTGCGACAGTGCCGAACTGCGACAGATCTGAACTGCGAAAGACTTAACTGCGACAGGACTGACTTAAGTTTGTTTGTTAATTAGGTTAGGTTAGGTTGGAAACATGAGAAACAACGCACGAGCCGAGCGAGCGATGCGAACGTGCCGCGGCAGCGGCCGGCGAAGTGCCAGAACCGAATCGCTCCGTTCTAATGAACCATTGATGTAACAGTCCTGTCGCAGTTAAGTCTTTCGCAGTGTCGCAGTTCGGCACTGTCGCAGTTCCATCTTTCGCAGTTCAGTCTTTCGCAATAGTGTTTGTCGCAGTTAAGTCTTACATTCGAGCTGACTCCTGAGAATTGGCCTTAGTTTTCGGCGTTTATAACATCGTTTGAGTGACAATCCTACCTCCATACTTCTGTTACTGTAACTACATGCGAAGATCAACAATGATACTCTTGCCTTACATGATTCTATTACTGCGTTGAACCCTAGACTAATTAAAAACAACCCCCCTCCGTGCCTCAATGTAAGCAACTTATCGTTTACGAGTCGGAGGTCGCGGGTTCGATCCCTAGCAGAGTACATGTTTAGTACTTGATTAGGTTGGTTGTAGGACATTTTAAAAATATCCGCCTGGATAGCTACCACCATCTTATCTAAATCTGCCTCCAAATAGCAATATTAATAGCATAATTCCGGTTGTCAGAGATAAGATAGCTAGTCCCCCAAATATGTTGGGGTTTCCGGGTCAGTACGCTTTCACCTTCGGCCTCATCTTCACTTAACATCAGGTGTGATTGAGGCCAGGAATTTTCCAGTCCCCCGTCTACAAGTGGTAGTGTAGTTAATGCATTGCAAAAACGGCACTAGTTATTGGTTAGCCCTGTCCATTTATTGCCCTCCAATTTGCTTTTCCGAGGACCTGTAAACTTTGGTAGGGCAAATCGGAATATTGTACCGCGTCCTCTTCATACCTCAGCCAGTTACAGAATTAATTCGGTATATAACCGTCCATGGGCAGTGTGGTCGGCAGTTCTCAGCCTTGTAAGTTAGTCCCACACTGGGCGCTAATATTTCTTTTGTTGATGTCGATTCTGATACATGATACATTCTTAAAACGTAACAAAAACATGTTTTAAGCTGGTACTACCGCGTCTCATTATATTGGGAAGAAAGTGACACTTCTACTTTCAAACCGTTGTAGTTTAGTGAAGTCGCATTAGAATCGACATAATGACTGCCATCTCGGAAGAAATAATACCATCACCTTTATCGTAAAGAATCGTAAAACACGTCGGCGGCACAGACTTACAATACCACAAACAGATCGAATATGAGGATTATATAGCATCACCAATTTTCTTACAAAAGAATACGTTACAGAAGGAGAAATGATTGTATTGTCCGATGTCTAAGATTACGAATTTCTTTACCCCTTATTAATACCTGAAAAGTACGCTGTTTGGATAGAAGCTATATTTATATTTAAAAAGAGCATGTGTAATAAGCTGCATACTGGCTCAAGCGTCTCCATTTCGGCTAAGATATCTTATAAGTATATGGTCGGCGGTTGAAAACAGAACTAGCTACTGGCTAGCTACCACCATCTTATGTTGTGTTCCGGTTGTCAGAGATAAGATCGCCAGTCCCCCAAATCTGTTGGGGTTTCCGGGTCAGTACGCTTCCACCTTCGACCTCATCTTCACTTAATATCAGGTGTGATTGAGGTCAAGTACCAACCCGTTGTGCATAAAAAAACAGTACTGACTAGATATCTGAGCGCGACTTGCGGCACGGTCCTGTTGTGGTGGGCGGCGATGCGCAGGAGCGCCTGCTCGTCGGCGCGGGGCGGCGGCGGGGCGCGGGGGGCGCGGGGGTGGAACAGCGAGCCGAGCGGGGTGTAGCCCGTCACCGCGATCTGCTTCGCGCGGCAGAACGCCAGCAGCTCGGGCTGCTGCAGGTTCAGGTTGATCTGCCGACCGAACATTTCGGATTTCAAGTAACGGGTGAGTTGCTAAGTGTTTTATGTTCCCTTTCATTTTGTATCGGGCTGATAAAGTGACCGTTTGATATTATTATAGTTGGTATTGTACGGTACTAAACCATACAATAAGATGAAAAGGATGATGATTGATAGTCTGCTGTCCAGTATATTGCTTTAATCACTAATTTACAAATAAACTGATTGATTGCGAGGGCGTTTCGATGTGAGCTGACGGGAAAATGGCAGCGTGTCACGTTGATGCGTACGATTGCTAGATCGTACATGTAAAAAAGCTATCGTTGTTCGAGACGCCCGTGTTATTATTTCATACCCCGCACAATAAAAATAAATGTCTTTGCACAAACACACAGCGCCATCTAGGTCCACAGTAAGCATCTAGGTTTATGTTATGGATACCAGATGTTTGATAAACTACACAAATACATATTTTTTTGTAAATAAATACACTTTCCATCAGGTGAGATTGAGGTCAAACGCGAATTCAATCATAAAAAAAATGTATAAAATGAAAAACATCCATAATTCGGGAACACATGTCTGTATTCATCATACAAACATATGCCCCTAGCGGGATTCGAACCCGCGACCATTTGGTATAGTAGCAGAGTTTCTAACCACTACACCAAACAGGTCGTCAAATTGAAATATATTTAAATTAAATAAATTTCAAGATTCTATAAAACAGAAACATATTATAAAATATCAGACTATTTGGATGATAATCAATCATGAGGACGTAACCAGACGTAACCAGCTCGCTCGCATGCCTTACTATTTCACGATTAATAATGAATTATTATTGTGCCCTTTTGCAATATAAAAACAAGAGTAGGGTGAATAGGCAGGCAAAGATCGCGTGCTTTATCTTCCTCACTTTCCATCAGGAGAGATTGTGGTCAAACGCGTATCCAGTTATTCATAAAAAAAACTGTCTATAAAAAGAACAGCACCTCGACTTTCTGCCTTGTTCTTCTCATGGGTTAAATTGCCTTTAGAACAAGTTGTAACTTAAAAAAATTAGAAAGTAACTATTTTAAATGTACCCTGTGTACCTACAAAAAAGCATTTTGACTTTGGTGATTAAATTCATGTATAATTCTAATTAGTGTAAAAGATGGTGTTGTTTTGGTAATTTCAAGAGACAATACATCCAGTTTTTTTTTAAGGACAATATAGGACAATGCAATTTTGAGTTTCAAGTTTTTTGATATTTGTACATGATAACCGATTGGTGTAGTGGATAGTTTCCTTTCATTCGAAATCAACAAAATAGATACAAGGATTAATTAGGACTAAACAATTAGTGTAAGTAGTCCAAAATATTTGTTACTGTCAACAGACAAATATACAAAATATTCTTTATTGTACAACAATAAGAATCATAAAAAGAAATAAGAAAAAGGGGATAGTACAATTTGGCGGCCTTATCACTAAAAGCGATCTCTTCCAGGCAACATTTGGGTTAGGAAGCATTGTGCACATGACATGTAGGTAGCGTCATACTGTCATTTATTAAAACGAAACGAATTTAATAGAAATTAAAGGGTCCGTGTAATAGAATTACTAACAAAAGACGAAACGATATAGTTTGCCCTAACAACGCAGGAACAAACATGCATTTTCATGTAGATTTTACGTGTTCCTAGGACCACTTCTTTATAATAGATTAAATGCAAAAATGGTACATGGGGTACCACCTTACCTACAGTCATAATAAGAAATTACTACAAGATTTTCTTCAAAATTTGACCTACGAGGATACAGAGAAGTTATTGACTGTATTGAAGTAATCTTTAAGCGTAGATTTATTCTGTATACCTATTTTATTTATGGATTTTTAGCTTATATCAATTTGATTATATTATTTTAAGTCATAGAAGCCCTAGCTTCGCCTGAAACACAGGATTTTCCTAGTTCAGGCACTACTGTCACAGTTGTAATTAAGTATTAAAATGTAGTTTTTATGTTTTAATGTAGGAATAAGAATTAATAAATATGTTTGAGTTGAATAGATTAGATTTATTTAGTTCACATTTACAACGTCATATCTACCATACAATACAGTTTCTTAATGTACAATACAGTATAATGAAGTTTAAAATAAAAAAAATTGTTCAAATAATTTAAAACAGCACCATCTAGTGACACTAATCAAAATCAAAATCAAAAAATGCTTTATTTTGTAGGTACACAGGGTACACTTAAAATAGTCAGATTTTACATTTTTAAAGCTACTGCTTGTTCAAAAGACAATTTTCCCCTGAGAAGAACAAGCAAGAAACTCGAGGGGTCGCTGTTTTATAAAAAGGTTTTTATATTACAAAATTATTATTTTATATATATATATATATATATATATATATATATATATATATATATATATATATATATATATATATATATATATATATATATATATATTTATTAAAAACTGGTTTCGCGTATTATAATATTTCATTATTAATTGTGAAATAGCCTGGTTATGCGAACGGGCTGGTTATGTCCATGATCGTTTATCATCTAAATAATCTGATATTTTATAATTGAATGAAATATGTTCCCACCGACATTTGAGCTAATTATCTAAAAAGCCATTACAACTATGTTTCTACCTCCACCTGAAGCACGGCTGGAATGACGGATGTGAGGCTCGAGATTCTGTCAAGCATGTGCTGGTTGAAGTTGGAGACGCCGATGGACTTGGTGAGCCCACGGGTTTGGGCCTCGATCATGCCTTCCCAAGTCTCCAGGTAGTCGGTGTTGTCAAACGTGCCATCTGCCTGGAAAGTTCATACAATAGTTTGACTTTTGAATCACATCTGATGTTAAGTGAAGATGAGGCCGAAGGTGGTAACGTACTGACCCGGAAACCCCATATAATATCATTATATTTTGTACCAAAAGACTAAGATTTACTCACCAATAATCCCACCGGCCAATGGATTAGATACAGGTCCACATAGGATAGGTTGAGTTTCTGCAACGACTCCTGAAGCGCTGGCACCACAGCGCTCTTGGCATGACGGTCGTTCCATAGCTGTAATCGTGACGATATTAATGCTAGAAGAATTGAAGAGTAGAGACCCTGATTTCGAAATGGTTGTGAGGTCGAATCCCGTTAGGAGTAAATATAGGTATGAATTATATGTTTATAGAAATCATTCAAGTTTATATAAATATTTATTTATGTTTATCTCTCATCTACGGACTACTAGGCGTGGGGAGGGATTCCACCCGTATATAGAGAATATACCGAACATTCGCACTAAGAAGTTCGAGTCTTGATTCATTATCCGAACAGCTAAGGCATGAACTCCTTTCCGGCGTCAGTCTTTCCTGAATTTAGTTTTAATTTAGGGTTGGTGGTAGGGCATTTTAAATGTCCGCCTGGCTAGCCACTACCATTTTAACTAAATCTGCCGCCAAGTAGCAATGGTAATAGCATTGTTGTGTTCCGGTTGTCAGAGTCTTCCGGTGCGCTTCCACCTTCGACCTCATCTTCACTTAACATCAGATGTGATTGAGGTCAAGTAAAAAAAGAACGATCCTACAACGTTGGGATCTTCACGAGCAGAATGAATAGGCATTTAATGAGATCGCGTGCTTCATCTTCGACCACATCGTCACTTTGCATAGTGAGATTGTGGTCAAACGCGTATCCAGTTGATTATAAAAAAATCAGTTAACTATAGTATAGATGTTGCTTAGATTGGTATTAGATAATCGGAGTAAGGGTCTCAAATAAAAGCGACCAGCAGGGCGCGCCTCCCTAGGAGAGCGTTGGTAGAGAGATGCCAAGAGAAAGATAGCGTGACACATAATATTAGGTCCTTACCTATGAAATTAGCGTTTTGTATGAAGAATTTCATTAAGACTGTTTTCTCCATACAAACATTTTTGTTTTTTTTTTTTGGAAACGGCAAATCCAAATTTAGCTACACTTTGTGTGTATTATCGGATAACATTAAGTTGAGTATAGGCAGCGTTATTTTTTAAAAGTAACCGCTTTATAAAAGATTCAGCGAATCTAAGAAATGATTATGGGAAGCACATGAAAAGAGCTCTGTTCAAATTTTTTTTATTATGTGATTTAGCCCAGAAATTAAAAAATATTTCATGTGTAACCTTGAAATAGTATTCCATTATCCAAATAAAAAACAATTTTGGATATAGCTTTGAAAATCGCAGTAATTGGTACATATGATTAACGAAAAAACAAAACTCCAATTTCATAGGTAAAGACCCAATATAAGAATCATTGATTCAGTCGGTTATTAGTGTTGTTTTTTTTTATATTTGCACATGCAAGGAGCGTCGGTGGCTCAGCGGTTAAGACGCGGTCTCCCAATTTAGGAGGTCCGTGTTCGATTCCCAGGCAGGCCATGTACCCAATGAGTTTTTAAATTTAATTTAATTACTTATGTGCATTTATTCGACTGCTCTTAAACGATGAAGGAAAACATCGTGAGGAAACCTGCATGCCTGAGAAATAAAAATTCAAAGGCATGTGAAGTTTCCAACCCGCATTGGGCCAGCGTGGTGGCCCGTGGCCCATACTCCCTCATATACGAGGGAAGGCCGATATCCCTGGAGTGGGGTGTTTACGGGCTGATGATGATGATATACCCAGCGCCATCTAGATCCACATTAAGCAACTAGGCTTGTATTATAGATACCAGATGGTTGACAAACTACACAAATACACAATTTTTTTTTTGTAATAAATGAAAAACTTCCATAACTCGGAAACACATGTCTGTATTCATCATACCAACATATGCCCCAAGCGGGATTCGAACCCGTGACCTTCCGGTATAGCAGAGTTTTTAACCACTACACCAAATAGGTTGTCATGTGTCTATTCATAGATGTAACCTGTGTAAAAAGGGGGGACATGAGAATGTCATTTGTAATCCGCAACCTCAACGTAAGGAAAGGTTGGGAAACCTGCACCGCTCCCAACGCCTTTTGGGTAGAGTTGACTCTTCATAGCTTTGATTTTTCATAATCCTAACATTTATTTGATAATGCTAAAATATTGGGTCTTTACCTATGAAATTCGATTTTTTTTCTTCGTTAATCATATGTATGAATTCCTGCGATTTCCAAAGCTATATCCAAATTTGTTTGTTATTTGGAAAATGGAATATTATTTCAAGGTTAGGTACACATGAAATATTTTTTAATTTCTGGGCTAAATCACATAATAAAAAAAAATTGAATAGAGCTCTTTTCATGTGCTTCCCATAATCATTTCTTAGATTCGCTGAAACTTTTATAAAGCGGTTACTTTTAAAAATTAACGCCGCCTATATTTAACTTAATGTTGTCCGATAATACACACAAAGTTTAGCTAAATTTGGATTTGCCGTTCCCAAAAAAAAAATCAAAAATGTCTGTATGGAATGTTTGTATGTCTTAATGAAATTCTTCATACAAAACGCCAATTTCATAGGTAAGGACCTAATACCTGGAGGTCTCCAAAGTTACCTTGGTAGTAATGAAGAGATCTGATCTATTCATAACCCCTTCGGCGATCTTCGCGTTCACAGCCTTGCCTACCTGCCGACAATAATCAACGCTATTATCAGATTCCAAGAAATAAAATAGTACATAACGATATAACTGCGTTATGGTGCCGTTATAGATCTTAGTGTGGTTAACCAATATATGCACATATATCGTACGACGTTTTTCAAAACACTTGCGAGGAAACAGAATAAAAAATCACGCGGCGCGCTGCCTACTGGCTGGCGCCGCGCGGCGCTGGGCCAGCTCGAATTTGAAAAAAAAAAAAGGCTTTTTGGCGGGAACTCGGCATAGCATAGCATTTTTCTTTATAATTCTTATAATTTGTGCATTCTGATTTTTGAAGCTTAATAATGGTAGAATATTCAAAGTCAAAGTCAAAAATGCTTTATTTTGTAGGTACACAGAGTACACTTAAAATAGTCAATTTTACATAGTAAATTTTAAATTTTTTAAGCTACTGCTTGTTCAAAATGCAATTTTCCCCTGAGAAGAACAAGCAAGAAACTCGAAGGGTTGCTCTTTTAAAATCAGGCTTTGATTTTACATAAAGGTTTTTATATTACAAACAGGTTTTTAAATTTCATTATTAATTGTGAAATAGCCTGGCATGCGAACGATCTGATTATGTCCAGGGATGATTATCATCTAAATAGTCTGATATTTTATAATATGCTTTCTCAATAAGTTTCTGTTTTACAGTATCTTTAAATTTATTGAGAGGAAGATTTTGTATATCAACTGGAACCTTATTGAAAAAGCGTATACATAACCCTTTGAATGAATTACTGACTTTGCGGAGGCGACTTATGTGACCTGCAAGTTTATCTTTATTTCTTGTATTGACATCATGTTTATCACTATTTTTCCTAAATGATGTTATATTTTTTTTGACATACATTAGATTTTCAAAAATGTACTGTGACGAAAAGGTTAGAATGTTATACACTTTAAACCTATCTCTAAGTGACACTGCAGGTCTCAATTGATAAATTGCGCGAACGGCTCGTTTTTGTAAAACAAAGATTGTATTTATATCCGCGGCGTTTCCCCACAGCAAGATACCGTAAGACATCAAGCTGTGGAAATAACTAAAATATACTAATCTAGCAGTATTTACGTCTGATATTTGTCGAATTTTTTTGACTGCGTACGCTGCAGAGCTGAGCCTTTTCGCCAATTTATGTATATGAGGACCCCATTGCATTTTGGCGTCTAAAGTAATGCCCAAAAATACAGTAGAATCTACGAGATCTAAAGTGGCATTTTTTATCATTATATTTGTGGGCACCACCCTGACATTGGGTAGTACAAATTTCACACATTTAGTTTTTTTCTCATTAAGTAACAAATTATTTGCCGTAAACCATTCTACTACTTCAGAAATAGCATTGTTCACATCGTCATAGCTTAATTTTTGTCTATTTACTTTAAATAATACGGAGGTATCATCTGCAAACAATACTATTTCATGTTTATTATCCTTTACAAGGTTAGGCAAGTCATTTATATAAACTAAAAATAAAAATGGCCCGAGTATGGAACCCTGTGGGACGCCCATGCAGACTGTGGACCCTGACGATGTGTTGCCACTGATATTAACCCTCTGAACTCTGCCACTCATATAAGAAATCAAAAGGTCAATAGCACGGCCTGTTACACCATGCAATGCATGTGTAGCAAACGTTAGTGATGGTGTACAAGTGAAGGGAAGTGTAAATTAAAGTGCGTAACGAAGCTTTCGGGTTCCCACAAGAAGCCGCCAAAATCTTTTGTAAAGCATTCTGCCACTTTACTGAAGAATGACTTGACAGTGACTTGACTCTGTATACGCCAAGTATACGACGAATTATTTGTTTTGACTGAGACTGACTTACAAACTGAAGAAATAAGATAAATAAGACATGGCTGTTATGGGCTAGATCCTATGGGAGAAAATAATTTGAAGCATATTTTAATACTGATCGGCTTTGGCGGGAACTCGGCGAGTGAAGTAGCATTTTTGTTTATAATTCTTATAATTTGTGCATTCTAACTTTTGAAACTTAATAATGGCAAATGACTAGACTCTGTCTACGCCAAGTATACGACGAATTACTTGTTTTGACTGAGACTGACTTATAACCGCCTCCGTGGCTCAATGTAAACAATATAGGTTAACGATTCGAAGATCGCGGGTTCGATTCCCAGCGGAGTACATGTTTAAGTACTCGGTTTGGTTGGTGGTAGGGAATTTTAAATGTCCGCCTGGCTAGCTACCTCAATCTTATCTAAATTTGCAGCCAAGCAGCAATGTTAATGGCATTGTTGTGTTCCGGTTGTCAGAGATAAAACAGCCAGTCCCCCAAATGTGTTGGGATTTCCGGGTCAGTACGCTCCCACCTTCGACCTCATCTTCACTTAACATCAGGTGTGATTGATTTGATCTTGACTGACAGACCAGCTTCAATATGGTGGAATGAACGTCCACAGTTAACCTTCGAAACTTGAGAAAGAAGATTTGCTTGGCCTAAAGCTGTGGTAGTATTAGTACCTGCTCCTCTGTGCCGTAGATATGAGCAGTGTCGAAATGTCTGTAGCCAGCGTCGATGGCCCATTCCACGGGCTTCCTCACCTCGTCGTCATGGACCGGCACCCGATCACCCTGGAAACATTTATCATCCGTATCATTAATGTTCAATACTAGCTTACGGGCGGTAAACTTTACTTCGCTTCGCCTGCGTGGTATAACTTTATCGCGGAAATTTGTTTATCCCGCGGGAACTACTCATTTTATCGGGATAAAAAATATAATATGTCTTAATCCAGGGTATATTCTACCTGTATACCAAATTTCATCCAAATCGTGATTGAGCAACCAATAAATAAACAAACATTCAAACTTTCGCATTTATGATGTTAGATTAGACATGGTCGCGCGAACGTGGAAATTTTATAAAGCAAAGCATATTAAAAAATATCAGACTATTTAGATGATAATCATCCCTGGACATAATCAGATCGTTCGCATGCCAGGCTATTTCACAATTAATAATGAAATATAAAAACCTTTATGTAAAATCGAAGCCTGATTTTAAAAAGCCGACGAACTAGCGAAATTGGGGGCTAGCGGATCCCAGTACGGCCCTGAGCCTTTCTGCGGTATCTCAAAAAGCCTAATTCGCTTCACCCTAAGGAACCGGTGCACCCAAGCAGCTCTTAAACTCTGGACGAACACGCCAGGTTTAACACACTCCAAATCACTAATCAAAGCCTTCAACAAGAAGGCGGCCGGCGAAGCGCTGGCACTCAGCAGGAACAATTTACGCATTCTCACAAGGGCACTAACGGGACACTGCTGTCTGAGCAAACACATGCTCAACATAGGGCTCCGAGAAACAGGAATGTGCAGATTTTGCCTCCTCGCAGAGGAAACACCTGCACATCTGCTGTGTGAATGTGGCCCGCTAATGCGTAAACGCAATATCCACCTGGGCAGCCACTTATTACACCCGGATGAGATAAAAACCATCGGTGCCAGGAAAATTATCCAATTCCTCAAAGAGGCAAACCTGAGCAACGAACTGTAGGTTAGTGGCGATCACAATAGATCGGCAACGGTCGCAGTGATACAGGTCTCCGTTGACCTGCAACAGCCACATACACATACAATACAATACAATAGCCAGGCGGACATTTAAAATGCCCTACCACCAACCAAACCGAGTACTTAAACATGTACCCCGCTGGGGATATCTTTACAAATTAGTTGCAGGAACATAGGGTCCAAATATTTGATGATATAATCCAGTAATGGGTAAGTTAGGAGGTTCTCGTTCTGGACGAACAGTTTACCCACAGACCAGAGACTTCACCTCAACATCAACCGTTAAGGTCAGGTGCTCATTTAATGTGAATCCATACCTCAATTATATTAATTATAAAATGCGAAAGTTTTCACGTCTAAACTGTTGAAACGATTGTACTGAAATTTGGCAAAAATCTTGAGGTCTGGGGAAGGACGTAGATGCGCTACTTTTTAACGACTTCCAAAAAACATGTCCGCGATATAATCATTCACCGGAAGCAAGATTGCATACCGCTTTGGTGAACCCCAGCCACGTGCCAAGCCCGAGGGCTGGCATCTCCCGTCCATCGTTCAGCTTCACCTTTGGAGCGATACCTGGAGATGGGCGCACCTCCTGCAAAGACAAACTGGTCACTGAAGAAGTTGAAAAATAAATAAAAAATAATTAATTATTTCGGACACTTACACCAATCCCAAACCAAGCATAGCTTGTACTATGGATACTAGATAACGGATAAACATACATAAATATTGATATAAACATCCATGACTCGGGAATAAATGTTCGTATTCATCACACAAACATTTACCCCTCGCGGGATTCGAACCCGCAATGGTTGGTTTCGCTGATAGGGTCACTATCCACTACACCAATCGATCGTCAAATTACGCGTCACATTACGCGCGTGTGTGTCTGTGTATATACTTATGAGTAAATTATTTATTTAAGAGAGGAACCAACAGCGATTCAGTATTCATTACCGAAACTTTAAGAAGATACATAGTGTACAACTAAAAACACTTTGTTCGATATTTAATCTATAGCTATTACTCCATTCGTTAAAATTGAATTGCACTTGTAATTAGCTTAATTCCTATGCATCCCTCTCCTACATGCATACTTTCGCATGCTAGCGCACTCACTCGCTTAACTACGTGTTAGTTCTAATGATGGACGGTCAATGCTAACCGCGTGCGCGTGCCTCGATTCAGATTATATTAATATTCTATGATTAATTCGCCATTTCCAACCCTATAAACTTTAATAAAGCTGTGATAGCATCGGTGCAGTGTTTTTGGAGTGAATTTCGCCCCTAATTCATGGTATCTTCGCGACCTGGCCAAGGGTCGCTCACAGCTGACGCTGCCCTGGATTATTGAAATCCGAGGGTTAAGGGAAGATCAAGTAAGTGTGCATGTTCTTATCCTAGTTGCAGCTGTACTCTCTCCATTCCATATACACCCCGCAGCTATGCCCCCTTTTCTTCCATCGAGTTATTTACAAGTGCAATTTAGTATAAACGATTCGCTATATTTCACCCTTAAAGATACAGTCCACTACCCCTGAGCTCGATGGTCTACGCATCTCATAAATGATTTAACAGGCACGTAAAAGAGAAACTTCCGCAACCCCAAATGTGAGAAAATTATGTACATAGTGTTCAATCGGCTAAGTCTTTTTAGTTGTGCCGAGAACTCCTAGATGGCGTTGACCAATTTTAAATCGCGATATTGTTTCGGTCTCGACGTTTAGCTATATATGTTCATACAAAATCAATAAAGTAATTCTACCAGCTACATGGAAGTTTACACATAGTACATAATATAAAATAGTGCAAAAGCTACAAAGAATCAAAACATGAAGCGAATACTAAAATACATTGAATTAAAAATCTAAAGCGACATCTTAAAGCGAAATCTACACGTATTGGTGAATTACAAAATAATATAGATATTACTGTGAAATATTTACTCTCTAATTTTGGATATTCCGCTTTGTGTAGTGCGAGTGCGGACGATATAATTTAGTTACCTACTATTATTTAATTATCGTTTTTCTCATGTAAGTGACTGCTGTATTTGTGAGAAGTAAAGAATGTTTGAACTGAAAGCGACCTCTACTTGTACAGATCAAAACTCTATCTCCTAAAATACCTGACATTTGCAAGGTCGTTTATTCTTCGGGCCACACTGGCAGACCATCCCGTCTCTCCATCTCAGAGGATACGACTTTACACGTGCTACCATAGCCGGGGTCATCTCTGTGGCCCACGCTAAGTCCTCTTCAAAATCAGGGTTTGGACGGAGGAGGCTGGGTAAGTTCAGCAGATCTGATGGATACAGAGAGGGTTCCAGCAATCCGTTCAGTTGTTATTTCACTTAGCTGCCTGTGTGATATTTATGAATGTAAATCATACTTGCGAAGTTCTTTACTGCGATGTACGGTACTGCGATTATATTTGACTAGTGACCTGCCCGGCTTCGCACGGGTGCAATTACTTTCAATAAATATAATTTCCGTGTTTATATTATACAAAAAAAACCTCCGGAGAATTATTTCAGTAGTGAAAATCGGATCAAGTTAAAAGTACACAACTAATACAATTTAATCATTTTTGGGAGTTGGTCGAAGTACACCAAGCGTTTTTGTCATTCAGATAGTCACCTAATTTTGTAATTTAGGTTTATTACGGACACCTTCCTTTATTTAGTATACAGGGCGTCCCAAAGTTATGGGACATGAAGGGGAAGTACCTTAAATATCGTAGATAGTGAATTTTGCTCAAAGAAGACTTTATGTTATTTTTAAAAGTTAGTAATTCTGCATTCATAGATTTTCTAAAAATTATTTGCTTCGGCTGGGAATCGAACCGACTCAAATGTGAAAAAAAAAACACCCTACTTTTATGATGCCAATCGAAAGAATAGCTAAAAAATAATAACTCTGCCTAAGTAACATAGTATTTTAAAAGAAAGGAACAACGTGAAATTAATCATTTTAATCAAATAAAAAACATACATGAAACTGCCGTAGTCAATTAAGTAGGTATTTTTTTGTAAATTAATTAATTAAATGCTCAAAATGTGATCCCTCTTGTCTTACGCAAATCGCCAATCTTTTAATGAGCCCGCTGCCTGTTGATTTTCTAATCATTTTATGGTGAACACTCGATGTGATATGGCACAATTCTGTTTGCAACTCGCCTACGTTCTCGTATCGCTTTTTGTATAGCATATCTTTCACGTATCCCCAAAAGAAGAAATCTAATGGTGTGAGGTCCGGGGATCTGGCCGGCCATCTAATCGGTCCATTTGTACCAATCCATGTAGGAAAACATTCATTTAGAAAATCTGCTGCTCTCCGACTATTATGAGCCGGAGCTCCATCTTGTTGGAAAATTAAGTTTTCTTGCTCCGCCGCGGAATGGTTTCTTATCTTATCCCTTAAAATTTGAAGTATTCCTAAATACTTTTCTGTGTTCAAGGTTCCTTGGTAAAAATGGATTAAGAAAACCCGGTTTTTTAAAAGTCCGCACCAACAGTTGAGTGAAAAACGCACTTGGTTATTAGTTTCAGTCACTCGTAGGGGATTTTCTTTAGACCAAATACGATTATTGTTGCGGTTATACATACCGTTATTGCTAAAGTTAGATTCGTCTGTCCAAATAATATTATCCAAAAAATTTGGATCTTCGAGCAATCGTGCCTGGATATCAAGACAGAAATTTTTTCTCCTTTCTGTATCGCCCGGAAGTAATTTTTGAACCAATCGTCCTTCAACATAACTCTTAAAACCGTGTTTTTTTAATACACGGTGTATTTTACTTTTTGAAACTCCAATTTCATGTTCTCCTTCTCTCACCGATGCTTTCGGAAAAGCCGAAAAGTAAATTAAAATACCAAGTTCTTCGTCGTTGATCGTATGGTTTTCTTGCTGTGGTTCTCTTGGGCGTTTATCGAAACGTCCCAGAGTTTTCAAATTGTTCACAAGCCTTTTCAAAACTTTACGAGACGGTATTTGTCTATCAGGATATTTTACGCCATACCACCGCAAACTTCTAGAGATATCTTTATCGTTCAAAAAATATGCTTCCATTAGATCAAAACTTACTTGATATGCCATGTTCGCAATAAATTAACACAATAACACTTGTGTAAGTGAATTGAGACTAAACAGATCAATATCCGAAAAACAAACGCTCGCACATACTGTTCCATTTTCAAATTTAAGAACAACATTTAAAAATATCACTTCTTTTTAAAATATCTTAAAAAGTATGCATTCAAACAAACGCTGTCATAAACTGTTCCATTTTCAAATTATAAATTATTTATTTTTGTTTTTAATTTGCCTTCTGTCTAGCTTACAGAGGACGTATTGAAATACAAGTTTTATCATTTCATCTACACGTGCACTTATAATAAGGAAAACTATGTTAGTACCTATTTTATGAAGTGGGTACTTATTTACGAATAATCAATGCTATCTTTGGAATGATAATATCGCTACTTTTCGAACGTCGTCGGCAATAAATAACTTTCTTGAAATTTGACTCAATCATTTTATGTTGTTCCTTTCTTTTAAAATACTATGTTACTTAGGCAGAGTTATTATTTTTTAGCTATTCTTTCGATTGGCATCATAAAAGTAGGGTGTTTTTTTTTTCACATTTAAGTCGGTTCGATTCCCAGCCGAAGCAAGTAATTTTTAGAAAATCTATGAATGCAGAATTACTAACTTTTAAAAATAACATAAGGTCTTCTTTGAGCAAAATTCACTATCTACAATATTTAAGGTACTTCCCCTTCATGTCCCATAACTTTGGGACGCCCTGTATAGTTATAAGCTTTATTTAGTACGCTTCCACCTTCGACCTCATCTTCACTTGTGTGTGATTAAGGTCAGGTACCAACCCGTCGTGCATTAAAAAAATCATTTTTTTTTTATATGAGAGGGCGGCAAACGAACATGCGGGTCACCTGATGGAAAGCAATCACCGCCGCCCATGGACACCATCACCAAAAGGGTCACAGATGCGTTGCCGGCCTTTGAGGAAGGTGTAGGCTCGTTTCTTGAAGGTTCAATCAATTTTTTTATAACCGTGAATTCTGGACAATAACCGTTATCAAAGCTATTTAGATAATTATCTTTTAGGTTTCTTGAGTGCAGATCAGAGTGACTTTTGATTTATTCTGGATTTTAAAAAGGAAATCTTTATTGAGGCGCCACTGGACGGAATAAACTCTCTTAGGCCCGTATTAATAAACCAATCTCAATACAAGTCTTGAGGCTGTATCACCCGAGATGCATCTTAAGCAGTTGATCTCAAGCTACGTGCTAATTTATAAACCAATCTTGAGGTCCACTCAGCTGAGATCACTTCTCAAGAATTCGCCTCAGCGGCGAATGAATGATAGTCTTGAGTTTCGTTTATTAATACGTGAAACTCGGCGCACGTCTCAAGTGAGTATTGCTTGAGTATGCACGTGCGTTTCAGGTCTCAAGTAGGTAAGGGTTTATTAATCGACACATTTACTTGTGACCGGTCACAAGACTGTTATAAAGATGTATACGTAAGTTTACAATACCTAAATCCAAAAAGGTCTCCCTCAGCTTGTGTCGGGTTGGAGCAACCACGACGCTGGTATTCTGCGGAGCCGAAAGGCAGAGTGGTGCCACTGTACTACTTAATATTAACAACTCTCCATATCAACTACCCATAAACATCTATTTTTTACTTAATATAATTGTAGTGCTTTCTTAACTAATATTTAAATACATATCCATCTATTGTAGATATATAATACGGGCCTATATGTTGTTATGACATAATCTTTAAATTGTTGACCATTTGACATCTAGCTTATAAGTAGCATTTTAGTGGGCTAAGTGTACCCTACCTTATCCCTTATGTATAAAAGCTGGTGACAGACACTGACGGGGGAAGGTGAGTATCACTTTCTATGGTATTAAGTAAGTACTAACACTTCCTCCAATTCTCGGTGATCCAATTCGACATTATGTTTAGGTTTTACAATGTGAGTTTAATTAACAATTTTGTAACTTTCTGCTTCTTTTTGTCTGTTTCTTGGTCTGGTTGGGATAACCTTTGCAAATCAACCTACGTCTGCTGCGTCATGCTGAAAATTGTCAAACAAAAAAATAACCACTTAATGGACGTTCCAATAATACTGAAATATTTATCAAACGGTAAATTTTACGAAGCAAATCCAAATGGAAGTTATGATGCGTCACACGAGGTATGAAGGTTATTATTATTATTTTATATACTTATCAATAAATATTTATTTATAGTACATATTTACGTTTGTATTTTGTTGCTATTTTTAACCGACTTCAAAAAAGGAGGAGGTTCTGTAGTCTTTATGTATGTACATCGATTAGTCCGAGATTTTTAGGCCGATTTACGTCGGTGTGATTATCAACAATAAATATGACAAATCCAAGATCATCAGGTCGAGCTGGTACACCCCAAGTGCCCACCTAACCTGTAGGAGTGAGAAGATTCGCCATCGCACAAAAATTATCAAGGAGATTGGCAAAAGACAAATATGCGAATGCCATAAGATCACTACTCGTAATGAGAAGCTGCGTACAAGAACCAGCTACGTCAGTAATATCGACTACCTAAATTTAATAATGTATATATGGCATGAGAATATGGGATTATATTTTACAAGAAATTTTAAATAGTATTCCTGGTGAACTATATTCACATAACATAAAACAATGTAAAAATGCACTAAAGAAGTACTTTATAGATGGAACTATGTAGAAGTGCCTTTCCACCAAATTTTATTTCGATAGAGAGACGTCTACATGCTTTCGCATATCATCTTATGTATCTAGATACATATTAATATAAAAATACGTTATTAATTATTACAAAAGGTATGTAACGTAACTTAAAAACTTATATTTAAGTTACGTTACATACCTTTTGTAATAATTAATAACGCGACGGGTCAGTGACCTCATTCGCACTACACACAAACCTTTACAGGTTTTCGTAGGCGTCTTATAGTGAAGATTGTTTAAATAATGTTCTATGGATAAATAAAGAAAAAAAAAGTAAGACTATTCTCAAGATCTAACTTGAGATTTTGGTTACATACCTTTTTATATTAATTATTATTGAATCCCCCATTTCACTTGTAAATAGACTAACATGTTAGCCTGTATAGATAAAGTTACATCTGCTCTTGAATACATAGTATGGTATTTGTTGCAATTTCCAAATATGGCCAACATGATAGCTGTTGAATGAAAGTGCTCGTGAGTGAACATTGCAAATGCTGGCTTTATCTTCTAATGGAGAGGGAGCATTTTCTATTGTAATTCTTGCGGTGTTCAACATTCATGTTATTTATTATTGAAGAATATTGTAAGGATATTATTTGTAAGTCAGTTTAGAGTATTGTGACATTCTGTTTATTTTTGTAGTGGTAATATTCTCTTTGCTCAATTCTAGCGTGAAGTATATTCAAAGGGGAAGTCAAACTTTTTTATGTGACTTGTCGATTATAATATTCTAACGTTTTCGTCACAGTACATGAAAATCTAATATATGTCAAAAAAAATATAGCATCATTTAGGAAAAACAGTGATAAACATGATGTCAATACAAGAAATAAAGATAAACTTGCAAGTCACATAAGTCGCCTCCGCAAACTCAGTAATTCATTCAAAGGGTTTATGTATACACTTTTTCAATAAGGTTCCTGTTGATATACAAAATCTTCCTTTCAATAAATTTAAAAATACTATAAAACAGAAACTTATTAAGAAAGCATATTATAAAATATCATCTATAAACATTCATGGACACGAACAGCCAGTTCGCATAACCAGACTATTTCAGAATTTCACAATTAAATATTATAATATAAAATACTATTAATAATTTTGTATAATAAAAACCTTTTTCTCGAGTTTCTTGCTTGTTCTTCTCAAGGGAAAATTGGCTTTTGAACAAGCAGTAGCTTAAGAAATGTAAAATCTGAATATTTTAAGTGTACCCTGTGTACCTACAAAATAAAGAAATTGATTTTGATTCAGCAACGCACGTAATTTGCTAAACGTGTCTCCATAGGGCGTATCGGCTTTTTGGTATACAAAATATAACCTTAAATATTACTTACCACACAGGATGTTACAAGAAACAAAGCCCAAAAGAGACAAAGTGATGCACTCATTATTTCAAATATTAGTTTTATAATTTGTATGTGAATGACCAAAGAAGCTAACCTAACGGCCTCACATCACAAACTAAACAAGTTTAAATCTATAGTACAATGATTATAATGATATCGTTAGTTAATATTTGTCGCAGTCATGTCGCGGTCGCAGGCCAGTGGTTAAATCAGTCGTTTAGATAACTGCCTAGATTGATAAACATACATTCTCATACACGTCGTCACGACCTCTGCCCCAAACATTCAACATTTGGGTGTTCCAACATTAACAATTTAATGCTTGAAACAACATTATATTAACTTTTTAGAATTATACTGCATCTGGTATAATTTATTATAATAAAGTGTTAATGCCTTCTCCACGCGCTTGATTAAGGTTTATAACTTCATTGTCAAAATTAGTGTAATATTATTTTGGTATTTTTTATTACACAGAAATATAAGAAGTAAATGCATCGTGTACTAAATATAATATATAGCATTAATTAGTATATTTTTAGGGTAAATTATTTTGTGATGCTACTAACTATATTTAGATACTTATTGTAATAACTGTAGGTAATATTGTTAAACTTAGTTTAGGTATATTCAAGTTTTAGTGTTAAATTAAACCAATTTTGTATTACTGTCTATATCTTCGAAATAGTAACCTGTGGATAACGTTGCTGGTTGTACAATGATCCACATCATTTTGTAAAACTAGATTAAGTATATAAATTGTGCAGCTGTTTGTTTTACATAATAAAGTAAAATAAAATTAAATTTAAAAACATCCACGGTTCACCTTACGATATATACCTACAGAAATGCACACGTGACACCTACCATAGCATTGTGGTAATTATTTGATGGGGGGGACTGGCTATCTTATCTCTGACAACCGGATCACAACAATGCTATTAACATTGACGGCAGATTTAGGTAAGATGGTGGTAGCTAGCTAGGCGGACATTTAATATGCCCTACCACCAACCAAACCGAGTACTAATGTACCCCCCTGGGGATCAAACCCGCGACCTAAACCCAATGTTGTTTACATTGAGCCACGGAGGCGGTTAATCATTGGCCTTTATCAAGCACTGGCTGACCATGCTTCGAAGTGAGAATGGCAAGAATTTAATACATAAATTAGATGGAGGAGGGATGAAATAGCGTTGTCCATTGTGGTGAAGACAAACTTACCCTAACAGCAATGGGAAAGGTCGGAAAAGGCCTTTGCCTGTAGAAACTACTCAAAATTAGATTAAGAATTGTAATTAATATGTAAATTATGAAGAATAGATAACATACATTAAAGTCACGACCATTATCCAAAATAGGATGGTGAGAGGTATCCCAAACGGTAGCGTTTGAGTGTTCCAAACATTAAGGTTCAATACTTAAAGCACATCCACAGTTCATCCTTTTACTCTACGCAATAATGCACACGTGACGGGTGAGCCCACTGTTGAAATGTGCAAAACATCTATTATTGATTGGTGTCTAGATCTATCTAGGAAATCTAGATGATTGGCGTAAGTGTCCGTAATATAAAAAAAAAAAAATTACATGTAAAGTTATTCGACGCCGGCCAAAAGCCAACGCCTAAAGAAAGCCTCAAGTGTTGCAATAGCAAAGTATTGCCAAAACATAATTAGAAGATCCTATTTTATGTACACAGGAAACAGACTTTTACAGGCCTCCAGTATCTTATTGTAAATAACCTATCATAGAGAGAGTTTTTTTTTTTTTAAATATCCTTAGACATACACACAGCGCCATCTAGTTCCACACGAAAGCATCGACATTAGTACAAAGTCTCGTTTCGTACAATTTGATTTTTTTATCAGTTTGTTATAGGCTTGTGTTGTGGATACTAGATGGTTGATATACTACATAAATACATTTTTTTTGTAAATAAATACTTATTATAAATGAAAACATCCTTAACTCGGGTACACATGTCCGTATTCATCACACAAACATATGCCCCCAGCGGGATTCGAACCCGCAACCTTTTGGTATAGTGGCCAGAGTTGCTAACCACTACACCAAACAGGTCGTCAGAGATATTCATACCTTAATCTGTGATTTGCCACTTTGATTGGAGACATGTCTCCCAAACGCCGTGTAGTTCGCACCGAGCAATGCGATGCAGCCGTTGTGCGTATTTGCTATTTTCTTCAACATGGCGCTCTGTGGTAACAGAAACAAAACTAATCTAATTTGAACGAGAGATAAAGAATGATAAATGATAGTGAATAGAATAATTATAAATTGAATATTTAGGAAACCCCCGTGAATTCAAATGGTTATAACATTCAGATAAACCAAGACCAGCTTCGATGAAATATCTTCGAAACTCACATGGCTGACGACGGTAGGTATACCCAAATTTTATCAACTAATGTTATAAACTAGCTTTCCGCTCGCGACTTCGTACGCGTGGAAGATTTCATCAAAATTGGTTCAGCAAAAAAATATGCCTATAATCTGTCTACCAACCAAATCCGTCCTACCGTTTAGGCGTTAAGAGGTAACAAACATACATACGTACATACACACACAAACGTTCGCATTTATAATATTAGTTGGGATAGTTGGGACTAGCTTTGAATAATTTTATCGCTGAAATTTGTTTATCTCTTTATCCCGATGGATAAAAAATATCCAGTCTTAATCTGGGGTACCTAACCTAACTGTATACTAATTTTCATCGAAATCCGTTCATTCGTTTCGCCGTGACTCAACAATCTATATTCAAGGGTATATTATAATATTAAGGCGGCCAACTCTATCAAAGATCAATGCAGGAGCTAGTGGAGATTGGAACGGTTACATGTCACTTATCCCAAATGGGGTGGTCAGAGGTATCCCAGACATTAGGTTTGGGTGCTCCAAATATAAGTTTAATGCATCCACGATTCACCTTTCCAACTGTTCAGAAATCAGTGACCCCTCGCCGTTAAAACGTTCAATTTTATAGATGCTTTTTGGTGGTAAGTTCCTCAGTCGCATGTTACGACACCCCACGGGAAGAGATGGGTTTGTAATGAATATAAATGCCTAAATTTGGATGTTTGTTTGTTTCTTTATTTCTTCTTCTTTTCGTGTCGAGGCAAGTTTCAAATTTTATTGGACCAAAACTTAGCCACTCTACTGTCTGTGGCGTTAAGGAGGTCGTCAAAGGTGCAGCTGTCAGGACACGCGGGGCAAGACAATACGTGATCCATTGTCTGTGGGGAGACTCCGCACTCGCATCGATCACTCCCGCCATCGGAGAAGCCCCACCTGCACAGATTATCTTTGCTGCGGCCAACCTGAGTTCGAAGCCGATTTAAGGATTTCCATGTTGGCCATGGCAAATCGTGTCCAGGAGGAAGAGACTCCTTGAGCGGGAGGAACGACGCAAGAGAGTATCTTTGCCGCCACAGGCTGCAGCGAGCATCCGCAGCCACACCTTGTACGGGAGCAACGCACTTCAAAAAGCTATTACGACTCTGGAGTCTTTGAGGCACTGTTGAATACTGGTACATCGGGTGGCGAGCATCACTCTCAAGTATAGCTCTCTCAATGGAGCTAGCTATTTCTCGCCGAACATTTCTTTATTTGTTGCTGCATCACTCAATTGGTATATATACTTAGGTAGAACATACCATGGATTGAAACATATACGATATTTTTTATCCTCTAATATTATAAATGCGAAGGTTTGGATATTTGTTGGTCAATCACGGTGAAACGGATGAACGGATTTGGATAAAATTTGGTATGTAGCTAGAACATACGCTGAATTGAAATATTGGATATTTATTATCAGAGGTGTGACTTATCTAAGATACAAGTATCTGAAATACAGATACAAGATGCAAGATACGTATTTTCATTTTGTATCTAAAATACTTTTTAAAAAATCATTTTGTATCTTGTATTTAAATATATTTTGTTTGGTATCTTAGTATTTTATAAATACTTTTTCTGATAAAATACTTTTAGTAATATATTAGTAGAAATATATAAAATAAATGCGTAAAATTGAGCATGTCATTATTAGTCCAACATCACATTGGTAGATGGCGACTCTTTCTTTGCACTGCACTGGCCTGTATCTATACAAGATGTGGCAAATGCACAAGTCGTGCGAGCCAAACAATTAAAAAAAAAAAAACTGAAATGTAATTTCATTTGAGAAGATGACCGCCTTTTTGTATATATTACATTACATTAAGTTATTTACGAATAATTCGTGTTATGTTATGTAACGTGTGTGTTATGTTATCGTGTTATGTCAATTAAGAAAAATAAACTTAGAATTCATTAAAATAAAATCTTGTTTTCTTACAAAAGTATTTGTATCAAGAAGTATTTAGAAGATACGTATTTGGTATTTAGTATTTCAGATACTATTCTCGAAAGTATTTTGTATCTGGTATCTGAAATACTTTATTTAAAAGTATCTTGCATTTTGTATTGCAGATACTTTGTACAGGGTATTTTGTACATCTCTGTTTATTATCCCGATAAAGTGTTCCCGCGGGATAAACAAATTAATCATATCCGCGATAAGGTTATTCGACGCAGGCGAAGATAGTCATAAATATTTGTATATCGCGACACACATAATATTTGACGTGACTGTACTTATGTGTTATTTATTATTTTTTACAGCATAATTACAAATTCTTATACAGAAAACTAATACCAAACTTATGCCTATATTAAAGATTCTTATTATGTTACTGACAATGGTTACCCTTAAAATTGAATGGATAATGTTCTAACTAAATTACAACAAAATTGGTACTATTACATTACTAATTATAATATTATTATATAAATATCAATAAAAACAAATCAAATCCTCAGTGATATAGGAGTCGTTATGTTAATATGTCTATATTACATAGTATTGGAAGTGAAATAAGCCAAATGAATATGTCAAAATTATAGATCTATAAATATGTACAAATATGTGTGTTGTGTGTGTCTATGCTGTACACACACAGTTAGTGTGTGTGACAGTTAGTGTGTGATGGTGCTGGGTATTCCATGATGGAGTAAATCAATGGACGGACATGGGTCAAGAAGAACGATCGACAGAAGCTTGCGAGCGCGAACGGCGCGAGGTGGAGAATGACGTTTTATTGTTTTATTTGGGTCGTACATATGTTATTAAAAATATTATGTTATTACATTATGTGGTACATATGTTATTAAAAATATTATGTTATTTTTATATTTTCTTTTTTTCTAAGTTCGATGTAAATAACTTTCTAATATATTTCATTTAGGTGTTTTAGCAGTAATACAACTACAATTCTCCGGAGTACATCATCAGATCTTAACCAATGCTTATCTATCTAATATAAAAAAAATATAAAACCACCCAAAGTACTTATATGATATCATCTACACCAAAAATCATCGAAGCGGCAATAGCCTATCAAAAAACCGCACTTAATTAGGACCATGCACAGAGAATACGTCCGAACAAGACTGGACACACACACAACGCCGACAAACAAACAGCACCCTTCGTAATTCGTCGGGAGTTAAAAAATAGTCGATTACATCTCTAATCTAAGGACCCTTTTCAACATTGAGATGATTTTAAGTTGACGCTTGAGAATCTGTTGCATATTAAAACAGTATGAAAAAAATGTATTGAGAATCAATCTCAAGATCAACTTATTAATACTGCTCTTAGGCTCGTCGTAATAAAGCAATCTCAATTCTAGTCTTGAGGCTGTATCAGCCGAGATGCGTTTTAAGAAGTTGACGCTACCGCAAGCTCTGTGCTAATTTATAAGCCAATCTTGAGGTCTACTTCTCAAGTATTCGCCTCAGCGGCGAATGAATGATAGCCTTGAGTTTCGTTTATTAATACATGAAACTCGGCGTACCTCTCAAGTGAGAACTGCTTGAATATACACGTGCGTTTCAGGTCTCAAGTTAGGTTTATTTATCAACACGTTTACTTGAGATCAGTCACAAGACTGTTCTCAATCTTGAGAATGGTTTATTAATACGGGCCTCAGTTACATTATAACGGAAACATTGTTAGCCGTAAACAAAGGGATGGGTCTTACTGTAAATATAGCTGAGAAAATAAACTTACTAAGCTAAGCTGACCTACACACTACACATGATACGTATGTAGTCGCCAGCATATACATTGAAGGCCCGTATTACTGAATGTTACTCAAGCAACGATCTCCGCTTGAGGACAGTCAAAAAGGGACAGCTTTATGTAACTTGTATATCTCTTTCTAAGTATGTTCAAGCACAGATCTACGCTTGAGCAACATTCTGGAATATGGTCCTAAGTATTATTTGTGTGTCACACCTTAGGCTCCA
Organism: Oegoconia quadripuncta; assembly: GCA_949316235.1. NCBI lineage: Eukaryota > Metazoa > Arthropoda > Insecta > Lepidoptera > Autostichidae > Oegoconia > Oegoconia quadripuncta. The sequence continues at coordinate 39,573,188 of OX438741.1, read as the reverse complement.
CTGAAAACCAGTGTACAACACTGGTTTATGAGAAGTGATCTCAACTGAGTAGACCTCAAGATTGGTTTATAAATTAGCACGGAGCTTGAGATAGCGTCAACTGCTTAAGACGCATCTCGGTTGATACAGCCTCGAGACTTCTATTGAGATTGATTTATTAATACGGGCCTTAGACTTCCTCTAATGTACTCATTCCTGATCTTATCCATTCTAGTCAAATAAAATAATAATAAATGAATAATAAAAAAGTATTTATTCACCACATAAGATACAGAATTTACAGTAACAGTTATAAAGCTAAAAAATTGTGATGAAAGGGTGTAGAGGGACTCAGCAGAAATGCTGATTTTCAGTCCCCAAGCGAATGTAATTTGGAAAGTGAACTTAATTCATTCTAAACACACAATGTTCCTTTATAAATGCAATACTTATCACCTGGCTTTTCAATTTGAAAAGTATTGGCAGAGGTAGTTTATATATTTTTTTAAACCATCATGAAATTTATCGTTGTCATTCGACGGTCGCGTTTGTAGCCTAATTGCACCATAAATTAAATAAATAAAAAAAAAAAAAAAAAACGCATGATAGGAACCATATACGAATCCATCCCGCCAGTCGCATATCTTTTTTTTTTATTGAAAACTGGTTTCGCGTTTGACTACAATCTCACCTGATGGAAAGTGACGATGTAGCCGAAGATGTATCATGCGCACCCAGTAAATGCCTATTCACTCTAGACTTGAAGATCCCAAGGTTGTAAGTGTCGGGAAAAACCGACGCATTAGCAGTCCGCATTATAAATGATGAAGCAAAGCGCTTAGTGCGGATGTTCGGTATGTTGACAACATATGGATGGAAACCCTCCCCGCGCCTGGTTGTCCGCAGATGGAAAGGGGACGGTGGAATAAGATCGTGCAATTCCATCGCACACTCACCGAAATGCATCCTGTAAAATACTGAAAGGCATGAGACCCTACGGCGGTGTTCAAGGCAAGGTATCAATCTCCGTCCAGTGTGCGAAGTGTGAGTTCTGTCTCGTTTTCGACTTTACCATCGCGTTCGCATTTACGAAAAAAGTCGATATGAAAAAAATCGTTTTGCAAACTATCCGCTAGAGGCGCTGCACATTTCTTCATACAAATCGTCACGTAAACGTGAACGCGGTAGTAAAGTTAAGTCGAAACAAAACTCACACTCCGCCCTCTGCGCTACGATGGTTTTGAAAAACCAATACCTTCTATTTCACTTACCTTATATGCCGTATTTTTTCCTTAACTCTTCCGGTATACTTACAGCAATTACAATGTTCAAATTCAACAATATTGCAACATTTATTTTGTCAAAACTGATATTGTATTACGCCGGGCTGTATTAAGCTTATCTATTTCAGAGTATACGAGTAATTATGAACAATAACTAACCGTCATAACAAGCGAGCGAACGTGATCGAAGCTGTACACAAACTGAGGTACTTACAGGAGCTAAAAGGTACTTATTCTACATAACAGCACTTTGTTTCAGCTCACCACGAATGACGCGTCAGCGTTACGAAGTATTGCGCGGTGTTAGGGACATCCCCGATTTGCTTACTTCTACTAGTGTTATTCCTCTATGCTTCTACTGTCTGTATCTCGACCATAAAGCGTCACAGACAGTGAAGATACGATAATATTATGTCGTAGATAGCGATAAATTAGCGATAGAATTCATAATTTAGAAGGTCAGATGACTATCATAGTACGCGGTTTGCTATGGGAAGCTAGTGGGATACTTACAACTGGTGAAAGCATATGTCTGTCTGTGAATAAGATTAAGAAGTTTTCTGTATTCTACACGACATAATAATATACACAGAGAACAATAAATGAGAACGGGATCGCATGCTTCATCTTCGACCACATCGTCACCTCCCATCAGGTGAGATTGTTGTCAAACGCGAATCCAGTAAATCATTAAAAAAAAATCAGCTGTCTTGACAATGCATTTCGAGAAAAGCTTACAATTTGCTAGGGTAAGCACTGCCTTTCTGCCTGTATGTAGCAGACGCTACTACTAGCTACCGTCATCTTATCTAAAGTCTGCCACCAAACAGCAATGTTAGCATTGTTGTGTGTCCGGGTCAGTACACTGTCATCTGCGACCTCATCTTCACTTAGCACCGTGTGATTGAGGTCAAGTGCTAACCCGTTGTGCATAAAAAAAAATCATTTGTATATATTGGGTCTTCGGTCAAACGTTTTTCGGGGTAGTGTAATTCGGTATACCATTATGCCATAAGTCGGTAACCGTCGTTCGTCTACGGATTTTGTATTATAAAATCCTTATTTTGTCTGTGTGTTAACTCGTATAGGTATTGTGCAAACGCGCTATAATATTCAGCCAATAAAGGTCAATGTTATCGTTTATCGAATACTGGTCCGGTCAGTTTAACGCCAGTCTTACTACCATGCTGTGGTCTCTTAGGCGTCCATTACACGCTCATGCAAGCGTCAATCAAGTCCACAGTCATGAATTACGTTTGAATGTTGTTTGATTGATGGAAAAATATGGACATTACACGCTCATTCTGACTGATCGTCAGTCAAACCAAAAATTTCATAGAGAATACACGTGTTTATGTAAGGAATATGGATATTCATAAAAGAAAGGCCTGTTTTGCAATTATGCTTGCGATGTTGAGTAAAAAACGTGTAAAAAGAAAGCGTTGGGTAAAAGACTGGTTATTAAAAAGGGATTTCTATACCCATATAAACTTGCTGGCTGATATACGGTATTCGAAAGAGGATAAAGACTATGCGAATTATTTTCGCATGAAAGATGCGTGTTTTGATAATCTTTTGGTCTTAGTAACACCATACCTAAAAAAACAAGATACCTGTATGCGAAAAGCTATAAGTCCCAAAGAAAAACTAGGAGCAACTTTGCGATATCTCGCTACTGGCAGAAATATTGAAGATATGAAGTTTTCAGTAATTATGTCACCAGCTGCTATTTCTGAAGCAATTTTGTATTTATTTGTATAGGCAGGATTCGTGGTATCCCATAACTCAGGGATAGTTTCAAACGCCATAATAAAATCTTTTTCTGGTTTTAAAACATTAAATGGGAGCGGAGGTGATGAACTGCGAGAGCGCGCGGGTGCTGCCTCTTCGACGTGTTCCGTGTCCGACTCCATCGCTGCCCGTGCGCTGACTGACGCGTGATTGACGAAATGACATTACACGTTCAGTCAAAAGTCATGACTGATGGTTGCATGTCGAAAAAATCAAAATATTCAGATAATCGTCAATCAATTTCACTCAACCATCAGTCACCGCATTACACGGTAGGTTATCCGTCAGTCACAACCGTGACTGTGGCAAAACTGACAGCAAAACCTATCGTCTAATGGACGCCTTAGAACAAATACTCCCGTCCCAATAGAGACTAGCGCCACCTAGCCGCCATATGTCATAACTTGTTTATACCATGATTACCATGTAAAATATTTAAAGTCTATATTTTCTCAAAAACACATAAACTATATGTACCTAAGTATATAAGTGATTTTTTTCTTGCCTAGTTATTAAATTTTCATATTTGAGATAGCATTAGGTTTTGTGAAAGTAACACACGTAAAGTAATGATGATTTGGCAACACTGAGAAAAATGTCGGCTGTCGTTGGATGTGTACGCGCATTTTTTTCACTTTCCATTTCCAATTGTGTGTTTTATTGTATACCGATACCTAACTAGATAATATGTGTAGTTACTTCGGAGGTTTATTTTCGATGACAGCATTGAAATTTTGATGAAACAATTGAAATTTCAATGTTTCATTGAAAATAAATCTCTGAAGTAACTATCAAGCTGCCAGGTTTAGGTAGGTACGGCTAGGTTTCATGACCTTGACGAGGTTAGTTACACATCATTGCGGATAGATGGCGCTGTGAACCCAAGTCGCTTGCAAACGCCAACATACCCGTCTATCTCCGTATATACATTGTAGTCTTTGCTTACTACATCCTGCGCGTGCGCAGCTATCATGGCGTCTTGTGTGCTCTCGCTTGCTGTTTTCTGTTTGTTTTGCTATGTTGTGAGTATTTCTGTGACTTGTTATAATAATTATGTACTTACTCAAACTTCATATAATAATATAAGTTGTTCTGTTTTCTAGCTTGATACTTATCCTAGTGTTAGGAATAATCGTTTGACATTTAACACTGTCATGTAGGCCATGGATACGTACCTCCAAGTATTGGATCTTTACCTATGAAATTGGAGTTTTTTTTCTACGTTAATCATATGTACCAATTCCTGCGATTTTTAAAGCTATATCCAAATTTGTTTTTTATTTGGAAAATGGTATATTATTTCAAGGTTTCACATGAAATATTTTTTAATTTCTGGGCTAAATCACATAATAAAAAATTTTGAACAGAGCTCTTTTCATGTGCTTCCCATAATCATTTCTTAGATTCGCTGAAACTTTTATAAAGCGGTTACTTTTAAAAATTTACGCTGCCTATACTTAACCTAATGTTAATTAAATTTGGATTTGCCCTTCCCAAAAAAAAAATCAAAAATGTTTGTATGGAGAAAACAGTCTTAATGAAATTCTTCATACAAAACGCCAATTTCATAGGTAATATATACCGGATGAGACTATTAATTATTAATTAATTAAATTTAAGGAAAAAAATAGGGCATATTAGGTAAGTGAAATAGAAGGTAGGTATTGGCATAGGTAGTTTAATTTGATTTTTCAAAACCATCATCGACCTTCGCGCAGGCCGGAGATTAATATACTGGCGATTGTGTATTACTTTACTCTTTGTACTGGCGTGATTCGTAGGATTCCTACCATGCGAATTTTTTTTTATGCACAACTGGATGGTACTTGACCCCAATCACACCTGATGTTCCATTCTCAAGATTGAGAACAGTCTTGTGACCGGTCTCAAGTAAACGTGTTGATTAATAAACCAAACTTGAGACCTGGAAAGCAAGTGCATACTCAAGCAGTACTCACTTGAGAGGTGCGTGTATTAATAAACGAAACTCAAGACTGTCATTCATTCGCCGCTGAGGCGAATACTTGAGAAGTGATCTTTTTTTTGAAAAAGTAAAATGATCCTGTGGGTTTCTTACGCCACTTCTTTTCCCACGGATGATTTCCCTTTCCAAAGCGGTGGTAGCTTGGACATACTGACTGACCGCAAAATGCTTAAGCCCTATTTTTATTTCCAATAGATTTAAATTGACATTCAACAAATGATATCATGTTATCTTACGTTGAAATAAATGCTTGAAGTTTGATTACGAAATACTTTACTAGGAACCATAGCCGATTTTTTTTTATTCACAACTGGTTGGTACTTGACCTCAATCACACCTGATGTTAACTGAAGATGAGGTCGAAGTTGGAAGCGTACCTACTGACCTGGACACCCCAACACATTTGAACTGGTTATCTTATCTCTGACAACCGGAATACAACAATGCTATTAACATTGCTGCTTGGCGGCAGATTTAGATAAGATCACCAACCTAACCGAGACTTAAACAAGTACTCCGCTGGGGATCGAACCCACGACCTCCGAATCGTATACCCAATGTTGTTTACATTGAGCCACGGAGGCGGTATGTTAGATATGTTTAGCTCAATATTCTCATTTATTATCCTCAGTATATATTTTTATGTCGTGGAATACAATATTTCTTAATCTTCTTTACAGACAGACACACTGGTACCTATCGCCAGTTGTAACGTCACTACCATTAAACAACATAGGGTTTACGAATCGGAGGTCACGGATTCGATCCCAGCGGGGTACATGTTTAGTACTCGGTTTGGTTGGTGGTAGGACATTTTAAATGTTTGCCTGGCTAGCTACCACCATCTTATCTAAATCTGCCGTCAAGCAATGTTAATAGCATTGTTCTGTTCCGGTTGTCAAAGATAAGATAAACAGTCCCCCAAACAAGATGGGGTGTTTAAAATTTATTTAATTTCATGATGTAATTATGTGGAATAGGCAATTTCAATTTCAATTTATTGCATTTATGTTGTACATAGTATGATCTTAAAATATTTTTAGGTATCAAACATAAACCCTGCTAGGGCACAACAATTAAATTTATATTGCATGCACATAAATATACGGATTACTTAATTTATTAAAACTACAAAACAATATAACACTTAGGCTACAAATGGCTACAAACGCGACCGTCAAATGACACAATGGTTTTGAATAAAAAAATTAACTACCAATGCCAATAACTTCTATTTCACTTACCTAATATGCTTGTTATCTTATTGGTTATCTCTAAGAACTACTAAACACCTCAATTAACTGGATCCTGTTTTGTCTGTCTGGGTGCATTGTGTGCCATAATTATCTATTTAATTTCAGCGCGGTGATGGAGTCGCCCCTAACATAAAGCTGAATGACGGCCGGGAGATCCCTGCGCTCGCGCTCGGCACTTGGCTCGGCAATGACACGAAGGTATCCATGTTTTTTTTTATGCACGACGTGTTCACTTCAATCACACCTGATGTTAAATGAAGATGAGGTCGAAGGTGGAAGCGTACTGACCCGGAAACCCCAACACATTTGGGGGACTGGCTATCTTATTTCTGACAACCGGAATACAACAATTCTATTAACATTGCTGCTTGTCGGCAGATTTAGATAAGATGGTGGTAGCTAGCCAGGCGGACATTTAAAATGCCCTACCACCAACCAAACCGAGTAAACATGTACCCCGCTGGGGATCGAACCCGCGACCTCCGAATCGTAAACCCAATGTTGTTTACATTGAGCCACGGAGGCGGTTGAAATGTCATTTGAAAGTGATATTATATTCTTTATTGCACCAAAATATTACAATAACAGAGTACAAACAATAGGTCACGTACAAAGGTGGACTTATCTCTTTAAGAGATCTCTTCCAGTCAACCTGAGCATTGAAATAGGAAACTTAGTAAATTTGGGGTTTAGCAGTTTATTGTGTGCAAAAGAAAAAATCATATAACGAATAATAAAACAAATAAAAAAAGAAAAGATAACTGAATAATAAACTTACACTAAATATATTACATATACCTACTGCGAAATATATACATAACATAATTTAAATATATATATACTATAAACCTACATACACATACTAATAATATCACGAAAGATGGGAGAGGTAATGCTCTTTTAGCCTTTTCTTAAATACTGCAATTGAAGGGCTGTCCTGAATTAATTTTGGCAGTTTATTCCACATCATGGCTGCTTGAACACTAAAGGAGTGAAAAAGAAAGTTTGTGGTGGCTCTAGGACAGGCAAGTGTTTTTGTAATGCAGGATCGCCTAGGAACATCAGGAGGGGGGAGTAAATTAAAGCGGGAACTCAGATAATCAGGAGAGTTGGGATTTTTGAGGATATTATATAGGAAGGAGAGGATGTGCACATTGCGCCGAAATCGGATGGGGAGCCATTTTAGCTGAACGCGAAACGCAGATACATGGTCATATTTACGTAATCCGAAAATGAAACGAATGGCAAGATTTTGTAGGCGCTCAAGCTTATTTAGCAACTCCTCAGTCACATCCAAGTAGCATACATCAGCGTAGTCTAGTATGGGGAGAAGAAGGGTTTGTGATAGCATAATTTTAGTTTTTAAAGGAAGGAAGTTCTGAAGTCGCTTAAGAGAGTGAAAGGTGTAATGCATGCGCCTGCTTATATACTATATATATTATATACTAATTTTATACAGCAGAACGTTCCAAACTAACGCATGTTCTAGTGACATAATTCAGTGGTCCTGGCCAAGTCGTTGGGTAACCGTACCATCTTTTCTCGAAATGATACAGCGTATATATTTTTAAACTCTCCTCATCTCTGGATACTACTCTATGGCCCGTATTAATAAATCAATCTCAATACAAGTCTTGAGGCTGTATCAACCGAGATGCGTCCAAAGAGTAGAATAACTATACCAAAAGATGCGTCTTAAGCAGTTGACGCTATCTCAAGCTCCGTGCTAATTTATAAACCAATCTTGAGGTCTACTTAGCTGAGATTTAACCGCCTCCGTGGCTCAATGTAAACGAACATACGTTACGATTCGGAGGTCGCGGGTTCGATCCCCAGCGGTAGACATGTTTAAGGTCTTGGTTTGGTTGGTGGTAGGGCATTTTAAATGTCCGCCTGGCTAGCTACCACCATCTTATCTAAATCTGCCGCCAAACAGCAATGTTAATAGCATTGTTGTGTTCCGGTTGTCAGAGAAAGATAGTCAGTCCCCCAAATGTGTTGGGGTTTCCGGGTCAGTACGCTTCCACTTTCGACCTCATCTTCACTTAACATCAGGTGGGGTTGAGGTAAAGTACGAAACCGTCGTGCATAACAAAAAATCTATTGTGTCTGGTTTAGTGTCCGTGAACGTGTTAATATAGTTGTTTCAATGAATTCCAAAACCTACAGGGCCGCTTGGAGCCCACATCCAACGACGTAGAGCTGGCGGTCACCTGGGCCCTGGACGCAGGGTACCGTCACATTGACACGGCGCGCATCTACAAGACTGAACTGCAAGTGGGAAGAGGGCTGAAGGGGAAGGTGCCAAGGGATCAGCTCTTCATCACTACTAAGGTACGTCCATTCTATTTCAAGGCGACTTCAAAAAATCCATTATTCTTTACATTATTCAAATTATCTAATCATTCTGATTTCAAAAAAGTCGGTAAAACCTGTTTTTTTTTTAATTTTTTTTTTTGTGAGATGGGATAGTGCGCCGGGCTCCACAACCGAAGGAACTAGGGACCTTAAATTTAATTCGATGTGCATATCGCATTTTTTTGTCATAATTTCATAATGCATAATAACGTCGGTTAAAAATAATTGTTGGCTTCAACTTATTTCGCATCTGTCCTTAGACAAAATAATAATTTAACACAAATTTTATTACTTTTATGGCAGACTAGAGACTTGGCACAATATCTTATGTACCTATATAAGTACTGAATGTACCATAATTTAATATATAGGGTCTATTTATTTATTTAGATACACTAACAGCTTATATACTAAAACATTATTTTGGTAGTTCACATATTGGTCACATTATAAGTGTATCAGCCTATTATAAGTATACACAGCATTCTAAGACAGATAACAGTATAAAATTCAAGATAAAGTTTAAATATATAAAGTTTAAAAAGTACAAAAAAAACATATCAGTAACAATGAAAAATTTAAAATGAATAATATAATATGTTAATTAGTTATACCAGTTATGAAGGGTGGTTAATCGAGATGTCTCATAAGCTTGCTTTTTAAAATTGGTCTGGATTCAGCAAATATATCCATCCAAGACTTTTCACACTTAATATTCTTGTGGTTATGACATGCAAATCCTAGTTAAAGGATGATGTAATCCGAGGTTGGTTTTGTAACGAGGTATTGACCATGTCAAAACAACATTAACAAAAAAAGGTTATTACAAAATTAGTGACTAGGTACCTGAATGACAAAAACGCTTGGTATACTTCGCCCAGCTCCCAAAAATTATAAAATTGTATTAGTTGTATACTTTTATATATATAAAAAAAGAATAGAAAATGATCCTGTGGGTTTCTTGCGCCGCTTCTTTTCCCACAGATGATTTCCCTTTCCGAAGCGGTGGTAGCTTGGACATACTGACTGACCGAAAAATGCTTAGCCCTATTTTTATTTCCAATAGATTTAAATTGACATTCAAAAAATGATATCATGTATCTTACGTTGAAATAAAATGGTTTGAGTTTGAGTTTTGTCTAACACAGGTTTACGGAAGTAAACCTTCTGCCTTCTAAACCTAATTGATCAAAATTGGGCTATGTTTACAATATGCTGATAAAAACGTGGCCAAATGCCAACAATAGGTTTCTGGTTCCTAGAAGCTAGCGTTTCGGGCAATAAATTTTATTTTATTTTATTTATTTATATAGAATCAACAGCATAATTACAAATTCTTATACAGAAAACTAACACCAAACTTATGCCAATTAAAGATTCTTATTATGTTACTGACAATGGTTACCCTTAAAATCGAATGGGTAATGTTTTAATTAAATTACAATAAAATTGGTACTATTACATTATTAATTATAATATTATTATATAAATATCAGTAAAAACAAATCAAATCCTCAGTGATATACGAGTCGTTATGTTAATATGTCTATATTACATAGTATTGGAAGTGAAATAAGCCAAATGAATATGTCAAAATTATAGATCTATAAATATGTACAAATATGTGTATTGTGTGTGTCTGTGTGTGTAAGAGTTAGTGTGTGTGACAGTTAGTGCCCGTAGTATAAACCAACAGGGCTCCAGATTATCTTTAAAAAAGAAATTGGTATACCTATTATAATAACATAGTACTGCAATATTATATTTATTCCTTGTGTGTATGTACATCACATCTGCCCCAACAGCCTATCGAGACTTCACCTATTTATTTGTTTATTTAACACTTTATTGTATATAAGCATACACGTCAAACAAAACAAAAAAACAGGAGAATATTAAAATATACAAAAGGCGAGCTTATCTCTATAAGAGATATCTTCCATCAAACCTCAGTAAGGAGACAAATAGATGAGGTAACGTAAGAGTAGACAGCGAGTACACTTACAAAAACAGTAGTTATAAACAAACATACAACTAATAAATAGAGAAAATAACAACCATGTCGATGACATACATACTTAAATTATGGTGTTGTTATAATATAAATAAATATAATTAAATATATAATCTAATATTTCTTCGGGCTATATCGATAACATGTATTCTGTCTGTATTCAGTCTGTTTATTGAATGACATTTGCTTCTAGCTCTGGAACGATCGGCACGCCCGTGACGCAGTGGTGCCCGCGCTCCGGGAGTCGCTCGCTGACCTGGGCCTGGACTATGTGGACCTATATCTCATACACTGGCCCGTCGGACAGTTCGTAAGTTTTTTTAATTTTTTTTTTATACGGGTTCGTATTTGACCTCAATCACACCTGATGTTAAGTGAAGATGAGGTCGAATGTGGAAGCGTGCTGACCCGGAAACCCCCACATTGGGGGACTGGCTATCTTATCTCTGACAACCGGAACACAACAATGCTATTAACATTGCTGCTTGGCGGCAGATTTAGATAAGATGGTGATAGCTAGCCAGGCGGACATTTTATAATGCCCTGCCACCAACCAAACCGAGTACTTAAACATGTACCCCGCTGGGGATCGAACCCGCGACCTCCGAATCGTAAACCCAATGTTGTTTACATTGAGCCACGGAGGCGGTTACTCAATTCAACTACTAAATTAAATAACTTTGTTTGGCTGTATAAAGGGTTGTGGGTACCACAGATCTCTATATATATATATCTCATATATATATCTCATGCTCTACCTCAATCGGAAGGTGTACAGTGTATCGATAAGAAAAACGAAAGATTCACGTTCACAGTTGTTTATTTATCTGACTCTAAATTATACGAAACAGTATTACATAGAACACGGTACACGAGGGCGGGACAGCGAGGAGCGCGACGGGGAACGACTGGCGAGCCCACGCGGTGCAGTCGTTCGCTGACCCACTGATGACATTTGAGTACGCATTACGTCACATACATTGTGTCCCTACAGCTGTATAGACCCCACGGGCTGGCAAGGTCACTATTTCTGTAATACATGCATCATCATCATATCAGGACGCACGACCTTATGAAGGTCGCGGGAAGTCGCTGGATATCTATGGGGGAGGACTAAGTTCAGCAGTGGATGTTTCGTGTGTGTTTTTTACCAAGGTCATTTAAACTACTTAGGCAATTTCAAAGAACGCAACATAGCGGGTTTCAAAATCGAACAGCGACATCGAGCGATCGCAATATGCAATTGTGGTATGTTGATAACCTTGCCTCATTTCGGTGTTTAACCGTAGCGCAATGGTTTACTGCAACATAATTAAACGCATATCGCTTAGTGTTATTAGAGTGTGCGTTGGAATTACATAATCTTATTCCACCGTCACCCTTCCATCTTCGGACCACTAGGTGTGGGGAGGGATTCCACCCGTATACAGTTGACATACCGAACATTCGCACTAAGAAGTTCGATTCTTCATTCATCATTCGAACAGCCAAGGCATGGAACTCCCTTCCGGCGTCAGTCTTTCCTGAATCCTACAACCTTGGGATCTTCAAGAGCAGAGTGAATAGGCATTTACTGGGATCGCGTGCTTCATCTTCGACCACATCGTCACTTTCCATCAGATGAGATTGTGGTCAAAAAAGTATCCAGTCAACCATAAAAAAGCGCTGATACCAACGTATTATATACGCTTGTTAAAAATTGAAGGGCCTTGTTCGTGCAACATCACGACACTCTCTCTTATAGTTAAGAGCTACGGTCTTGTCGGTGGAGTCCTTTCCACACTTCTCTACCTTCCGCCTTTAACTTACTGATACGACACGGCATTTGCTTTTTCTTTTACTTGTAACATGTATGTTCTTCTAGGCCTTCCTCTTCCCCTCCACGACAGACTAAGAGTCTTATTTACGGAACCCTCCGTCCTCTACAGTCGATCGACATTAACCGCCACCTTCCAATATGACATCCTGCCAGGTTAGATAGGATAGGATGCAATATTACACAATCATGACGGTAACATGCTCAAACATTGGTTTTGTAAACCAGCATTGAAACACGGAGATGATTAATACATATTCCTTTTAGTTAAACGGGACGTACGATTACACCGACTACCTGGACACCTGGCGAGGCATGATAGAAGCCAAGACCCTCGGCCTGACGAAGTCCATCGGCCTGTCCAACTTCAACCAGCAGATGATCGACAGGATCCTCGACAGCGGGCTGGAGAAACCAGCTGCCTTACAAGTTGAGGTTAGTTTTTGGGTGGATGACGACTTATCATTTGAATACGAAATAGTCTGTTTGTTTCCAATTGAAAAGGCAGTCAAGAAGATCAATAAAGAAAATACGCTACAAATGTAATCTGACGACCTGTTTTGGTGTAGTGGTTAGCAACTCTGATCACTATACCAAAAGGTTGCGGGTTCGAATCCCGCTAGGGGCATAGTTTGTGTGATGAATACGGACATGTGTACTCGAGTTAAAAAAAAAATAACATGTTGACTTTCAATAAGTGATATTTTTGTATCCTACATTGAATAAAATATTTTTGATTTGATTTTGGTACAAAAAGTGAAGGACACAATTTCTGAATTTAGCTATCTGCTGAGATAAATTAGTTTTTCTGTAAAGGGGTAGGTACTAGCTGGTCTCTGCACATGCCCTACGGATGTCATCCTTGGGTTCAGAAGGAAGCAGTGAAAATTTCACCACTTCTGTCCACATCTGCAGAATATGCTGACACCTAGATTAATAAATATTTAAAAACTTATGTGATTAATGTAAAGGAATTTCATATCGATCCTATGGCTTCAGTCTCTTGATAATTTAATGTCTTTCCACTCTCCTATTTCAGATAAATCTAAACCTCCAACAGCCGGAGCTCCTCGCCTTCTGCAAAGCGAAGAACATCGCGGTGATGGGCTACACGCCTTTCGGATCGCTGTTCCCCGGCAAGGCGAAGGCCGACGCGCCCGCCCCGAGGGTCGATGACCCCGCGCTCGTCGCCATGGCAACCAAGTATAACAAGACTGTGCCGCAGGTCGCGCTAAGATATCTAGTAAGAAACTAAACATCATTTTTTTTTATGCACGACGGGTTCGTACTTGACCTCAATCACACCTGATGTTAAGTGAAGATGAAATCGAAGGTGGAAGCGTACTGCCCCGGAAACCCCAACACATTTGGGGGACTGGCTGATTCTGATAGTTACTTGTGTATGCAATTAACAAAATATAATACCCCCAGGTGGAGTTAGGAGTGATACCTCTCCCAAAATCGCTGACCAAATCCCGTATCGAGCAGAACATCGCAGTCTTCGACTTCGAGCTGACCCAGGAGGAGAAAGACCAGCTGAGGAGTTACGACCAGGGCTACAGAACCATACCACAGTACAAGTGGCTGGACCATCCATACTATCCATTTGAGAAGAAAACATAAGATGGAGACTAATGTATGACGTGTAAACGGACGAAATAGAAAGTATTGCGTCTTTACCTATGAAATTGGAGTTTTTTTCTTCGTCAATCATATGTACCAATTCCTGCGATTTTCAAAGCTATATCCAAATTTGTTTTTTATTTGGAAAATGGAATATTATTTCAAGGTTTCACATGAAATATTTTTTAATTTCTGGGCTAAATCACATAATAAAAAATTTTTAACAGAGCTCTTTTCATGTGCTTCCCATAATCATTTCTTAGATTCGCTGAAACTTTTATAAAGCGGTTACAATTTGTCAATTCTGCAACTCTCCAACAAAGACTAGACGTAAACTGTGAAATTGTTGTTCTAACCGAGCACCTATTGGCCTAGCTTCGCCTGAAACACAGGATTTTCCTAGTTCAGGCACTAGTGTTACAGTTGCAATTAAGTATTATTATGTAGATTCTATGTTTCAATGTATACCATTTTAATTAATAAATCTATTTGATTTGATTTGATCATCGAATAAAGAGTAGTCATTTGACGATCGAGTTTGCAGCCTATTCCACATAATAAAGAAAAAAAATTGGATAAAATACTAGTTTCAAATAAATTTCGCATGATAGGAACCCTACGGCCCGTATTAATAAACCAATCTCAATACAAGTCTTGAGACTGTATCACCTGAGATGCGTCTTAAGAAATTGACGCTATCTCAAGCTCCGTGCTAAATAAACCTATCTTAACGTCTACTCAGCTGAGATCACTTCTCAAGTGTTCGCCTCACCGGCGAATGAATGAGTCTTGAGTTTCGTTTATTAATACGCGCACCTCTCAAGTGAGTACTGCTTGAGTATACGTTTTTTTTTTTTTTATATGAGAGGGCGGCAAACGAGCATGCGGGTCACCTGATGGAAAGCAATCACCGCCGCCCATGGACGTGCTTTTCAAGTATCAAGTTAGGTTTATTAATCAACACGTTTTCTTGAGATCGGTCACAAGACTATTCTCAATCTTGAGAATGGTTTATTAATACGGGCCTACGAATTCTGCCAGTCGCATATCAATCTCCGGGCGGCGCATGCGTCGGTGATGATTTTGAAAAAAAAGAAATCGAAATGTACGAAATAAAAGACAACGTTTGTGACAAATAATAAAATTTACTAAAAGAGACAAAAAAAATTTAAATATTATGTACACATCTCTCCACTTACTCCCCAAACTCAGGTTGGTACAAAATTTCAACTCTCACACATTGGTCTCGCGCCGTCACAATGCCTCTTAACAACCATTCTTTAAACGCTTATTACACTACCTATCCTATTTGTACGAAATCAATTAGGAACACCCTAATTAGCAAATTTAAAGCTAGGAAGCTTATTAATCCACCCTAAATGCTGAGATTAATTCGGCATACATTGCTGGTTGAAGTTGAAGTTGCGGCTTCATAGCCCAGGGAAACTAAAAAATTAGCTTAGCTAGACATAATTCAGAACTGACTTATATAATTGTTATCTTATAGAGGTATATTAGAGATGTAATTTTGAATAGATAAACCTAAAAAAACGAGTGCTTAGTCTAAATTTTTTTAGAAAACCCTACTTATTTGTAAATACTAATCTTCATCTTCACTTAACATCAGGTGTGATTGAGGTCAAATATCAACCCGCTGTCCATAAAAAAAAAAAAAATACTAACTGATATTTAATTAGGTAGACTTTTTTTAAACACAGTTAACTTATTGATAGATAAAAAACTAAGCATGTTATAGTTAGTCATACATGTGTTTCAGCTGAAAACGTCGAGCTGCATTGCTTAAGAAATTGCTTAAGAAATAAAAATGAGAATTAACATTTAGTAACGATAATTTCCCTAAATGTTTTGAATTTAAAGAAATACCCATCAATTGAGCATTTTTATAAAAGCAACACATTTTTCAACTTTAGCTTATTTAGTTACTTACTTGCATTTCTTAGAAATGCTTAATTTTTAACAATCGTTACTACATTTACAACACTTTATTAAATGTTTCAAGAAAATCACGGTGATTCGTTTTGCCGAGGTCAAACCGTATTTTCCCTGGGCTATCAAAAAACAATTGTTGACCATCCTACTCCCCGGAAGGCCTTCAAACCCTCGTGTTGTCGGAATGAACACGTATCCCTTGTGATCCTTCCACGGAACTCCGGGGTTCAGGGGAAATTGTCGTTAATCTTCCATCTAGACTACGTTTGTAATTCATTGGTTACAGGTGCTGGATGCACCTTTAGTTTAATAAGTGTATGTATTCTATTTCAGCATCATCAGCCCGTAAACATTCCACTGCAGGGATATAGGGTCTTCCCTCGTATATGAGGGGCCACAGTCCACCACGCTGGCCCAATGCGGGTTGGGGACTTCACATGCCTTTGAATTTTTATTTCTCAAGCATGCAGGTATTTCTCAAGCATGCAGGATTCCTCACGATGTTTTCCTTCACCGTTTCAGAGCACTCGGATAAATGCAAATAAGTAATTAAATTTAGAAACTCATTGGTGCATGGCCTGCCTGGGAATCGAACCCGGATCTCCCAAATTGGGAGACCGCGTCTTAACCGCTGAGCCACCGACGTTTCTTCCTAATTACTATCTGTATATGTATCTGTTTTCTAATTACCTAGCATTTAATGTGTACTGTTTTTGACCCAAATAAAGAGAAAAAAAAGCAATTATATTTGAATTAAAATAAGCAAGCCAGCAATGTATGCTGAATTAGTCTCTGCATTAAAATTCACAATTATTTATTGCAATATGTATGTATGCTGCCAGTAATGTATGCTGAATTAGTCTCTGCATTAAAATAACCAAGCCAGCAATGTACGCTGAATTAGTCTCTGCATTAAAATAACCAAGCCAGCAATGTATGCCGAATTAGTTTCTGCATTTAGGATGGAAATAGTGCGATCGGGACCTTCCACACTAAATCGTAACCTAACTGTTCGAACTACGATTACATCTTCCTATTCTCTAATTAGACTCCCTACAAATAGGATAGTGTAAAGCGCTTTTAGTCAATCAAATAAAAACATTAAAATAAAAAAAAACTTAATATTTATTTACAACCCAAAACGTGATTTCAGAACAGATTTTTTAGAAAAGTACAATTTTTCGGATTATTTTTTTTTCAACCAAACATTCAACATATTTATCGTGAATAGAGAAACTGACTTAATTATACATCCATTAGTTGCTTAGTACACTTAGTAGGATTATGCAACTATGTCCAGCTGTGGACAGTTGAAATTATTTTTCAAACATATACCGGGTGGAAAAGGCGGTGGACGGTGAGTAACTTAAATATTGAAGATAGCAAACAAACAAACCTCATTGCATAAAACTACCTAAAGATTACAAGACTTCAGTCCCTCTACAGCACATCATGTGAAATTATTGCAAAAAAAAACTAATACTTATCCAATCAACTAAAACAAAGGATAATTTCCCTATCAATTGTCTTCAATCACGGAACCAACCACATGGTTTGTGTAGTCTTCATAACTGTTAGAGTGAACAGGCCAAACTATACGAATTATAGCGCGCGGGAAAAGGACAGCATTATAAAAATTAGACACACAACCCGGAGACGTTAATCCGTGACCGCATTTTTTTTTTTTAATTTGCTATCGTCCGAAATTCCTACCGCCTTTTCCACCTTTTATTATTCTTAAAACCCGATGTTATTCAGGCAACTGTCTATCTTATCTCAAGCAGCCGGAATGCAATTAAAATTGGGGTGTCACAAGCAAAAATATACAACCTGTCGACATGTACGAACTAAAGGCGATATGGGACCAACTCTGATATGGCAATGTGTTGCAGACATTATTGTCGAATAGAGGGAATATGGAAATGATATTATGAATAAGAGATAAGTTAAGAGGGTTTATCACACCCGATGCGCTTCGACTGTAACGCCATTATTAGCTAGAAGAGTTGTCGAACAGTGACGAGATGCTACAATTGGAACATTTTCGGTCTTCACTTGGTTTCACATCTAGTTTTCTCTATACAGGGTGATATTTAATCGTGTAATTCCTGCTCCTAGTGACTATCCACTCCTGATTACGCACAACTCTCCACTAGGAACCATAGCCGAATTCAGCCGAAAATTGTTGGGCTTCCATACTACGAGTAAAGGTTCCAGAATGTTGTACTTTGTATATTAAATCAAAAATTTTTTGTTCGAATTCGACTATAGTTTCTTAGGGAAAGTTGTTCGTAGTCAAGAGTGGCGTCACCAGTTGATGGCAATTACACGAAATCAAATTCACCCTGTATAATTGGGGACAACATTTATTGCAATTCCAGAATTGGCGCCACCAATAAAAGATACCTGGCAATATTAATGCATATCCTTACAAGGTAGATGTCGCTTTAAGCAACTGTACTTAAACTAAATAAGGCTTAGCAACGAATCTGAGGGTCCCCCAAAAAATGCAACAGATCATGACATTGAGTGAAACACTCCAAGGTTATTACAGAACGACGTTGAATGTGAATACTATTGCCATCTTTTTTTGATGTTAAGTGATGATGAGGTCGAAGATGGAAGCGTACTGACCCGGAAAACCCAACACTGGACTGGCTATCTTATCTCTGACAACCGGAACACAACAACGCTATTAACATTGCTGCTTGGCGGCAGATTTAGATAGATGGTGGTACCTAGCCAGGCGGACATTTAAAATGCCCTACCACCAACCAAACCGAGTACTTAAACATGTACCCCGCTGGGAATCGAACCCGCGACCTCCGAATCGTAAACCCAATGTTGTTTACATTGAGCCACGGAGGCGGTCTCTCTCTCGCCGCAGAAATATGAATTTATCTATCACGTTTTAATTAGTCTTTCACTGTGGGTATGTAAAATAAAAATGTCCGCTGTGAAATGTCAAGATAGTGTGGCACTTAAAGAGAATAGCATCAACCCGCCTCTTCCCGACTAAGGGACTTTACACCAATACAGGGTGACATCTATACAGGGTGAATTTTTCAAGTGGATGCGTATGGCCAAGTCTGAAACTATAAATAGCAAAAAGTACTCAAAGGAGTCTCGGGCCCGATTTTGATGAAAACTAAGGCCCGTATTAATAAATCAATCTCAATAGAAGTCTCGAGGCTGTATCAACCGAGATGCGTCTTAAGCAGTTGACGCTATCTCAAGCTCCGTGCTAATTTATAAACCAGTCTTGAGGTCTACTCAGTTGAGATCACTTCTCATAAACCTACAACACTGGTTTTCAGTGGAGCCTAAAGTGTGACACACAAATAATACTTAGGACCATATTTCAGAATGTTGCTCAAGCGTAGATCTGCGCTTGAACATAGAGCGAGATGCCGCTATAAAAGTTACATAAAGCTGTCCCTTTTTAACTGTCCTCAAGCGGAGATCTCCGGTTGAGTATCATTTTGTAATACGAGCCCTAAATCATTGGATTTTTGAAAAAATCAATATTTTCTTTCTTTATTTGATAGTGTCGCTAATAAGGAACGAATTCTGGGAAGTAATCATTACAGCTCATTCACAAAGCTTCCACTTGCTACGATCCTGACACACCTCTTTTGCTTCATTCATTCTCATAAGATGACATGACAAAGATTGAAAAAGGTATGCTGAGATGTCCAAACCATGTGGAGAGGATGAATGAAAGAAGACTTACGACTTACAAAGCGAATGTGGATGGTATTGTTGGTAGGGGAAGACCACGGCGAACGTACCATGATCAAATCGGGGACGTCTTAAAGAAAGGCCAAGTCAAGAGTACTCTAAACCGACGAGCTTGTATGAACCACCTTATGAGAGTGAATGAAGCAGAAGAGGTGTGTCAGGATCGTAGCAAGACGAAGTCTGTGGTCTCTGCCTACAGCTACGGGATGCAGGCGTGACATTGGGTATGTATGTATAATAAGATTGTTCATACATGCTCGTCGGTTTGACTTGACCTTTCTTTAATAATTGTATTAAACTGGTCACAATCATTTACAACTAATTACAAAGGGATAGAGAAATTCATTTCTTGCGGCAAGACAAGAGTGGCAATAACGTCTTGAATGTCGTTCTGGAAATGGACCTCAAGCGATTTCCGAGTTTAAATTAGTCCTCACAAATGTCAAAAGTTCACACTTAGCCCGTATTAATTCTTGAGATTGAGATCGCGTCTCAGTCTCAAGACCATATTTTCTGATGCTGTTTTAATATGCAACAGATTCTCAAGCCTCAACTTGAGGCCATGTCAATCTTGAGAACGGTTTATTAATACGGACCTTAGTTTTATCTCTGATAGCGACTCAAGATGGCTTAACTTCGATAATTGTACATTTGAGATCAGTTAAGTCTTGTAGAAAAAGAAACAACTTTCCAACCTCAAAATGTATGGCGACGACCAAGATAGATATAGCCGCTCGTACAACTGCGAAGGTTACCCGCTGTGTTATTTTTTTTAAACATATTTCGGACACTGACGCCTTATCTAGTCCCAAACTAGGCAGTCTGTACTATACATACTAGATAACGGATACACAAATATTTATATAAACATCCATGAGGAATAAATGTTTGTATTCATACAAACATTCACCCCGGCGGGACTCGAACCCGCAACCGTCGGTTTTGTTATAATTATAAATGCATTATTATTTTACATAAATTCATACAAATAAGTTATTCATCTATTCATAGGAATACTAAATTCAATTTTAAGACTACCGTTACTAACACATTCACACTTGAGGCCGATTTAGGAAAAGTTTAGTATCGTCTTGGTATTAGCGAGGGAGTTTGTGCACTGCAACGGTCGGTAACGATTTTCTCGTGACGGTTTTCTCGTCCCGAACTTGAGTCCGAATTGTCTTCACATTATTATATATATAAAAAAAGAAAAGAACTGTTTATTCAACTATTTTTTGGAAAAATAATAGAATAGAATAATCGGTGAAGCGTCGCAGGAGCGAAAGGGAGAACGACTCAACTTCATGCCGAGCTTACAAGAGCTCTACGCTGTTTTTCTGTCGCACCCAGGAAATTATAGTAGGATCGATTATGTTCGGCGAACATTTCTTGCAATACAGGAAACTGAGTTGCCCAGGGAGGGGGGGTTTGTAACCTAATCAACCCGCTCTAAGCTACAGTTTCCTGTAAAAGCGACAATGTCCTCCTTACATAACGAACTATATGTCAACTAGATATTCAATTGAATGGTTAATTTAACCATCCGCATTAGATATGTACACGTTTGTTATACACTAGTTTATGCGCTTATATAAAACTGAACGGGTTTCAAGAGACTTAGAAAAGACAGATTCTACAAATGACAATATCCTAACTGAACAAAGTCTAAGAAAAATTACACAAATGTATTTGAAAGGTCTCCCACACGCGCTGGTAGTGTACACGTTTAGTGGGTAAGAGTAGGAAGAATATTTTTTTATTTTATTTTATTTACTTCTGGGAAACAAACAGCTAATACTGATACAATATGTTTGTAACAAAAATACAACACATAACCCAAAACAGTTTCCACTAATTAGTGATGATATATATACAAAAAGTTACAAATAGTTAAATGGTTATATTATGTCTACATATATATCTGATTATAACAATTAATAAGAGTACCTTTCTTTTTAGATAAACCAAATTTTGAATAGGAATACAACTCGGTGCCTGCGAGTCAGGCGACTCTTCACAAATATTTCTTTTGAAAGAACCAATGTTTTCAAAGAATATGTCAACATTATTGAAATATTTATTAAAATGGCTACATGCTCGTGCATGTATCTCGACAAGGAATCTATTTTTGGTATAGTTACGTTTACCAGTTAAAAAAAAATGTAAGAAAATTTGATCACGAAAAATTAAGAATATACAAAACGAGTTACATTGCCACGCCACTTCAAAGAGAACTTAAGGATTTAATTTGGAAAAACTATAAAAGAGTAGGAAGAGTTTGGACATACTTACAGACAAATGCAAAATACCTATTATTATTTCACCTAATACAAACTATGTCACTTATCTTACGTTTAATACAAGTTTGAAGTATAAAGACAATTAACGACAAGTGTACCTGCTTCTTTGATAGCACACGGAATACCGTCGTGTCGTGGGACGAGTAAATCATGACGAGAATGTCGTGTACAACCGTGGCAGTGCACAAACTCGCCGCGGCCCGCTCCGCGCACAGGCGACAGCGGGCGCGGGAGTGGACGCGGACGTTATCTATCACTCACACTCCTCAGAAGAACTTCTTAGCTTGAGCCTCTTTTCTCTCTCTGCGAACAAAATACACGATTAGACAAAACATGGGTTAGGACCTAGTGAATCAACAATGCGCAAAGTATTAGATCCTTACCTATGAAATTGGCGTTTCGTATGAAGAATTTCATTAAGACGGTTTTCTCCATACAAACATTTTTGATTTTTTTTTTGGGAACGGCAAATCCAAATTTAGCTAAACTTTGTGTGTATTAACGGATAACAATAAGTTAAGTATAGGCAGCGTTAATTTTTAGAAGTAACCGCTTTATAAAAAGTTTCAGCGAATCTAAGAAATGATTATGGGAAGCACATGAAAAGAGCTCTGTTCAAATTTTTTTTATTTTGTGATTTAGCCCAAAAATTAAAAAATATTTCACGTGAAACCTTGAAATAATATTCCATTTTCCAAATAAAAAACAAATTTGGATATACAAAAGCTATAGCTTTGAAAATCGCAGGAATTGGTACATATGATTAACGAAGAAAAAAAAACTCCAATTTCATAGGTAAAGACCCAATATTTTGTTTTTTTTTTATGATTAAATGTATGCACGTTTGACCACAATCTCACCTGATGGAAAGTGACGATGTGGCCGAAGATGAAGCACACGATCTCAATAGATGCCTATTCACCCTG
The DNA here is from genome assembly GCA_949316235.1 of Oegoconia quadripuncta. Taxonomy (NCBI): domain Eukaryota; kingdom Metazoa; phylum Arthropoda; class Insecta; order Lepidoptera; family Autostichidae; genus Oegoconia; species Oegoconia quadripuncta. Next base: position 39,550,167 of record OX438741.1, on the reverse strand, counting down.
CTCTTGAAGATCCCAAGGTTGGGTTCAGGAAAGACTGACGCCGGAAGGCAGTTCCGTGCATTGGCTGTTCGCATTATGAATGAAGAGTCGAACCGCTTAGTGCGAATGTTTATTTCTGTATTCAGAGCGGGGCGCCCTCATTGGATAAATTTAGTATATATAAATATATAGTAGTATATATAAATCAATATTGCTCTGCCCTGCGTTCAAAAAGCGTAAAACCAGCTCCAACTGAAACAGCTAGCCAGGCGGACATTTAAAATGCCCAACCAAACAGAGTACTAAACATTCGTAAATCTTATGGTGTATACAAGGACGAAGAGAGTCGGTGGCTAAGCGATTAAGACCCGGTCTCCCAATTTGGGAGGTCCGGGTTCGATTCCCAGGCAGGCCATGTACCAATGAGTTTTTAAATTTAATTACTTATGTGTATTTATCCAATTGCTCTTGGGGAAGGAAAACATCGGGAGGGAACCTGTATCCCTGAGAAATAAAAATTCAAAGGCATGTGAACTCGCCAACCCGCATTGGGCCAGCGTGGTCGACTATGGCCCATACTCCCTCATATACGAGGGAAGGCCTATATCGCCGCAGTGTGATGTTTATGAGCGGATGACGATGATGTTGTTTGCAATGAGCCACGGAAGCGGTTAAAATTTTAGCATTCTGCCTATAGAGGTAAAAGACGCCTCTGATATAGCCTACGGACGTGACTAGCAGAGCAGACTCACTTGTAGAGCGCGTAGAGCAGCATGGCGGCGAGCTGCGTCACCGCCACCATCAGCAGCGCCGTCAGCGACACGCACGTCACGGCCGGGCATGACGTCACACTCGCCGCCTGCGGACCGCTCGATATCCTGACAACACACCATTTCATATTAGATTAGCATACTTAAACTTATCGGGATAAAAAATGTATATTTGTCTATCGACCTATGTAAATATGTGTATGTAAATATATGAAATCCATTCGCGTGATTTGTATCTGCATTCCTATTTAATACCTGCATATTTCAAATGTACTGTCCTTATACCCAATGGTCGCCTGGAAGTAAAATCAAATCAAATCAAAAATGTTTTTATTTCGTAAGTTATAAGAATAACATTTGAAGTCGTCATGACATACAGTTATCGCTCATTCACTAGGCAGTCTCCCCAGAGAAGAACGAGCAAGAAACTCCAGGGTTGCTCTTTTTAAATGTCAATACAAATACAATTTGGAATTTAGTTAGATTATACTCGTAGCTTTCCACCAGCGGGATAATTTTATTTTTATTTTTAGGAATAAGTGTTTTTTTTTTTTATATTAAAAACTGGTTTCGCGTTTGGCTACAATCTCACCCGATGGAAAGTGACGATGTAGCTGAAGATGTATCACGCGCACCCAGTAAATGCCTATTCACTCTAGACTTGAAGATCCCAAGGTTGTAAGTGTCGGGAAAAACCGACGCGGGCAGTGAGTTCCATACCTTAGCACTCCGCATTATAAATGATGAAGCAAAGAGCTTCGTGCGGATGTTCAGTATGTTGACAACATATGGATGGAAACCCCCCCCCGCGCCTGGTTATCCGAACATGGAAAGGGGACGGTGGAATAAGATCATACAATTCCATCGCACACTCTCCGAAATGTATCCTTTTTTTTTTTTTTTTTTTTTTTTTTTTTTTTTTTTTTCGCGGGGAAATGCGTTACGCGTACCGCTCGCCTGGGGGACGGCGAGACGGTTATGTGGGACTCCCCTCCCTAACGGGAGGGATACCCACTACAACCCCGCGGCGACCTTCTTCGGCAGTAGGGAGGACCTGGGAACGCATAAGCGGCTCCAGCCCCCCCCCGCCCTGCCCCCCCTCACAAGGGGAGGCCCGTTCCCGGAGGGCGGCTAGCGCGCCCTCCACGGGGGGCGCTGTCGAGTCTCACACCGCAATCAGCGGGTGGTATGAGGCGCGACAGGGCCCGATGCGACGACACCCCCCCGGTCGCTCCGGGGGGTGTCATCCTCTCCCGGGCCGCGTCCGACGACTACATCGCCCCGAGATGTAGCCGCCCGCGACCCTCAGGCGACGTGCAGGGGGGGCTAGCGAGCGTTGCCGCCCCCCCGACGTCGCCTCCTGCGAGCGGGATCGGCCCTCTCCCGATCCCGCTCTGCGGCCTCCTTCTGGAGCATGACTGCCTCGCACAAAGCATCTGGAGCATGGAGCACAAAGGCGGAAATGGCCAGCTCCGAAATGTATCCTGTAAAAAACTGAAAGTCATGCGACCCTACGGCAATTAATTGCAATTTACACACAAACAAACACTTCCTCTTCTGAGTTTCGACAAGCTCTTGATAACTCACCTCTGTGCGACTCCGACGACGGTCTGCTTGACTTGGTGCAGGCTGTCCCTCATCTCCGTCAGGAACTGAGGGTTGATGGCTCCACCAGAGGCAGATCCAGAGCCTGACGCTGCCAGGAGGGAGTCCGACTTACGGGCCACCTCGATAATGAAGCCTCTGTGGACATAAACCGACACATATCAACGACTCATGAAATTCCATTACTAGACATTTCTACCATGGAACGATTTGTATCTTTTTCTATGAGAGGATTTGCCCCAATTATCATTTCTGATGCTGCCAGGCATTCGAAAAGAATCTTCCCTTTGAGAAAATACCCTGGATACGTTCCAAGGTCTAGCGAGGCTTGTCTGCATTTCTTAGGCTACGCTCCCATGTCTAGTGGGGGAATTATTGTTTTCTTCTTTACACCTGTTTTTCTTCTACAATAGACGACAGGTCGTCGGGTTCGATCCCCAGTGGGGTACATGTTTAGTACTCAGTTTGGTTGGTGATAGGTCATTTTAAAAGTCCGCCTGGCTAGCTACCACCATCTTATCTAAATCTGCCGGCAAACAGCAATGTTACAGCATTGTTGTGTTCCGGTCGTCAGAGATAAGATGGGGTTTCCGGGTCAGTACGCTTCCACCTTCGATCTTATCTTACCTTAACCCTTAATTATTCGAGTGGGGTATATATTACCCCACGATATGTTTGAACGCTCACAACACATTTAATATTTAAAGCTACCTACACGACGTTATCAGTAGCTGATTAAATACATTTGTATCAGTACGACTCTGGGGTATATATTGCCCCACGCAAGTATAAGTGTGACTTTTTTGACAAGTGAGTGATACGATATTTTAATTATTTATTGCGTAATGTTTATTTTGTTTTTTATACATTTATAAAATATAATATAAAATATTTTTCTTCAGCCGGCCAGAGACCTTACTGACAGCGAGATTGCTCAGGGAAGAAGAGGAAGAAATCGCCAAAAAAACACACGCTGATTTAGGCTTTAAAATAATAATAAATAAATATGTCGGACACTTACACCAATCATCTAGTCCCAAACTAAGCAAAGCTTGTACTATGGATACTAGATAACGGATAAACATACATAAATATTTATATAAACTCGGGAATAAATGTTCGTATTCATTACACAAACATTTACCGTTCACGGGATTCGAACCAGCAACCGTTGATTTCACTATCCACTACACCAATCCGTTGTTACTACCAAAACCAAGGTCCACATTTCAGAATGTTGCTCAAGCGTAGATCTGCACTTGAGCATAGTTAGAAAGAGATGCCGTTATACAAGTTACCTAAGGCTATCCCTTTTTAACTGTCCTCAAGCGGAGATCTCTGCATGAGCACAGTTAGAAAGAGATGCCGCTATACAAGTTACATAAGGCTGTCCCTTTTTAACTGTCCTCAAGCAGAGATCTCCGCTTGAGGACAGTTAGAAAGAGATGCCGCTATACAAGTTACATAAGGCTGTCCCTTTTTAACTGTCCTCAAGCGGAGATCTCGGCTTGAGTGACATTCTGTACCAGTGAGCCGTGTTCACTCACTTGAGCTCAGCGATGGTGTTAATCATGAGTTGGTTGTTGGCGACCAGCGCGTCCCAGTCGTGACGGCCGATTGGTAACGATGGCATCTGCATCTGAAACATATAGTAAAAATGATACCGGATGAGTTGTTTAATTTAAAAAATAGGGCATTATTAGGTAAGTTTTAACTGCCTCCGTGGCTCAATGTAAACAACATTGGGTTTACGTTTCGGAGGTCGCGGGTTCGATCCCCAGCGGGGTAGATGTTTAAGTACTCGGTTTGGTTGGTATCTGCCGCCAAGCAGCAATGTTAGTATCATTGTTGTGTTCCGGTTGTCAGAGATAAGATAGCCAGTCCCCCAAATGTGTTGGGGTTTCCGGGTCAGTATACTTCCCACCTTCGACCTCATCTTCACTTAACATCAGGTGTGAGTGAGGTCAAGTACTAACCCGTCGTGCATAAAAAAAAAAAAAAAAAGTGAAATAGAAGTTATTGGCACAGGTAGTTAATTTTTTTTTTGTTTTGGCGGTATTCGTAGGGAAGAACCATCAGGTGCATATCAAGGCCGGCGAGTGGGTCGATAATGGTTTTGGAATGCGAAATTTATTTGGAGTTCATATTGTCTCCAAGATTTTTATTTATTAGGTCCTTACCTATGAAATTGGCGACTTGTATGAAGAATATCATTAAGACTGTTTTCTCCATACAAATATTTTTGATTTTTTTTTTGGGAACGGCAAATCCAAATTTAGCAAAACTTTGTGTGTATTATCGGATAACATTAAGTTAAGTATAGGGAGCGTTAATTTTTAAAAGTAACCGCTTTATAAAAGTTTCAGCGCATCTAAGAAAGATTATGGGAAGCACATGAAAAGAGCTCTGTTCAAATTTTTTTATTACATCATTTAGCCCAGAAATTAAAAAAATATTTCATGTGGAACCTTGAAATAATATTATATTTTCCAAATAAAAAACAAATTTGGATATAGCTTCGAAAATCGCAGGAATTGGTACATATGATTAACGAAGAATAAAAACTCCAATTTCATAGGTAAAGACCCAATATTTAATTTAATGATGTAATTTTTTGGAATAGGTTACAAACGCGATCGGCAAATGACAAATCTTTATTCGATGATGATTTTTTTTAAAATAATTACTACCTATGCAATACCTTCTAATTCACTTACCTAATATGCCCCTTTTTTTCCTTACGGCAAAAAATTAATCCGGTATAAACATCGATGTATGTACCTTCCTTATTTAAACAATAAAGCGTATTTGATTGATCGATGACTGGGGAATAATGTTCGTATTCATCACACACATATACCCCTCGCGGGATTCAAACCCGCAACCGTTGGTTTCGCTGATAAGGTCACTGTCTACTACGCCAATCGGTCGTCAAACAAACTTACGTTTCATCTCAGTAAACATAGTTGAGTTTCATTCATTCATTTTTTTTATCCTTGGACATATACAGCCAGCGCCATCTAGTTCCAGACTAAGCAACTAGGCGTGTGTTGTGGATACCAGATGGTTGATACACTACACAAATCCATTATTATTTTTGTAAATAAATACATATATAAATTAAATATATTCATAACTCGGGAACACATGTCTGTATTCATCATACAAACATATGCTTCTAGCGGGATTCGAACCCGCGACCTTTTGGTATAGCAGCAGAGGTTCTAACCACTACACCAAACAGGTAGTCATTGACGCTATACCCAGAGTACGCACGTACCTGCGCGGGCGGCTGCCCCGGCTGTATGGGCTGGCCCTGCGCGTGGCTGTACACGGCGGTCAGCATGGAGAGGGAGTTCATTTGCTTCCCTATCACCTGCAATACATTGTACATTTATATAAATAAATCTTACTAATATTATAAATGACAAAGTTTGGATGTTTGTTTGTTTGTTGCACAATCACGGCGAAACGGATGAACGGATTTGGATGAAATTTGGTATATAGGCAGAATATACCCTGGATTAAAACATAGGATACTTCTTATCCCGATAAAGTGAGTAGTTCCCGCTATTTTATTTTATTAAATAGGTTTACAAACGCTTGTTACATCGCTTAGAGTAATGAAGCCTTATGTATATTAGTTATTACTTATTAGCTAAATGTACAAACAATTATATGTAAACACCGCATGCCGCAGATAGATTACATAAAAATTATTGAATTCAAAAACTAGAAAAAAAATAACTTTGCGAGAAAAAAGTGTATCCATTTACCCTAAATAAAAGTTGGTCATTCAAATAGAAGAGAAGCCCAGCTTACATACATATTAGTATCACGAAAACCATACCAAATTGGAGGTCAGAAACATCCCAAACAAAAGCGCTTAGGAGTCCAAATATCATGGGCCTTCAATACATTATGTTAAAACTTTGTAATATTCAGATGTGTACTATAGACACGTGACAGATGATAATACTCATGCAAGCCATCAAAACATACAAGTCTTGCAAGCAATAGACATTTTTGATCGGATTTGATAGATGGAAACATATGAATTTATTATATCAGCCTCCCAGCTATAAGTATATTTATGAAAAAAATGTGTTTAATATGTGTATTTCCATATATAATAATCTTCCTGTGGGGGAAAGATGATGGGAAAATGAAAAAGCCTGTGACTGACCTGCCTAGTATGATTCGTGGGCGCTGGTTCTCGGCGGCCGTTAGGGTCGAAGTCTTCAGACTGGCGTAGAAATAATGGACTCGGAACGCGCGCGTGGATGTCGCGGTCGCGGATGATGTAAAGATAAAAAGTGGTCTCTAGGAGACGCTGAGATGCTGTATATCGCCTCGGGATGGAAGCTGTAGCGCGAGCTTGACCGCCGGGTGCGAAGGTTGTCCACGTAACTGATCACTGTCACGGGCTAAGGTAGGGGGAAGTGGGTAGGAAAAATACTTGTGTTGACAGATGTGCGTTGATGTCAGTTTCTGTGTATGGTTGCGTTCACAAATATCCATCATACCGCCCCCCAAGGAGCTACCTAGCTCTTTGATATATTAAGATAAAGACAAAAGATGATTACCTAAATATCTGTTGAACATAACAAAAATAAGAAAAAAAAAAAAAAACTAAAACTAAGGATAGAGCCTAGAGCTCGTTGAGTTTAAAATAGGGTTTCAGAACTCGGCAGCAAAGGGCACAGCTTAACGACTGGCCTAAGCAAAGTTCCAGTAGATGTTTTGAGCTCGACGACTCTGATAACGCCGTCAGCGCCTGGACAAGTGCGTATCACCCTAGCCTTACGCCATTGAAGCGGAGGTAATCGAGGATCTTTAACAAGGACCAAGTCACCGAGTTGGATGGGCGTGGTCTTAGCTAACCACTTAGGGCGTTGTTGAAGCGTGTGTAAATACTCAGATTGCCATCGCTTCCAGAAATGCTGGGTGATTTGACGAAGCAATAACCATCGTTTGAGTATAGGAATGTTAGAGTCGACAAGACTGTGTTCAGGTGTGGCTAGAAGCGGCTGACCGATGATGAAATGGCCGGGCGTTAAAACCTCGAGATCGTTGGGATCATTGCTGATTGGACATAAAGGGCGAGAGTTTAACGCGGCTTCAACCTTAGCGAATATGGTAGCCATTTCTTCAAACAAAAGTGGCCGGTCACCAATGACGCGGGCCAAGATGATCTTCGCAGAGCGAACTGCACTCTCCCACAATCCGCCCATATGTGGACTTGCTGGCGGGTTGAAATGCCAAGCTATTTGTTGAGTAGTCACGTGTCGGTGGATCTCGTCTGTAGAGTTCCTTATAAAACCAGAAACCTCTTTCAAATGAGCGTGAGCACCTACGAAATTGGTGCCGCAATCGCTGAAAATATCGCTGGGGAGACCCCTACGAGACACAAAACGATCAAAGCAGGCCAGAAACGCGTCAGTAGATAACTCTGATACTATCTCCAAATGAACGCCTTTGGTCGTGAAGCAGACGAAGACGCAGAGGTAAGCCTTGATGGACTTGGCATTGCGCACTCGAGAAGCCTTCAGCATAAAGGGACCAGCAAAATCGATACCTACCTTTTGAAAGGGTCGGCATGACGTGACTCTATCGACGGGTAAATCACCCATAAAAGGTTCAACAGCCTTTGGTCGCAGGCGGTAGCAACGATGACACCGAAAAATAACGTGTCGGATCACTCTACGCGCGGACATGATCCAGAATTTGTGCTGCAATAGATTTAGCAAAGTGTTTAAACCTGGATGCAGGTGAATGCGATGATGATGCTCAATTATGAGTTTCGTGACGTGATGAGACTTTGGAAGCAACAACGGATGTTTGACGGCGTAATCCAAGCTAGATTGGGTAAGTCTGCCGCCTACCCTCAAGAGACCGTGAGGATCAAGAAAAGGATTCAGACGCATCAAAGCTCCCTTTAGAGGCATTCCTGCTTGCAGTGACTTGATGGCACCGGCGAACGTTACCGACTGAACCATGCTGATAATGATATGCAGGCTGCCATTTAGTTCAGCAATAGACAAGGGACCTGAGCGCCTACATGCTGGATCACGCTGTTTGCAATTGTGAGCAAATCGTTTGCACCATGCTACTGTGGCTTGAAGCTTGGAGAACGTGCTGAATTTCTCAAGGATTTGACATTCATCCGAAGCTTGAATTTGGACCATGTTCGACGTTAGTGGAGCGGGTTTGATGCCTGGCAACTCCGCTTCACTCACCACTTGGAAATCTCCAGGCCATGTTGAAGGGTCATCTGCAAGCCATGGTGGAGACCACCACAAATGGTTGTCTACCAATTCAGACGGAGTGCGTCCTCGACTCGCTGAATCAGCTGGATTGGATAATGAGGGTACGTGCCTCCAAGTAGCATTCGGAATCAACGACTGGATTTGAGACACTCTATTTCCTTCGAAGGTTTGCAGCTTGTGCGGAGAGGTACCAAGCCACGATAAAACAATGCTGGAATCACACCAGGCTGATACAGAGCTAAGTTGTGTTTTGAGACTTAGAACATTGACGACATGCTCTAATAGACGGGCTAGCATAAGTGCGCCGCTAAGTTCCAGCTTGGGAACGGTAAGTTTTTGTTTCAGCGGCGCCACACGTGACTTGGCCAACAGTAGTTGCACCAAAACGTGACCGCTGGAATCCAAAGTGCGAAGGTAGACGCAAGCTGCGTACCCTCGTTCGGATGCATCACTGAAACCATGCAGCTGACAATCCACAGGTTGATCAGTGAGCACTCGTCGTGGAATATTAACATTGTTGAGTTGAGAAAATTCGGAAACAAAAGTCAACCAACATTGCAGAATATCGGAGGGAAGAGGATCGTCCCATCCACATTCGATGGACCAAAGCTTCTGCATAATATGCTTGGCATGGAATGTAACGGGAGCTAGAAAACCACATGGGTCGTAGAGCCTTGCGATGTTCGATAGAATGCCACGCTTGGACATGACGCTACTCATCTCGGAGACGTGATAGACGAAATTATCAGTGTTGGCGTTCCACTGGATGCCCAAAACTTTAAAAACATTTGCTCCCTCGGCCTCGAACCGGAAGGGAGACTCGCAATGGTCTGCTGGCACAGACTCCAAGAACTCATGACAGTTGCTGGACCATTTGCGCAAAAGAAACCCACCCTGGGAGAGGATGTCAACAAGTTGTTTCTGCAGGTCCAACGCTGAAGAAAGACTAGCAGCCCCACAGACAACATCATCGACAAAGGTATCTTCCAGGAGAGCTCTGGAAGCATCAGGATATTGCTCCGAGTTGAGGTAAGCCAACTCATGTATCACCCGAATCGCCTGATACGCCGAACTAGTAACCCCATAGGTGACCGTGGTTAGCTCAAACTGCTTGAGCGGCTCATCAGGAGATTCGCGCCAAAGGATGGTCTGATACTTGCAGTCTTGATCTGCAATACGAACCTGACGATACATCTGTTTTATATCGCATGTGAACACCACCAGATGAAGCCTAAAACGTAGGATGATGTCCTCAATATTTTTCTGTAATTTGGGACCAGACAACAGAACTTGGTTGAGTGACACACCAGATGAACTGGGAAACGTGGCGTCAAAGACAGCACGCAGTTTAGTCGTACTGCTATGCTCTTTGAGCACGCCATGATGAGGTATATAATAGCGATCACGTGAGGCAGGAGATTTAACCTCGCGCATGTGACCAGCTTCAAGGTAATCCCTCATGAACGCGATATAGAGCTCACGCAGCCTTGGCTCGCGGAGCAGCCGACGTTCCAGATTGTAGAAACGTTTGGTAGCATTGACGTGTGTGTCGCCCAAAGGTTTGTGATCAACCTTGAATGGAAGACGAAGTATAAATCTGCCAAAGTTGTCTCTAGCATGTGTGTCAGAAAAATGTTTCTCGCATTGAACATTCTCGGGATCTTGGATGAGCATCTTAGGTGGCTCTTCAACCTCCCAAAACCTATTGAGAGCAAGATCGAGATTAGTGGTGCAGGCCATCGACGTGATACAATTGTTACCGTAACGCGATGCTGCGGGAGCTTTACCCATAATAACCCATCCAAAAATAGAAGAGTAGGCAGTAGGCATGTTTTCACCTAGACTGTACTTTCTACCATCAAAGATTTGGTCATATAGGTCTATACCTAACAGCAAGTCTATTGGTCCAGGAGTAATGAAATTTTTATCCGCTAAAACCAAATAGTCACATTTGTTCAATACTGATTGATCAACACGCACAGAAGGAAGGTTGTTGGTAATGCGTTTTAAAATAATAAAATCAGAATTTAAAGTTTGTTTTGAAGTAGACAATGGTTCAATGCTGCAATGTACCATGCCTCTTGTTGATTGAGTAGCCGAAGCACCGAGACCAAATAGTGTGCCAGAATCTGAACGTCTGAGCCTCAACTTTTGAGCTAAGTGCTCTGTCATCACCGAAACCTGAGAACCGCTATCGATCAGAGCACGAGCAGTATGGTAATGTCCATCAACATCCTGGACATGGACCACAGCTGTCCCGAGCAACATGGTTGATAAGGTATCAACGCTATGAAGAGATTGAGGAACTGGATCGAGCACCTTTTCGTACTCGTTGATGACAGGAGAACTTGTGCGGGGTGGCTCGCTAAAATGTGCTGGTTGAATGTGCAACTTTGTGTGATGACGGCCACGACATACTTGGCATATAGACTGAGATGAACACTTTGACACATGATGTGTACGTAAACAGTTAAAACAAAGCCTGTTCTGCTTTACAAAATCCTTCCGTTCTCTTGGTGTCATTAAATTGAATTTTGTACACCTGTAAATTAGATGATTATCGTTGCAGCATGGGCAACTTAATTGATTTTGCAACTTATTGTCGGAATCGACAACATTCAAAGAATTGCTAGGTTGTGATTTCGATGAGGAACCAGATATATTTTCGAGTATACGCTGCTGATTTTCTAAAAAATTTAATAATTGTTGAAATGACGGAATACATGTTGACTCAATTGTTGATTCGAACTTACTGCGCAGGTCGACTGAAAGTTTTTTAAGAATTATATGGAGTAGTAAGAAGCTCCATGAATCTACATCAAATTTTAGCGCAGTGAGAGCCTGGGTATTTTCTTTTACAGTGTTTAGAAATTTATTTAATGTTTTAAAATTCACCAGTGTAAGATTAGGCAAATTGAGAACTGCCTCAACATGTTTATCAGCAATGATCCGTTTGTTCTCATACCGCTCAGTCAGCAAGGAGTAAGCAACGTGGTAATTTTCATTAGAGATGATTAAATGTTTAATTAAAGATAGGGGTTCTTTGTCTAACACACTAAGCAAATAATGCATTTTCTCCACTGGGGTAATGCCGGTGTTGTCGTGGATGAGACTATTAAATATTGCAATAAAATTAGGCCACTCGACATGCACACCAGTAAATCGGGCCAATGTTATTTTAGGTAAATGGAAACTAGGATTTTGCCTTGCCGTTGATTCATGTTTCACGGGACATTTTGCTACTATAGAAGAATGTAACACCTGTATGGAATAATACACCTCCTGAAACTTAGCATAGGTGGCATCTATCTCAGCTCGCTTTTTTTCATCAAAAGTATCACTAGATAATAGAACCAAATAAGCATCCTCCATTTGTTCTCGAGTTCTCCCTATATCAGTATATTTAACTTGATACCGATTGATACTTTCGATATCATGTTTTTCTTGTGTGCATTTTATTGCGAGATTGTAAAGATCTGTGATACGTCCGACCGCCAGATCGAACAATAGTCCCTTTCGCTTTACTTCAGAAGTCATTATTATTATGCCTAAAGGCAAAAATTCCTAAATAAATCAAACACTTTTGCATACAAATACGATGTAAACAGACAAGGTTCGCGTTTGTAGGTTATAGATGAAATGACGTCTGTGTTTTTAAGATTTTCTTGGCTTGGATTCTAGTTGGACAAAGTATTTCCAACGAAATTGGTAAAGTGTGAAACCAACCATACACAACCGTTAGTTTACGAAGATCGTTACAAGAACAAAAAAAAAGATGAAGGTAGAAAAATGCAAATGTGGTGTAGGTAGAAAATTGCGCTGAATTGTAAAGTTATGTGTGATGCGATAAGTACATAAATAAAGATGAGGAATCCGGGGTGAAGGACCAGGAAATGTGGGGGAAAGATGATGGGAAAATGAAAAAGCCTGTGACTGACCTGCCTAGTATGATTCGTGGGCGCTGGTTCTCGGCGGCCGTTAGGGTCGAAGTCTTCAGACTGGCGTAGAAATAATGGACTCGGAACGCGCGCGTGGATGTCGCGGTCGCGGATGATGTAAAGATAAAAAGTGGTCTCTAGGAGACGCTGAGATGCTGTATATCGCCTCGGGATGGAAGCTGTAGCGCGAGCTTGACCGCCGGGTGCGAAGGTTGTCCACGTAACTGATCACTGTCACGGGCTAAGGTAGGGGGAAGTGGGTAGGAAAAATACTTGTGTTGACAGATGTGCGTTGATGTCAGTTTCTGTGTATGGTTGCGTTCACAAATATCCATCACTTCCGGACTGTTTAAAATCGCTGCATGGAAATTCTTTCAAATCGAACCTGACGAAGTGGCTTCTCGAGCACTGTTTTTACAGTGTCAAGGAATATTATGGAATATAGGAAAAAGTAATCATGTGTAATTGTTTTTGACATCCATATTCATTCGTTCATGTATCGACTCTATTATGTAATTGTATCTTTTGTATGTATTTTTTATTTTTTGTGATCTTCTTGACTAGTTTTCCTCAGATATGAAGAAACTAAACCTTCACTTTTATTTCGACAACCTTTTCACGGGCATATCTCTTCTACTGCATTTGAAGGGCCTGGGTTTTGGTGGGACTGGTACACTACGACAGAATCGATTGCAAAAAGACTGTCCAATTACGAAAATTGATACTATGAAAAAGAGAGACTGAGAAGATTATGAGTATGCTTGTCAGGGCGATGTTGTTGTAGTTCCTTGGATGGACAATTCGGTATATTCGGTAATGGCAGTAGATTCTACAACCCATGGTGTAAATCCAGTTGCATTAGCTGATCGATAGTCGAAGCGCGTAAACTAAAAGTGAAGGTCCCACGTCCCAATTTGATCGGTATTTACCTATAACAAATTCATGGGAAGTACTGACCTAATGGATGCACACATAAATACCTACAGGATTGATATCCGATATAAAAAGTGGTGGTGGCCAATATTTACTTGGCTAATTGATGTTGCGATTTCCAACTCCTGGATACTAATATGGTCTTCAGGAAAAAATGTCTCAGAATACCGCCGAGCGGCGATGGGTAATGCGGCGTGCAAAAACGAAGCGAAAGATAAGAAATTCATACAATTATTGAAATAACTATTAATTAAAAAATGCTATTACACAATAAATGAATACATGGCCGAAAATTTTAGAGATGAAATAATATAAATAAATGACACAAATAAATAATAATAATACAATATAAATAAATATATATTTATAATTCATATTAATAAACAATTCAAAGGAAAAATAATAATATAATTGGAATATAAAGGTAAAAATACATATGATAATATAACAGGTTAAATATCTAGCTTGTAAATAATGTATTAAGAATTTTATGTAATTATTTAAATTAATGCATGCTACTCTCTCATGTTGCTGTGCCTTCACAAGGTCCTTATTGATACAGTACACCATGATGTCATCAAAACAAAACATAAAGAATGCAATAAATGGTCTGAGTTGGAAAAAAAAATGACAGACAATAGCATAGCTCTTAAATTAAGGAGAGTGATGACTTACCTCGTCCACCTTCTTATTGAGATCTCTAAGCACGTCGTGTATCTGACTCTGTCCCTGGAAGATCTGACGCAGCTCGCGTTGTCCGTCCGACTCGAACCAGTCGTCGAACTCGCCCTCCTTATCCCGCACCTGCCGAACGATAGAGATAGACAATATTAAAATTCGATTAGTCAATCTTAAGGTCAAAGAATTCTTTTTTTTTTTTATAGATACATAAAAACCGGATGAGCATTTTTAATGTAAGGAAAAAAATAGGGCATATTAGGTAAGCGAAATAGAAGGTATTGGCATAGGTAGATTATTTATTTTTTCAAAACCATCATCGAATAAAGCGTTGTGTCATTTGACGTTCGCGTTTGAAGCTTATTCCACATAATTAAATAAATTAAAAAAAAACTTGGAGAAAATATGAGTTCCCACGAATCCCACCAATCGCATATCAATCACCGGCAGACGCATGCGCCGATGATGATTTTGATAAAACAAATAAACTACCTATGCCAGTATCTTCTATTTCCTTTAAGCACAACGGGTTGGTACTTGACCTCAATCACATCTGATGTTAAGTGAAGATGAGGTCGAAGGTGGAAGCGTACTGACCCGGAAAACCCAACACATTTGGGGGACTGGCTTTCTAATCTCTGGCAAGCGGAACACAGCAATGCTATTAACATTGCTGCTTGTATTACATATACATAATTAAACTTAGAATAAAAAGAATTATGTTTATGTAAAGTCCGTGATGACGGTTTACCTCATCGGGATGCTCCTTGCGGTAGTCCTCCTTCTGCTGTTCAAGCTTCTTCTGGTACTCCTGGTACTCCTTCGAGAGCTTCGCCTGCTCGTCGCTGCTAATCTGTTGGCCTCCTGTAAACATTACACTTTTCACATACAGACTGAATTTCAATTCGTGTAATTCCCATCAACTCGTGACCCATACTTGATTTTTTTTTATTTTCAACGGGTTGGTACTTGACCTCAATCACACCTGATGTTAAGTGAAGATGAGGTCGAAAGTGAAAGCGTACTGACCCGGAAACCCCAACACATTTGGGGGACTGGCTATCTTATCTCTGACAACCGGGACACAACAATGCTATTAACATTACTGCAACTAATACAATTTTATAATTTTTGGGAGCTGGGCGAAGTATACCAAGCGTTTTTGTCATTCAGGTAGTCACTAATTTTATAATAACCTTTTTTTGCTAATGTTATTTTGACATGATCTTTAAACTTTTTCTCAGTTAGATTAATGATATTCTCAGGTATAAGGTTGTAAAAGCGTATACAGTGTCCCATAAATTATGTATTAACTTTGCTCGGTCTGAAAATAGGGGTGGCTAAGTTGTCCTTAAATCTCAAATTTAAGTTATGCTTATCACTATTTTTTTGGGAATGAAGAAATATTTTTTCGTACGTACATAATATTCTCTTAAATAAATTGTGAAGGAACAGTTAAAATATCAGCAGTGGAGTCACCACTAGTAATGCCGAATTACGTAATTTTACTGAAAACGTTGGTAAAATACGGGTATCTTACGTCCATTTATATAAATTACGGTAAAATCATCGGCGACTTATGACTGCAAAATTAAGGCGACCTGTTCGGTGTAGTGGTTTGTAACTGTGATCACTATACCAAAAGCTCACGGGTTCGACTCCCGCTAGGGGCAAATGTTTGTACGATAAATATGTGTACCCGAGGTATGGATGTTTTCATTTATAATAAGTATTTATTTACAAAAAAAAAAATTATTTGTGTCGTGTATCAACCATCTGGTTGCTTAACACAAGCCTAGTTGCTTAGTGTGGAACTAGATGGCGCTGTCTGTATATTTTTATTTTTTTAATTATTTTTGCCGTATTTTACCGCTTTACATTCAGAGCCGCGAGCTCGTCCTCCTGTATGGGCACCGACCTGTTTGCTGCTGCTGCGTGCTGTGCAGTGAGGTGGTGAGCAGGTGGATGACGTCATGGTCGTCGGCCAGCCCGCCCGTGGCCGCCGACAGCCCCAGGTGTCCGCCGCGCGGGAGCACCACGTTCTCCGCCCGGAAACACAGCTCGTAGTCCGCTTCGTTGTTCGTCATACCTGGGCCCAGACTCTAATGCACTACCCTCTTCCTGAGTATAATAAATAAATATGACGACCGATTGGTGTAGTGGATAGTGACCCTATCAGCGAAACCAACGGTTGCAGGTTCGAATCCCGCGAGGGGTAAATGTTTGTGTGATGAATACGAACATTTATTCCCGAGTCTTGGATGTTTATATAAATATAAATTATCTAGTATCCATAGCACAAGCTTTGCTCAGTTTGGGACTAGATGATTGGTGTAAGTGTCCGAAATATTTATTTTATTTATTTCGGACACGACGGTGACAACCATTATCCCAAATGGGTCATCATCAACTCAGCCCGTAGACATCCCACTGCAAGGGATATAGGCTTTCCCTAGTATATGAGGGAGTATGGGCCACGGCCAACCAATGCGGCCCAATGCGGGTTGGGGACTTCACATGCCTTTCAATTTTTATTTATCAGGCATGCAGGTTTCCTAACGATGTTATCCTTCACCGTTTAAAAGCAGTCGCATAAATGCATTAAATTTAAAAACTGATTGGTACATGGCCTGCCTGGGAATCGAACCCGGCCCTCCCAAATTGGGAGACCGCGTCTTAACCGCTGAGCCACCTACGCTATAGGGTGGTCAGAAATATCCCAATCATTTATATGAAAATCCATTATTGCATACTATTATATGAACCACTGTGACATGCTATAAATAGTCCGAGTTTGATTTTAAACACAGTATCAAAAAAAAATCTATTGAGACTGAGACGCGATCTCAATCTCAAGATCGTTTTATGAAACGTTTGAGTAAAGATAAAGTATACCAAAACCAGTGGCGTGCTCTTCATACAGGTAGACGATACTGCTACCCTAGAAAATGATCCTACAAGTATCACAAGGCTTTTTGGCGGGATCTCGGCGAGTGAAGTTGCATTTTTCTTTATAATACTAATAATTTGTGCATTCTAACTTTTGAAGATTAATAATGGCAGAATATTGTGCAGCAAACGTTAGTGTTGGTGTACAGGTGAAAGGAAGTGTAAATTAAAGTGCGTAACGGAGCTTTCGGGTTCCCACAAGAAGCCGCCAAAATCTTTTCTAAAGCATTCTGCCACTTCACTGAAGAATGACTTGACAGTGACTAGACTCTGTATACGCCAAGTATATGACGAATTACTTGTTTTGACTGAGACTGACTTATAAACTGAAGAAATAAGATGAATAAAATTTTTCACTCGAAACTGGCAGTAATGTCCCTCGACAGTGAGGTTGACTGGTTGCCATCCTCAAAAATAAGAAGAAGTATCATAAGATGAACGAGTCATCAGACTGTACTATCAGTGTATCAGGATTCAATATTTACTTCAGATTTTTGTAGTGACTGTAAGCCACTCCAAATGTGAACAAATATTCTAATTGCGAAGGTTGCTACAAAAATAACTTATTATTTGGTAGTTGTATTGGATTTTTACCTATGAAATTGGAGTTTTCTTTCTTCGTCAATCACATGTACCAATTCCTGCGATTTTCAAAGCTATATCCAAATTTGTTTTTTCTTTGGAAAATGTAATATTATTTCAAGGTTTCACATTAAATATTTTTTTATTTCTGGGCTAAATTGCACAATAAAAAAAATCATTTCTTAGATTCGCTGATGCTTTTATAAAGCGGTTACTTTTAAAAATTAACGCTGCCTATACTTAACTTAATGTTATCCGATAATACACACAAAGTTTAGCTAAATTTGGATTTGCCGTTCCCAAAAAAAAAACAAAAATGTTTGTATGGAGAAAACAGTCTTAATGAAATTCTTCATACAAAACGCCAATTTCATAGGTAAGGACCTAATATTTTTCCTCGTTTCCTAAACGAGCACGCCACTGACCAAAACCAAAGATATAGTTACCGTTATGGAAGTATACAGTGAGGGTATTGAGGTAGTACTCCACCCTGGCGCGGGTCGGGAACGGTTTGTTGCGGAAGTCGCGGAGACAACCCGACAGCAGCTGGGTGGTGCCGTCACTGTCACATTATAAGATTAGCTATTATACAATTTCTGACTATCTGGATGATAAGCAAGCATGAACATAGACCGCTCGGCGATATTCAGTCTAATTATACAATATAATTCTTTATTGCACCAAAATATTACAATAACAGAGTACAAACAATAGGTCACGTACAAAGGTGGACTTATCTCTTTAAGAGATCTCTTCCAGCCAACCTGAGCATTGAAATAGGAAACTTAGTAAATTTGGGGTTTAGCAGTAAATTGTGTGCAAAAGAAAAAATCCTATAACGAATAATAAAACAAATAAAAAAAGAAAAGATAACTGAATAATAATAATATAATATAATTGTAACCCAAACTTATTTAAAAGAACAACCCTTGAGTTTCTTGCTCGTTCTTCTCTGGGGAATCTGCTTTGCGAATGAGCAATAATGTCAATAATTTTAATATTAAGATAAAAAATGTGACGTTTTCAAGTGATAATTTTTATCTTACGAAATAAATATTTTTTTTGACTTTGACTAACAAAACTTTGCTCAAATCAAATCATTTATTGCATTCCTTATGTTTTGTTTTGATGACATTATAGTGTACTGTATGAATAAGGACCTTGTGAAGGCACAGCAACATGAGAGAGTAGAATGCACTAATTAAAATAATTACATAAAATCCTTAATACATTATTTACCAGCTAGATATTTAAATTGTTATGTTAATTATTAGTATTTTTACCATTGTATTCCAATTACATTGTTATTTTTCTTTTAAATTATTTATTAATATGATATTATGTATCTATTTATATTGTATTATTATTTATTCGATATTATCTACTACTACTCGATCCATTTAACAACACACATACATTACATAGTATAAGATCCGGCCATAGAAATATATACCCTCATCTGTTATTCGACTATAACAAAATTATTATGTTAGTTAATGAATATATTAATACATTGAAAATGGGTTGCCTAGCTAAATCGCGGGCCAAACGGTTAATTAATGTAAATCCAAATTAATTGTTTTTCAATTAACTTCCCCGATTTGTTATTTATAAAAATCGACCATTATCTGAAAGAACATAACATAAGGAACTGGAAAAATATAGGTTGCCTACTTTCCCTTCAGCCTAACTATGGAGTTGTCATGTATAAACATGCGAGCAAGCGTTATTAATATACCCTCATCAGTTATTTAATTGATTTTTTTTTTAATTAAACGTTATTTTATTCTCTTTCTAACAGTATAAGGTTGCCTCAGTAAAAGTTTGTCACATGCACGGTTGCTGTGATTTTAGATGCGTCGTACAAGCGAGCTACATTGAATAAATATTGGATTTAAGTCAGATTAAATATTAAAAATGGTATCAAATACTTTTCACTCACATATTTATTTAATAACAATACATAATTATAATTACATAAAAATTAGAAAATTTTTTTGTTTACATATTTTGATTCATGAATAGCAAAAATATTTTTTAATATCTATTAAAAAATTATATAAAAATTTTTCTTTCTCCAAGTCGCTACAGGTTTAGTGTAATAAAATATTATGACCAAATTATTTCTTTTAACATTTAGTAACAATATTGGTTCACTATATGCATTTGTTTAGTCACTCTCGTCCTTTACTCATGTCAGATGACCTGAATATTTTCTCTAAAAAGGCAGCAGGAAGATGTAATGCACTCTCTTGATGCCTCCGATTCACCTTTCAACATAGTGAAGCTCAAACTGATAGGGTCATCTTATCTCTATTTGCACGAAGGTGGGTTTGAGTTGATTCAATTCATTTCGTTACGAAAGTTTGAGAGATTATTTAATTCGAGGTAGAATAAACTTGAAAGAAATCGAAAGAAAGAAAGAAAGAAATCGTTTATTGTCACAACATTATTTGCTCAATATACTTAACATTAGGTACTTACATTAGTAAATACACATAGGACAATACCACTTTTGTGACAAAAGGATCTGGTTCAGCATCATGCTGACAGAGACTAGCTGCTGCCCAGCGCTGGTTTTCAACCAGACCCCCTTATTGGGTTTACTAGTCGACGTTTTGCTCGTGTGACGGGCGACCTAAGGTGCATAGTCTATAAACTCAATATGTAAATTTAGATATATACTTAAACTATAAAAGTACTTAAATGAATAAGATACATAAAATGTAAATAAATAGTGTTTTCGCCTTGTGTAGTGTATGGTAATGTGCTTGTGTGTGCATGTGTATATGCGTGTGTGTAGTGTATGGGGGAGTGTGTGTGTGTGTGTGTGTGTGTGTGGGCCGGGGGGTGGGGGGTGTGGGGGGGTCATGCGTGTACGTGTGATGTGTTGTGGGATTATGTATTTATTATTGTTTTTTTGTTGATAGGTCCTTGAGTATTCGTTTGCTGTTTTTAAATATGATGTCAAAATCTGCCTTTTGTTTTTTAAGTAGGTATTTCTTGAGATTAATTTTGAATGAATATGAACCACTGGCCTCACGGATGGGCGGTGGTAGATTGTTCCAGATTTTTGTTGCCGCATATTTGTAGGACCCCTTAAAGCCCTTGCTCTTATGTATAGGGATACAAAGCTTATCGTTCTGTGTAGTGCGTGTGATACGCGAGTAGCAGTCTTTACACCAGGATAATTTATCGTACAGATAACTGGGTGTTCTGGATTTTATTATTTTATAAACTAAACTAGAGTAATGCAGTTTTCTTCTATCGGCCATTTTCAGTATATCTTCGCTAACCATGTATGGGCTAACATGCCCTCTTTTAAGAATGTGAAAGATGAAACGTGCGCAGGAATTTTGCACTCTTTGTATGACTTGTTCAGTTTTTTTATGTAGGCGTGGCCCATATAATCACAATAGTTGAACAAGGATAACACTAGTGCATCTGTCAAGGTTATGCGTACTTGTTGAGTGAGATAGTTTCTAATTCCATATAGAACCCTGAGCCTGTAGAAAGCAGTTTTTACTTTTTGTTGTATGTGTTCTTCATACCTTAATTCATTGTCCATCCATAAACCCAAATTCCTAGCTGATGTTACCATTTCTATTCTTATTCCTTTTATATTAATATTCAAAACGTACTTATTTATCTTCATAATTTGATTTTTTGTACCCATAACTAAAAATTTTGATTTATCTGGATTTAATACCAAAGTGTTATGTTCTGCCCACATGCAGATCGCTTCTAGATCTTGGTTTATTTTATTTATAGCATCATGACTTTCATCTGGTCTAAATGAGTAGTATAATTGGGTATCGTCAGCATATAAGTGTACTTTGCAATGTTTAAGGGCGTTTATAATATCTGCAGTGTAGATTATAAATATAATCGGGCTTAATATCGAGCCTTGTGGTACTCCTCTCAGTAAAGGTTTCCAGTCCGAAAGAGCCTTGTCTCCTTTTTCATCTTCAACCTGAACCTGTTGCTGCCTTCCTTTTAGAAAAGAATTGAACCATTTGCACGCCGCTTCCGATACTCCATAATGTGCAAGCTTTTCAAGAAGCAGATTTATATTTATGCAGTCAAAGGCTCGAGAAAAGTCTAAGAGCACCAAGACAGAACCAAAGCCTTCATCTGATGCTGATATAATATCATCATTTACGTGACATAAAGCTGTGGCCGTACCGTAACCAGGTCTAAATCCGGACTGTAGCTGGGGTAGAATGTTATTTACCTCTAAGTAACGAAGAAATTGTTGTTGGACGACACGTTCAACAATTTTTGATAACGTTGGGAGCAGACTTATCGGTCTCAAGTCTTTAAACGATTCCACAGATTTCTTTTTTGGTAATGGTTTGACTAGAGCCAGCTTCCAGCTATTTGGGAAAGTATTTGTCTCTAATGATTTATTTATTATAGCTGTAATAATTGGCAGTGTAGCATCTAGAGTCAGTTTGATCATATCTATACTTATTGAGTCATATCCACTTGCGGTCGTTTTTATTGTGTTGATTATTTTTAAAATATTTCTTTCATTTGTACATTCTAGTTCAAAGGAGCAGTGGGGTTTTCCTATATTTTCTAAATATTGTATTGCGCTCTGGCTGTAGTTATCGTTACCCGGCACATTTAAAAAATGGTCGTTAATTTTGTTGGGATCTCTGATATGTTGAGGTAATTCATCAGATTCATTCAGAGGTTTTTAATGTTTTTATTTACGTAGTACGTAAAGTATGCTTTTTTTTCTTTTTTTACACTTGAAGTAGTGTGATTTCTTAGACTTTTGTAATATTCCATATGTGAACCTAATCCCGATTTTCTTGCTCTTTTTAAGGCATCATCACGAAGATTCCTCATTATTTTTATATTATCCGTAAGCCAGGGATATGCTTTATCTGTGAGACGAACTTTCACTAATGGTGCATGTTTGTCAAATAGTGATAGGATTAGTTTGGTAAAAGTTTCCGTCATATCATCTACATTTTTCTCCTGTAGCACAGCATTCCATGGAATATTATGCAGGTCCTTTTGGAAATTTAGATAAATGATATTTGTGATTTTCCGTCTGTGTAAATATTTAGGGGTAATATTTGGTTTGCTGACATTAAACTTTATTAATACCATTGCATGGTCGCTGAGATCCGGATTGTGATAAATCTCGGTTTCGGTACAACGGTTGGGAATGTTAGTCATTGCTAGATCTAGCAACGTTGCTGTCGAGTCAGTGATTCTAGTTGCATCCTTTACTACCTGATCTAAGCTGTGTTGCTTGAGAAAGGTGTTGAAATCTTTTGTATCGCAATGGTTCGGTTCGTTTAGGTTTATGTTTAAGTCCGCTAGTATGCATAGGTAGTTGCTCATTCCGCAAGCACAAATTGACGCGCTGAGAGCATTTTTAGTATCTTCCATGGTTGGACAGCTTTTGCCAGGTCTGTATGCCGTTCCAACAGTCATATATTGTGTTCCTGGCAATTTTAATTTTATCCACATTTGTTCAAGGTTCGAGTCTGGATGTTGTAATACATTTACCTTGAGTCCTTTACGGATATAAAAGCCGACGCCCCCACCTTTACGTCCTCCGGGTCTTGGGCGGTGTTTGAAAGTATATCCCGGAATTGCAGGCCCTCTTACGTTCTGCCCTTCCCGTTCCCAGGTCTCGTTCAAAGCAAGAATGTCAGGTTTGTATTTGTCCATCCCCAGTAGTAGTTCATCTTTGCCAGTGTTGAGCGATCTGACGTTTAGAAAGGCTAGTGTCAAACAATTATTATTGAACTTAACCATGATTGCAGTTATATGCGATTTTTGGGTAGAACAAAAATTGTTGTGTGAGTAAGATAACACTGTATACGTCAGAATGGAACAATGTACGGGGATGCTTATTATAGTGACAGATTATTTTGATATGGGTGTGAGTGAGTGTAAGTGTGAATGTGGGACTGCATGCATGAGACTGGTATAGTATTTTAAAATGTGTATTATCGGGTAGTGTTATTCCTCTATGATTATAGTGAAAGTAAAAGCGATGTGTGAGATAAGTGTATGGTATAGTTCGTGTATATAAAATAGGATGTATTTGTTTATCAAATTTATGAAAAATTATGATAGTTGTGAAATGATTGTCAAATGATAAAGTTATCCAATTGTCGGTGCTCCAAAAACCTTGTCAATGTCTATATGTGTGCGTATGCGTCGACCTTCTGTGTCCGGACGAAACCGCGCGTAAATTCGTCCATCACGGGTCCACACAAACTTCCAACCCAGTCGTGCTCCATCCTGGCGTGCTCGGTGAAATAATTGACGGTTGAGTCGCGTGAGCCGCTCATTCACATAGAAACGGCGCGGCGTGCCCGGCAGCTGAAAACCGGCTGTGTCGGAGCCGCGTCGCACACGCGCCGCCCGCAGTAGCTGTGAGCGCAGCGCTCGCCGCGCCAGGCGCACCACCAGCGGCCGCGGTCGCCCCTCGTCCTCTCGTGCGCCCTCCACGGCCCCGCGCCGAGGTCCAACACGCTCCGCGTACACGACGTCGCGCATCTCCAGAGCCACACCTAATTTTTCTGCTACGAGGCTCACCAAGTGCACTGGATTCTCCCCTTTACTTTCGGCTATTCCGGTGATCTCAACGTCCGAAAGCAGGAGATCTTGGTCTCGGTCGTTGAGCTCGGATTTTAGAAGCTCCACAGTTTCAACGAGTCCCGAAATCTCGATTGGTACTGTCTGACTCACTCGCCCCTCCAGCGCCGTGACTCTGCTCTCAATGCCGTCGAGCCTTTTACTGACCGCATCCATCAGGCTGACCAATTTTTCCAACTGCTCACCGAAGACCTTTTGAGCTGAAGATTTTAGTGCCACATGGAGCTCTTCCCGGATGATGCTACGTATCATTTCTGTGGTGAGCTCCTCTGCATCAGGATTATCGTCTGATGACTTGCGTCTTAGTTTGGCAGTGCGAAACGTTACGTTTGCTGACTCCGGCCCCGGGCACGCCGCTCGTATAGGTGTATCAGTGTTATCTCCCTTTGGCTGCGCGCAGTAGCATGCCGGACACTTCCAGTTACGCTTGTTGTCTAGAGTCATAAGCAGAAAGCGCTTAATTGTTACATTTGCGCAATCTAAATCATATAGCGAGGCGCATGCATAGCATTTCAGCATTTCCTTCGTTGTAATTAACTTCCGACATCCCGCGCAAATATGTGTATTAGGTGCCATTGATACGGAGAAGGAATGGAAAGTCAGGTCAAACAAAAAATAAATAAAATTTAATTTAAACGTTACGTCTCTCTTGCGGCAAAAAATAATTGAGCTGTGAAGCGCGTAAAGCGCTGTGTTGCGTATATGCAGTCGATGTTGTTTGACCGCTTCTCGGCACCCACGGTTGACCGGGCGCGGCGATGTCACAGTTCGTAATGAGTTAATATTCACCCGAATTCCAATTTGAAATCACTGATACACTTAAAACCCCTTACGGATTCCACTAGAGCACTATACAGTCATGTAAGATGAAACTTAGACTTTATTTTGGTAATGTTTTACATGCGAAAAACGCACTTTAAATAAGAATTATGATTAAAATTGCTTAAGACCGCGCCGATTCGATGTTGCTGTCTCGGCCGCCCGCCGGTCACACCACGCATTGGTGTCGATTCGGATGTACACAGACTAAACTAAAACTAGTTTTAAAGTAGTACTGTCTCTTTCTCCCTGGAATAGTACGATGCGACGGCACCACGCCAAAACTGGTTTTAGTTTCGTTGGTGTACATCCGAATCGACACCATTGTTGCTTGTAATACAACACTACAGAACTAAATAGTCATGAGTTGGCCACGAAAGGTTTTAAATCGATACAAGAAATTAAATGGAAAAAAAAGAATGAATTGTTTAGTGCACAATTTACGTCAATTCAATGTGGCTTCATGCAACAAATGCACGTTGTGTCAATCTAAGTCCTGAAGATTGTGGTTGGTTTTTGGATGGCTACTTGAAGCCAACGTGGTTTGAAGGGGACCCAACGCCCTTACAAGTGGAGGATATAGTCACCGAATCAAAAGAAGATAACGATGAAGAATTCGATTTTGATATCAGTACTTCTGACGAATCAGAAGCAGAATAAGTTTTTAAAAAAATATTTTATTGAAAAATTTTTATATAATTTTTTAATAGATATTAAAAAATATTTTTGCTATTCATGAATCAAAATATGTAAACAAAAAAATTTTCTAATTTTTATGTAATTATAATTATGTATTGTTATTAAATAAATATGTGAGTGAAAAGTATTTGATACCATTTTTAATATTTAATCTGACTTAAATCCAATATTTATTCAATGTAGCTCGCTTGTACGACGCATCTAAAATCACAGCAACCGTGCATGTGACAAACTTTTACTGAGGCAACCTTATACTGTTAGAAAGAGAATAAAATAACGTTTAATTTAAAAAAAAATCAATTAAATAACTGATGAGGGTATATTAATAACGCTTGCTCGCATGTTTATACATGACAACTCCATAGTTAGGCTGAAGGGAAAGTAGGCAACCTATATTTTTCCAGTTCCTTATGTTATGTTCTTTCAGATAATGGTCGATTTTTATAAATAACAAATTGGGGAAGTTAATTGAAAAACAATTAATTTGGATTTACATTAATTAACCGTTTGGCCCGCGATTTAGCTAGGCAACCCATTTTCAATGTATTAATATATTCATTAACTAACATAATAATTTTGTTATAGTCGAATAACAGATGAGGGTATATATTTCTATGGCCGGATCTTATACTAACAGATATATATTTTTTTTATCACTAAAGTTGTAATAACCTTTTTTTAACAGACTCTAAAACAGGAGGTACCTACTATGTTCGTGCTAGTCCGTGCGTCACTGAAAACCACTGTGATCCGTCGCAGCATGATCTGAGTGCTAACCCATTTGTGCATGCCGCACGAGACAGCATTGTGCGCATTTTATTTATAGTCTCTATTTATTTATTTTTTTTATGCACGACGGGTTCATACTTGACCTCAATGACACCTGATGTTAAGTGAAGACGAGGTCGAAGGTGGACCCGGAAACCCCAATACAATTGGAGGACTGGCTATCTGATCTCTGACAACCGGAACACAACAATGCTATTAACATTGCTGCTTGGCGGCAGATTTAGATAAGATGGTGGTAGCTAGCCAGGCGGACATTTAAAATGCCCTACCACCAACCAAACCGAGTACTTAAATATGTACTCCGTTGGGGATCGAACCCAATGTTCTCCGAATGAACTCCAAATCGTAAACCCAATGTTGTTTACATTGAGCCACGGAGGCGGTTGATATTTCTTTTTAGCTGTAATATACTCATCATCAGCCCGTAAACATCCCATTGTAGGGATATAGGCCTTCCCTCGTATATGAGGGAGTATGGGCCATAGTCCACCACACTGGCCCAGTGCGGGTTGGGGACTACCTACTACTATGCTACACATGCCTTAGAATTTTTATTTCTCAGGCAAGCATGTTTCCTCACGATTATTTCCTTCACCGTTTAAGAGCAATTTTTAATTTAAATTTAAAAACTCATTGGTACATAATCAGCCTGGGAATCGAACCCGGACCTCCCAAATTGGAAGACCGCGTCTTAACCACTGAGCCACCGACGCTGTAAGTTACTACTTCTTCGCTTTTGTATCGTGTTGTGGCGTTCATAATAAATTGTCGTTATTCTTACCTCTTGTGGTCGAAGACCTTGGTGCCATCATTGAGCACGGCCATGATGTAGGGGTTATTGTGCTTGTTGTCATTGTCGAAGGAGTCGAAGATGACCGCGAGCCCGTTCCACCGGTCGCTGGACCCGAACACCTCGCCCGTGTACTCGCCCCGTTGGGTCGTGTACCAGAACGCCTGCAGTTGGAGTCATGAGTTATGATACGATGAAATTTAAGTGTTACTGGTGCCTCGAATCCTGACTACGACTGTTCCACTAAGATATATAACCTTTTTCAGCCGAAATTTGCAATATAAAATATTTTTCTTCAGCCGGCCAGAGACCTTACTGACAGCGAGATTGCTCAGGGAAGAAGAGGAAGAAATCGCCAAAAAAACACACGCTGATTTAGGCTTTAAAATAATAATAAATAAATATGTCGGACACTTACACCAATCATCTAGTCCCAAACTAAGCAAAGCCTGTGCTATGGATACTAGATAATGGATAAACATACATAAATATTTAAATAAAAATCCATGACTCGAGAATAAATGTTCGTATTCATCGCACAAACATTTAGCCCTCGCGGGATTCGAACCCGTAACCGTTGGTTTCGCTGACAGGGTCACTATCCACTACACCAATCGGTCGTCTATAGTTTTATAGTGTTATCGTACTACATGAATTTGAGTGTTGTGCTCGTCTGTAATTGGAGTTCATATCAGAATTGGTTTAGTTTGAAATCGATTAAATGATTTTGTAAGATGCAATGTATGCTCTGTTGGTGAGCCTAAATAAATAAATAAATAAAACCTGTTTTTATACAGGTTTTATACTGTTATATTCTGGTGCTTTGATGTTAAAGCACCAAGACCACGACTCACCAGACCGTCAGCCCCGATCCTGCCCCTCCCCGTGACCTTGAACATGACATCCACCTCCCACCAGTCGAAGTTGAGAGGCTGCTTTGTCCATATCGCGCCCTTCTGGCTGCGGAGAGACGGCGCCAGGCGCACGCTCTCACCCGACGCTATCGCATCTGAAAGAGACGGATGATCGGCATAAAGTATACATCACAAATCTATTAGTGCATTTACGATAATAATGACGACCTGTTTGGTGTAGTGGTTAGCAACTCTGGCCACTACACCAAAAGGTAGCGGGTTCGAATCCCGCTGGGGGCAAATGTTTGTGTGATGAATACGGACATGTGTACCTGAGTTATGGATGTTTTCATTTATAATAAGTTTTTATTTACAAAAAAAATAAACCATTCTCAAGATTGAGAACAGTCTTGTGACCAGTCTCAAGTAAACGTGTTGATTAATAAACCTAACTTGAGACCTGAAACGCCCCTGAATACTCAAGCAGTACTCACTTGAGAGGTGCGCCGAGTTTCACGTATTAATAAACGAAACTCAAGACTATCATTCATTCGCCGCTGAGACGAATAATTGAAAAGTGATCTCAGCTGAGTAGACGTTAAGATTGGTTTATAAATTAGCACGGAGCTTGAGATAGCGTCAACTGCTTAAGACGCATCTCGGGTGATACAGCCTCAAGACTTGTATTGAGAATGGTTTATTAATACGGGCCCTTGTGTGTGTGACTGACTTTGTGTGTGTTCGTATGTTAAATATTAAGCATACCAAATAGGTTTAGTGTATGAAATAACATGAAATATTTATTCACAAGAATATGGTCCAACAATTGATCTTTAAATATAATATAGCGCGTTCGCATATTCTGCCATTTATGGCGTGCAAATATAAATAAATAAATATCCGTAGACATACACACAACGCCATCTAGTTCCACAGTAAGCAACTATAAGCTTGTGTTGTGGATACCAGATGGTTGATATACTACATAAATACATTTTTTTTGGTAAATAAATACTTATTATAAATGAAAACATCCATAAGTCGGGTACACATGTCCATATTCATCACACAAAGATATGCCCCTAGCGGGATTCGAACCCGCAACCTTTTGGTATACTGGTCAGAGTTGCTTATTAAAGGGACCAACGTCCACCTTTCCAAGCCATAGCATCTTATGCATAAGTTTTTTATTAAAAGTCTATGTTTGTCTCTGGTTCTAAAATGGTGAAAAGACGGAAGTTATTATTTTTTTGTGTTCGGAATAAATAAGTATTAGAAACTTAATTAAAGGAATGATTTAAAGACAAAAGACATTTTATTCGCCAGCCGCGATAGTCAGCAACAAACCATAACATTGCTAACCACTACACCAAACAGGTCGTCATAATATCATCGTCTTAAAGCATAATATTAAATATATAGTAAATTATTAAACCAAGCCAAATTAGTATTAATTATTAAGGATAAATTAATTAATCTCCAATGTCAGAAAATATGCAATAAAACGAAAAATAAATTACTTATCGCTCAGAAATTCCGATACTGAATAATAACCCTTCTCTAAAAAATATGCAAACACCTGCTTTTTAAATATTTTACCAATTTTATTTTTGAATTCATTAGGTAAATGATTATAAATTATATATAGTAGTATCGTGCACCCTACCTATTTTTCTACCTACAAATGTCCCATAGCTGTGGGTTGTCTGGAAGAGATCGCTTTTAGTGATAAGACCGCCTAATTGTGTTCTATTGTTATCATCAAAAAGAGTATTTGTATTGTATTGTATTGTATTGTATAAATTCTAACTGCCATACAGTACACGCTTACAGCAAAAACTTGAAGTTTCTGTACTGGGACATACAATTTTCAATTATGTGTTTACTATTTCTAGTTATATTTAAATTATAGGAAAGTGGCACCAATCGGGTAATAATTATCATAGCGGCGATAAAGAGCTGCAATAAATAATGATAAAACACATTGACAGCAATAAAGATTGGATGTCGGCTACTGATGTGACGATATTGGTAGGTACGGTACGTTGGATACTCCAGTTGGATCTTCCTCAAGTTTTAGTTATCAATATACATATCATGACTATTGACTATTTAAAAACCAAAAAACACGACAGCATATCTTGTGTTTTGCGGACGACTTGTTAAATTTTTTACTATAAAAGGTATACTGTCATGACGAATCTAACGGCGCCATGCACTTCGAAATCGGTCAAAGAACGAATTTACATACACATATATGGATGGATTTAACTTTTTTTATTCAAACTTTTTAGGAATATAATTGACTGTCCTCAACTCCTAGAAAAATTTAGATTCACTGTCCCTTTTAAATACCCTCGTAACATAATTATTCCCGCTTAGGTGGACCCTAAGCGGAAGACTACGTTAGG
This sequence comes from Oegoconia quadripuncta, assembly GCA_949316235.1. NCBI lineage: Eukaryota > Metazoa > Arthropoda > Insecta > Lepidoptera > Autostichidae > Oegoconia > Oegoconia quadripuncta. The sequence goes on along the minus strand of OX438741.1, from coordinate 39,519,472 downwards.
CCAAAATTCCCCAGTAGCTCGCCTTTCCGGGCTGTTAAATGATAGTAATTTCTCATCAGACATCTACGCTGACTCTTTGACCAGATTCCGGAAACTGAATAGCTAGCTTTTTCTAACTTAAACGATGAACTATTAATTGGGCGCCCTTCTCACTTCACTGACTAAACTCCCGATCAAAAATGTCTATTGCTTGCAAGACTTGTATGTTTTGATGGCTTGCATGAGTATTACCATCTGTCACGTGTCTATAGTACACATCTGAATATTACAAAGGTTTAACATAATGTATTGAAGGCCCATGATATTTGAACTCCTAAGCGCTTTTGTTTGGGATGTTTCTGACCTCCAATTTGGTATGGTTTTCGTGATACTAATATGTATGTAAGCTGGGCTTCTCTTCTATTTGAATGATCAACTTTTATTTAGGGTAAATGGGAACACTTTTTTCGTGCTAACTTATTTTTTTTTCTTGTTTTTGTATTTAATAATTTTTATGTAATCTATCTGATGCATGCGGTGTTTACATATAATTGTTTGTACATTTAGCTAATAACTAATATACATAAGGCTTCATTACTCTAAGCAATGTAACAAGCGTTTGTAAACCTATTTAATAAAATAAAATATATATATAGACATAATATCATTATTTTAAATTCTTTTTTATCTCTTTTTCTTCTGGAAAAGGTAAATACCACTGCGCATGGGCCTTGGTCATGTGTTGAGGGATTATTGATAATGGCAGTGATGATGGATGTAGTTAGAAACATGCGAGTGATACGAGAAGTGTTGTTATTATTATTAACTAGGTATCCACCCGCGGTTTCGCCTGCGTAGATTAACTTTATCGCGGAAATTTGTTTATCCCGCGGGAACTATTATATATTCTTTATTGCACCAAAATATTACAATAACAGAGTACAAACAATAGGTCACGTTTTATTCTCAATACACAAACTATTCATTTTATCAGGACAAAAAGTAGGTATCCTATGTTTAATCCAGGGTATATTTTACATATATACCAAATTTCATGCAAATCTGTTCATCCGGTTCGCCGTTTTAAGCAACAAACAAACATCCAAACTTTCGCATTTATAATATTAGTTAGATATATTTGTAAACTAAAGTTATACATCAAATACTTATTGTTTTACATGTTATATCAATTATTAATTAAATCAAATAAGATCTCTAGTTCCTCAACACGTTTACTTGAAACCGGTCACAAGACTGTTCTCAATCTTGTGAATGGTTTATTAATACGGGCCTAAAAGCCACATAATAAAGTCACATACGCACTTTATGCTACGTGAGAAAATTCGTTCCGTTCCTACTCTTTAATTTTCATTTATAAACAAAAACCTAGTAATGCTATTGTAGCAAAATATAGCAATCGGTATTTATCAACCCTATAGCAGTAGTAACAAGGTGTATTATCGAGATGTAGGCACAGAAATCATTATTCCAAAACATTAGAGCTAAGTTGATAAGGAACAGTATGTGTTTAACTTGTAATTTGACAATAAATTTCTATGGCAACTGTTTGGAAAGTAGGTTAATTAAACATAAGGTGTGTGAGTCAAAGAAATGTTTACTTCGTAACTTGTAAAAATAACATCTGAAAACGTCATGACATACAATTATCGCTCATTCACAAGTAGGGCTTGGTATTCGAATATTCGAATAATTTCCATCCACATCACCTGGATGAGTGGAAGTCTACCACTGTACGTTTCTCAAGAAACTTCTTACCACGTACGACCACCCTGTGGAACGGACTTCCTGCAGCGGTATTCCCGAACGAGTACGACATTGGAACCTTCAAGAAACGAGCCTACACCTTCCTCAAAGGCCGGCAACGTATCTGTGACCTTTTTGGTGTTGCGGGTGTCCATGGGCGGCGGTGATTGCTTTCCATCAGGTGACCCTCTCATATAAAGAAAAAATTCGCCCCATTTACCTATTCAAATATTACTTAAGAGTAGTATTCGAATTTTTCGAACCTTTCGAATATTAACAAAACTTTAATAATAATATAAATATAACCGTGAATTGAACAAAATAACGCCAAATTAAACTTACATTATACTATTTGTTACAAAAATATTATGTGTTTTCCTGGTCAAAAATAGTCTGATTATTTATTAAAGCTAATAATCATTTTAGAAAAACCTAGGTTTTTCTTTACAAATCAGTCGATGTTACTTTGATGTCTGTGAACTTTATAAAATCTACGAATTATGTGCTATATTTACTTATTTTGTTTTTTAGATAGAAAATATTCAAAAACTTCGTCATATTCGAATAATTCGAATAGTAGCGATTGATCGAATAGTAAAATTGGGCGAATATTACAAGCCCTAGTCACAAGGCAGACTCCCCAGAGAATGAGTAAGAAACTCAGGGATTGCTAGAAAGCAACCACAAAATTGTATTTGTTTTCATATTGTGACAATACTACAATATAAAAGGTACAACAACATCTTCGTCCGCATCATATAAAAATTTGCCCCTAGCGAGAATCGAACCCGAAGGAAGAGACCTGACTACAGCGCAACCAATAAAAATCAAAAATATCACTTATTGAAAGTCAACATGTTATTTTTTTTAAACTACATCGCTTCACAAGGTGTTATGGTTAGGGAGAAGAAGCGACAAGAATCTCCGCAACAACACATCTTTTCAATTAGTTTTCATCTTTACAATAATATTACATTTTATATTACATATTACAAAACAATAGCAATTAACATAACGACCAGCTAACACCAGACCTCCTTGTCGCCTAAATAATCATCTATCCTGTAATAACCCTTCTTAAACAGAGTTTCTTTAATGTGGCGTATTTTCTGCTCTGTTAAACTCAATACATGTTCTGGTATTTTATTGTAAAAGCGTATGCTGTGTCCCACAAAGGATGTGCTAACCTTGCTAAGTCTAATTTGTGGAATTTCAATTTTCAATAGGTAAATAATGTATTCATACATAGATACATAAAGTCACGACCTTTATCCCATATGGGGTGGTCAGAGATATCCCAAACAGGTTTAGGTGTTCCGAACATTAAGAGTTTAGTGATTGAAACAACTTCCACGGTTCACCTTATGAAATATACAGAAATGTACACTTTAAAGGGGGTGAGCCCATCGCAGTTGCAACGTCCAAGTGTATAGATGTTTTTGTGGAAAGTCCCATAGTCGCCTTTCACGACACCCACGGGAAGAGACGAGTTGGTTCTATAACACTGTATCAAACAAGTGTTTAAGCTGTAAGTGTAACATACATAGGTACAGACCCCTTTCGACACTCAAATAGAAATTTGAGAGCCGAAACCACGTGTTAAAAACGCTGGCTATTATAGTAAAAGGTCGCGGGTTCGAATCCTGCTGGAGGTATGTGTATGTATGTGGATAAACATTGGACCTTTAATATTGGAGTATTGTCACAATTTTTTTTTTTTGACTATATTCTTTCCATCATGCAATCAGTCAGTTGACCATGAGCAGATATTTTGTCCGATTCATTCATGAATCGGTATTGTCACAATATTAAAACAAAAAAAACTATTTTCTGGCTGTTCCAACCGCATTCGGAGCTAGTGTCGGGTGAGCTGTTATTCTGGTCTATCCTTTACAGGCACCAGCCTCCCATAAAGGAGGTTGTCATATGGTAAATAAAATTAATTATAGACTTAAAAAGGGTTTAGCAGGCTAAGGAAGGATGCGCGGCCGCTGTGAGGAATACTTGAATTGGTAAATGTCAATTGTTTGTCACCTCGTTACTAGTAATCACTCCAACTTTCAATCCTCTATCTTGATCTGTCACAGAGATAATGTCACAAATATATTTTTCCAAAATTTTTTTTTCAAAATCGTGTATCTCCTAATCCGTAGCAGCTAAATCATCGAAATTAATCACAGCTACGTAGTTTGAGTGGGAGTGTACCCTATAACTTTGTTAATATAAAAAAAAAGAAAAGAAAGGTAGAAAACGTGCTCCAGGTCCGTATTATATTATTTTAGAGACAAATTCTTTTTAACTAGTTTTAAGTTGTAGATGCAGCAAGAGTCTGAACACCAGCAGTGTTTTTTTTAATAAATTTTAATTATTATAATTTGCCTTCGATAAGGGAACACTGAATAAAGATTTGAAAATTGTTCTATTTTAAAAATAGATGGTTTTGCATTGTTTCAAAAAATAAGTGATAATTTTCCACAAAGGTTTCCAATTGTAACATAATTTTAAATAAGCTACAAAATATTTCAAAGTGGGCATCTGTAATTTGCATAAAGTTCAGCAAATAAATGTTATTAAAATGTTCCTGCTGATTTTATGTAAATAAATATAATGGAATATGAGCAATGTGACAAAAGAAGGTTAATTAGGTCACAGTTTAATACATAAAAGGGGTAATTTGGCAATTTCACACACGGGGCAGGCAGCAATGAACGAATGTCGTCGTGGAAGACAGCAAAACATGCTTTCCACAAGTAGCTCCTATCTCTCTCGCACCCAAACATTGCTCATATGCCCATCCCTCTCCAACTTGACAGATTTCACTGACGTGTCGCTGTCACAAGAAAAAACCGTAACAACAAGTCTTTATATCATTTTAAATACAGCTTTTATAACATAAATACACTAAATATCACATGACAATAATAGATACATGATTGTTACATGCACTAATGCGGTAATTACTGATATAACCATAGAAATATAAGACTAAAATGGTTACTTACTGCCTCCGTATTCCCAGAAGGGAACTGATCCATCTTTTTGCGCTAAATACGGCGGTTTGAAAGAATATTTGTATTCAAAACGTTTATGCACCGCCTGGCTGCTAGCACGCACTAGGACGCACGATAATATAGCACAAACAAATAAATAGAAATTTTTAAAAGACATCGCTACCACCGTCTTAGTCTAGCTCGATGCGTGAAAAAATTGTTGATTCGCATAAATTCGCGATCTCGTTCTTCGTGACGTTGAAAGTGACAGCTCGTCAATTTTTGATTCGTTCGGATACATACACTCCGCTCTAGACAAAAGTGCCACTTTTTTATGGGTTCTAATTACTCCTATCGGAGAAGGCAAAGGGATCTAAGCCCTTTCAGCCACGTTTTGTTTCTACAGTTTAGCGAAATCAGTCTCCATCAAAGAGTTATGGTCACCCCTTGACCGTGACTCTTTTCATTCTTCAGTAAAGTGGCAGAATGCTTTACGAAAGATTTTGACAGCTCCGAAGGCTTCGTTTACATTTCTTTTCACTTGTGCACCGCACCATCATTGACCATCACTAACTTTTGCTGTAAAATATTCAGCCATTCAAAACTGCACAATGCACAAATTATAAGAAATAAAACCAGAAATGCAACATCACTCGCCGAGTTCTTGCCAAAAAGCCTAAAAGTGAGCCACTATTTGAATATTTTGTAAAGTTTTTTTAAAATATTTAAGAGTAATGTGAGTAATAATGAATATCGTAGGTTAGAGTATGAAGTAGGTAGGTACTGGTGTCGATTCGGTTGCACACGAACTAAACTGAAACGAGATTTATACTAGTGCTGTCACATTATATTGTTCCAGGGAGAAAAAGACAGGCTCACTTTAAAATTGGTTTTAGTTTAGTTTGCGTACAACCGAATCGACACCAATAGCTTTTGTTACGTCGTCGCCGCTGCCGCCCGATGCGAGTATTCTAGTATGTCTTTTTATGCATATCTTGCGTTTAGTTCGATCGACTTTCCGTATTTTATATCACACGAAGCCAAAGTCTCATAAAATTAAAAAGTATAAAAATGACATATTTTTACAAAGATACCGTCACATGCCGGCAAAAACAAAATTCCTTACGAAGCAATTTTGCTATGAAACTTTACTTGTTAAAATTTCTCGTGAAAATTGATCTAATGAATGTGTTTTAGTGGTTGTGGTAAACTGTTTTGGTGCTACTATGTCGGGGACGGGGTTCAAGACCAGCAAGGCGGAGCTTGTTGCCATTTATAGGCTGGAGTTCTACAAGAAACAGAAAAGTTGGAAGTTCTGCCACGATACGAAGAAGGAAAAGCAAATGAAAACTACCAAAGCCAAGAAAGCGTATGTCCTTCACGATTATACCCACAGTTAAATTTTGTTTCAGAATGACTTTGTTTTATTTTATTTTTGACGACCGATTGGTGTAGTGGATAGTCACCGAATCGAATCCCGCGAGGGGTAAATGTTTGTATGATGAATACGAACATTTATTCCCGAGTCTTGGATGTTTATATAAATATTTTTGTATGTTTATCCGTTATCCAGTATCCATAGCACAAGCTTTGCTTAGTTTGGGACTAGATGATTGGTATAAGTGTCCGAAATATTTATTTATTATTTCATTCCCAGGGCTCTACTGGACAAGACTTATATAGTTGGTGACCCAGTGCCCGATGTAGTGTCGCCATTTAACGAAGCTTTCCTGGAGTCTGACTCGGGTAAGTATTGATAATGTTAACCCCCGACGAAACATGGCGGGTGTTATGTGTTTGGCGACATAGACAGTGTTTGTGTCCAGTAATATTTTTTAAAATTAAGATTAAACTAGGGAAACGTTTCTAAGGGATGAAAATCGGACCAGCCGTTATTAAGTTAATTAAATTTTAACACAATTGCTTTGTATACATGGATGATTTTATTATATATGATAACCTGTTTGGTGTAGTGGTTAGAAACTCTGACTGCTATACCAAAAGGTCACCAGTTCGAAGCCCGGGCATATGGTTGTATGATGAATACAGACATGTGTTCCAGAGTTATGGATGTTTTTCCTTTACAGATAATTGTTTATTTACAAAAAAATTATATGTTTAGTTTATCAACCATCTTGTTAAGTCATCGGAGCTATGCAATGGGCAGCGCAGCTGTGTTTTGGCTGATATGCTCTGTAGGAGTGCTGTCAGTCTGTATAAATTTGTTGGATTGTCCATTGCAAAAAGAGAGTGAGGTGTAAAAAGGCGAATGTATCAATGAGGCTGGCATAGTCACCCAGGGTGTACAAAAGCCTCAAATAAAAACAAGATTAAAAAAAAAAAACATCTTGTATGCATAAAACAAGCCTAGTTGCTTAGTGTAGAACTAGATGGCACTGTGTATATGTTGATATGTTGCAAAGATATTTGTTTATTATTTATTTATACACACGAACAGACAGCATTACTGCTATGTCACAGTGTTGGAAGAGTTCACATTGCTTATTATCTTAAAACTGAGGAAAATACATAAACTAAGAAGTGAAGATATAAGAAAAAATACAAAACTAACAGATGCACTGGAACATGCTCTTCAAACTTCAAACTTACAAACTTCAAGCATTTATTTCAACGTAAGAGACATGCATTTGTTGAATGTCAATTTAAATTTACTGAAAATTTACTGGAAAGTTTATTGCATTTATCTGTCAGTCGGTATGTCCAAGCTACCACCGCTTCGGAAAGGGAAATCATCTGTGGGAAAAGAAGCGCAAGAAACCCACAGGATCATTGTTGCCCTTTTTTTTTTAAATAAAGTATATAACTAATACAGTTTTATAATTTTGGGGAGCTGGTCGAAGTACACCAAGCGTGTTTGTCATTCAGGTAGTCACTAATTTTATAATAACCCTTTTTTGCTAATTTCAGCATACAATGCCCTTCCCCTGGAGATTAAACAGGATTAGCCTAGTGCACATAAAAATCGTTAACAAATCAAATTTTGTTGATAAATGTATTCCGTATTTGTTTACTTGTAATAAAGTTTTACTGATCTGTGTATGGGTGAACTTAAATCTAATATATATATATATATATATATATATATATGTATGTGTGTGTGTGTGTGCGTGCGTGTGTGTGTGCGTGTGTGTGTGTGGGTGTGTGTGCGTGTGTGCGTGTGTGCGTGTGTGTGTGTGTGGGTGTGTGTGTGTGTGGGTGGGTGTGGGGGGGGGGGGGGGCATGTGGGGGTGTGGAAGGTGAGTGCAGTGTGGGGGTGCATGTGTGCGTGCGTGCTTTTTGACCTCTATTTTAATATGGTAAGTAGTTTTTCAGTGTCATCATAACTGAGAGTTTTTAGCCAAGAACTCAACCTGTATTTGAATACATACTGTTCAGCGGATGTATATTCAACATTTATCAATTTTGCAGATTTTTATGCAGTCCATGTAAGCTAGCGATAAGGATGAGAGCGGGGTCACCTGCCACAAGCATACTTATTATGCTTACTAGGTTGACTCCATCCACTGTTTCATAGCCACTATTATTTTAGACTGAAATAAAGATTTTTTGTATTTATTAATCTTTCTATATCAGATACAAATACAGCAACATCACCAAACCGCGCATTGTCACCCGACAGCTCGAGTTGGCCAAACACGACAAGGCAACTATCACAAGTCGCTCCACCAAACACCGAGAGGACCGACCCGACGCCAACCTTGCCAACCCCGGCCAATATATTAGCAGATCAACTCAAACAATCGTTACTACATGGCACACAAACGGAATGCCAACCACAACCAGAGTACATTTGGCCTGGAGTACCAAAGTTTTGGCAAGATCCAGAAGCGAGCAAGAAATTTGAAAAGTCATGGCTTAATACCAAAGTGTGGTCTAAAGATGAGCAGATTTGGCCACAGTCTCCGAAGAATTGGCCGGAGCCTGTAGTGTGGCAAGATAATGAGTTGGTGTGGCCACAGGAGACACAAAGTGAGGGGACTGAGACGAAGCCAGACAGGGTGACATGTGAGAGGGGTTGGCCAGTCCAGAGTGAAATGTGGACCAATGCTGGACCCATTCTGCCAGAAGCTGTGTGGGCTGAAGGTAATTTGTTTGTTGTTTATCATTTTTCCATTTGAGTCAGTGCAGAAGATACGGCACCAAGAATTCGGCTAAATGCGCTTGCAGTGTTTTTGACATGACACATAAGCCGAAATTACGCGGCGTTCAGCGTAGTTCCGAACCTTTCGTGTAGCGATTGTTTCTGCGAAAACTTCTTCAATGTATTTTGCACAGCAAGCGACACATCACGCGACGTGTTACGGCCGCGTAGTTGAACGTGGTGACTAGCGGCAACGCCACGTTCCTGTTCAGCAATGACTACCAGGGTAGTCCCATATAAATTTGGTTTAGATTTGATGATGCAGTCCGGAGATAGAGGAAACTGAAGTCGGTTGTTTTTTTGTGCACAACGGGTTGGTACTTGACCTCAATCACACCTGATGTTAAGTGAACATGAGGTCAAAGCGTACTGACCCGGAAACCCCAATTTCGGGGACTGGCTATCTTATCTCTGACAACCGGAACACAACAATGCTATTAACATTGTTGCTTGGCGGCAGATTTAGATGAGATGGACAGTCCGGACATTTTTATTTTCATTTAAAATGCCCTACGACCTTCCAAACCGAGTACTAAACTTGTACCCCGCTGGGGATCGAACCCGCGACCTCCGATTCGTAAACCCTATGTTGTTTACATTAAGCCACGGTGGCGGTTAAATTAATCTATTAATAGTTAATTCATTTAGTCTGTATTAATCCAAATCTGTCTACCAACCAAATTTCATCCAAATCTATCCAGCCAAAAAATCCAGCTAGGCGTAAAAAGGGAACAAAAACATACACACAACCGCCTCCGTGGCTCAATGTAAACAACAGGGTTTACGAATCGGTTACATAGGTAATGTACAATAGCTATATAAGGACTAACAAAATTAACCCGACTGACAATAAAATAAAATATTCATTAAAAAAACTAGCCATAAAAATGTTGTGTCCGAGTTAAAAAATCAAATGTAAGTGCAACTGAAAATACACATTAACAGACTTACTTCATTTCGATTGTACCTTGTTTTGTCAATGAGAAAAAACAGGCAACGTTACATTGATATACAGGGCGCAACCAATCACAGCAAGTCGCCGCGGCGCCTGGGCAAGCGACGAGTGGTCGCCTTTCGGCGTGTTCAAAGATACCGCGGCACGTGTTTGTGTGTCGTGGCAAAGTACTTAGAGCGCGCGGCCATAATGTCCAACTCACAAAATTTACGTTTTTAAATTTTATTTTCTCAAACATGCATGGAAATAATGTCATTACTTTCGAAAAAAGAACACGCGAAGTATCTAATTTACACGGACAGCGAAAAATAAATCCATTGCAGGAGCGTTTTTTGAGTTTGGAACATTACAACGCTCCAGCAATGTTGTATGAAACGGCGTGCTGGGGTTATTCTTTGATTGGATCTCTTTTATCATTCTTGGCATACCACAATCTCTTGACTTAACAAATTGCGTTCACGTGGCTGTATGCGTAAATGCGTTTGCCTGTCGGCACAGATGATAAATAGAAAATCGGCGGCAAAGCTGAAAATTCGTCTTGATTTGTTATTTAAATATTTATTATTTCCCTGCATTCTTTTGAGAAAAGCACTATATATGCCTCGGCGGAAATGGCAATTGTAATAATGTACTATTTTTGAATAAAATCTGTTAACTTTAATGTTTTATTTTAATTTTGTCGTCATAGGTTCATCCTATACACACACTCTGCAACATTTGCCGGGTTAATTTTGTTAGACCTTATAATGCCTTATAATTATAAACCTCTTCCCTTTTTGACGTCGGTTAAAAAGGTTATGTAACAAATGTTTGTTTGTGACGCGGTTAGATGCTGGCAGTGCGCTGGGTGAGGAGAGTGCGGCTGCGCTGGTGACGGCGGCCGAGCGCTGGCTCACTGGGCAGGTGCGTATGGGGGCGATCTTCAGACTCAAGATGTATCTCGCCTGACCACCTGTTTGGTATAGTGAAACTCTTGACTGCTATACTAAAAGGTCGCGAGTTCGAATCCCGCTAGGGGCATAATCAAAATCAAAAATGTGTTTATTTTGTAGGTACACAGGGTACACTTAAAATAGTCAGATTTTACATTTTTAAAGCTACTACTTTTTCAAAAGGCAATTTTCCCCTGAGAAGAACAAGCAAGAAACTCGAGAGGCCGCTCTTTTAAAAAACAGGTTTTTATATTACAAAATTATTTATTATTATTTTATATTATTATATTTCATTATTAATTGTGAAATAGCCTGGTTATGCGAACGGGCTGGTTATGTGCATGATTGTTTATCATCTAAATAATCTGATATTTTATAATATGCTTTCTTAATAAGTTTCTGTTTTAGAGTATCTTTAAATTTATTGAAAGGAAGAAGGTATATCAACAGGAACTTTATTGAAAAAGCGTATACATAACCCTTTGAATGAATTACTGACTTTGCGGAGGCGACTTATGTGACCTGCAAGTTTATCTTTATTTATTGACATCATGTTTATCACTATTTTTCCTAAATGAAGCTATATTTTTTTTTACATATATTAGATTTTCAAATATGTTTGTA